>CM053984.1:8639203-9285453 GCA_028641955.1 Protonibea diacanthus
CGATATAAGCTAATGCTGGAGATAAAACCCACTAAGCGCAATTTAGGCCGCAGTTAAAAGGTAAGACACTACACTTAATAATTTTCTAACTGTTTCCAAAAGCACATTACGGGTGTTGCTCATCGCGATGATTTACTCTTGTGGGTCATGCCGCATGGAGAACCCTTTTAGTTCCCTGTTTCTGATTCATGTGACGTTGCCTTCAGTGGTGAGCGTGGGTGGAAGCCCCACTGTTTCTGTGAACAGAACATACTAGAGTCTGTCAAAGGCAAAGAAGAGCAATTATTGCAGCACAACTGGTATAAAACACAGACGGCAGTGATTCAATCACATATGACAGGCTGTTATTTATTTTTTGTAGTATGAAAGGCTTAGCAAGTGTTTGTACAAGTACAGCAGGGTATGATTTATAAAGTGGATGGATAGACTGCTCACCATGGCATGCGTTGGCATGTCCGTATGTGTGGTGGTATGCTTTTGGTGCCTGCTAAATAAACTTTCTTTCTGCTCATCACAATGCATGCCTCCATCTACTCAAGTTTTGCTACCTTAGACTTAACATGTCCGAGTTTTCCAGACTTTAACAGGGGTGTGGTGCATCCCGTAACATATTACTCACTACCATTTTGAAGGTAAGAGTGGAAAGCAACAGAAAATATGGGAGGAAGGAGGATGACATGCAGTCCTTATAGCTACATGGTTACTCAGACCTCAGACCGCTGAGCCACCAGGACAGTCATGATTCATTTTGATGCTTTTTCCACCTTTGTCACGTCAGTGTAAACCTTCAACATCAGTGCATTTCTGCAGAGGACAGAGTCAAGGTCAAATGTGAAGTGGGTCACATGAAGATAACAAAAGCACGCAGTGTTTTTTAACTTAATACTTCATCAGACATTTCCTTCCTGACTAGAATACCCATTACAGCGCACATGGATCAATAGAAATCTGCACTGTTCCACACATCAAAAAGGCTGTAAAGGACAGTCCATCATGTCTGCTCAGCCATCAATCTGAATAAATGACCTCATGTGAAAGGCCTTGTGACAAGCTCTTATTGTCTCCTTGCTGCTGCTGGTGCATCGCACTGTAAGACACTGACGCTGGCTGATATTGAGCATTACGGCGCAAGGACCTGACTTTTCCCTGCGGCTGACCCAGTCAGTCACTGGTAAACTTGCCCTGAAGGGTTCGCCATGATCTGTTCTGGACGGGAGATGTGCAGTCAATAAGCAATTCAAAAGAAAATTGCCTGCTGCAGAAAATCCTCCTCCACAGTATGCGAGAGGGGCTGAAAACAGGGAGGTGAATGAAAAGTAGTGGACATGGAGTCCTATTTAGGTTCTGTAATACTGGAGAAACAACGCAGGAGTAAGAACCTGGTGCAAAGAATGGAAAGGATTGTAGAGACATGCAAGAAGACAAAAGTGGACATTACAAATTGAATTTTCTGCAGGGTGGAGAACCTGATTGGACAATAGCCATAACCCTATCTGTAACCTTTCTTGTTAGGCCACCCTGCCAGCAGATCCATTCTAAAGGGCATTAAGTGTAAGCTTAGCATGAGGTAAAATGTATGTTGTATTAAAGGTTCAAGACAACAGGATAACTAGGATTTAAAGTATACAGAAGAACCTGAGCTCATATTAATGTCTGTGTGAAGGACAGGTTGTCTGAAAGGATGTGTTAGAAAAGTTCACCCCCTGGTGGCAGACTGATGCAGCTTCCATCCTTTGCAAAGCCTGTGAGCCAATGTGCTGATGTGATCTGGGGAATAAGCAGTCTGACAGGCATACTGATTCACTCAGAGTACGTCAACACAATAAATCATGGAAATTCATATTTCTTATTCATGGAAGCATTCAATAAATGGCAGATCTCTCGTGGCCAACTTGAATACCTCTACACAAAAACAACATTCATTTTCAGATCGCTACACGTAGTTTATAGACGGCTGCATGGAAAACACAGCTTAAAACTGAACATCTGGATGATTTACGACAGTGATTTATACCATAAAACCTCAACTCTTGCATATGTGACTCGTTGATGTGTCACACAGTTATGCTTCCTCTTCCAGCTGAGATTAAAAAAAAAATACTATTCCTGCAGTCAGCAGCAAGATACCATTACTGGCAAAGAGGGAGGCACAGAAGCTCAAGAGTATCTGTCTAACATGTTAGTTTACGCTACAGGGTAGATGATATCACCGTATCATTTTACAGCGGTGCTGTGGGGAGCAAATCTTACATGAAAGTTACAGCACAGTTTGCATGAGCAAAAGCTCTTGCATCACACAGATTGTACAGTACAGCTGTTTAGCCCACAGCCTGCAAGCAGCCGTGCAGGAGATAGAGGGAGAGGAAAAAACTGACAGAATATAAATTAAGGAGAAGGAGGGTGTGAAGACAAAACCAGGATGAGAGAGAGAGAGAGAGAGAGAGAGAGAGAGAAAGCCAGAAGGAGGATGAGGAGGGAAGTTATTCATAATAACAACAAAGTCACTCCTCCAGTTTTGGCTTTGTATTAAAGCAGAAAGCAAAGGCGCAAACAGCAAAGTGAAGAGAGAAAAAAAAAGAACAAAAACGTGGGGAAAAATCCTCTGTGGCTGGTTGGAGGTGGGCGCCATATTCTTCAGTCTCTGCCAGCTATCATAAAGGCCTTTCATAACCTGAGGCCGGGCAACAGAACTGATGAAGAGCGCTGTCAAAGAGGGGACACTTAGATGCAGGACCACCAGCAGAGCGCACATGTCCATCACAGCAGGCCGTATTTGACAAAAATACAACACTTGAGTCTAGTGTGAAAGAGAAGAGACGTTTTTCTCTAATAATCATATATTATTATATGATATTATTATGATATATAATGATATGGTTTGTTGAATGATGTGCTAGGGCTTATAACTGAGCCAGTTTTAACACGTCACTATGATTCACCGTTTTAAACCCTTGATAGGATTAGTATGTCTTGTATGAAGTAAGCACAGGCTGCACAGAAATTCCAGAGTCATGAGTCGTGAAAAACATGTATAGAAAGAATATATTGTATAAGCATGAGTCAGCCGATGTGCACTCTGCAGAAATGGCTTAAAGCTTTTTTTTTCAATTATGAAACCGTAAACAGAAAACCGTGGAAATACGAATCAATATGCTAGATAACGCGCTCAGGGATATCTTGGTGTGGTTGTTATTATATAACATTGTAGCTGATAAACATATCCTCTTATCTGTTTTTTATTTTTGCCAGAGGAACAAAATGTTCTGAAGATGCATCCTTTTCTGGTGCATCCCAACTCTCCTCTGTGCTGTCGCTTCTGACGTTGCTATTGGCAAAGGCAGGGGCTTATTATGGGCTGTTTCAAACCACGGATGCATCAGGACGAGCTATACTCCCCCGAGGAAACTTTAACTCACTGAGATGTGCCCGTGAGAGCCCAGCGGCTCCCATTGGTTTGATAGTCCTTACACATGGCTGACACAGCTCCAGCTGCAAATTCAGCCACTGACAACTCAGTGCCAGCCTGCAGATGCCCAGCTGCTGACGTTTGAGAGTGCAAATGAGAGTCTTTGAGCTGACCGAGCTCAGCCTGCACCAAGTTTGTGGTATTTGGGCAAAAGCCGAAATGCTATGGCAACACCGGGTACAAAATGGTACAGTAGGTTGCTTCACTGATGTAGTCCTGGAGCTTTCTTTGCATCTGCACTGTCAGAACACATCAGTGAGGTGATTCTTGACCCCTCTATGATCCGCTCTCATCTATTCATGATATATTATGCTCTACTGTGTTTCGATTCTGGTCTATTCCGGTGTCTGTGAGAAAATTATGGATGCAGAAAGAGGGGAAATCTTAAGGAGTGGATGTCCTACTATCTGTCAGAACCATTAAGTAAAAATAGTTGATGAATAATAATGAATAAGCTATACAATCCTTGGTATAATGACTGAAGTAATAATGACTGTCCTTTTAAAGGCTGTTCTCATGTCCACTTTACAGAATTACTGTAGTCATTTATGGCAGTGGACAGTCACTGTAACTATCACACAAGTGAAAAATCAAAGAGTTATTATGAAGTCAGGCCTGTACGTACATACAGTACAGCATGTAACCTTGCTTTAACAAGTGGCTCATCCAGCTCTGCACTGTTATGCCCCCATTAAGTGATGCTATATGAACTGACAGCATGCTCCGTGCCAGCCTATGCGCTGGCAATGCGATGCATTGTATGCAGTTGTTGTCTCATGCAAAAGCAGCATGTATCCCACAGCTGCTGTCTCCAGTGAAGGTATATTCAAAGCTATGCTGCCAGTTGTCTTTGTGTGCTCTCTCAGTCTGCAGACCTAGCACACTATGCTGTCAAAGGCTTAGGCTGAAAGTGGAGGAATGTGCTGTCAGTGCTTTACAGCTCCAGTGACGCACTCTACTTTTTCATCAGCGCTGGCGTCACTTAAATAGGAGCTTCGCATTAAGAATCTCTCAGCCAATAATGGGAAATGGGCATTCCTGCTGTAACGGCTTTATGGCACGGATGCCCTCTGAGAATGCATGGCATTATCTCCGTGAAGGGTAAGGCCCGTTGATGTTTATTAGCAACATTGTCCATGCAATGTTATATCATCAGTGTGCTGAGTACAGGAAGGCGATTATGAAACCCAGAAAATAATCGATGCACAAAGATCAAACCTCCTGGATTGTAATGTCACGGACAATGGGATTACCAAGCGTTTGGTTTTGAAAAAAGACATATCTCAACTGCAGTTCTTATCTGGAATTATAAAAAAGAACAAGTTATTATAAAGCGATTATTCATTTTTTCATGCACGAGCAAGGTTAACAACTACTGAGGAAAGAAGCTGGGCAGCTGTACTGGTGCAACGTATCTATACATCAATGTCATATTCCCTCAAATAAACAGCTCAGGAGCCGCTGGGTTTGATTATTTGTACTATTTCCCATGCAACATGGGCAGTGTGAACACACAGCTCTCCCTGCTGTGTGGTCCAGCTGTACACTGCTCTGCAACCAGTAAGCTGTGTGACAGCCAGTTACCTAAATCCTTCGCCAAATGGCAGAACACGTGGCAGCAGACTAACAGACCTGGTTTGATTACTTATTGTAAATATCTCAGCGGTTCTTTTTCAAGCTCTCCTGAGAATGCAGAGTTTGCATTTTCGGGGCATGCACGTTTGTTCGACCGCGATAAGCTGAACACAATACACTTCTTGTTTTATTTTACAGTGTTCTACCCAAGGCAAGCTTTACATCCCTTCAGGCCAGAGCAGTTAAGTGTAGTAGCCTTAAAGGCTAAGAAAGCCTTTGGCTTAGCCCAGGATCTCCTCCTTTTGGTCTTCCAGTGTTGTAGGCACAGAATTAGAATTCCAGAGGGACCGGGGCCTGCCAGCAATGATGAAATGACATTTACAGCAGAACCAACTCATCCAACTCCAGCTCCTCATTAAAGGAGTATTGGCCAAAGACAGTAAGCCTCGGTCTGTTTGACAGACAGTCAAACCGACACATTAGTGTCAATCTGCGGCACATCTCCTCTGTCCCCTAACAACCACACCGTTTCACAAAGTCATCGATTTGCCCCACGCTTTCACCTTCCTGAGCTCTGCCACTCGGCCCGGGTCACGTGACTTTCTGTGGTTGAAGCCTTCTTTGGTGAAAACAGGGAGGAGAGAGATCAGCCGCTTTCTCCGAGCCACAGACAGACGGAGAATAGAGAATGTAATAAAATCATAATTACTGGCACACTGAGGGAACGTGAGAATCTGAGGAATGCATTCATGCATTCATGCATTAATGTGTGCTGTACACATGGAAACAAGACAGAGATTTAAGCCAGTGAATGGCAGGGGCAGATTGCCTGTGAAGGACTCAGTGGAGACCCATGAAGGTCTCATAATCATTAGGATGACTGATCCCCACGTATGGTATTAGATCATGACATGACAGGGTAATTCAGCTCAATGTTATGCACCAGCTGGTAAGTACATGTGTGAAAAATTCAAGTGTTCACATACATGGTTACATTTATAGGGTTGTAAAAGGCATCAGAGGGTCCAGAGTGATGCAGACGACACACACTACAGCAAAGAAAACAAACTAAAATGTGCCTCTGCAGAGAAACAAGGCAACAGAATGCTTATTCAGCTTAATACTGAAGGTGTTGAGTACTAGGCAAGGGTAGAACGTGTGCAGAATATTCTTGTACAAGCACCGAACCAAAAATACTCCATAAAAAAAACGACACGATTTTATTTTGTCCACCTTTCATCTGAGCAGAACTGACACATGATTTACTGAAGTAGAGACGCGAGCTTTCCACACACAGGCTGTAGGACTCATTACCATCCCCAAAAATAACAGCTCAGACCGAGCCGCATTTTACACACACACACACACACACACACACACACACACACACACACACACACACACACACACAGGCACGCGCGCGCACCACACACACATACACGCCGTACCTATCACACACGAGAACACACTCACACCAACAAATATATGGAGGAAGCTGCGAGGAACTCATGTGCCCAGTAAGAGCTGTCATAGCATCCTCCAGGAATGAGTCATTTTTCCCAGCCACCGAGGCTCTAAAAAGCACCGCTCACATGACTCTGTTGTGATTTTAGTCACAATGATGGGCTTACAAATACAAAGCAACACTCAGGTTTTATCACTTTGTATGAAAAGACATGCTATTCATATTCTTCTGGGTGAAATCTTCTCATTCACACAAACAAACATATGTTCCACTTCGCCACCCCTCCCCAGCAGAGAGACGTTGTTTACTAAGAGCACAGGAAGGGAACATGAGAGGACAGAGCAAGGTCTGGATGCCATAGGTGACTCAGCATAGACAGTGGAGAGAGGTAGACACCGTGTTTTCCTCCACCACCCACACAACCGCTCCATCTCCATGAATGGGCTCTACACCAGTGCCGCCCAGGGCTGGCGAGCCCTCCTGTCTGCCTACCTGACAGCATTCACACTAAACATGCTACTCACATGTCATACAGCCGGTAACCCATGGCAGATCCAGGTCTGCTCGAGTGGGACCCGGGGTCTCGCGTTCGCCTGGGGTCCGTGCTGCTCACCACGGCGCGCCACACGCTTGGTTTGTCCATCCTGTATGCTGGTCAATGGGACTCGACGGTGGGATGGCGTGCGCACACGGGCTCACTCACATTCACTCTCCCTCTCCCTCCCAGTCACAAACACGGGCTGCCAGAGAGCAGTGTGTGTGATGTAACGAGGAGCGTCCAAGAGGCTGGCGTCTGGTGGGGGGTGTTGGTGATGGTGATGGATGAGGAAGAGGAGGAGGAGGTGGAGGGATTGAGGGGAAGTCTTCGAGCTCAGAAGCTAAAGGAGCTGTATATTATGCACTGATGAGAAGCCTCTGTTGGATGATTTGTAACTCTTCACCGGTTCGAGTGCCTGGGAGGCTGCCACTTCTAAATAAAAGGCAAAAAGGACACAACCTGCAGGAGAGCTACGGGAGAGATTTAACTGCCTCTCATAAACACAGAAGCATCTGCGTACGTCTCTCTCCACCCTCTTATCTGCTCTGAGTAGTACAGTCCTCAGCAGGGCCACAGGATTGGCTCCTTGGTCTCCATAGAAACAGGAGGATGTGTCAGAGGTAGGGCTCATTATCATGCCTTCTCTCCCCTCCCTCCCATTTTGTTTTCACTCCCTCTCTCCTCTCCTCTCCTCTTCTCTCCCCCTCTCTCTCTCTTTTCCCATTTCTCTTCTTCTCACATACTCACTCCTCTCCCCTCCCTTTCCATCTCTCTCTCTCTCTCTCTCTCTCTCTCTCTCTCTCTCTCTCTCTCTCTCTCTCTGTCTCCTCTGGAATCAATGCACTTTCCTCTGTAGTGTCTGTCAAAACAGACATGGCTTTCCAGTCTAACGAGGGATGGTGCAAACAGGTAAAGAGGCTGCATAGCTCTGGTTAATTAGGTCTGCGTGAGTAAGAAACACCACAGAATTAAGACAGAGATGAGATAATGGTCGGAAATAAAAAATTTCAGAGGCAATCAGCAGGAAAATAAGTTATTTGGTAAGAAGTTACAAACTGTTTCTGCAGTTCTGGACTTTATATTCTCAGAAACATAAAGTTAGTGAAATATAAACTATGTGGCTTGCACACACGTTGCATCATGTACAAGTGATGTCAAAATGAGAAAGAAAGTGTGAAATATTAGACACAAATATGGCAACATTACTGAAGATTCCCTCTTTATTTAGGGGGGGTTGAGAGTTTGGGCTGCAAAATGGGTCAAAATGAACACAGAACATCGGCTTAAAGAAGCCACTGTTGTTGACACCTTCACCAGGTAACAGCATCCAAAGTGGGACGGTAGGCAGGCAGGAGAGTGTCTATGGAGACAAACACTCGTCAGGACTTTGTGAAGCCACACACACAGACACACACACACACACAGTGGAGACACCCTGGGCTGATGGCTCACAGTCTCCAGGGAAGGATACGTTTCATCCTGGGCAGACTCGATGGCACACAGCGCTGTCGATGTATCGAGTGTTAACGCCAAGGTGACTAGTACTGTCAGACCTTTGTCTTTTGGTTAATTAACTTGTGTTGTTGCTAATTGTGTATGTGCATCATCTCACTGCAATCACATTGGCTGTGTACGTTGTAATTATCAAGCGCAACTGCAGATCCCTCCAGCTCTGACATGCGCCTGTCTTCACCGAGCCATTTGTGTTTGCGCGTGTGTGTGTGTGTGTGTGCCTGCTTTGACACACTTGTTTGTGTACACCTATGAGCACAGAATGGAAACCCTGTATCACTTCTAACTGCAACATTGTCACACACCTCACAGCCACATATCCAGGGTATGTGGTAACAGATTTTTCTGTTACCGAATATGAATATTGCTGAGCCCGTTCACAGACATAGGAAGATACACACTCATTTTAATGACCCCCCTGTACCTTTCTTCTAAGAAAAACCTTTAACACAAAGCTCTGGGGTGAACACAGTTGACATTTCTATTCAACATCTTCAACTGTGGTAGGCAGCAGAGATTGCAGCGTCTAACTTGCCGCCCTTTAGACTGTGAGACCTGTTAAACTCCTCATTCTTTGGTCGGACTTGTAATGTCACCTACTGCGTAGAGCACCGAGTCAGTTCATTAGTGAGGCGTTCCAGTAAAACTCCAGCTCTGTTCACTGTGTGTGTGTGTGTGTGTGCGTGCATGGCAAAAGGTTGTGGGGGGAGGGGCTCAGACAGAGGTAACGGTGAGCTCCATTCGGTTCAGCACTGTGAGCGTGTATCTGCAAACCCCCGAGCAGAGCGTTAGTAGTCCGGGCACACACACACACACACAGGCAGAGGAGCAGAGCCGTGAGCAAGATGCTCTTTCAAATTGACAAATAACCTTAAATTCTTGGTTTTGGCGAAACGCTTTTCAAACCAAAAGATCAGGCTTTAATTCCTCCACACATAAACACACACACACACACACACACACACATTCAGAACAAACACACACATAATTACAAGGGCTGAAATTAATGTTCAAAAAACACATTTCATTTTCTCGCCCAGTGTGGCTCTGCACGCATCAAGGCATCTCGCTATGTGGCCTTTTCAATGTACAAATATTGCATACGTCGGCCTTTTTGTGCCAAACTGCCCCGCTCTCCACTGTCACCATATGGCCCCTTTTAATCCAGCTGGCCCTTCGTGCTTGATGTGGGCTGCTGGATGGCGGTAGGATTGTGTGCAGCAATGTGTGCAGAAAGCTTTCCAGTCTAGCAGCACACCCAAAGCACACATACACGTATGTCACACACACACACACACACACACACACACACTGTAGAAGCTTTTACTGTCATAGGAAATGCATACTGATAGGTTCCAGCCTAATTGCTGCATGTCTGTCCTGAAGAAGGAGCCAACTTTCTGGCTCCTCACATAGACAGCTCACACTAAATGTATGGAAACCAGTCTGATGGTGTCATCTGTCTTTTTATTGTTTATTTGGATTACCATTAGTGTTCACAAATGGTCACTGGTCTTTCTTGGTTTATGTATCTGACACATGTTAGCTATGAAAAAACAATGGAGGACTAATCTGTATGCTGAAATTTCAAGGTTTTTATTTTTTAGATGTTTCTCTACAGCACTTGACCAAACGAGTGGGCCGAGTGACAACAGAACAATGTCAGTCATAGAAGACAGAACAAATGCAAAATTGCAATGCAGTGTAATCATTCAGATCAGTCTAAATATAACACCCATTACGCTTTTGCCAAATAGAGTATATTTAGTTTGGGTGATGTTCCACTAATGCTCCATCATCCAACATACAATCTTGGAACCCATCGGCTCTCGTCTGGTGATGATTTTTCCTTTGGGGGCGATGGACAGTGTTTCTAAGGCTGCGGTGTAACCAGTGGACATACAGAAAATGGATATCCGACTCAAGACTACGTCCACAGTCCCATTAGTAATTTGATACATGAATGACGACACATTTCTGCTATGCATCTCTGAATGCAGACAACTAAAAGAAAAAAAGCTAAATCATCATCAGACTATAGCCGCCGGGTTCAAAGATTGTATTTCAGCCAATGCATTTGGCCTCTTTTGCTCTCCACACAGACTGCTGCAACCAAAGCCTGCACAAACATGACTGGTCAATACTACTTGGACTAAAGGAAAAGGAAAGCAGGATGCTTCCAGTGCAAATATCTTGGTTTCCTGCCTACAGACTCTCCATGCATGTGCAGCTATATCCAACATGTAACACAACATGTGCTGAATCATTTAGAAAAAAATGAAAATTAAAGCAACCGTAAGATAATTTCTTGCAACAAAAACTTTCCTTTAAAGGACAGAGACGGGATCAACTAATTAATCACCAATAGCTTTGACAATGGATTGATCATAGTTTGGTTTTCTTTTTAGCAAAAAAGGCCAAAAACTCACTGTTGTTTTTGTAATGATAGTAAATTGATGATCTTTGTGTTTTAGTCCAACAACAACAAAAAATATACTTGATAATTATGACTGATGACAATTTTCAGTATTTTCTGACATTTTAGACAACTAATTAGTTCATAAAGTAATGAACTGGTACACTAATCATTATTTGTTGTTGCTATATGACTGTGTCAGTGTGAAAACAAGAAGAGACTTTTAAAAAAAATCAGAGTCGCTCAGCGGGAATTGAAAATCACAGGATTTCCTGACATAGCTTTTTTTTTTCTGGCGGAATTGGCTGTCAGTCTCTGCTGAGTTGCTTTAGCAGATATAAAGATAGATAACAGAGATATACAACTGCTGGAGGTCACAAAACAGCAAGTTCTGCACACTTGAACTTCTTAAAACATATGCAGCACTTTTTTTTTGTTTTTATTATTCACATCAAAGTGCATTCTGCTGTTTTCCTCTTCTGACGGTGGCTAGCTCGCTTGGATCTTATCACGCCTTAACAAGAGAAACTGTATGTTCTTCGTGCAATGTTTTTGTGTGTCTGCACCATATGTAGGAACAACAGTACTGTCTGTGCCTAACAGTAGGAAGCAATATTTTGTTCTCAGCTGAGCTGCTCTGCAGGGGTCCAATCTCCTCTCTGGAGACTTCAGCCCACTTCAAACACATCAGAAAAGGGTGAGAGAGAGAGTGACAAAGAGAGAGAGAGAGAGGGGGAGAGAACTGACATTCACAACAGCACTAAAAGCTGCAAACCACAAGATGGCAGTGCATCACCTCTTCTCCATGAACAACAGCTGCCCGACGTGATCAATACCATTACTTTTCCCCGTGGAATGTTATTGTTAAGCCACATGAGAGAGACTAAGTGAGGAAAATCACACATAATTTAGCTAAATTAATCAAAGATAAGCGGACAACGTTCAACAAACTATTTTTATATGAAAAAGAAGAAAGTTAACAGTGCAAGTCTCAGAAACTCACATAAATATGTACTGTTTATGGGCTTTATCACAACTAATCACAGTTCAAGTGAAAAACATGACAGTCCATGTTACCTACAGTTTACTCAGCACTGTTTTGTTCCGTTTTCAGAAAACCTGCTCTGACTAAAACTTTTTTTGTTCCACAAAAACATTTTTCTAACCACTCCAATTAGTGTCAACAGCTGGAAAAACTGAACTCCCCTGAGACGGTGACCTCTCCACCCTTTTGCTGTAGACGAGGGGCGAGTGGTTTAGTTTCCCTGCTGTTTTTTCCATGTAACAACGCATTACAGCCTCTCTCTGTAGCTCCCTGGCAGAGGGCACAGCGCTGTGCAAAGCCTCCTTCTGTCACTGATTTGGCCTCAAGCCTGAGAACATCAGAGACAGGAGACAGACGAGCTTTTCATAGCAGGCCAAACAAAGAGCTGTCTCTCTGCCTCTGACTGTGTAGTACTGACAGAGTCGTTTCTTGACCCACCGGGCCTGTGCTGAGGCTCTTTGCTGCCATGGCAGAAGTTTAGACTCCTCGATAAGCTGGTGTCAGTAATACTGATGTGGAGCTATGACAGCACCAGGACGCCTCAGACACACTTGATACTTCCAGTGGTGGAAGCAGCACTCACATCCTTTACTTAAGTCACAGTACCATACTACAATTGAGAGATACTTGAAAATAAAAGTCCTGCAAAATGTGTGGAAAGCATCTAGTGCCCATGTTTGGTTTGTTGATTTTAGGTTACTGTAGAAATATGGCAAACTCCAACAATATTAAACGTTAATTCTGAGGTAACAAAAATATAATGCTCCTTATCTTCAGGTGATTATACAATAATGAAAACCTAGCTGTGCATATTATATTCCATTTCCACCATAATGTGTCAATAGAGCCACTTAAATCTTAAGTATATACAGTTCATTTATTTAGTCCAGTGGATGAGGTCCACTCTCAAAGGTCACCAGACAAAGTGTTGTGGGATGATGATAAAGAACTCTGCTACACAAATTAATATATATATATATATATATTTTACTTTTCCCTAGTCTTTGTTTTTTGAGGGGAATATTGGATCATTTCCCCCAAAATAAAAGTGTCACAAGCCAACAAAGTCACATAAAAACCACTATCTAAAAAGGCTTTATAACTAGTAAACATGCCAAATAAAGATAGTACAGTAAAAACTACAGTATTTCCTTCTAAAATGTAGTGGAGGTGGAGAAGTATTTGTAATGTAATTAAGTAAATTAAGTATTTGGGCTACACCCTTCGTAGCTTCATCCAGTTTATCATCACTGTCTCCAGTGATACAGATCATTCTAGCCAGCATCCCGGGACTCGACTCAACTGACTGTATCGGGGGTCACAGATTATCGTCAGGTTCATCATCTCATCTATACCAACTTTCCTGTTCATTATTTTGTGCTCTAAATAATAATTATAATCTAATATAGTTGATTTATATTTTCTTAATGGTCCCTCTTTACTGGTACAGTATAGAGAAGTCTGTAGGTCAGTGTGTAGGATTTAGTGGTATCTAGTGGTGTAGTTTCAAATTGCAACCCCCTCGCCGTGTCTGTAAATATAAAAATCTCATTCTGAGGTAATAAAAACATAACGCTTCTAATTTTCAGGTGATTATCCACTGATGAAAACATAGATATGCATATTATATCCCATTTCTGCCATATTCTGTAAATAGAGCCCCACAAATCTGACACACTGGACCTTTAATTCAAATGCCAATGAGAATGTGATTTAGTATTTAGTATGCCATCAATATGCAATATCACACAATGAAAAGCTAGTCCAGAGCTCCTTGATCAGGTCGCGCTCCTTTTGCATGCCTCATTCATGCTTATCAACTATTCTCCCTTTGTCATCTGCACTTTCTGCCTCTCCACTCAGAGGAGCTTTCATCGCGACACACAAACAGATCATACATCCAGCAGCAGCAGCAGCAGCAATCTTGTTAATATCTCATTGCACATACACAGACAAAAATCCCTCTTTCTGAGTAGCAGAGCTGGAAAAAGCAGCTGAGAAAAAGCGATCATGCTCTACTCTCGCTACTCTTTGCTCCCTCACCTCATCCCTGCGAGCCCTCCCTCTGCTCGATCTGAGTGGAGATACAGAGCGATGGAATTGCAAATCAGACTGGGAGACGAGATCTGAAGAGCTGAGTAGCCCTTTGCATGATATTACTGTGGCACGGAGCTGATGAAAGGATAAGCTATGTGAGAGAGTCGCACAGTATCACTAATCTCTCACTATATCTACTTCACTAGGGAAAGTGACAATCATAATAGAGTGAAAGCAAAGCACTGGTTGGGAAAAGAAAGGATGCTCCAGCATGTTTTCACTGAGCTCAAGGTGCATCAGTTGCGCTTGTATCACCTAAAGGCTTTCAAAATCACACTGTCACACATGATTTTGTCGCTACAGGCACCTGGGTGTCTTTTTATTACTGCTGAAGGGATGCATTTACTTCAGGCATTACACAAACACCTGCCTTTCTCTATAGGACCACAAAGAATACATATTTTGTTATAACCAAGCTAGAGTCAAGGGTAAAAGAATAGTAACTAAAATTGTGTGCTATGTCATTAGCCATCACCATCATAGATTATGTCCTGACCATCAATTGAGAGGGTCCGCTGGCTGATATGTGATTTAAAGGTTGAAGGTTGAAGCTACTAGTTGGACGTGTGTCCGCTGCAATGATAGTAACGCCAACACACTGATTCACAGCTCTTGCCTTTGAATAAGTGCACAGAACAAATTGAATAGAGAAAAAAAAAAGTCTTTACACATAGAAGACCTTGAGCAATGTCAGATGATCATTTAATCATATGTATTTTTCAGGTATAAATGCACAAAAATGCAGTGTACAGAATATTCTTTTACACATAATACGTCCTTGAGTTTTATTTCTAAATGGGGTGTTCTCTTGTGTGTGGGTTTGCAATGGATAATAATTCTCAGTCTTCAGCCCTTACATATTCTCCTGGTCCTTGACCTGTTTTGACATTTGACAGCAAGTGACCCAAAACACGCAAAAATGAAAATGTACACATTTTCGTACATTGAGGCTGATCCAGAAACAGAACAGGCTTGTCACATTTGAGCAGCTAGAACAGACAGTAAACACACAAACAACTGGTGATTTAGTCTGATAAATTACTATATGGATGGACTGATTATTAAAAATTCTCTCAATGAATCATCTGACATTTAAATAATTGATTTATCATTTCAGCCCTTCTTAAGCTTATTTTTTTTGCATGATGATGCAAATTTTACTAACTTAATTTTACTAATAAAATGTGACTGGAAAAAGTTGAATGTTTTGATACTTGAAAGCAGTAAAACGTTTTGGTGCAGCATCAAACCGTGGCTGTCTTGCTGCAAAGAAATTAAGGCACACACACACACACACACACACACACACACACACACACACACACACACACACACACACAGTATTTGTCCTTTGGCCAAAATAATTATCAGCAGAGCTCACTGTGAAGTGAAAGGCACATGGCACAGAGAGGCTCACATACTCCTCTGTTACTTAGACTCAAGGCCACATGGTCGCATGCACTCCAAAATCAAAACTGCGTGTTTTCTAGTGATCGGGGCTTCATAGCACAGCGTGGTGCCTGTAATTAACTCTTAGAGAATGTGATGACGAAACAAAAGTTGGGAACTTCAAAGACAAGCGAGAGATTTCCCAAGAGTTCAAACACATTATGGAAGTGGGCCCCCTGTTTCATTGGCCTATTAAATCGTTGTGCAGTTGTGATTTCCCATCTGGTGAAATCAAAACATTACAATACTAACAGCAGTAAATAAAAACGGGCAATAAAGAAAATAAAGAATCCATACAACTCGCTGAAATTTACAGGAAGCCATTTTTTGGGGGGGGTTATTTTAAACTGACGCACACACACACACACACACACACACACACACACACAACAACAACAGCTTCTTTAGTTACCGAGGACTGCTGCCGCATACAATAAATGTTTACTATGTCGTTAAGCTCATTTCCAAATGACCTCAGATACTGTCAAGGCCTTACGGAGAACGAATGTAGCCATGGAATACAAACAATATCAGATATGATGCAGGGTCCATGAGCCTACATATGGTAATACTCCATTTTTACTGCACGTGTCAGTTGTCCACCATACTCCCCCCTGCGGCTAGATCACAGCCTCATGAGCTGCCTTCCTGCCTCCAGTCGCCAGCAAATAACACCCCGGCTGTTTGTAGCAGGCAGGCTGGGGGTCTGTGATCCCCACAAAGGCAGGCCATTCCCAGGAATCAATAGGCTCTGCAGTGGTATTATTAGAGGGCCTGCCCTGGAGATAATCATAGGTTCTGTTCAGAAATAGTCATTCACCATAATGAATATCATTAAGCACCTGAATTATTTAGACGTGAAATGGAGCTCTGTTCTAATGGTCAGATGCCACATCAGAACCCAGGACACAAATAAATGGAGAGGTACAATATTAGCAGCTTTACGACCTTTTGGTAATACTGTGGGAGCTTTAAGGGAGGTATATAAATGCTTTCAGGATGATTTACACTTCATCGTGACTGTCCAACCTTTACTACTGTAAAGGCCCCCTGCCTGTATCTGTTCGTCGAGTTAGATGTGTTTCCTTCATTGAGGAGACAGAAAAAGAAAGGCACTGATAGACAGGCAGTCAGATAGGGTGACGTATACAGAGAAACAGATGTTTTTTTTTTTTTGATTGAGTGGAAGAAAAAAGGGAATATCTGGGGAGGCAAGGAAGCGGCGTGAAGTGAGGAAAAGGGAATAGGAGAGCAGTGGGTATTTAAAAGCGTTCATTCAGCCTTGAGCTGGGCTTGATGGGTGCAAAGAGGTCTTAACTCTGGACAGGACTGAACTAGAAGGCAGCTGCAGGCGATGAATACAGCAGCTACTGCACAGGCGAAGCCACAGTCAGTTAAAACATGCTTTTTCTTCATGTGGTTTAATAGCAGTGTGGAAGTGATTAAGGGAAGTTATTGTTGTTTTCCCCTTACTGGTGAGATCATCCATGTTCCTGCATCAGATCAGTTCACAGCACATTTCCTTTCAAGTCGCAGCCACACGCCTTCAGATAAATTCAGATTCTTTTCCACTCATAGACCGTATAGAGCAATTATCCTGTCTCACTATAAGCTGCGATCCCGCATTCCCATTGGCCGGGGCCGGCTGCTCCACTTTCACTTTCTCAACCTGACACGAACACACTTCCTGCTTTCACCTCTCGCTGCTGCACAGCACTCTGCATGCAGCAGTCGAGCCGGAGAGCAGCAGAAATGAAACAGTCATTACAATAGCAACAAAGCTGGATATTTTTCACAATAGGTCTTTTATAATGGACTCCTACACAGCAGTATGGGGAAATAATTGTGAGTGAAAGACCATACAGCCACTAAAGGAGGGAACTGGGTAGCTCAAAAGCTCTGTGTCTCACAGTCACAGCAAACCCAGTGAGAGTATCTGCAACCTGGATTCAAGAACATCCTCCTGCCCCCTTTTTTTCCAGGGGGGAGTAACAGAAAGAAATCACTTTAACCTCTTTTACTTATAGCTGCTGTAGAGCCATTTTTGTAGCTGTAAATATTAAAGAATCCCATTTATAATGCAGCTCTCAAAGTAATTCAGTTTATTAATTCACTTCTGTGTTTGAACATTTAGCTCTTTTATACAGATCACTTTGATATATGAAGAATCCTCCGCCTCCGCTCTGAGGCGTACAGGCCAAGGCTTATTGGCAGCGCGGGCAAGTCAAGAATGGAAAGATATTAAACACCTTGAGGAACGTGTTTCTTGATTCGACGTGGGTTATTCTGATGGAGGTCAGGTAATCTAGCACCTCTGTTCAGGTTCAGATATTCTATTGCACTACTGCACTGGAGGCATCAACACATAAGCTCACAGTAATTTTACTGGGCAGTGATAACAGTGTGTACTCATGTGTGAAACCCTAGAATCACATTAACAGAAACACTTCCCTGTCCAAGGTCCTGAATCACATCACCAACGTTATATTGTTCCAAAATTGTCATCCGGAGCAGGGTTAAAATCGCAACAGGGACACGAGGAATTAGAGCTAAAACAATTAGTTGGAGCACAAATTAGTCCATCAAAATTAAATGAATCAGCAATATTATGATAATTGATTAATTGTTACAGATGTTTAATGAAACAAAGTTTGTTGCTTTTCTGTGTATTTAAAATCAGATATCTTTCGGTTTTGTGGATAAAGCAGTTAAAAAATGATGAATCAAAAAGTAAACAGGAGATTAACAGGTAATGAAATCATTAGTTGAAACCCTTAATTAAGCGTATACGTCTTCGGCTCTAATTAAACGTGTCTTGGATAAAAAGTAAAAGTGGTAAACTCATCAGGCCAGTGGAGTGGATTTTTTTTTAGAGTCTGTTCTCAAAAAGAAAAAAAAACCTGCTAGACCAAAAACTTGGCAAAAAAGTCTGCTTTGATCTCACTGTCTCTTTTCTGCAATACAATACGTTTTCAGCAGAATGATTTCAAGAAAAACTACCATTTCTATGCTTTGTTCTCATCTTGCAGTCACAAAACCCAGTGAAACAAGTTTCTCTTTGCGCTACAAGCATTTGGATGAGCTGGCTATTTGAACAGTTTTGTTGAGCTTATTTACTCAATACACCTTGGCTGATTATCTTAGCCAACTCAGTGGCAGAATTATCAGAAAGTGTTCCAACAGCTACATTATTACTTAACTGCATTCACTCAAATATGCACAATACTCCATCATATCTACACGATTACCTGTGTAGCTCTATAGCTGATCAAATGCTTCTACAGCACGCGATTGCTTTGTTGCTGGGGCAAGAGGCAGAGAAAAGAGAGGTAGACGGCAAGAAAGACACAGAGTAATATGAGAGGAGTGCAAACAAGGAAATAGAGGTGAAGAAAAAATACACAGCAGGAGCAACGGTTCAATTCAGTCCCTTGGGTACGTTTCTGCCATTAGAGTCCAGTAACAGCTCTAGCTTGTGTTGAATGGTCATCCCCAGAGATTACACCAGCGCTGGCATTAAGCATGTTGAGCGAGTGTTAAGCTCTGTGAAGTTGCCTCAGTAGTTCCCATTACTTCTTGTTTCCAAAGTCTGCAGGAATTACTGAAACTTTTAGATAATGACAGCATCTAACAGATGTGTGAGAATAACAAAGGCTTAAATTAGCTGGGCCGCAGCAACTAAATGCAAGTTGTTTCTTCGCAACAGACGTTTCTTCTGGCTAATTCTAGGACTACAAACACTTCCTATAATTAAAGTTTTTTTTTTTTTTTTTTTTGTTTTTTCCCCACAATATGCTCCGTCAAAACATCTAAAACAAGTGGAGTGATTCGGCATACTGCAGGATACGGTACAGCACTTCACAAATGGCATAATAATTATTATTTCACTTCCTGACACTGTCAGAAAATACAGTCCCAAAGATCAATCACTCACTGAGAGCCTCACGCAGCCCACTGCTTCAATAGAGGGTGATTACCCAATCACTTTTTTTTTTTTTTCACATTTCCTTTTAGATGTTATGTGAAAAATGTTGTTTTCTAGAGACTCATTGGTCTACAGCACATACCACATAACTGCAACATCCTGGGTTCAAATCTGGTCCAGCACCTTCACTTCCTGTAAAGGTACTTTCCTGTCTTTCTAAAAGGAAATAATTCTAAAAACAAGTTGAACAAGACAAAAAACAAACAAAAAAAAAAAAAAACAGCTGCCCTCTAAATGATAAATGTTTGCTTTCTGTTTGATTTATGAGGCACCTTTTCAGACCAGTCACTTATGAGTGTGAGCAGGTATGTGTGTGTTTGTTCTGTCTCTGGACAAATGTGTCGAGGGCATGCTTTCACCCACATCCGCAGTCACACACACACACACACACACAGTAAAACTGATCAGAAATGTAGAGCATGCAAGACCAAGATGAGGACTGGAGTTTGCAACAAAATGTAGAAACTAATTATTAACTCTGGGGAACAGAAATAAAAACAACCAATCAGAAATAAATGCAAAGTCAAAATAATCAGGTATTCAACGGGGGCATGTTCCCCTGCACTGTCATTATTTGCTAATTAGTGGTTGATTATAGTGTGTCTGTGTGAGATGGGTGAGTCTAAACAGAGGCAAACGGTGCTGCTGAGCTGGAGAGGAAAACAATCAACCTCCGATCACAGCCATCATCTTGTTTACAGTCATGATCCATTTAACCTATTAGCTCTCAGCTGTTCTTGGAAATTACTTACAGAGCAACAATCACACGGGGACAATCGCAGATAGCACAAAAGAGTGAGCTATTAATCAGAAAGCAACTGGCAAATTCCTCATTTCTCCAGCATTACCAAAGTTTAAAAACAACCCACAGATGTTTCTACCATCAGAAACCCCTGAACACTGCTCTTTAAAAATAGAACATGTTCACACTATGCAGTGGGATTTATTTTTGGGCTGCACATGAGCCAAAAGTGGGCTATGGATTAGGCGCGCATTGCTTTTTGATGATGAAGCACACAGCACTAGGAGGCGTCTTTGAAACTCTCTCCAGCCTTTTGAAGCCCCCGAAGTCTGTCCCACCGATGAGACTGTCTGTGCTCATCTCTCTCTCTCTCTCTCTCTCTCTCTCTATTTTTTTTTTTTTCTAGAGGCTCTCTCAAGCTCTGAGCTCAGCATATGCTAATGGGTGAGCAGCGAGGAAGGCTCACATACGCAGAGATCATATTTCATTAAGCCTAATGATTTCCTCCTACAGAGCGTTTGGCCACTGGAGTTCGTCGTACACATCAGGAAAACAACAGCACTGAAACTGCTGTGTCATAAAAGGAAAATAACTGGAGAACAGCTGCAAAGACGCAGCAAAGTGTGCAGCCATCAAGCTGTCATGACTGATATATCTGCCAAGGGCTAATTGCCAGAGCTTCGATATGAGCTGCGATAACTCTCAGACATTAACAAGGCATGAGTAAGACATGAAAAACACTGTTGTGTCACGGTGTTGGAGAGGATGTGGCACTGTAGTGACAAACATTAAGCACATCATCATAAAAATAACATCTTACTGTACCCAAAGGAAGCCGACTTCCATTTGCGGCAGGGGACGACTCTTCTGCGGCCTGCAGACACTAACCTCCCGGGATTCTCTGTGACCTCGACAGGTAGGGAGGCATGTCTCCTATGGAAGGACAAACAACATGACAATAAAACATACTTAACATCAGGCTGTTGACACAGAAGGGCAGGTGTTAAAAAAAGAAACATTTAATTGTGATGTGAGTGCTCCGCATTCAAATCATCCATCTCTCCTCGGAGGTTCTCCTCTGGGTGTTTGGAACTTCTTCACCTCTGTGTACTTCTCACAGACGAATTTAGAACAGTACTGCATCGTGTTACATACAAAAAACAGGTAATATGAAACAGTATTGCCACTTCCTCTGAGTAACAGTGCAGTCTTTGCAGGAAAAAAAAAGAAGACATCAGAAGTATCCTAAAGGTGATTGGTTCCAAACTACTAACCCCACACTATTACTAATGTGACATGAAAACAAAGCAGAGTTGAGTTTGTGAAGTAGTAAAATATCCCATTTAATAGATCAGATCAGTGTTTGCATGCTTCGGCCCATTAACTGCAACTCATATGCAGTTTATATAACTGACTACGTTTGATATTTTTGCATGACCTACGGATAAAAGAATGGTTTAAAAAGCTTGGAGCAATAAGATGAAGTCCTATAGATCATAAAAAAAACATAACATCTCTACTTGCAGGTTAACAACACAAATTATCATCGCCTTTTTAAAATGTAAGTTTAACTCCTTCTCTACACTAAATTCTACTTTTTAAAGCATAGGCATTATAAAATATGGACATGGTATCTGTGATGTCACCCGTAGGTCTCCGGAGCTGTTGTGAAGCTCAGAGTGTGGTGGCTCTGACAGTCCTGTCTCAGCCACCTCCCGGCTAATCTAAAAATCAGCAAAGATGTGGATTGCCGGTGCACCTGAGGCAGGCTGAATGATGCCTTGGTGCTCAAATGAGCCACCTGTAACGGCACCCAACTTCCAGTCAAAGCATCCACGCTGTTAAGTATGCATAACTTTAAACCTTAATATGATTTGAACAGGTGAGTTAAAATAAATTTAGACTCGGACCAGTTGTCATGGACGGGGAAATTAGCTACCAAAACAGTTTGTTGTACCAGGCTGTAAACATGTTTATTTCTGCTGTGAATTCTGGCATTTTAATATGGGAGCTTATGGAGATTGACTCGGTCTGTAGCCAGCCTCAAGTGGACATTTGATGAACTGCAGTTTTTGGCTCCAGCTATACTTCCATGTGCACCCATGATTAATGTACCTAATGTGTGCTAGTTTTGATGTGCTGACATTGTACTTAAAGTACCTACAATTGCTGACATAATAACTACAACCTACATACTGTATAATTCATTACATCTCAGTACACTTAACAATGATATTAAGTTGTAATTTTACCATGTGTTTTGTGTATACTTAAATCATCTTACCTAATATCTTTTTGACAATAGGTGATATGCATTTAACATAATACCATACACCTTAAATTGTCAGATTTTTGTCCCTTATTATCTATTTATGGCCGTCCAGAAAGATAGAAATGGAAAAAAAATAGACCATCAGTAAAATGAGCTCATAGAAATACGAACAAAAAAGAACCCGAAATGTTGAATCAAAGAAAAAAAGGTTAAGGCAGGGTCAGATTCTTTGTAGTGTCTGTGCGACTTCATACATAGTCTGAGCAATGATCAGTCGAGGACAAAACTGCTTTAACTGCAGAACACCGAGCAAAGACATTTCTCATCTCCGTCCACTGGATGCCATTTCCACTGAGTCATTTCTCTCTCATCTATTGTTTGTTAAGGTTTTCACTGAGCTGTGCCACCTTTGGGCTGGCTGTCTCAGACAGGCCAGGTACATTTCTCAGGCTGTCAACTTGAAGGCAAACACCAACAGCCTACCCATCTCTCTCGGGGTATGAGGTCTTCATGATAATCATTACGCCACAGCTGGCTCGCTACAGAAAAGCCATCAAGCCTCTGATGAAAGTCATAGCTGCCAATTTGATTTAGGCAAACGCTGCATGTGCATATGGTGAAGGAATAATTGTTCAGTCTAATAAAACCATATTCCAAATAACAATCCCAAAGACTCGACTCCTTTAATTCGCTGTCATGCATTTCGTAAAAAGCAGAATGAATGTAAGCACTCTTCATTCCTTAACACAGCTCGTATGAAAAATCCTGCTCTGAGGCCCTGAGTTATATCAATGGCTAATTGTGTCATGGCTGTTGCCATTTGCTGCTGTTTCGGCATAATGAATTATTAATTTAAAAAATGCTAATGTCTCTGCCATGGCTGGGTTGAGAGCTGTGAACCTTGAATTAGTCTGAATTTTCTTTCTGTCTTCCATTAGTTACTCTGATGGTGCTGCAACACTCAGATCTTGTTTCAGACCTGTCAGTTCAGTGACTAATGCACAAACACCAACCCTTCACTGAGGAGAGATGTTATAAGAAAACCACGTCCTTCACTGTCTTTGTCTTCTGTCACCATGTGCTGCACACGTATGCCGCGTCGTGTTTAATTTCTATGAAGGGAACCGTTTTTTCACAAGAATGTCTGATTAAGACCTGGAATCCAGTTTGCTCAAGGACAAAGACAGCAGGCGCGTTGTCCTACCCATCGAGCATCGCTCTCCATGGCAACAGGAGATAGGCGAAGGAGACAAGAGAAGACGATAGGTTTGTGCGATCCCTGTGGAGAGCGCCGGCTGAGGGTGAAAGGCAGCACTAGACCGGCCCTGAAACGCAGCACTGTCACCACTCGTCCCTGCGGACAAATATCAGTTCAACTGCTCTGACGCGTACTGTCAGTGCGCCCCAGGATCGGCCAGCTCTTTTTAGGTTACATTTCTGTGTGAATTAAGCACAGTCCAATCCACCCATTGTGCTGTTTTAGAGAAATTTCCTGCCTGCAGATAGAGAAAAGTGCAGCTCTATAGCTATTTCAGCAAATACATCATGAGTTAGAAGCCAAAGAAGTTGTGCAGCATCTTTGCTCCCTGGATTGTCCCTGCTACCTGGATTGTCATTCTTTTTTGCAAACGCAACAACAAGTTGGCCTGAATTATTGTTTAAATTGATTGGAAAACACATTGCTTGCCGTTGTTGTCTTGAGACACACTTTGAGAGAGAGGTTTTGACCTCCATAACAAGAGCCCAGCAAAGCTTTATTCTCTTCATTGTCATCTCTACAATAATGTGGAGGGCTTTATAATCCCTGCCTCTCTGTTTCCCCAACTCTCTGCGGAGAATTACAGGAAAATAAAAGCCGCAGACCCCGCTGAGGCTTTTCAGAAAACCCACTCACAGTGCTGCAGTTCTCTGACAAGCTGCTCTGGCCTTGGAAAGCGACCGACCAACAGCATGTACCGACAACAAAAAGAAACAAAAAAACAGACTTCCCACAGTCACGGATACACCATCCCAAACAATATGAAATTTCAATTAGCCTCTCTCCAAATAAAAACAGCATCCATTCGTCACAATACACAAGCTCACCGGGCACAAGTGAGCAGGTATAAACAACAGGAGTACAAATGGACTTTCAGAAACTGTTCAATGCCAGACGACGGCGCTTTCATCCTTGGACTCTTATTGCAATTGGGCGCGATAAAGTGTCAAACTACTCCTCCGCTGTAGGCTTTCGTTGTGTTCCTGTGTGTGTGTGTGTGTGTGTGTGTTTATGAATGAGTGCTGTACAAAAGTGCATCAGGGAGCGAGAGAACATCTTATCATCACTGAAGAACAATCCAATAAAAGCAGGTCACTGAGGCTGTTGAGCGCCTGCCTGCCTATCTCACCCAGGTTCTAATCACATCTGAATGAAGCCATCTATTCTGATTACAGAACAGCAGACCAATTAAACACCACCATGTTATTATTCCTCTCTCATTAGCCATGGAGTGTGTATTAGAATAATCCCCTCCCCATCACTGACAGGGTCAGTCTCTCTCTCACCCTCTTTCTCTTTCCACACATACAAACACACACACTTAAATTTCTATCAAACCAATGCAAACCAATCCTGCGGGAGCGGGGCTTATTTATTTATAGCGCCTGTGCCAAGTTCAGTGACTTTTCTATTATTAATGATAATGAAACTTACCAAGCAATGTTAACACACACACACACATTTTTAAACAGCCAGGCTCGCTTGTGTCATGGTGTGGCATACGAACGAGATGAGAGATGTAAGCGGCTGTACGTCAGCAGTGCGCTGTCAGCCGAACGCCTTATTGGCAGCTGTTGTTGATGTTAAACGGCGTCGAGCTCTGATACGAAAGGAGCCAAGATAAAACATGTGACTGACAGAGATATTCCCAGAAACAGTCACAGCAATATGAAACCGACTGCTGCTACACTTTAAAGAGACGCCACTGAATAATTACATTGAGATACTTATACTGTATCCATAGGGAAAGTATTAGAGTTTCACTGAGGCTAACTGATCCGTTATCTATAGGGAGGAGCGTAGTGGAGCTCTGCTGTATGGAAGCCAAGAAAGGCCCAAGTAATTTTTATTTTATAAACATTTTACCAATACTAAATGCTCAAAATAAAAATACATTTACAGCACTGAAATAGTATACACTTTGAAAACCATCCTCTGATTTCATAAGGTTTGAATCCCCCCCTTTGAAATTTCATTGAGGTTATTTCAAGTTATCTTTCTTGAATCATATGAATGATGTACTGATGACTCCATTCAGGCTCGGTTTCTTGTTCTTAATAGCCCCAGATGTTCAAGTTTGATTTTTGACTTGTGCCTATAGAGTTATTCATCTGCGTTGCTCTCAAACTTGCAGCAAACTGCAGCGACCGTACAAAGTCAGTGCCACCATTTTCTAACAAGTGCCTGATCGTTGAGGTGGTTCAGTCACTGGCATCGAAGTTTACAATGAGTTCAATTATTTTTTGTTCCACTTGCTCAATCAGAAAAGTGAGTTGCTAGATTTAAAGGCACAATGTGGCATTTTACTTGAATACTGGACACAAAAATAATAAACCACATAACTTGTGTACTGAGTAGTGATATATATTTCACAATTAAGCATTCAGTTGCTTATAAGATACCGTATGACCTTTCTTTGCTTCCATAATCAACTACATAACACAGTGTGGGAGAAAATTCATTCATGTATGTAGGACAAGACGTACATATCTGGTTATTAATGAATTATTCCTGAACGCAGATGATTAATGAACGAAGCGATGCAGTGGAACCACTTTGCTGACATGCACTGAGACATAAACAACAGCTCTCACTTACCGTGCCATCTGGTCTTGTGATAGCGGGTGCAGTTGTAAATGTGAGGTTTGATAACCAATGAGAGCTCTTGATGTGTCCCCAGCTAAGCAGCAAAGTTGCTCAAAACAAAGCCCCAGATTTTTCATATTAATAATAATAATAATTCGGCAAAAAAAAGTGAATGACAACTTGAATTCAAAGGCTTATTTAGAAAAAAAATACCACTTTATTTTCATGTGTGAAAGCTGTAGTGTTACATTTCATTTTGAGATGACTTCATTCACCGTTTCTTCAAGTATTTTCTGGGTTTTAATGTGTCTATTTGAAAGCGATATTATGTAACTTTTCGACCATAACCACATTTTAAATCATTTTGATGCATGTGGATCCAACTTTGTGCTCCAGATCTCACACAAGAAGAAGTATGTTGCATTTTCTGGCTCTAAGTTACACACCACAAACTATTTTGCTTACTTTGGTAGAAACTGGATAATATTTTAATAGAGAAAATGTTTTCTGATTTCCCCTCTGATGTCCTCTGACTGCTCCGCCTCAACTATTCTTGATTTACAGTAAAGTGCTGCGACTACAGCTGCTGTTTCTCATGAATTAATCAAATACACATGTACAACTTTCAGTATTTATGACAGTGGTGATGCACTAAACTGGGAGCCGAAATAACAATGTCTACACAATATTGCTTTAATTGTTGAGAGTAGTTGGATTTCCCTTTTAATGTAATTATCTTTTATTCTCTACTCTTTGTATGGTCCAATTACATAATGTTTTATTTTTTATTAACTGCTTTTAAATTTGGTGTGTTTATTGATGGATTTGTTCCTTCACTTGTAAAGTCTTTTATTGTTCCCTCATTTACTGTCCAATGAGTTTAATAAACTGTTTTACAGCCACTGTCAGTCCTGCATGAACCACATTTTACATCGTGTCTAATTAATATGTCCAGCCTTGCCAATTTGATACAGATGCGTTGAGCAGCTTGACATTACTACAGTATCACCCACTGCACCTGACATAGCAGGAGATGAGCTGCTCTCGAAGCTTTTCATTGATTTGCAGGATCACTGCCATCACGTCTATTGCTCAGTGCCGAGCAGAAGTCAGCAATCACTGTAATATAGAAATGTCACGGCTTTTACATCCAACCCAAGTGTGCACATGCCAACGAGCCACATGATGCAAAACGTGCTGCGAGAGATGTGCATGTGTATGTGTAGATCAAACCTCAGCTTATGCAGCAACACAACAACAGTCCTGGCACAACAGCTTCTTATTAATGAGGGGAAGATTCTGGCAACCACGGCCAAATTCACAACCAAGTACGGCATGCAGAAGGCTGCCGCCATTTGGGAGGTTTCCAGCCACATCAAAGCATCAATTTGGTGAGATGGGATTGTTTGCCTCTGAAGCCTTGTCCTCCATTTCCACTGTTATGCTTTTAGATTCATCCAGCAGCAGCACAAGCGGCACAAGCAGCACAAACTCGGGCTGCGACATTTGGAAAAAACATACATTTCTTTCTTCCTTCTTCTGATATTAATATTGTATACAGACAGTACATTATAATAATAACTGGAACTGGGTCATTATAATGACAGAAAACATACTGTATGTATTGTATGATACTGTACACTGTACTGGTGTCAGGCATATCATCATGATGCCAGAAAAAATGTCACACTTTTATTTGTCTGCAAAAAATTTCCAAAAGAATTTTTTTTTTGCCAGTTTGGAAATATCGATAGTGTGAGCTGAGGAGTGAGAATGAATGTCAGTACTGTTTACAAAGATGTGTGTGCTTAAAGAACAAAATTCTCCAGTGTGAGACAACACTTAATGCCATACATTATTGAACACTGACTTGATATTTCAGAAAATCCCTCTTTTGTGTAACAAGCAATTTCACCTGAGGAAAGGTTTTGTAACCCAGAATAAAATCTCAAAATGTTTTGTGGAAGATTAATATTTTACAACTTAAATAAAACAAACAAAAAAATAAAGATTAATGAGATATTTTTATTCCACTGATTTCATTCAGTACATATACAATTTTGATGTAACCTATTTTCTACTAGGGTTTGTTGTTTTTTTTTTTCCTTTTCTCTGATGCACCACTGTTAGTGGGGATGCCACAGAGTAGCAGATAAACTTCACGTCTCTCGTACTTGCAAACACACACACACATTTTCTGTGAGGATATAAAGACAAAGACTGGCACACATCTCTAAGCTGTAGCCCTCTGGAATTGCTTTAAATTCGTGGATAGGACTTTCAGAGCAAAAGCAGCACAGGGAGCACACCTAAGGGACGGACAGACATGGCCTGGAAAATTTACACTAAAACACAGGCTCTGCTACACTCTGTTCAGATTGTCTAGACAGGGTCGGATCCTTAATACACAGCGCACCAGAAGCATGGGGAAGACTGTTTGGATCCCACAGCGAGGCATCCCTAAAGAGAGAAACTGTAGATAAAGAGGTGTTTACCACTGAGAGTGGTCCAGTTACTCGCTACATGCTAAGCCACAGTTTATTAGCTGTGTCCACAGTAGTGATTGATTCACGATTACGGCTTTAAATCAGTCAGCAGGAGACCTCTACAAATCTCCAGCAATGAAAGTTCACAGAGCGAACAAGCTAACAACAAAGCAATGTGACCTTGGTCCGCACTTGACATAAAATCTCATCATGTCCTCCACACTGTAATATCCACAAACACCAATAACAGGCACCATATCAGGCCGGCCTCAATCCTTCAGACAGAGGGAAAACCACACACTCGAGCACCGTGATGCGAGGATATTCAGCTTCACACACTCAAATCAAAAAGATTTATATAACGCCATGCCTTCACCAAAGCATTTTCCCAAGAAAGATAAAAGGCACAGGATTTTAGTCAGCTACATGACAGGATATTCAGGCATATGAAGACAGGATGCATCATTTGAGCAGTTGGACATACCTGACCATTCTGGACGAGTCACATTCAGACCTGGAAGACAGAGAAATGCCGGTTCATTGATTTTGTTGAGCAGATGGAAACAAGGATGCTGCATTATGCTAGCAATGCAGCTAAAGACAAAACAGCAACAAAACGCCTCACTGACCACCATCACTTGATTCAGCATCTACATTACAGCAGGAGTTACATTACAGCAAGGTTAACTATCTGGTACTGACGGGTGCAGCACTCCACTTCAAACAGATCAATCCTAAGACACAGCCACACTTTAGGTCGCAGGTACAATTTACATGTGATGTTCACAAAGTTAAATGTTGATCCACTGAATCAAAACATCTTCTCTACCAATGCAGTGCTTATCATAAATACAGCATCTTGCCTTTGCAGATAGAAACAGATTTAAGTGACTTATTTCATAGAAGACATGCCACAAAAGGAAAATCACAGAAAAGTGTAAATTACAGTGGCTCAGTTCAATTTAACTCCTGGCGCCTCATGGTCCAGGTTTAGAGTTGTGAACTGGGAGTGGTGAACTATCTTGGTGTGGCCCTTGTTCTGGAAGTAAAAAGCCTTTTTTTTTGACTGGAGTTGGAGGATTTCCATGGCTTGAAACTCTCCCAGTTGTATCAAGGGTAAAAAAAAACAAAAAAACAGATAACCAACTGCGTTAGACCTAACAAAAAGTTGAAGATACAAATCTGTGTACATAAAAACACAAGGGAGGAAATCAACTACAACTCCAAAGGTGCATTTCAACAAAATAACATCCAACTATCCATTCAAGTTTAATGCACCGCTAACAGTGTCTGCAAGCTAAAGATTACACTGTTGGAAAAAAAAACACTTGCATACACTTACACAACTTACATCAATTCACTTTTAAAATCTTGGCCAATTTCAGATGAATGCTCAACTATATTTTTTTTCCTTCACAGCTAAGGCAGCTGAGGTTCACTAAAGCCATTTTCCACGACAGACCAAACATAATTTCTCAGAAAGAATAATACAAATGAATGGACAGGACTGTTACATTATCCAGGAGACTCTCATGTTTATGTGTCTATATATATATAAGTGACATTGAGAATATCATTAAAACAAAATGTTGGAAAAACATCTCAGGATAGGGTTATTCAATAGTGTTTGCACAGTGTGAATTGGGTATATATGGATATTTTGGAGACGTATTTAATCAAACTTCTTTAAAAGCCTTTACCTCCTGTAGTAAAACATACAATTTACTTTGGCCCTGTGTATGTTATCATGCGTTTGCTCCCATATGCTCTGCGTTCTCCATTTCGGTCATGAAATTTCATAGGCACTTTTAGAAATGGGCTGCAGTAAATGGCATTCCAACAGCAAGGAAAGTACTCTTTACACCACAGAAATAAAATGTAGCCCGTTCCGTGAACCATGGCACTAAGGGGCAATAAAGCCACTGCATGGCTGTATCAGAGCAAATTTATGAGCTCCCTTGTTGCCTCTTTTCACTTTTCATATGGTGAAAACAATGAAGAATTCATAGTGGAGAGACAGTACAGTGACCGACTATACCACTAAGCACTCTAGCTGCAAAGGTTCATCCTAGAAGGGGTGTGCTGTTCAGCTTTTTGTTGGGTCGGCTTGAAGGCATAATGATCCTCTCTGTTGTATAATGCTGTGGCCTATTCTCTGTCGGCTGACTGATTTTTTTTTCTCCTTTCTCATCACTCTTAGTTAGTTTACTTGTTTGATTTCTTTTCTCTTAGCCGTGCACCTTTCCCTTTGTTCTTTTATTACTTAAACATTTGCTTCCAGTTGTCCCGTAAGAACAAACATAATACCACTGATGTTTCTGTTAGAGCAAAGCCTATTATGACTGTGATGTGAATTAGGCTGAGGTGAAAACCAGAGCTGGGTCAATATAGTGCAGTCGTAGGATGAGATTCATTGACATACATGCTGCAGTCCAGATCCGATGGCAATTACAGAAACTATCGACTGCTGTGTATACAATGCATCACTGAAATAAATGATCGCACCAAAACCGTTTTTCACAAATCTTTTTGCTGAACGATACGTCCGTCTTTGAAGCCATGCAGACTGAACGTCCTCAGAGAAAACCAGAGCAAGAAAGAAGTGGACAGAACCCTGGACAGCTCCTCTGTCCTGTAGAAAGACCGCAACAAACTACTACTACTACTGTACCACCACCACGTCTCCTTTTCATGGAATTTGTGATGCCTGCACAACTGCAATTTGCATGAGTTGCTTCTTTGAGTAAAACAGAATAAATAGAGCTCAGTCTGAACCGCTAGGAGTTGTACTGTTTGGATTTGAAGTAGAACTTTAAGCCAGCTCTCTCAGAACGTATGGGTTTACGAGACAGGCACATTTATGAAGTATTAATTAATTTCGCTTGCAGTCTAGACGAAGCCCATTTATCTAGCCATGAAATAAGTGCAGTCCATATTTTACTGCCTTATCTAAGCAGAATCTATCATCCTTATGAAGATGAATATGTGAACGGGAGTCAGAATGCAAGTTAAACTGTTTTTCTTCTGCACTGTACAGAAACACCGGCGACTGAGGTACATTCAGGTGCACTCCCAAAGACTTTTAAATAATGCATGAAATGCCAAATCCCATTGGAGATATCATTCCACAGAAAGGCCTCCACAAACTGTGAGATTGGTTTCTCCCACGGTGGCCCAAAGAGAAGCCAGATCTCTGGTGGCAGAATTAAGACTTGAAACCTCAGCTGCTTCCTCAAACCAAATCACTTACACCGCTGTCTTTATCAACGAGCCCTTTACCTCAAAGCATCTGTGTGTGTGTGTGTGGTATGGTATAGTGTTTATTCCCTCTTTTCCTGTAGCTCAGACCCTCTGTTGCAATAAGGACGGCCTGTTTCCTGTTGTGAGGGAGGAAATGGACAGAGGGCGCACCCAGTGCAAAAAATGCTGACTCAGAGTTTATCAATCTGCCTTTCTGCAAGAGTAAGTGCAACTGGACACGACTGCAGAAATGCGCTAGTCCGCTCATTTAATCATAGCTTCCTGCCTGGCTTCAAATGAACTGGAACGTCATATACAGTGGGGCCACACTGCTGCAGTGATTCAAACATGTACATCTCGCCTCCAGCGCGCTCGAATGTGTTTGTAGTCTATTTTTAGTATAATTGTCTCAAATACAGCACTATGTTTTATGAAGGTTTGGACACTTTTCCCTAAAGCTGTTTTACTTTCCTCAACTTTCCTCGGGAAAGATGCACTCCAATGTAATTATGTACCCATTATTTGTTTTTCACTGTAAAATATTGAGTAGGGTTAAGCCTTGAAGAAATGGCTTCTAGGACTTCATCAAATTACTGGCCCTTAATATGGCAATAAGAAAAAAAAAAGGCGGAGTGCAAAGGCAATAAAGAAAAAGGCTATTTCCTTCCCTGAATTCAGAAGAAAATCAGAGGTAATTAGAATTTGTCCGAGGTGTGTGATTGATGACTCTAAGTGGGAGGGTGTTTTTTTAAATTGTGTTTACTTTTATTTGTTTAATCATCCTTCAACTTCAAAATCAGGACACGCAGCCCTAACTGCATCTGACTATGCCTGAAGAAGCCAACGGCAGAAATTCCATCACGAACATTGCCGAGTCCTTAACTGAACTGTTTAGAACAGAGTTATTTCCAAAGTTATTTGGGGTTTACTTGAATATACTGTGTCATTCGGTGGCAACCGTGACGGCCGTGAAACGCTCCAAGCTTTAAGTGAACGAACCCCTTCGAGCTGTGATGAAAAAGAATAAATCACGTCTGAAGTAAAACTGAATTTACAAAAAACTTTCTGCTGAAAACACAACAGCAATTCTTGCAATTTTTTGCAGCTCTGGCCTCCATTCATAACAATGTCACAGAGTGATCAATGAGTTGAACCTGCGGTCGGCTATAACAGCTCATTCACGCTGACAGGTTCCTCAGAGGCACACTGTGAAGCTTGACGCTCTTGTACGGTATTTCATAGTTATTGTCAGTGTTTTATAAGATCCATTTTTCTCAAAAGGAACACTGCAGTCAAGACAAAGCGTGCAGCATTTTCAACATCCGATGTAGACTTTTACTCTTGCTTGTCTGATGAGGTGCGTGCATGTGTGCCTTCCCTGTGTCAGCTTCCCTTGCTTACAGCCCTTTTCTCAGCTCAGTACACAAACGAAGGGCATGCATCATGTGTTAGTGCTTCAATGTGCGCTACATACTTGTGGCATTCATATTACTGAGACCTAAATGAGCTGTATTAATCAGCAACTAATTACAGGCAGAAATGTGTCCGGCTAAGCAGATCTAATGAGTCAGTCCAGTCCTCTGTAGTGGTTTGCTTCTCACGGTGCCGTCAAATTATGCATCTCTAAGGAGTTACTGGTGTGTGACCCCTGCTGGCTGTCTGCCCCTGCATAAAGGGAGCTATCGGCACACACACACACACACACTAGTGCAAACAGATACACACTTGTTCATATTGCTGAAAACCGCTCACCTGATTCTTTTCACATTCATTTCTCATCATCTATCCATCTGACGTCGCTCTAATAGTCAATATATTATTTAGGCAAAAGCCAAGGAGCGTGAAATACGCAGACAGAGGAACTGAACCTTTAAGCAGAATTGATATACTGACTGTCACTCATCAGTAGTGTTGTCAAGGTGGGAGTGGTACCTTTATTGATGAGCCTCTGGAAGACATCTGTCTTGGCTGCACTGAGGTTATGCATGGCAAGGTGAAATCTGAAAAATGATTGTTTGTTTGGGCTGAAATGTGGCAACATTATGTCTGTTATCTGTGGCCATAAAGCCTCATGGGAATGTGCAGTCACAGTACTTCAATAAAAATGTACGTATTTAAGTCCGATTTCAGTCGGATCTGACTTCTTCATCTCAGGTCTTTGATGCAGTAGTTCATACTGAAAAGGTAGACAGCCCTTCCACCCCCTACCCAACCTTGGCACTGCTAAGCACCCGATCTAACACGGTGAGCTTGGATAACATGAAATCTCACTTTCAATCTGGCTGCATTCCTGAACATATTGCTTGGTTTTAGATCAGTCCTCAGAAGCTTCCCGGGTTAAGCAAACACAAACAGCAGTGCACACCGGCAGCCGGAGTGGAAACACACAGATTATAGCCCCAACACCTCTGAGTGGAAGCAATGGAAACTGTTGTACCTGGGAGCCACTCACATCTGAGTCTTGACGTGTCAGTTATATTAGAAACCGCACAAACGAGACACATGAATCAGCACAAGAACTGCAGTAGTAACGTCGTGAGAACTGTTTATATGACTCCCGGAACTACTTCCTACTAAATTTTTCAGCCCAAATATTGGTTGTTAAAGGCAGCTGCGAGGAAGTCCGTGTGTGACATCGACCCGTGATGACTAAGAAGATGTGTGAGCAGTAGCTCCTCATCTGCGTTGAGCTGTTGACTCAGCCTCCACCTCGTCAGCAGTACACACACACACACACACAAACACATACACACACACACACACACACACACACACACACACACACACACACACACACGCGCGCACCGCACTCCCACTTGGCAGAAAAACTAGTGGCAGCCTTTCAAACAGCTCTCCACAGGTACCCTGCTACAAATTGCCTTCGATTCAGCTGCTGCATCAGCTGGTTTTGACAGCTGCGAGACGGATAATTGGTTCAACTGTGAAGAAATAAAGAATGAACAGGCGACCGTACCTCGGCCTTGTTGCTTTAGTGTTAATCACAATTTATAATGATGAAGGAGGGAGTTCTGTGCTACTGCTGTATTCACCTAAGTAACATGATTATTTCCGTGATTTAATCCCTGAATCAATATATACAGTATATGTATATGCACAGTAAGCATATACACACTGTTGCCCATAAAGTTCTACACAAGTTATACACATCAGGTTTAATCTTCAATGTGATATGTTATGGAAAATATTGATCAATAAAGTTAAAGATATACTTCATCTATCAAGAATAAATCACATTGTCACAATCATTTCATGAGAAGAGGTAAAAACATTTAATTCCAACTTTATTGGCAACAGTGTACAGACAAGATATATTTAAAAATCATAATAAATCAGCACATTTAATCACTTGTGGAATGAGAATCACAATTCATATCGAATCAGCATCCCATGTATGTATGAGATTATTTTAACAGAACATTTTCATCACAAATCCTGGTTGTAAAGGTGTGAATGGTATGACACAGCAAAAAAAAGTCCACCAGGTTTCCTTTCATACATTTTCAAATATAAAATACTGTGTATACTGTGGCTTGGCTGAATACTTGATGGTTAATATAAAAAGGTGCTCTGATCAGGATTTTTGGGACTGATCGCTGACAGCCGCATCAGCCAATACTGATCACAGTCTATTTGAAGCCTACTATTTGTTGTGTAGCATTATTTATTTATCAGCAGGCAACGCAAGGAAACACAACTTAACCCAGAGCTGACTGCACTTGGTGATTGGGAGAAACTGGAGTTTAACAACATAAAGCGTTTAGCTAGTTCATATTCTTTTCATTTTTTGAGTTTGATTTGTCGGAGGAACTTTGCAGCTGTTGCCGTGTGGTCTTGTGGTTAAAAACTCTGTGAAGTTTTATGTGCCATGCAGGTGTTTGCTCTACAGACTGCAGAGCAACTTTTTCAGCTGTTTCTCAGCCACTTTCACCGTCATCTGTTCTACTCCAACATCACTCTGCTGGAAAGTGAAACTGAAACTGTCTCAAATGTGAAAGTATATTCAGTACGTTATGAAACTGTGGCAGAACAATCATTATTAGGTGATTAATGGGAATAATGGTGATAACCATGCAGTTGTGGTCTTAACTGGTGTTGAAATAAAATCCAGAGTACAAGACCTTCAAAACGTGGTCTCAAGACTGTCTTGATTCATGTTTTCCATATTCTGTAAATAGAGCCCACACTGAACTTTTTAAACATTTTGAATGTTGTATTGTTAATATTCATGATTACTAGCTAGCAATCAACTTCCTCTGTGCCTTTGCTGGTGCATTTCAGCATATCGTGGTGTGCTAAGTTTTACAGCAGTTAGAGTAATGGTCAAAACCTCCACAGGGAACTTTGGAGACACATACTCTGCGCCTTCACCATCTTGATTTCTTTCATGTTAAGAATCAGGAATCTGAAAGTGATCCCAACCTAAAGTCCAGTGTTTCTGTGAATAGACGCCTGAAATGAAGCCACATTATCCTGCACATGCACACCCGCAATGTAATTTGAACACAGTATTATCAAATATCTCAGGAATTAATATTAATTTTTGGCACTTTTGCTCATTAAAAGTTAAAAACCAAACTGAGGCAGAGGTGCTGAGCTGAGTTTGGTGAATTAAAAATAATTCAGTTGCCTGGCTCACGCTAAGCTGTAACCATCCGACCCCCCTCGGTGTGGCCTTTACCAGCAACACCATCTGATAGAGTTAACAGTGCTCATTAAAGCCATCATTATCCTTTCTCGTGGGACGACCAGCTACATCAAAGGACACAAACCTATCTTAAGTCTGTCTTATTAGGCCTGATTGAGGGAACCAGAGGTCAACAGTGCCTGGCTTTCTTCCAGCAGGACTGTGGTCACACCGAGATGCAAGGAGGGATAGTCCATTACAGATGAAGGCAGCCTGCAGTTGATTTTGAGTGCAAGTTGCAAATTGTCTTTGGCCATTGCTTGAGATTTATAGGTGGGTCTGAATGCAAATCATCCCTGCGCAGACATTAATCTAGCAGGGGTATTTCATTAGAGGGGGCTTTGCTGGAGAGATGGAGTTCATGTGCTCGTAAATTTGGTTTGGCACACTGATTGTTCAGCAGATCGCTGGGTAAATGAGTGGACGCCGGCAGCCACAAGAAACAGCTTTCTCCATCATGCTATTATTCCCTGCCGAGGGGTCCCAAAACACATGCTAAAGCTGTTACGCCGGCTTGGGGTGAACTATTTATGAACTTGACAATCTCCAGTCTACAGGCTCCATCCAGGGGACTTAGAAAGGGCAGTTGAGGTTTTCTTAGGCAGCAAATTACAGTAAAGAGGCCAGGACACAGTCACTATAACCCAGACAGAAGGCAATATAAAACCACCAGAGACTTTAGAGAGGTAATTCACTATAGGCCAAAATCGACAACCTAAGAGAACCTTTATCAAATACTTCAATATCTATTGATTAACTCCTCCGACCATTAACTTCTCTGGCTTGATTCCAAACCCATCAGAAATGTACTGTGTAAGATACAATCAATGTTGTAATGAAATATACTGGAATACCTTTTATACTGATCTAAAAGTAAAAAAGTTGAAGAACACAATGACGTTAAATTTGCAGCTCTTCTGTCTACAGTACTATACACAATCATGTTTGAGGTTGGACATCTTGATCTGTACACTTGTCATCCAAGTAAATTATTAATTAATTGCATACAGAATACAAAAACTGTAAAGTTTAAGAAACCAACAATTATTTCCATTGTTGATTAATCTGCTGATTTTATTAAATGTCAAACAAAAAAAAGTCCACCACGAGTCCCTTGGGACCAAGATGACATTCTCAAGTTTCTTCTTCAAGTTATTTCCGACCAACTATCCAAAACCCAAATATTTTCAGTTTAATAAACTCTAATACAAAGAAGAAAGAATGTAAGAAACACATCACATTTGAGGATGGAACCATCAAATATTTGTCTTTTTTTTCTTGAAGAATCGAATCTTAGTTGCCAGTTCCTTTGTTCGTTGATCGATTAAGCGTCAAATCATTTTAGCTCTACAGTAAAGAGTTAAAAGAATGAAATCCAGCATGGAAATGTATTCATGATGCCTTAACCCCACAGCAGAATTTGTGGTTTAACTTTAAAACTAACTCACTATTTCTACAACAACAACCTATTCTGATCTTTATCGAGACAAAAGTGAACCAAACCAAGCGGCAATCTCCGTCGCTATGAAGTGCCAAAAACTGCCACAACCACTTGAGGCTGCTCTTACACAATACACAACTTCACAGCAGACATAAACATGTTTACAGTCTGGTACAAAAAAAACCTGTTTTGGTCTCTATAGCTAATTTCCCTGTTCATGAGAACTGTACTGAGGCCTAATTTCTATGGAACTCATTCGTTCAAATTATATTAAAAGGCATAAAGTTACAACAATACATATAAATAATAGCGCAACTGCCACTACAGGTGGCTTGTTTCAGCACCCAACCAGTTTGTCTCAGCTTTACCGACACCAACCCACATCTTTGCCCATTTTTAGATTAGCTGGGAGGGGGCAGCGCCCAGAGCCACCATGTCCTGATTTTGTGGTTGACTTAACGGATACAATGTCCATATTCAGACTGTCTATGTGTAAAACAGGTATGAACAGACTAAAACACATTGTCAGATCGCTGTTTCCTTTACAGCTAAACATTAATCTTCCTTCAAAAACTGTTATTTGCATAATCCTGCAGCTGCTTTAACTTTGCAAACACATTCAACTACAGGTCTTGAGCATCAAAGCAATTACAGTTAAGTAGCGGCTGAATATGTGAAATAAATGTTTAAACTCCTTGAAAAAATATGGATATACTGTATGCATTGCCTGCGGATGCCTTCATAACTTCATCATATGTTTTTTTTTTTCCTTCTTACAATGCCTTAGATGTCGTAACCAGGTCACATTTTGGCACTCATCCTGGCCGTGATCTGGCACAGAATCAGCAACTCGAGAGCCTTGCTGCTCATTTATCAGCAGTGCAACATTCAAATTAGCTCCATTAGAGCATTAACAGGGAGAGAGTTTGAGTTAGAAATGATTTGTCACGTTATTCATCAATATTTGATCGCTAAAGATTATTTATGCTTCTTCAGTGACTGAGATTCATACTGAATTTAAATGACCGCCTGAGAAAAAAAAAAACCACAATCTCCACAACCTCCACAAACACATCATCTCTAACACCAGGAGCTTATTTGAGATATAGCACTGTCTTGTGTGGTGTAAAAGGTCACAAATGACCAAAGGGCTTTGAGTTTTGAGATCTACAGTAAGCCTCAAAACAATTTTAGTACATTAAGGAAAACCTAAAACAAGGCTGTTAGAGCTGACACATTAGAGCTTTTGTCATCCACGGCTGAAGAAGTTATCTCTCCAGCGATCACTTCAGCATCCTAAAATTTATTTACACTCGGTTGGCTATCCAGGGCTGGCAGGGACAAAGCTAAATGTGGCCTGGCAGATGCATCCACCGGCACAAAGATAAGAAATGAAAGCACTCGCGGACGCTATTCCACCCTAAACCCCACAGGACGGGTTCAGATCGCAGCGTATCAAGTCTGATGAAACCACCAGCCTCTCCTGCGTAAAATGCACAAAAAGAACATTCATCACGACCACACCACTTGTGTGCCTTTTTGTTTCACTATACAACACATTATATCCACCGATCAAACAGAACAAGTGTGCGTGCTTGAAAGTCTCCTAAAACGTTTAAGTCAAGGGACTTAACTGCTCATTTATCACTTATGCATGCTGCAAAACTTGCAATCTTGTATTACCTGTCATTTAATTCCTAAGTGAGCACAAGGGATACAAGTAACTGTAGAGCACTGTTAAAAACAAACACCATTAGGAAAGAAACTGCATAGGGTCAGCATAAATGCTGTTGGACTAAAGGGCTGACAAGGCAAGTAACTCTGGAGCCATGAACAAAAGAAACCTGATATGTGTGTGATAGCTAATTCTTGCCCGACTGCTACGTCGACCCCATCTCTTTGCAAAGAAGTTTAATTTGAACTTGAGAAACTGTGAGTAAACTGTGAAACAGGAGTTTACGCTGAGGATTTACAGAAAGTGTTCCACTGAGAGCGACTCCACCTCTGCTGAACCAGCTCACGGGGTGGTTACAATCACCTAGCTGTAGAGGGTTTATGGATCCTTATCAGGGTCAGTGCACACCGAGATGATTTCCAATACCTGTGCAGCAGTCGCACATCCTGAGAACCTGACCGACAACGTTAACCCCGGGGCCTGCGCCGCAGAACGCGCAGAGAAATCTGTTGACTTGGCACCACAGGTCCCACTATCAGTGGTGCATCACATTTCCTGCTCTCTGCATTTTGTTCCTAAGAGATGGCGGAGTGAATAAACGTACAAACAACATGCAGGGAGAAGGGAGAAGCCTTCCAGTTACAGCCAACCAAATATAGCAGCATGCAAACTTATGCATCATTCAGTAGCGGCAAATTCTTTATCTGTCACTTACTTTGGGACAGACACTGTTTTCTTTCTTGCCTCCTTCCTTTTTTCCACTCTGAAGTCATTTAATGATGTTTAAATACATCTGAGAACTGACAGCACAGTTCACAACTATTAGCATACAGTATGAACAAATAACATACACTGTACAGACGATGACAAACACAGGAACTGAGAAGGAAAGAGAAGTGCTTCAAAAGCATCACACTGACACGTCTGGGTTAGATTAGCATCCTTATTTAGAGTAAAATAGAACACGACTATAAATGAACAATTACATGACAACCTGCATGCATTTAAAAAGAGCTGTGTGCATGTGATGGGTTCAAAATACAGAAAACACATCAGCAAAAGAACTTTGCATAGCTTTAGATCAGGTTCACTTAAGGCCACATGACACGGCAAGTAAATATATACATATTTTGGCCTGCGTCCTCTCTCCTTCATCCCCTGCCATGTTTATTTTTCCTCCTAATAAAAGGTTTAACATGCAGCACGAGCTCAGCGGTTAGCTCTTGCCAAAGCAAGATGATCCAGGGTTCAAACCTGACTGGTTCCCTCCAGTGTTGAGCTTACATGCTCTCTAATCCCACCACTGGGTTCAGTAAAAATCTAACCTGTCCCTTTAATCAGGGATATGGAAAATGCTACGTGGCTCTTCAGCTCGGTGGGAATTCCTAAGGTAGTGATCATAATCTTGTAAAAACAAAAAAATAAAAAGAGGATCTGTTCCAACTAACTGAGAATAATAGGCGCTGCCTTCCCAGAAACCCAGTGTAGTAAACAGGGCACTCTTTCCAATGCTGAAACGTAATACTCTATAAAACAACACCTTCCAGTCTTTAAGGGGTAGTTTGACATTAGCCTTAGTCACTTTTTTGTTCAGAGTTTAGCTTAGCGTAAGGATTTGGCATAGAGGCTTGTTTTACACAGATTACACAAAACAAGATTTAATTGGACAGCTGTAAAGAGCCAGGCTGTCTGTTTACCCCCCTTGTTTCCAGTCTTGATGCTAAGCTAAGCTAACCGTCTCCCAGCTGTGGCTTCGTATTGAGCATAACGACATGAGTGTGGTATCCAATTTCTCATCTAACTAGAGAGCAAGAAAGCATATTTCCCAAAATGCTGAAGTATTCATTTGAAGTCTGATTTCACTTTCCCTGCACACATTACTGAGGGCTGCAGGGACTTCTCTTGTGTTTTGTGGAAAGAGGACGCTAAGCAGAATAACTGAACTGATGGTCTTATTTTCTGTAACTGTTCATCTGTTTCCTTACAGGAGGTAAAACATTTCCTCGTACTTCAGTTCATTAAAATGTATGTTGTAATGTAATGGATATTGTTTAATTATGGAATTAGAGACGATTCTGCAGCAGCCACATAGCTAGAATGACAACCACCATTGTTGCGGCGCACCCTGAGACTCACTTCCTGGTTGTGGGCGAGGACTGAACCAGCAAAAAAATACTGCTGCAGCGCGAAATACAAAACTTGTGCATTCTTGCCGAGCATTCTGTCGAGCTGTGCTGAAGTTGTTACCCAAATCAAGACCTGAACAGACAGACAGGTTTTTCACTGTCAAGTGTTTTGCTTCTTTGCTGTGCTAATCCCACACCTGAAGGGTAGCACCAATGCTGAACATTAACGCTGGAATCAACTCAATAATCAGGCCTTTGTTCCATCTTTTTCCTTTTATTTTTCCTTCAGTCTTTGTGGCCCAGATATTTGCGACAGTTGTAGTTAGCAGGTGAAAAACCTTAAAAAGACAAACAAAACCAACCATTTACCAATTTGCACTGTTTTTTTGTGAAAGCAGTCACACAAGACTCAAATGATCATCAAAAGTATTTTATATTTTGATGCATTTACATTGAAACATTGAAGTGTGTCTTCACTTAAAGTAAATTCTATCTATTTTCATATACACGTGTTTGATGTTAAGCTTCTGATGATCATTTGAGTCTTGTGTGACTGCTTTCACAAAACACTGCAAATGGTAAGACAGGAATAGGACAGGCTTGACAAGAACACGCATCCATGTTCTTGGCATAATGTTGAAGAAAAGTTAGTCCTGTCGCTGGAAGCCGGATGTTCCCATCTCCACTAATGTTTATGATATGACTGCGTCTGTTCAAACAACATTAGCATCTGCTGTTTGCAGATGATGTTGATTCAGACACGCGATCTCCGATTTGCATCGAGGTGTTTTCCAGTTTAGTTTTGTATTCAAAGTGAGTGTCAACATTCGCTTCATGGCACCACTCAGGTAAGTAAAGAGGTCACGTAGGGATGTTATGAGGATGATGAGGGTAATCTCAAGCTCAAGACAAAAACAAAAAAACGACAAAAACTTTCTCTGCTCATGAATCCAGGAGGACGTTGTAGCCTGCTGTGTCTGAGCTGCCGCTTTTCTGTCCTGGGAAGTTATTTCAGGTGACTGACATTGTCAACATTGGTGATATTTTCATTCTCAACAGCAGATCTGTTTTATGGTGGATAATTTGTTCTATCAAATATAAACAAGACAAAGAGTCTAGTGTCACACTAACAACTCTGTGAGGCTGCGCCTAGGCACAGCAGTGCTTTGCTAAATGTCAGCATGCTAACATTTAATGAATATCATGTTCACCATCTTAGATTAGTGTGCCAACATTTGCTAATGAGCACTCGACGCAAAGGCTGACAGGAATTCCATGCAAGTGTTTAATCATGAAACAAAGTATCTGATATGTATTTTACATATTTAAAGCAACGTTATGTAACTTCCTGCCATAAAATAACTGATTTTAAATCATCTTAATGCCACACTGACTTGGAATAGAGAAAATGTTGCTGATGTCCTCAGGCTGCTCCACCTGCACTGCTGCGAAATATAGCTGCTGTTAGATAGTTAGCTCAATTAGTTAGCCATGCTGTCCACTGTGACTGTGAGCTCAGAGCACCGTGGAGTGCTGGTGTTCACACTGGCAACACGGACCAATGGGAAGAGGAGGCGGAGGGTGAGGGAGGATGCAGACCAATGCCAGAATGGGCACCAGAACCAGAGCCAGGTGAGCTGGCAACATAACCAGGCAAAAGCTTTGTGAAATAAAAAGCTCAAAGGAAGACAAACTGGGCTTCATGCTGCTGGACTAGTAAGTAATATTATCTGGCTGCTATGTCTTGTGTTGTTGCATTTGCTGATTGTTTGGCTGTTTGCTGACTTAACAGTTTTGATCATAAGTAATGTAATCATGACAAATACATGCATGCTGTCCATATTTAAGACAGCGTTATTGCACTCTGAAACTGGGAGCAATACCAATTTCTACAAGACGTTGCATTCAGCCTGGTCCTAAGTGGTGAATCGACCAACCAACAAGCAAACAGACGTTGCATCCATGTCGCTAGCATGGCTAAAAACAATACATGTCTACCAGGTCTCAAGATGATGTCTGCAAATGCTCACAAATCTATTTGGAAGAATGCAGTCAAAATTGGGCGAGGACTTAAATTGCTGGGAAACCTTCAAGAAAGTGTAAATCTAATATAGCTGAGAAAAATCTGCGCTGCTCTGGTTGGCTGTTCCCACTGTGTCCCTGACCTTGGCAAGTGGCAAAAAAATGGACAGTAATACAGTCCAAGTACGCACTATTTAAATCCCATTTTCACTGTTCCAAAAATGACCTTTGCAGGTCTGAGAATCAGTCTTCCTTAAGAACTGCGTTAACACTGCGTTCTTTAAATTGCTCACTGCACTTAAACGACATTTTAAATCTGTATCCTCCATAAACCACACTTTACATTATTAACAGCTGTCATAGTTCATCACGTTCACTGAGGTAATCACGGGCTCCTCACCAATCTCAGTGCCAGTCCACCAGAGCTGGACTGAAATAGTGTTCAGACACTGTGACGGCACAAAATGAGAGATGTTCACTGACTGAACTTGAACAGGGAAATCAGACAGAATACTCCATAGTGCCCGAGAGCGATTTATAAAGGGGGCACGCCAAAGGTCAGTGTTACAGTACGTCCTAATCTCATGAGCCTGGTTTTTATCAGTCAGCAAAGGCATACAGTCAATGAGTCATCAGTATCGATTTGCTGCCACTGATCTTCATGACAGTAACACGGCCCTGAACAAAAAGGTCACGCCTGATCACATGATCCTACAGACTGTCAAAAGCTGAGTCTAAATGTCTGCATGCTGTGGCATTTTGGAGATATACCCAACAAGGTGTGAACTTTAACACAGAAAGTGGCGCAGGGAGGGTAATCCCAACAGCGTGTCTGACTATCAAGGGTTTTACCAGCACTCCTGATATAATGCTCCACTACATCTGCTCTACCTGCTCTGCTCTGCCTGGAGCTTAACCCACTGCCTGCAGATGGGGCCAGCCCTAAAACATGATTGCATAATGGATCCATCCAAAGTATGTGCCTTTATCCCAGGGGTTGTAGCTATCGCATTCCATATATCACGGATTAATGTGCCTGTCCATGAACATGAAATCCTTTTTTTAAGGCCTCTGAGGGCTATAGCATAGGAATAATTTCAGCCGGCTGAAGTTTCAGAACCTGACAAATATCGATCTCATACAAACGGAGATGACAAAGCAGAGATGACAAAGCAGCTACAATCTGAAAGTCATTTTACAAAGAGGTTTTGAATTTCCATAAATGCACAGAGCCATGTTTGTATAAGCGTGCAGTTTACAGCATATCGCAACCTGAACTTGATCTAACTGTAAGCACACCAGTCATACAAAAAAAGAAATGACAACTGGACTGGAAATTGATCTGTTGGTTGGGGGAACTACTGGTTTGTCCATCATCGCTCTAAAATGATGGAGGGGGACACGGTTAGATTCTCTCTTGCATATTTCCAGATATGGTCAGAAAAGCTCTCTGCCGTCCTAAAAAACTCCCATTTTCTGCAATTGCGCTTTGGGTAACGCGCAGACCCATTTTCCATCAGCAAACCTCAGTAACAGAAAAAAAAAAGCATCTGATGCCAAAGTAGTCTAGTTGCAACTGCAGATCAGTGTGTGGCAGTGTTGGACGTCAACTACAGATACAGCAATAATCACCTTAAATCAAGAACAATGTGCAACTTTAAATGCTTCTAAAGGAAATGTGTTTAAACAGAGACTTTCATTAAAAAAAAAATGACATCACATGGGTGTCAGATCTTACTTTTCCTGTGTGACGTGCTCGTTTATGGCTCCCAGAGTAACCAGGCTGTTGCTGCCCTGCAGCAGCCTGCAGGTTGCCAGGTGCCGCTGGTACTGCTCCTTCAGACAGGCGTTCTCCGTGCACAAGTCGGACACTTGCTGCTCCAGCTCCTCTATCCTGCCCCTCTGCCTCTCCAGCAACTCCTGCTGGGTCTCGATGATCTTGTTAAGCTCCTTCAAATATTCCACAGCCCTTGTAGGGTTCTCGATCGGGATTTCCATGTCCGCTCCGAGTGCCTCTCTCTTTTGGAATTTTATTTTTGCGGTTGTTGTTGCGCCGTGTTGTATCGCATAAGCTTGGAGAGATATGTAGTCCAGGGTGGGTTTTTTCTTCTTTCTTTTTTTTTTAAGCGCAACACTTCACTAGGTTGCGCCTTTTACGCCTCGCCATTGTTTTAAGTCGATGTGGGTGATGATTCCCAATCTGAAACACTCACCGGTGTCTGTACGCGCGTTTCCAAGTCTCCACTGCACACCAAACTAGAAGCTCCCAAATCACGCATGAAGCCGCAGCATCAAAATATCAATCAAACAAATGTGACATGGATCATACTTGGCTCTCTCTCCCTCTCTCTGTCTGTCTGTCTGTCTGTTGTTAGAGTCTGGTTGTTCCCCCTGTTGGCAGCACGGTATGACATTTTCTGTACCTTGCTGCTCCATGCTGTCCCCGTGACTTTTCGTAAACAGACGCTGGATGTCAAGTAGGCGGGGTTTTCAAGTTTTATGAATCTGCAGGTCGCATTGAGCGCAATAAAGGCTTTGCAGCAGCTGGAGGATGGAGAGAGAGAGAGAGAGAGACAGAGAGACAGAGAGAGAAGAGGAGGGGAAGGGAGAGGAGGGGAGGGTGGGATTTAGAGTTTGTCGGTATAGTGTCAAGTCAGAATATCTTCAATCATTTGCAACGTGTGTGTGTGTGTGTGTGTGTGTGTGTGTGTGCTCTGCAGGTGTGCACGCATGCATGCGTCCCCGCGTTGCAAGCACAACTTTGTTGCACTGTAGCCTCCCTCTGTGCATGCGTGTATGCGTGTAATGCTGTATCACAGTCTGAGTGCTGCTGCTGCTGCGTCTCGCCTGCAGAGTTGTTTACTATGCTGTATGTGCATTGCCATTTCACCAGCAGGCTTTTGTACCCCCTCTAGTGAAATGATGATGATAGATAGGAGCAGCGTGTGTTACTGCTGGAATCAAAAATGACTTCCAGCACATCTGTATGTGTGTCAGGGAGGCTGCAGATTTGCACAGGCTTGGCATCCCATGGGTGTGCGAGAGCAAACTGCAGCACTCTTCTGTGATACATAAAAGAGGCCAAGTTTCATGGATGACCACCGTCGTTCCCATCTGCCTTGCCCCTGACACTGAGGCTTTAAGATGTTGCCATGGAACCTGAGTCTGTTTGGCTGATGGTGAGATGATTGCAGGATTTCTGTGACATTTTAAATGAGTGACTAAAGAAAAACAAAGAGAGAAAAGTTTTAAAGCAAACACAGCCTCTGCAGGAGAAAGAAAGTCTTTGCCATTTGCCAGTTTGCCATTTAAAAAAAAACATGCCTTCCAGGATATTAGAGACATCTGTATGAGAGCTGAGAGGCGAATCAGTGACTGAGACTGAGCGATGGCAGCTTGCATTATTCGCTGTGCTCCCTGTGTCTTGTGATCGCTCCCCCATGGCTGACTTTGTTATAAAAGCAGCACAGACACTCACATTTTAGAGCAGTTATCAGAAACTTTTTTTCAGTTCACTTGAAGTTTTGTATTCCTGGATGCAGTTACAGTGCAAATAGAGAAGCTGATTCTTTTTTTTTTGTCCATGTAATTGAAGGTTTTACCTTTATGTCACACAACCTGAAGGCTGTGCTCGGACCATCTGAGGCGACTTGTTTTAATATGAAGGCAACGCTGCGGAAAACCAGTGACAGTGGGTGGCAGTTTAAGGACACAGAACACAGATGGAGTGCATTAGTGTGTTTTTTTTCTTTTCTCTCTCTCTATGGCTCCCATAATCCACATGGCTCGAGGCCAAGAAGGGCTTCAAGAACCTCGACATGCCACCCAGAAGGATGTACAGTACAGTTCACAGCCAGTATGAGCCACATCGTCACAGGGTAGTGTTGCATGAAAACTGGCAAATGCCAACGCACATTTCAGTTCTGATGGGACATACCCTCACGGAAACAGCAAATAGCATAATCAGGTAAATATGACTGTCGTGGGCCCTTCACACAACAAAACTGCCACGTTCTACAAGCAGCATCCAGAAGGGGAAAGCAGACCATCATGCAGCTGGAAGGTTTACATTCATATCAGCGTGTCACAGCACATATTAGACTGGTGAAAGTGTCCTTCAGTGAGAATCTCTTTTCAGCTCTGGTGCTGTTGTTCCTCAGATGACCCTGTGTTTGAAAGCCAAAAATCTAAAAAAGAAGGATAAAAAGAATACCACAAAAAAAAAAAATCACACCGTAAAAATAAATCATATTCCTCTAAACCTAAATCTGATACATTCATATTTTCTTATCCACAATTACACTATCAAATCGTGCGGCTCCATCCGTCATACGACTTATAGCAGCTCTTGGGGGGGTTTTGGAAGTACTGGAACTCATGACTTGTGGATAAAGAATGCCAGCAACCACTGGATATTAACCACTTCAAAACATACCGCTTGTCCTTATTATGCTCATGGGCTCCCTACTTTCTTCCTCTGGCTGACCAGTCATATGTCGGTTGCCAGTGCGGGTGCCAGCCGGACAGATTTATTTTGTGAAGTCACTCATATATTTGCACTGAGGCAAAGCCTCTCAGAAGCGCTCTTAACTTTAGCCCTACAAAACATTTGCCAGCTGTGATGGAGGAAAGGCCCCAATCATTTAACCAGCAGAGTGGAAAATATCTTTTTTTTTTTCAGAGTATGCCAAATACTCTTTGCTGAGACCCGCATCCACCTCGTACTGTATAGATGTGCATCTGTGTGATGGATCTCGACTGGCACACAAGAAGGAACATTGCAGGCAATGAAGTAATTTGCTCGGTTTTCTGATATCCATATTATACATAATTAAAGTCATAAATACCAAAACCAAATGGGTTAGGGAGTTTCCACGGTGGTGCTCCTGCTACAAATCAAAACAGCAAGAACGTAAAAGGTTTGATTGGGTTTGCATTGACAATTCTGTCATTTTTATGTGAATTCTGCAACATAAACTCCAGCCCTTCTTCCTTCATACTGCCACCTTTTCTTCCAATCTCCTCCAGTGCTTAAATATCTGCTATTAAATCCGGTCCAACTGAGTCAGAAATGTCCAAAACTGTACAAATTTTCACTGGGCACAAAACAGCAATCTTTCACTTCCCTCATATAGAGACTGCTTTCCGAGGCAGACCTTTACACACTGTCCCGGCCATCCTGTGGGAGCAACCTTACCATTCTTGTCAGGCCTCATTCAGTGCCCACTTCATTGATCCCCTCCACTGACAGCACAGTAAGCCATCTGGAACAGGTGGTTTTCCTTTTTGCCCAGGACACAGCAAGATGGTTCACAGCTCGACAGGCTGACAGGTGGGGTTTATGCAGCCCGTGTGTCTTAATGGTGAGAATAAATTGAGTGTCATTTTAGCTTAACACGGATGACTGCCTAAATGAGCTACAGATATACTGCACGGTCACGTCTAAAACCCACATGCCGCTATCATTTGATGGGAGTAATTTAAAAACGGTCATTTCCAATTTTGAATTTCATCACATTCTAACCGAAGCAGACAGTAAATCAAAACTAGCTGCTGAAGTGGAGAGCCAATCAGCTGGTGTGTGTTTCCTCACACAACATAGCGCACCAGTTAACATGTTTTCTTCTCCTAAGGACACCAACATCTTGAGAATACCCTTGAGCTCCTGTCGTGGCCATAGTTTGAGCTACACAGCTGCTCTTCCTGAGCTGCCTTATAAACACCTCTCAGGCATGAGTCGAGGTTCTGTCTGCCTAACACCTCCTCGGAGAAATAAGGAGCATGTGGGAAATAATGCAGAAACTATACTTGGTGCCACTCTGGATTATATTTCATATGCAGCAGTGCTTGTTTATGGGTTTTATGTGTCTGGAAACATAATTTCCTCAGACTCCTCTAATTAGCCTCATTTAGCAATAACACCAGAGGTGATATGTTTACAAATGCCAAGTACTCTCGAGTTTTGGCTTCTTAATTGTGCGAAATGTTCTGCTTTTCTTTACCATATATCTATGTACATCAAATATCTGTATCTATCTTTGTTTTTTTTTTTTTACTTTTGGTGAAACAAAACAAGCTATTTTAACAAATCATTTTGAGCCCTGAGACACTGTGGTGGGCATTTTTCAACATTTATGGACACTTCGTAGACTAAGCAATTAATCAATAAATCTAAAAAAAAAATAATCCTCGCATTAATCCATAATAAAAACAATCATTAGTAGCAGCCCTAAAAAAAACAGACCATTCACACCGACAATAAATTATTCATTTAAGCCAGTCAGGTGGTTGCAGCCCTAAAGTTTATCACAAGCGATGCTGCTGCTGCTGCTGCTGCACAAATCATTGTGTGGTGCACATTCAAGTCTAGCTCACCTACTTGAGACTGTGTGGCAGTTGTTGACATGCGGCCGACGTACAAATGAGCCGGGTGACTAGGACCCACCACAGCAGTGTCACAAACAGATGGGAGATATTTGAACAGCGGTTGCAGACCTTTATACGTCCTCGGGGAGCCAGAGAGAAAGACACCCTCCTAATCCCTGCAGTTTGTGTGCACAATAGAACAAAGAGTGTGGTGAGTCAGTGCACAGGCTGTGGGATAAATACAAATTTATCTTTTTCCCACTCACAAATCCACCAGTTTCTATAATGAGGAACTTAATATTAATATTCAGTACTTTCCTTGCGTTGGTAATTATATTTATTGTGCTGCAAATCAGAGTTCTATATATACACACAACAAACCACGTGAAGAGCTAGTGCTTAAGACAACGAACCATTCAAACTGTGAAAACCGACAAATGTGGGCAAACATAACATTTATTAGGGTAAGGCAAATGTCAGCAAAATGCAAGACGGGGGGGAAATAATATGTATAAAAGAACAGATAAATAAAACAGCACTGATGCAGAAAATGAGTTCACAGGGTGGGTCGAGTGGGTGCGAGTGACAGAATCTGTGTTGCAGGTGGAAGAGAAGCTACAGTCTACACCTGTATTACAGGTGTAGAAGAAAAGATGCTTTCTGTATGACTGTTCTGTGTGAGCAGATGCTTGTTTGTCTGTGATTCTTTTCAAAAGCAAACTACTGACTGCAAAAGTAGATTTCGATGAATAATCACGAGGCCAAACGTGAACGTGAAAAATAAAAACTTTAATAAGCAAAGGCAAAAGCATATTCACATAAGCAAACAAAGTTGTGTGTATTATGTGCCGAAAGCTGTTCAGATACAATTGTAAGGCATGACTATGAATCTTAAACGCAAAAACATCACTGGAGTCATCCGATCGTCACACATACTCATACAGTAAAAGTGGATTTCACTAGCTAACATAAATATGATTCCTTGTCAACATTTTGTCATTGCAAATACAAAAATATCTCATTTAAAACAAAGTCACACTCTTAAACCCCGGAAATTCAAACAGTGTTACAGCAACTTCAACCCAGTAATGTGGTCAGAAAAACAGAGAGGTACATTTTCAGAAACTATAACAACAGGTCACATTTGATTGCTTTTGCACTAAATCAACACCTGGATGAAAACTGAATGGTGTGTTCACATTAGTTAACTGTTTCACATTAATGAATAAGAAGGAGCTGCATGTATAATGGCTCAAAAACGTCATGTTAAATAATGGAGGTGGTTAAGTTCCAAAAATGCCCCAAAACAGAAATGAACCGACTTTTTTTTTTTTTCCTCATTAGGATTCTGCACATTTGAAGGGTTTTTTTCACCTACGGACGGTTTCAGTGGACAGCATTTCCACAAAATGAATATGCTACAACATAACAAAAGGACATGTTCCACTCATAAGTTAATGTTTGCCTTTCGTCATACAAGAAAACGGTTTATCCTGAGTTATTAAATTTCACAAGCCGAGTATGTTAAGTAGCACACAAGTAAAGAGCAAATAAACACAAAAAAAACAACAAACTGTAACTGTTGTGTCTAAGCACAAACTAGTGATCTGTTTTTTTAAGCACACTTCAAAAGATGTCAGTCAATAACAGAGTGGTTTTGTATAAAAACGATTACCATGGCAAAAGAAGACATATACTGTATATATATAGATATATAAACTGTTTCCACACGCAAAAACATACACACAAAGAAAAATAGCCCTGTTATCAGCGAGCAGCTCTTTAACCCATCTGCTATCCGGAAAACTTTTTTTTTTTTCATCTGTACCAACATGTAAAGACAACTGAAGGAAACTGAGATTTTACAGTTACATCCTCCATCATTCATACTGAGGGACAGAGGCACATTCAATATGCATTAATGGCCTGTGGTGTTCTTCTTTTAAAGAACAGAGAGCAGACACAGAGCTTCATCAGGACGTGTAGCCTGGAGAATAGAGACGTGACCTGGGACTGGGACTGTGCTTGATCTTTAGGTCCGACCCATGTATGCCAGTGTTGAAGGAATTCCTGTCTGGAGTGTCTGAACCTGAAAAAGAGCCAAATACAATGAGTAAATAAGGCTTCTAAAGACCTTTGCACAGGAAATATTACAGCAAATCAGTTGCTAGAACGTTGAGTTAAACAAAATATGGCAAAAAATTAAAAGGAAATGCTGCTTGACTTCAAAATCACAAATGAACAGCCTAATTTGTGCTAAACTGCTAAACATCCTGTAGCAGCCAGGGCATGGGTTATAAATTGTGACATCAAACACCTCTTTCAGCGTCATCCGCAATAAATTAGACTTAGGGAGAGATTCGATGTTTTTTTTTTTTGTTTTTTTTTGCTGTTAAATAAGCTTTAATTTAGAATGGGTGAGGTGGCATTTCTTCGGAAAAAATCCATATTACTGACGCCAGAAAATTGTCCTGGATGCTGTCAGAACCTCTTCTATCTTTCTAATTAATTCTCAGCGGAGTTTTACAGCCTAGCAGCGTCGCAGACTTAGGGTGAACACACTGCTCTTTACTCATTTAAAACCAAAAGCAAGATGGAGCTCGAGGACTGACATTTAGTGTTATACGGCCTTGAATGTATGCTTTAGTCTTTATTTACTTAATAATTCAGATGATTGTGTCCTACCGAAATTCAGTGGCTGTAACTTCGAGATTCGATAGGCTGGTTCCCTCGGCGAGAACACATTGTGGAGGACTGCAGGATAAAAACAATTAAAAAAGTCATCACCACAATGCTTGAAAAGCTCTGTATCAACACGCCTTGGTTATTACATAATCTGTCGCATTAAAATGAGTGAAAACTATGAAAGTAAAAAAAAAAAAAATACTTCCCAACAGCCAGAATCAAATTGTGTAATTCCATTAAACAAATGACAAGATGAAGCTAGAAACAAGAATAGAAATGAGACGACCCACCGATGATGACGATAGCTGTACCAGCCAGCAGAGCAAACAGGGTGAAGAACATCATCTGGTAGCAGTTTATGAAGCTGTGCAGGGAGTGCCCCCCCTGAATGTCAACTGGAGCAGCAGCTGCTGGGAGAGCGAGCGGTGGGTGAGATAAATGGCTGTCAAAACCTCTTCAAAATGCTGAGAGCACGCAACATGCTAACAAATATTAGTTATGAGGGATAATTCTGGGTTGCTGTTGTAACATGGTGGTTCAGATCTGTGGGGAGGGGGAGCTAATGAGATATTCATGAATACTGTTTTACATTTGTGATATATTCTGTAAATAGAGCCCCCTAAATATCACACAGATGTCCTTTTGACCATTAGATTTGATTAGACTGTGTGAAATGCATTTTAATTAATTAAAATTCACTGCATGTTCAATTTTGCTCAAACTTGATGTTTTGAAAGGACATGTCTGCTACCTTTCCTGTGGCCTCACACATAGAGTTCACTTTAAGCAGCATGACCTTGAGGCTTGAGGCACACTGACATGTCATTTGCACTGACCTTGCATGGCTGCACTGGGATCAGCCACGTGAATCAAAGTGACTGGGATGACGAGAGCCTGGCTGCAGGAAGTGCTGCTTATGGAAATAGAAGCAGAGACCGCGGCTTGAGGGTCCACTGCGCTAACGGTGTACTTTGAAAAACCAGGGAAGCCGTGGTGTACTTCCTTCTCTTGTACAGCAATGCTGGAAGAAGTAGACACCACCTGAAAGACACAGAAACATGTCACATACAGTACATGTATGCTTTGTTTTGTTCATTTAAACAAGCCGTAAAAAAATGTAACAATGGCACATTTCAATAGAGGTTTTGTTTTGTCTGACCTCCATGTTGGACAGGGCTGCTGTCGGGCCGTAAATGGTGAGCTCAGCTGACGGGTGCAGGTTTGAGAGCAGCAGTTCAGTCTGGTCAGAGTAGAGGTCTGGCTCTATGGGCAGCACTGCGCCGACTTGTTCCCCAGAGAAGGCGCTGCCCTCCAGGACTGCCCTCACCAGCAGGTTGGTCATGGACATGCTGAGCACACGGGTCTGTTGGTCAGTCATTGGCTGCAAGGTCATGGAACATGTGTAGAGGCCTGTGGCGAGAATTCACAGAGGTAAAAGCGATGGCTGGAGATAAATTATTGATGTGTGCAATTGGGACGTTAAATTACTGTGGCTGTCACAGTGTGTGATCCCTAGTGTCAACGTGGTCACAAAAATGAGCACGATCTGTGCGTTAAAGCGAAATATGTCTCCACTCATTTCTAATCTGTGAATTTGTCAGGGAGGGTCGTTTCACAATCATTACGACCTCAGTGGGATTCAGCTGAGTGGTTACAGCCTTGTACACATACCGTGGATCCCCTCCGAGATAAGCAAACAACTGGGGTGAAGTCCCAAACCCCAAACATAATTAGACCAGTGCTTTCAAGCAACAGGGACTCTCCGCAGTTCAATACATCACCTGGACACCTTTTATAGTCCCTGCTAAATTCAGTCCAGGAGCAAAGGAGGTATTGATTATGCCCCTTGTAAACAGTATTTTCCCACCAGTCGTGCAGAGCATACGCATATTAGTGTCCCCGGGTTGGGTTTAAGGAAATCTGGAATGCTTCTAAGTGAAGTATGGACTGTAGTATGAAGAGTTAGGCCGTATTCAGACCACATCAGGCCTCAGCTGCAGGCCTGTGTGTTATGGAGTGTTTATTTGTAATGACTGTAACATAGCTATGAAACAAGCAGCTATCGGCGCCGCTACTTTCTCTATTCACCATCTATGTTGGCTCTATCCCTCTCTCTAAAATCAAATGTTTTGCAAATCAAGTATCTTTGTATCACTATTTTGCAGCAGAGACTGCGAGCTGGACACAAATGTAGAAGCCAAGTACAGGAAGTTAACCAAGCGAGGACACTAGAGATTAGTGTAGTTTAGTCCATGAGCTCCACCTGAATGGCCGTGCTTTCGGTGACATTTCAAGCTGACTGTGGAGCAGTTTCACCTGAGGTTCCCGCGCACACGTCGAGTACCACCACTCAAACGAAAGGGAAACCTTGGCTGCAGAACCTGATTCTGTCCTTATTAGCCCTTCCCTTAGTTATTGGTTTGAGAGAACACCAAAAGAAAAAATAAATTCTGGATTGATTACTACGACGCCCAAATTAACTGACTGATCTAGTCAAATAATTTAAATGAAATGACCTGATATGATTCAACACTGTGAAAACGCTCACAGCCTGCATATACTGCTTCTCTGACCATGAAGGTGATGGTCTGAATTCAGATCATCCTTACCAATGCTGGAGTCAAAGCCGGTGTGTGTTTTGAAGACATCGTTAGCGGGGAAGTCAATAGCATCACTGGTAAAGCTGAGATGGCAACTGACAGAAGTTTCAGGCTGCAGCTGAGAAATAGCTTCAGTCTGAGCTGAGGAACAAGTTCCTGCAGGGGAGAGCACACTGGCATCAGATACAACATCTTTGAGCTTCATTACACACACTTGAAATACACTTTGTTATTAAATAAAATAAATTATATTACCATTAACTCGATGATTTTTTAATAAGCCTTTCATTTTTTGGTAGGGCAGTTACAAATGAGAATGGGGACTTCAAGGAAAAGTTTGACATTTAGGGAAATGCACTTATTTGTTTTCTGGCAGAGAGTTAGAGAGGACTGATACCTCTCTCATGTCTGTCTGAGTACAGCCAGCAGCTGGGTAGTTTAACTAGACGAGACCCGCTCGGCTCTGTCCAAAGGTGACAAAATCCTCTAAAGCTCACCAGTCATCAACTTTGTATCATGTTGGTTTAATCTGTACAAAAACAAAAGACAACAATTCACTGCTTTTAAGGGATTTGTGTGTCAAGACTCGTCCTTGGCTCTGAGCAGTTGCCAGTCGACCAGCGACCACGAGAAAATTACAGATCATGGATGAAACAAAGTCCAGCACATAAACCATCATTAAAAGAGCAAATCGATGATATTACACTCTGGTTCTTGTACAGATTAAACAAAGAAGATATATGTTAACTAGTGAGCTTTACCAAATTGGTTAACTATCCTTTTAACTAATGCTTTACTAAAAACGAGTCAGTTCAGTACCAATGAGGTTGGTTCCTCTCTCTCTGGTGGTGAGCAGGACCTTTGTTTCCTTGCCGTTCCTGACAGGTGTAGCCTGCGCCATAGCTGCCGTCCTCATAGATGCTTCAACAACTACCTACAGAACCACAGAGGAAGAAAACAGCTAATAAATCCTCAGGGGATTCGGGTGTGTGCTTGGAATAATCACATTATAATTTACATCCACAACTAATTGTTACATCAATCAGGCCGGACTGTCAGCGAAACAAAACTAATTAAAACACAACTGAGTGTTTAATACAACATTACTGCTACCTCTGTCAACGTCTTCATTCTGTTCATTTTGTTGTGAGCATCTTTCTGTTTAAAGATAAATGCCTCACACCAAATGTCATCAATTCTTGTTCTAATAGGAAATGTTCATAGAAAACTGCAGGTTACATTCAGCTCACGAGCACAACTAGATAGAGTATAGTGACACTCTGAGACACGGCCAATTAATCCTTGCCACCCGCTACTATGTATGAGAATGTCAACAGTGGTATTGTCATACCTCGTGTGTGTGCATGACAATACCACTGTTCGGTACTAAAAGGTGATGATGGATACACTGTACACCTGTTGGGCTCTTATTCTCGTGATGATATATTGCTGAAGGACTGATACAGTATGATGCACAGGCAGAGAAGATCAAAACCTCTGGAGAATAAAGACGTCGAGGGTAGAAATGAAGAGACCAGAGAGGCGTGCTGTTTGCATAATTACAACACTCAGAACTGGATTCTTGTAGCTCATTCATCACAGTGATGACTACAAGGGAAATGATAAATCAGCGTACACACCACACAGTCTGTCAGTGAAGCATTGCAGCTAGGATAGTAGCTACCAACCTACTGATAACATACCTCTGTGTACGTTTTTAAAATACCAGGGATCTCGTAGTATACAGTAACAGTCCCAGAGTCTCTGGCCACCGCTGCACCACTTTTAGGGTCCACCTGAAGCACTCCATTAGCAGAGGAGCTCCAAGTACCATGAACGCCTGCAGAGAAGGGAAGATAATGTCCAACTTTAAAAAAAAATATTTACACTTTAAATTAAAACGGCTTATAATATGCAAGGTAAAGGATACAGGGACATCCTCAGCCAAGAGAAGGACTATAATTCAGAAGGTCTTAAGATAAATAGTTACTTTATGGCTTAAGCACATTTAATAAAACGCAGAGCCAGAAAGATGATTCTAATTCCACTTAAATCACAGAGAACAAATACAATAAAAATTTAACTGAACAGAGTTAGAAAGCACCAGAGCAGATAATACATAACCATATTATGTCATCATCAGAGTACCATCTTTTTAATTAATTTTCCCAAAAAGTTCTTCCTGTTTCTGATCTGTTATACACATACACAATACAGTAGATGTGAACATCTAGATCTCTCACCATCTGGGCTGGTTAAGTGGGCGCTGAAACAGACCACATCTCCCACCACCAGTCTGTGGGCTTCATGTGGGTGGATGGCACGCTCTACAGGTATTGGAACATAGTCGGCCACACCCACGTTTTCATTGTCCCACACTGCGAGGAGAGTGAGGCCTACATTGATGGTCCTCACGGTCAGAGTGTGATTACTGGGCCCGACCCCCACCTGCACCAGGTCATCCCTGCAGGACAGAACACAGAGGTACAGGTTCAATTGTGGATTAATCACTATTCATAACTAATTTCTAATTGCTGCTACCAAAAAGAACTTCAGAATTTCATTCTTTGTCTTTTTCTATCACTACTTTTTTATTTATTTTGATTTTATGAATAATAAGGAGGTACTATTCTATCAAAAGAAGCACTTGTATTTTAAAGAAGAAATGTATGTAGGAAGACAAAAACTTAAAACATAAAACAACATAACTTAAAACAACATAAAAACAGCTATTACAAAACACTTTCTAGCGCACCCTGAATCAACGGTTTTCTACAGTATGTATCCTCCATCACAGCTCAGCATAGAAAACAATAACTTTGGACTTAAAACACTGTAACTTTGGAAGCTACACACTTCATTTGTTTCAGACTGCTGCAGGCTCATCAGCTTCAACTGAACTGCAACTTCTGTCCCCATCACTTATATTTAAATCATGTTAGTTAGAGAGTAGAGACAATTACAACTAAGAAATGTTTCAACGTACAATCAACGTACCGTATTACTTTAAGACACACACACCTTCTGTATCATGTCATTACTAACTAAATTGTACATAACTACCATTGTTTTTGTTACTAGGGGACGTGGGCCAATACAATGAGACACTCTTGGCAAAACTATTGAGTGGTTTGATTGTACTTTCTTCTATAGTAGTTCTACATCCAATTTTATTTCTCATTTTTGCCTGAAAAAATGTCTTCCTTTTTGCCTCCATCTCCAAAGCGTATGTTCTGTACGAGGGCCAAACTGTTCCTACCTCAGACACCAGTAAAATCCAATTGGCTCTCTGGAGACTCAATAGAATCTAATCACAGACCAGCTCCCTTAATCCCAAGACTATCAGTCCTTTACCACTCCGATTTTGATACTTTTCCCCTAAAATTGTCTGTCAGCACCTGGAGAACAAGGTAATAGAATCAATTTATTGTGCAGACAGATGAGGGAGTCCCTCATTGGGAGAACAGTGGTGCTCCTCCCTGCCCAACACTCCCATTAATTTAGCTCACTCACTCAGGTGGAAACAACTCCATCTGAAATGAGGCTGAAGGAACAGCCCTGTAAATTAATGTTGTGAACTCCAGCCGCAGCCTGCCACTAAACTCTGCCATGACCTCAGCTACTCTGGTTGTGCTGTACAGTTATTAATGTACTCAGTCTGAACAAAGAGGAATGGTAGAGTGTATAATCTGGCAAAGTAGAGAAAATACTGTTAGTGTTTTGGATCAATATTGTAAAAACTTTGGGGAACTAAATAAACTATAAAACATCCCTTCCTCCCTCGTCTGCCTGTCTAGAAGTCATGTTTCACTCATAAATTTTATGAATTATGTCACTTACTGATAGCGAAACATACTGTGTTAAAGAGCCTATAGATTGTGTGGTGACAGACCTGTTTGTGGAAAATGTAACATGGGAGTTGGAGCTGTGGAGGGGCTCTCCAGTGCTGGCGTGAAAGTGAACATTAAAGGTGAGCACTATGCCCAGGGGGAAGGCTCTTAGGCTCTCTTTGTTGTGGGTGTAGAGGACCGGACTGGTACTGAAGCACACGTAGGAAACAGGCACCACCTGAGGAACGAAGGGAAGAAGCAACGAGGGTCAGTAATATTCATGATCACGTGATATGTGATTTGTGAGTGGCAAGTACTATTTGATATAATGACATTTTTTTAATGTCAGAACATCCCTTTGTGTCATCAACATCAACATATGGAAAAAACTGCAGTGTCACATTTAACCATTACTTCCTAGATTTGGGTGCAAAATGCAAACAGAAAAACATCAGCTTTTTAAAGCTTTATAGCCATGCTTTTCCTATAGAGGACTAAAATGAACAAAAATATTATTATCAATAACAACAAACAAAACATTGTCTAGTTGCGCAGTAGATGCCAAAACCTCCTATTAAGACAAGTGGCTTAAAGTAACAACAACTGCCCTCTGGGAGGCACAATTATTTAGCTCTATAGCGGATGTTGTATTTTCTGATCACAAACCACTGTATCATAATTTAGTGTTTAATTTATTCTAATTAAACTGGATCATCTGGTAATTTCAAACATAAGCTGAGCTTATATATTCACTCCAGGAAAGAGGTCAGATGAGATGTTTTTCACTGTTAATACACTGAGGATACTGCGTTTAAAACCGATGATGTGATACAATTTCCATGCTGTAGCTCTCAAACTGACCTTCACAGCAAGTATGAGAGTTTGATTGACACCAAAGGTCTCCTGCGAGGTGATCAGCAGAGAGGAGATGCCAGTGAGGGAGCCCGAGAAGAGGAAGCCCTTATCATCCACTTGAGCGATAACGACCTGGTCAGGGCAATCCAGCATCCGGTAAGAGAGTGCACCCACACCATCCCTATTAGAAAGAGAGAAACAAAATCACATCAGGTTTTATCTGATGCTCCGTACACGTGTCTGTCAGTTTCTATTGTGCAGTGAAAGCTGTTGGGAGAAATCCACACGTTTGCAGCGTGCAAGCGCTTGTGACCCACCTGTTTGTTTGAAGTTTGAGGGCTGAGTTCGGAGCCATCAGTAACTCCTCAGCCTGTACTTCAGGATTAAGCATGTGCAGCTTGTCATAGACCTTGATCAAAGAAAAAAATGTTGAAACTCCAATTATTAGAGGGCTTTAATCATTCTTTGATGTTTCAGCACTAGTGACATGTCATAGTTTAATGCAGTCTGAGGCTGAATGCATTCAGCTCTGACTAATCTGCAGTCTTATCACTTTACAAAGTTAACAACTTTAGATATTCCAAGACTCAGAAACTTCATTGCCCTGCTGTGTTAAATGTCAGCTTTCTCTTTTATGAAGAAGCAGCAGGGAGACTTGGCAATGATAAGCAAATTAGCCTATAAAAGCATATACAGTATTTACAAGTGCTCAGATATGATGTTGATGGCACAGTGCAGTACCTGGATCTGGATCTCATCTGTGAGTTCCTGCAGATTCCCCACTAGCTGCCCAGCATTAGGGTCAGTAACTTTGAGCACCACCTTCAGCCCTGTCCGCCCTCTCGTTTTTCCAGTCACCCTCATGCCAAAGTTGTTCTCTGACTGGAGCTCCACATTACCCTGAAGGAGACAGGCACCATTATGAGAACAGCAAAAATAGCAGCAGCTAATCAAATAAAAAGACGACAGTGATGAGGAAGCAGAGACAGGGCAGAGGCTGACAAGGAAACAGAGGAAAGGCAGATGCTGTTTTTTTAATCATACTGTAATACAGGGACAACTTTTTAAGTCAGTCTGATAAAAGGGGAAACAAAGCTAATTTGAAGGGACAGCAAGACCCCAAAATAGCAATGGTTTTAGGAAGAAACTGCATGTGATATCAAGTGCAAAAACAAACATCCTGACTGAAGTGTACCTCAGTGTGTCTTGGCTCAACATCCAGAATATCTCTCTTGGTGGTGGACCAGTGGAAAGTGAGATAAGGTATAGCATTTCCAAAGGAGAAGGGTGTTTGACTATTGGTCAGACCCATTACATATACCGGCATCTAGAAACAGAAAGGAGATCAGTGAGCACAATATTACCCATAGAGAGTACTGAATTCATTTTTTCTGCTACTGTAAGCAGTAATGTTTATATGTTGTATAATTTTATGATTTTAAAATAATAGTACCTGTGCTCCTGTCTTCATTCTTGTGATAGGTGCTCTGATCCGAATGGCCGTCAACTGCACAACCTCAACTTCTACTTGATCCTGAAGACACGAGAAGGATGAGCTTGTCATCTGTAAAATCTACGTGAGCCATATGTGAATTAAGATCATCTGTACATATTTACCTGAGACACAACGACTAGCTTCCCAGTCTCGGCATCAACAGCTTGGACCAGGCCAGTCACAGTGACATTACCGATGGTAACACCTCTGACGTGGCCCATGCCATTGACAGAAGCTATTTTCTCGTTGGCAATAGAGAAAAGGATATTGGACTGAGGCTGAGGGCCACCCTCAGATGTGATCTATAAATGACAGCAGGAATGAAAAGGGGAGGGGTGGAGCAAGAGAGGAAAACAGGAAAAGAACATGAATCACATGAAATATGATCCTGACAACACTACAGTTCAGTCAATAGCTTTCATCAATGCAAGGTCCAATCATAATTTGCTGAAAGCCATTATGCTTTGTGTATTAAACTACTTAGAAAAGTAGATCCAAAACAAATAATGTGCAGAGCATGTGTATTATTGAGTTTAATGTTAGGCAATTGGGAAGCCTCTTGGATGGATGTTAAATGCTTTCTAATTAAAGCAAGAGTTGAGGCAAATGAAAGGCGAGCTGGATGTTTAAACCAAAAGCAATTAGTCTAACGTCATCTTGCAGAAGAGTCCTGGCAGAGGGCTCTTTTGGAAGATAAACTGAGAGCGAGATGGACTCTTCTGGCAAGATAAACTAAGGCCAGCTGTTTCCAGACAAAGCTTAAGCATCAATATAACAGATTATATATACATACCTGCATCATTGCTCCAATTAACAAAGTCATTTTCCTTGGGATGAGTTTGAACGGTGGAAATACCTAGAAGCCAAAAGAAAAGTTAAAACCATAAAAATATATGCAAGGGGCAAAATGTGAACTGACATTTTAGAAATTTGCATAAAAACTATACCTCAATTTGCTGAGGTGCAGATGTAATTTTTCTCCCATCTTTATCCACAACAACAGCTGACAGAGTAGTCTGACCAATAGTGGCACCTTTCACCAGGAAAACAGCTGTATCATTTTCTGCTGCCTCTGCTAAGGGTCTGCAAAGAAGCATTCAGCAATTTACATGAAGGCTTGCAAGCCTCAACATAAACAACAAATACTACTTACTACTACAATTACTTACTTTAGAGACACTATTGCAGAAGCTGCCTTTAGCTTAAGATTCATGAATTGGAAATTGCTGGCAGGGAAGGGCTTCTTATTAGAATCCAGGACTCTGACATAAGCTCTCACAGACTTGCCAATCTCCACCTATAATACGGATGAATGATACATCATCAGGGAAATCATCATTTTGGTTCACAGGCAGGACAAACCTAATGATGCTAATTCAAGACAGGCTAACTGGAAATTGGGAAGGAAAGTGCTCAAACAGGAAAATTATATGTAGTGCTAAGACGTCATTGAGGTATTTCAGGAATGTGTGGCGCTGATAAAATGGATCATCAAGTCAAGCTGTGTCTGTGGGTGGAAACTGACCTTGTCAACGACTCGCACATAAACCTCCAGTATGTCAGAAACATGCACTGTGGCTGTGGCAGGTGCTTGGAATGCCAGACAAAGGTCATGAACCATCAACTTCACATCCCCTGGGTGGACAGGAGAAACCTGGGCACACATACACACATCAAATCAAAGTGATGTTTTCAGTAACAGTATGGATTTCTTGAAAATTATATAGTATGTACTGCCATGAACTAATCCTATCAAATACAGATGTTACTTCTTACCTGAACTGTTCTTTTGGCCTCCTGGAATACCACATCCACTAACCCTTTGACACTGGTATTGACAAAAAAATAACCCGAACCTTCTTGCAGGGCCAGGTTTGCCTGCAAAACAGAGTCCAATCAATGCCTTGTGAAAGTGCTGAAAACGATTAGATGATTATATATTGTGCGACACTTCAGGAATCCATCCTAGTTCACTGTCATGTTTTTCTGACAGCCAGCTTGCCTTGCGTGTGACATCAAAGGGGATCTCTGACCACACTGACTCTTTAAGATCCTCATTCACAGGTCACTAGACTTTACTTAACCTCCACACCTGGCAATCCTATCCTATAAGTTCCTATACCACACAGGATTAGAGAGGGAGGCCCACTGAGGGAAGAGGACAGGGGATATAATAAGGGATATATAAGTTTCCACTGTGTCTAGCGCAGTCATTATTAACATTTCAGTTCCTTGAGCTATTCGGTGTGATGAAATCTCCAATTTTTTCTTTATGATGAAATATCAAACGCAATTTTGCTTTTTTTTAGTAAGACAAGCCATAAAAAGGCAGTCTGTGAGTGTTCACCCTTTGTAAGAGCAAAGAGATAATAAGTGATACATATGTCAGGCCACAGCACTTCTAATGGTGTAATAATAATCTGACCCTTACCTGCACATCTGGGTGGTTGTATATAGTCACTGTGGCTGGAGAAATCTTCACATCTTCAACCAAAAGGAGCTCCAGAGTGGCTGAGACAGGGATCAGGGGGTCATACTGTCCAGAAGAAAGTTGAAAAACAATTAGTGACACGGTGAATGGAAACAAAATGTTCAAAGATCAAAACATTATACTGATATTTTGTAAAAGTTCGGTTCACTGATGTTTTTTAAAGTTCGAATACTTCTGCTTTTTAAAAGGAAGTAAGGAAATCTTTCTGACATGTCACTGTAATCACTTACTGGACTGGGAACTTTGGCTGCTGCCAGATGTGAAACCTGGTAACCCAGAGTAGTCACTGTGATAGCAGCAATGCCCGTCTGATGATGGACAAGCACTGTCCGGCGTCCTGTCACAAGATGAGAACAAAAACACAAAAACAAAATCAGTAATTACACACACATCTATCCAAACTATTTCTAACCAATCTGCAGAAACAGAAACTATAAAATGTAGTCCCAGTGATAAGTGAATCGATATTTCCGTCTTAGAATTAAATCCTGTCAGAGGTTTCTCTTCAGCTTTTAACATTACTTTCGAAATGTCTGAGCAAAGGGATAAAGTTAAGCCAACAGCTCACTCTTTCCTAAAAACACAATCAAACACAAACTGACAAGAAAGGTTTAAGGCAAGTCGCAGTGTTTTACCGTGAAGTTTCATCTGTTTGTTGGCATCCTTGAACAATAGCAGCTCCATCGGCAAAGTAGGTTCAATACTGGCCACTGGCACCTTGGTTGATTCCCACAAAATGCTCAGAGAGCTAAAGTTATCAAACTTCCGTCCTTGTTGATCGAAAGCAGCCAAGTCCAAAATGGGGTTACGGTAATTTGAAACAGGTACCTAGAAGAAGGTATTCGTGATCATTTCATTTTCCAAACACCACGTTTCAATTATGGAAAGAAAATATATAATTCAGGATTTTGGAAGACAGCATAATGTGTTGATATTTTCTTTTGGAAGGCAGCAGTGTAAACAGCCATGGACAAAGGTAAGCAATCAATGTAAAAAAACAAAACAAACAGCACAACTTGCAAAAGCCTGCTGACCTTTGTGAAAGGGACCACATACATACCACTTGTTTGTTCTGCTGCAGCAGCGGGCAGGTCAAGTCCAGCTGTGGGCTGGTATACACTGGGACCAGGGTGAGGCGAGATGGAGGGGCGCATACAAACTTGACCACTGCCAGCTCCACAGCAGGATAAGGATTGGTCAGAGTGGCCTCATTTCCCACTGTCACCTCCAGCACCTGCAGAATAACATCATGACAACTCTGAACGCTGACAGCAAAGTACTACAAGAAGATTATAAAGCTAGAATTTTTTAATTTTGTTCTCAAGGCACAGGAAAAAAAGTCATGAAATCTAACTGTACAATTCAGTTTGCAGCAAATAATATGTTTTCAGTCAATCCTACCTGCTCTCCCAGGGCCCTGCAGGTAGCTCTGACCCAATGCTGATTGTAGGTGTGAGATGAAGGGCTGGTCAGAGTAAGGCTCACGCTGCTCTCATCCTCAGCTCTCAAGTTGCAGAAGAACTTTGAGGGCTCCAAAACCCAAGGCCGTGGCCCGCCCTCAAACAACATGTCTTTAGATGATCCCAGAGTCACCACGGCCACGGATACAGGGTCAATCGCCTGCCAAATAACATTATTTTATCATGAAACGTACAAGTTAAGGAAGAAATGCTTTATACGTATGTGAGCAGATTCGGGAGGCCAAAATGTAATAATAAAAAATTAGAGATATCTCAATTCAAAAGCAAGCATTCATCTCTCTGCTTGGTCATTCTAGTGTTAAGAGGAACTTAGCTGGAGAAATGTTGAGCAGTGTTTCAGAGGGGAAAAAAACAAAAATTGGGTAAGTGGGTCAATCTTTAGCTGCTAGGGCAAAACAAGTGAAGAAACATCACAAAGAATGTCTGGAATATTTCTGACAACTACTACTCAATCCCATGATAGAAAATACAAAGCCTGAAAAGTAGAAAACAGCATGTTACTGTACTGACTGAACCTGAGTGTAGTATGCAGAAAAAACCCACAGCTATCAGTGATTCAGGACTGACAAAACTGTTCTGTGACAGAAGATTTGGTCACCTCATCATAATATGTGTTAAATTACTGTTAAATTAAGTAGTCTACCACAACAGTTGAAGTCAATTTGATTCTGGTGCAGTAGTGGAGCCCGGGCATAGAAAACAAATCAGTGTAGCAAGTGTATAATGCATAATTAAAATGCACAGAGCACAAAAGAAACCCAGCAGGAGAACATTTTACCACTCACTGATCATCACATTTCTGCCTTGATTGAAACGAGAAGACCATGTGCATAAACGTGCATGAGTGAGTTTGTTTCGTTAGAAGAGAAAATCTAATTGGTGCTTTGAGGTGAGAGTAAAAGCAAGTATACTATTGAATAAACAACTAAAAATGACCCTCAAGGCAGTTGGATATGAATTCTGCTAATGGCGATCAAGGTCCTAAAAGCACAAAATCTTTTGACTCACTTTAAGAGGAAGATAGGCAGCAATGGTGATCTTGGCACTGAGGTGAACGTTGCCGTGGGTGTAGCTGACAGTAAGCATGGTGTACCCGGAAGCCAAGGCCTTGGCTCTCACCCCACTGCAGTGGTGCTGGCCTGGAGCCAGCCTCTCTGGATCAGGACAAAGTGGTTTAGAGGAAAGCAAAAAGTAAAAGAGGAACGCAATATGACAATGTACAAATAATCACAATGGTTCACACAGGTGAACTCGTTTTTCATCCTATCTTAAACCACGCTGGAGTGCAGAGAGGTCTTATTATTTGTCCCAGGCCACTGTTCTGATTAATAATACAAGATTCTAAAATGAAAAACTGTAGATCTTGCTAACATGGGAACTTTCAAAGAGACTAATGTTGTAATGACAAGCTATAAAAAATTAAAAATTCATTAGAGGGTTGTGCCCATATAAGCACAGACCATCGCCAGTGTTTTGTTTTGAATATCTTTGGGTGGCTGACTAATACGGATTTGTGTCTGCTGAAAAACATATTTCTGCATTCACAATTTGATTCCTTCTCTCATAATGTGAAACTGCAATTGTTCCATGTTTTGAATTCATTAAAAAAGTTTCCTGCACCAGCGCTTTCATAGGATATTGTGCAGATTGGAAAAAATACTGTAATAATTTAAGTTTTTATTACAGTTATTACTGAAACTATGAACACAAGCAGTCTGTGTCCCTGACTACATGACCCACTGGACTCAACACAGGTACACAGTAGTTACTACACATCTTCCTCCTCATATAAGCCCCACATGAATGCTCACCGCAGCATTGCTAAATAAACCAAACCCACAACACACTTTCATGCCTGCTTCTGGTTCAAATGGCCATTAACTGGTCACACAGAGTCATGATTGGTAATAACTCATATTGATTAACACTAAACAGAGTGATAGATGAGTCCCATTGAGCATCCATTAGTTAGTGACCTCAATATACTCGACCTGGTGTCCATTAGAGGAAACACCCACAATATGTGATCACAGTAACTCAGCGATTATACAACAGGATACTATGTTCATTATATTTGTTTCATCACAATATGACCCACTCTGATCAGCAGGACTCACCATTTTGTAGTTCAAAGATGCCATAGTTCTCCTCCTCAACCTGCAGGTCGAAATGAGAGCAGTCACTCAATATGACCCGTTCGTTCTCCTCCTCCAGCAGGCCGAAAATCCTGAGGGGCAGATCCAGAACCAGGCCCACCCTGGCCTCTACTGTGCAGGGAGCAAAGTCCATGGCCACGGGCTCAACAACATACACCTGAAGGGAAACAGGACGATTTTAAAAAGAAAAGAAAAGAGAGGTTAAGGGCTGGGAGTTATATTTAAACAGACAGATTCAAGCTATAAACGAGCAATGTACACAATTACTGTAAGTACAGACTTTTCCAATTCAGCAGCAGCAACCAGCAAGAAGAGCACATGTAAAAAAACAGCACACACAAATGTACAATGTTCATGTTAAATTTTTTGTTTTTTCTGGTCACTGCTTTGATCAGGTAGTTTGTTTGTGTTTTAACATACACAAACAAACTAACTACTTGAGGTCGGGTGTCTTTGAGCTGAGTGCTATAACGGCTGTTTCTGGTTAATCAAAAGGGATCTTACACTTTAACACAAACGTCTATCTCTGTAGGGTTTTTTCCATCACAGTGTCAGACACCAATAAGAACAATAACAACAATCGGAGTCTGCCAAGGGCAAAAAGAAACACTTTCAGTAGATGTACAGTGAAGGTGCACAATTGGATTAAAAATTACATCCCGCTTCGCATCTGCTGCAGTCAGCTGGACCAGTTTGAAAAAGTGATGGACAAAACATGGAAGACGAGGGTCCACGTTGTAAATGCTGTATAAAGCTGATGGAGACAATTATTTGCATGACTTCTAAAATAAATAAAGCTCCAAACAACCTGATAAAAGTTGCCTCAATATGCAAGTTAATATCATAGTTGAAGCAATAATGTATAATCTATCTCTGTCTAGTGAAATTTTAATTATTTCCTCATAGACTGTGTATTAACAACGACAATAGGGTGTGATGCTCTCACACTTTACTCAAAGAAAAATACAGCAATATAAAATACTGTAGTGTTAATCGGGATCATCATTTGTGCTCCATATGGATAATTGATGGGTGTGTGACTTCACAACGTGACAGCTTTTTAAAAAGGTCAACTTACCTTCATCTGGCCAAAGTGTAATGGATTGCGTAGATCGTGAGCATAAACTACGCTGACGCCAATGTCACTGACTGTTGTCATCACTCCTTTCACGGTCACGGTGGCGACAGCTGTATTGGAGGAAGACCAGCTGAAATTTCCACTCCCTCCTGTCGCCTGTCACAAGCACCAGAGAGAGAGTCATAATGAGCACGGGAAAGAAACCTCTTGGTGGTAAAAGGACAAAAAAATATATATATAGTTTTATGGCAAAGAGTAATTGCTACAAATGCTGTCTCATACAAAGGTGACCTATGCTCGATACTTCTGTTCTACAATGGACTAAAAGGCATTCAAGCACAAAGTTTGCATGTAATTCTAAAGAGAAATAATTACCTTTATTGTGTACTGATAAGCCCCAACCTTGGGCTGCCATGGAAATGTGAGAATACTGGGACTAAGAACTATAGGATTATAGATTTCTACATCCTGTTCATTGTGGACTGGGTTGGCGAGTGCATGGACTTTTCCAGTCTGAAACAAAACAGAGAACACAGGAAATGATCAAGCCTTCTCTGCTGAAGTGGAGCAGAGGAGCAGAAGGTTAATGCCATAATGATACTCCAGCTGAAATACAGACTCAGAAGAGTCAGAGTTGCAATTAAACTCACTTCATCCACAACAGCACTTAGGGTAGCATCGATGAGAGTCAGGCCTTCCTTGAGTGCTTTGACACGATGATATGATCCATTCACAGAAGACTCCTGGACTTCGAAGTACTCCGCGGGGAAACCAGTGTCAATACGAACATTCTGAAAAGTCAAAATAACCCACACAGATTTTCAAACTAGTGTATTTGTTTGACTCTAGATAGAAGTCTGGTTTCAAACTATTGCTAATATTAATGTTGTGTGTGGATTTTGATTTGCTCATACTTAAAAGGTGACCTTTTCCTCATAACTGCTTTGAAATATTGGCTAATAAAACTTATAGGCTAGCGAAGGAAGAATCAACGTGCACTAAATCTCTCTTCTCTAATGTGTCACACGTGTGTTTCAGTCTGTATCTGGTTAAACCTGTTTTTCCAGTTTTCCATTATATATCAACTTGGAAAATCATCTACGAATGATTGGAATGTAGGCCTGTTACCACCACTAATAGAAGTAAATGTGTAAAACAGAGAAAATAAAGAAAATATTGGTGTGAAAAACAAGCAAAAAAAACAGTTTTGACTGCTTATATAACTAAAGCAGAGGTTGTGCTCTCTGAAATATTTGATTTTATCCACAGGATGCATCCAGAATTTATTTTACAGTAATACCCATCTGACTTTCACAACTACCATCACATCCTCAAGCGATACATCCACACAGATACACAATTAAATGCTTTAAAACGTAATGATTTTACTCCAGCATACTTACATCAGAGAGGTAAATCTTGTTGCCGGATTTATCAAACACTTCTATTTGGATATCGTACACTCTGCCTGTTTCAAGAACCCAGCTTTCTCCTGGACGGATTTTAAAAGCTAAACAGATTACAGAGAGAACAGAGGTTAGCTTATAAACACTGAGAAACTTCATTGTGTTTTCAATGCTTAAGAGCAAGAAACAGACCTAGGTATCCTGGTTCAACCACATACAGGGTGCTGTTGGGGAGGCGAGACACTCCTTGCATACGAAGGCCTGAGTAGATGCTATTAAGGGAAATTAAGCCAGACACACTCATTGGCAATAATAGCAATGCTACTCCTGGTTAGCTAGTCTCTGCTCACAGAGAAAAACACAAATACCCAGACTGGACGTTTTCCTTTGAACATGTTAAAGTAAAGTACATGGCATTATACACTTACAATAACAGACAACTGCAGAGTGTATGATTTGTTACAAGGATACTCTTATGATCCAGCACCACGTTGATGTGTCCTAGTTGCACTGCTGTAACTCTGGAGGTGCTTTGATCCAGACTGGCCACAGCAACGTCTGGGTTTCCATTAGGGCCAACCACACTGTTCTGAAGGTGCAGTTCATACTGATCACAGGGCATAGAGAGCTCTGGACAAACACAACACAAACACAAATTAGCTTTACTGTACTAGAGTACAGTGAGTTACATCAATGACTAAACCACATTTTTATTTATATTTTAGGTATCAAACTGAAGCTTGAACAGCTGGGAGTAAATACAGTGTGATAACCAGTAACTACACTAAAAGTAAAAATGTATTTTACTCTTCACTAAACGAGTCAGACCTGTGATCGTGCCCTGTCTTATCTTCAGGACTCTGTATCGTATGGAAGTTCCCGCCAGTAAGTAGACATCGTGTGCAGGACTCAGCATGATGTTCTCCAAAATCAGCAGTCTCACCTCTGCTGCGCCCACATCCTGTGGTGTGGATACCATAGTTACAGAATAACAAAGCTTCAGTTTCGCGCCTTAACAAACTAGAACAAACCGGTCGCAGTGTTCAACATAAAATCACAAACAGAAATGCAACTCAACCGTCACTACGGCGGTGACATTATTTATAAGACAGGAAGTAGTCATTTCTACAAAGTAGGCTTTTGCTATTTTTATAATGCATTGCATAGAGTACACAAGTTAACCAGAGCTTCTCTTCTGATTTCCCCTTTTTTGTTAAAAACAGACCAGCAAAACTCTGAGGATGTCCATTTAACAATTAAGTGGAATGTTGACGGTCAAAAAAAAAAAAAAAAAACTTTTGTACTTCCTAACAGCTTACCTTATACAATGGCTCTTGTATTTTGGCCTTCAACTTTGCATGTCCTGTTTTCAGTCCTGACACCAAAATAATATCACCTTGTTTCCCAACACGCTCCATTTCAGATATGTATCCAGGGGGTGTGTATGTGGACTCAGAGAACTTAAGTACCCTTGAGGAGAGAAAAGAGACAGATTAGATATATTAGATTATATATATGGCCCCCTGCATTTCACCTCAAGAACTGATAACACTTTATCTAGATAACATTTTAGCTGTTTTTGCTCTGTGTACAGATGTTTATCAGATTATCTACAGAGGATATGTGACGATTCATGAACATATCCTGACCAAAACTTTGTTTGTGCCTAAAACTAACCAAACCTTAACTAGAGTGGTGTAAAATCAGAAAACAGTTTTATTTGTGACACAGCTGAATCGTTGAATCTCAATTAATAATCTGTTTAAATGTTACAAATTCTCTATAGACTATCAGTAGGCGGACTATACAAATTAATTCTACCTAAGAATGATTCATTTTCAGAGAAATTAGTAAAACTGAAACATTAAACTATTCTGGCCAAACAACAACTGGGTAATGCCATCAGCGGTTTTATGATTAAGTTTGCAAATTAATGTGGGTTGATCATTTTGTCTCCTTTAGGCTTGCTAACAAACAGAGGAATATTAACAAAGCAAAGCCTACCGTAATGAATTGTAAGAGTCAGAGAATCCGTTCACATCTACGTCTTTCACTAAGGTCCAGTCAAACACTAGACCTGAAAGGGTGCTGAAGGTGTTTCCTGTAACATAAAAGAGAGTCAGACAATGTTCCTTTAAGTTACAAACATATGGGTATGTGATATTTTATATATTGGAATGCTGAGCGGAGTTTGACGGTTGAATTAGCTGAAACAAAACCCGATAGGCATTTCATTAGAGGACCCTTCCCGTCCTTTTGCAATCTACTCTATCTGAGGAATGTAAAATACACTTTTAAACCAAAGCAAACAAAAACAAAACATCAGGCCCTAGAGTCATCATCAGAAAGAATCAGGCTGTAGCCACAGCTCATTAAACTAAGAGTGTCTGCCCTAAATGGAACCAGTCGAACAGAACAAACAGCCACCGAACAGCAGCAGCCTGAGGGAAAGAAACCTCTGTCTGAAGCCTGCTCAGTCATTACTCTGAGAAGTCTTGAGAGGAGCAAATAAATAATATGGTATGCACTCATTACGATAGGAGAGTGAAGTAATATTATAAGTATTTATGCAAATTATTCGTAATAGTTTTAAGGGGATATTTAATTAGCAACATCACCAGCAGCCTATAATGAGAGTCACTTCATCCTGTGATGAGCCAGTATGTCACCTTCAGAGTCCAGTGCGTGAATTTTGAGTGCCAGTGGCGAGTCTTCAAGATGTAGCTCTCTGGTGGTCGACACAATCTGGATCTCACTGATGATGTCAACGATAGCGTCACAGCGCAATACCTGTCCGCTAACTGCAAATAGAAGCGGGGATAAAACATCATATACACAGTACACGCTGCACAAAGGAACAGTAATTTTAAAAGGGCATAGCAGCCATCCTTGTTGTTGTCTACCTCCACTCACTAAAACACAAACCTTATCATATATATATATATATATATATATGTAAATGGCAGGTAGTGACTCGATTCCTGGCAAAGTGTTCTACATTTAAATAATGTGGCTTTTCTAATCTGTTAAGTGGGCTTTTACATGAGCAATAGATTATATCAAATTATGGTTTGGTTGGACAGCTGCAGCCATTTAAGCCACATTCAAATTCAGTGGCTGTGTGTAAACAGATAGTCTGACTTGGTTTTTATTTATCTATTTTTGATTAAAATAAGTAATTAAGATGCACTGTGTGTGTGTGTGTGTGTGTGTGTGTGTGTGTGTGTGTCTGGTTCAAAGCAAATGCTCACAACTGTCTGTCATCCATGATTGGCCAACCATGCCACAGGCAACTGATGATACATAATATTTCACAACAGCAAAGCAAGGAAGGAAGAAGACGACATTAAAAAAAAAAAAAAGTGTTGTGCAACAGAATGACTTTACTTCAGATTTGCTCGAGCTTTTTTGAATTATGGCAAACATTTCTTGTTTTCATTCTTTTCAGGAGATTAACGTGCAGCACATTTTTGACATACAGACTGTATACTACTATACCCTATAAACTGGCAAAGCCGAGGTGCCTTTGAGCAAGGTACTGAAACCCTAACTCATCTAATTAGCCTTTCCCTCTGACATCTATCCACATCTATACGTCCTCTTTGTGCATGTAAATGAAAGAAAGCAACAACCTAGAAACAAAAAATTTATTTCCCCATTGTAGTTCTTCTTTTATGCACATATTCATTTCCTTGCTCACACACAGGAACAATTCTTGCATGCATCTGTGTATTTACCAACATCTTCAGCCAGAATGATACTGGTCAGTCTGGAGGGCTGGGTGGAAAGAGCCTGGAGAACAGCTCTCCGGGAGCAGCCTCTGCTACTGTCTTCATCCACAGCCTGGATGCTTGCTACCTCCGGTCTGGTGGACGACCTGGAGGATTATGAGCAGAATAGCTGTATAGTTCATTTATCACAATAACAATGCTGACCTTATGTTCATCGCAGAAGGAAGATTTGAAGTGGAAAACACTTTTGAAGTTGAGTGGAGCTGCAGCTTCAGTGTAAACTTGGATGAACACAAGAAAAGCCAATAAGGGCAGTTTGATAATCTATATAAACTTAACATGGTTTCCTAGCAACACCACATTGCTATATTCCTGTCAACATTGTATACAGTATATTTGGCCATGTGTCCTCACATGCCGTGTAACATGACACTGGTGGGTTTGTCTACTCACCATCTGTAGCAACCTTCAGTAGTTTCCAACGTGAAGTTAATCTTTGTACTTCTGGCAAGCGGTAGCAACACTTTGGGTATATTTAATCTTGAGGTACCGTCGACTTGAATCACAGTAATTATTAACAGCAACACCGATACTGGTAACTTAGAGGAAATCATTTCCGTTTGTGGAGATGTATTGATAATAATAATAAAAGGTCAAATGAATGAAAGCTAAGTTTCTGTACTAGCTAAACTTCCTCCGTCCCATTAAGTTAGCTGTTTGTGCAGTAGCTTTGGAGTTGTGGCTCTGAGACAGACGTTCAAGGGAGCTAACATGGCTATTACAGCTCAACTCAAACACACGCTACCTTCCTGCTCAGTTTCAGTTTGTATCAGTACTTAACGGCCACATGATAACAGTTACAGCGTGCCCCAGCTTTCTTAAGCGCTCCTTCCTTTGGTTTATCCTCGAAGTAGCTTCGAAACACCCCGAGTGTTATTTTGAAATGCCTAGTTTAATATTAATGTGTACAGTTAGCAAACAATAGTCTAAAATACGCATATGTCGTACAAATACCCGCCATTAGCAATAATTCGACTTCCAGCGTGCATGCCGGGAGTGGGGAGACGTCATGCACGAGGACAGGCGACAGGGTCGATGACGCGTTTTCTTAAAGGTACAGTTTGTTTTTGTCGACAGTTGAATTGAATTGAATTGAATTGAATTGAATTGAATTGAATTGAATTGAATTGAATTGAATTGAATTGAATTGGACTGAATTGAATTGAACTGAATTTATCCATCCATTTTCTGTAACCTTACATTCAAAAAAAGAATTTGGGCCAAAATAGGTTTAATATAAATTAAAAAATAAACTGAATGTGAAGCAAATAATAAGATCTATGTAACAGTCATAATAAACTCATGTGCCTCAACTACACAGTAGTTGTGTAGTAGTAGCAGTAGCCAGGTTTATGCATTCAATATATCCCAGATTAACTTATATATTATGATTATGGCAAATAATAACTACTTATTACTATTTTTTTTTAGTTAAAGCTGCAGTAGATAACCTTTATAAAGTATGTATGTATGTATGTATGTATATGTATGTAAGCTGGAAAAGAGTTGTTTTTTGATTTTCATTCCATGTTTGATGACCTCCTGGGAATGACACTCATGAGTCATTTATGCTAATGAGGTCTAAATAGTTGTTTTCATTCAGACGCAGTGGATTCTTGCAAAAGGTAATACGGGCACAAGGAGGAGCCAGACACATGTACTACTGTCAAATATAGTGGAAGTTTCAGGAAATATAACAAAAAGTTATTTTTTATAAAAGTTACCAACTGCAGCTTTAATCTCATACTCACATTGCACATGGATGACAGGATACACACACAACATTGTCATCCACAGTTATTGTCAAGCAGCATCTGTATCCTTATTTTGGCACAACTATTTCAGCAACTTTAAATATCACTTACTGCCCTTTGGAAGCAATTCTACTGAATACCAGTTTATAGGCACACATATACAATCTAATCCCAAACCCCTTAAATTCATCCCATCTATCTGAGGCTTAGTGTGCAGTTTTTATAGACACTATTTCAGAGAAATGAACACTCATCTTTCTATAAACAACTAGTCTAGATTTTAAGGCCCTATAGTAGAGATTTTGTGTTATATATTGAGTTATTTCTGATATGTTGTGCTTTCCATGTACTGGATGTGGATAAAACCTTAAATACAACACCATCATTATAGAAATGAAAAAAGTTGCACACACACACACTGATCTACTTGTACTCTGGCTATGGAAAATAAATGAAAGTCATTAAGACACAAATTAAACACAAGCCTTACTTCATGAGAAATGTAAGTAACGTTGTTTTTGCATTGTTTCATATTTCTATAAACTACAAATGATTCTAAATAGGCAGACAAGGCATGAACTGGCAACCAGTCATTCTTGCATCTTTTGCATGCACCCAGAGTTTGACTGTCTGGGTCTTCAGCATTCAGTCAAGAACATGCAGTTCATGATTTTTCACCCCTAGGTGTCACTGACAGCTACCTGTATATTATTACTACCCAAGCATGGATGACAGCAGGGAGTGAAGGACAAGTGTATGACATAAAAAGAGAAAATATCATGAGTTCACTTCAACCAATAGCATATTTATCAAAAGAACAATGGATGAAAGATAAATGGCAACATGTTTGACAGTGTAAAGACGTAAAACCTCCTTTTGTTTGTTTGTATGTGAGATCATTTTCTGGCATTAAAATTGGCCCAGTGATAAAACATGAATTGTTAACAGAATGGTAATTATACAGTCTCAGTTCAACTGGCTGCGTTATTTTTGATCCATCCTCTCACTTGCCTTGAACTTATTACACAAATTCTCCTGGTTTGTGCCTCTAGTTTTCCAGACACGCAGAGATGCACAGCTTGATTAGCAGACACACTTTGGTTTTGAAGTGTTTTACATAATACTGCTTTGTGCCAAAGGTGACATACTGTTTGTGTCAGAGTGTATTAGCAATGAAAGCCCATCACAGACTGCTTCAATTGGTTGTCTCTAGCGACAACCATACAGTTGCAACTGCAGCAATAAGATACTGTACAGTATATACAAAGGTAATGAGGTCTAAAGTGAGTCTGAAGTTTGGATGAAATAAAATGACATGTCTTTCATCAGTACAATGATGGCAGTTGAGACTGAAACCTGAGAAGACTGTACAACTTCCATTTATTTTGACAAAGCTGCTCTGAGTAGGCGTCAGTCCTACAATTAGTTTCATCTTTGTACCCTATCCATGGCCAGTGTGCATACAATTCATGTTAGGAGTGAATGATGTAATGCCTGAGAACATGGAAAACAATACCTGAATGTCAAGCGCTGTCTTTATACCACTTCACATGGAGGCTCATGTCTAGACAACACAAAATGAGGCACCAGACTGAACTCATTGAAAAGGAAAAGCGCTTTTAATGTAGAGCTGTTTCTGGGCCTTGAATAGATCATTATGCGATTTCCTTGGTTCAAATCTTTTAGAGCTAGAGTTAGAGCTCAGCAAACATTAAGTGTATCCTATGAAAAAAAGGGAAATTCTCAAATGTTTTTGTCTTTAGTCTGACTTTATGCCAGTGTTTTAGTGAGCTAAACACTCGTAACTTTTAAAAGCTACTGAATGCACTACATATAAACTTTTATTTATTAAAGGCTAACTTTTTTAGATTCGGAAATGATGGCCTACCACTTATGTAGACTTAAAAACATGCAGCAACACCCATATGTTGCACATAAAATATTTTCCGATGTCACAAATGGCTGCAGCTGCTTTGAAAGAAAGTCTAGTGTCTCTTCATCTGGCATGCATTAGCAGTCACATCCTTCCTGGTGTGAAGTCAAGAACTTTTCTTGGCCACCATGTTTGGCAATTGGTCCAAACAAGTGGGTGCAGAAGGCTATAGCACTTACTTAAACGCTTACTCAATAGCAATGTTCTCAATTGGCGACTCAGCTTTCACCAGAACTGTAATAGGTCTTGGAGAAGATACTGCTTTAAATACTTTGAGAGGCACACAGCTTAAAGGTAAATGTAAAAAAGGACAAGGAGGTGGGACTAGCTGAAATATGTGATTGGACTACTGATGACCAGTATTCTGTTGCAGTTGTTTCAGCAATGTGGTAAACTTATGATTTATTGATTACAAATCATTATTGATTATAATGAAAGGAAGACATAATTTCTTTAAATATCATACTTTCCCTTGAGAAGTATTCAGTTTCAGATTAACTCGACCTACATCAAGTAAAACATGGCCCTACAAAGCTATGCTGTGGTATTAAATCCCATTACATGATCTTAACTACATGCTTTAAATCCCCTTGCCATTTCTGTAGGCACTAGTTGGATAGAGCTGAGTGGGTTTGGATTTGCAGCTCAATGCATTCATGGTCAAGGACAATGGAGGTCTAATCTTGGCAAAATGCTTCCACGTGCCTCACATTTAAAGTATAGTACCTACTATTTAGTCACAAGTGAAAGAGAGTCAAAGATCAAGTACAATTAAATTAATATTAACCTTTTTTAAACACCACCATTTACATGTGGTAAATATTCAAATGCAGAAATGATACGGAAATAAACATTTTTGTTATTTCACAGCTGAGCCAAAAGCTGTTACTGTGCTTCACTGTGGGGCTGAAACCCCACAGCAGACACGCCATTTAACTACACCCTGGAAAGTCTTTACAAGACACAGGTGGGTAGTCACTTTCACCACATTACCTTGGGGTCTTAACTTCACATGGTGTAGTCCCCCCCTACAGAGCCACAGTGCCCAGCCTTTGGTGGTTTACTTTAAATACTTCCTCTCTTTACTTTATCTTATATGCCTGCAGCAGTGTGTTGATAGAAAACACGTTTGACTACACAAGTAAGAGATTTATTACTTATTATTAGATAATCCGGCACTTTGTGTGTACGTAGTTGTTATTGAAATTCTTGTGTAATTCTTGCATAATGCTGTAATGGGATGACATGCAAAGATGATCCCAAGTATTTACAAAATAACTCAGAACAGTGAAATGAACAGATAGTGGGGTGAGGTACACAATACCTCAATTTAGAGACCACCCTACACCCCATCTCTCAGACCTAACAAAGGTTACAACAAACACTATAAGTCTCTATCCACCTGTTTAAACAAAAGCAGAAGACCAGGACAATATATCACACAATGGACAGATAACATTAACGCCTGCAGTGTTCGGGGGCCCAAGTAGACAAAGACGTCACCATCACTGGCATCAGTTTTAATGAAAACCCTGAAGAATATTAAGCCTGTGCTATTGTCAAAAGAACTGAGGCAAGAATGACTTCACTCTGCTCAGAGAACAAATAATAAACACAGTGTACTAAATTTTAAACTTTAATTCAATAGTCCTAGTGTGAAATAGAGAGAGTGCCCATTAGGTACATTATTACGAGGCAGAGTTGCAGTCAGTGAGTTTGGGTAATTAAGTAGTGGCATAAGTCACCATTCAAACATGCATGAATGAGAAATTACAACAGTGTGGGGTGCAATTACCTCCCAAATCAGTGCGTGTCAGATGACATTATCTCTCAGGCAGAGAGCCATTACTGAGCTGAGGGTTTCTGGCCCCAGAAGACTATGGAAAGGTCAACTACTGTGGGGGGAACAGACCATTTGGTCCCCGCCTATGACATGAGGACATCTCTCTGGAGTCAGTGGGGCCTCAAATGTTCTAAACCTTCAAGTCTTGAAGCATTTAGGGATTCATTTGTGCTCAACCATGGATTTATATTATAGAGATGATTTATATTTATGTGGAGGCTGTTGAAAGGGTACAATTCAGGACAAAAAAGCAGCATGTGTCGTTGTTGAAATGGCACAAGCTATAATTTCCATCTCAAGTGGTAATTGGAAAAATAACACACGTGTATTGTGACGGACATGTCACCGCAGGTGGCCGTGTGTGTTATGTAATCTTTGTCACTCGCACAACATCTGTGGAAGAAAGAGTCACCAAAAATTTGATTTCCTTTGATGTCATTTTTATTTGCCTACCATCCTGAGCGAGGGTCAGCAGCTTATGGGTGTTACTTTGTTGTGGTTTAGGCCAGTGACAACAGCCTCCCTGGAGATCAGCAAGCGCCAGGGCCACTCATATCTCGTGTGTCCAGGTTATTAATGATCAGAGGCAGTCAAGGGGAAGTTGAACTTGCGCGTAGTGAACCTGCATCGTACATGTGTCTCCTGTACAAATAGAATAAAGCCTGAATAACAATCACAGGTCAGACTGACATAACATTTAACACAGAACCAGAAAATCAATACAGCTGTCACTAGTATGAGGTTATGCAAGCTGCAGTTTATGAGTAGTAGATGTTTAGAAATGCTCAGAGGATAACTGGTTTGTCATTACAGGCTTATAGAGTTGTTATGTATAGCATCGGCCTGCTGCTCTTTTCTAGTTTTGATCCTAATCACAAATATGTAAAATGGAGAGTAATTATTATTATTATTGTGAATTAAATGAGAGAGAAAAACATTTCACTCAATCAGGAAAGACATTCTCCATAGTGTGTGACTGGTGCAGCTGTGTTTGATTATAATGAACAGAGAAAACTAATAATGGGACCACTGACTCATCTCTGTCATTGATTAGTCAAGGGAGACCCCTGAAACAAAGTGGCTAATGGCCCCTGTGCCCCTTGTGTCTGTCTGATCAGTCTATTCATCCCCTGTGGCAGCTTCAGTGACTCAATGACACTGAAGCTCAAACTGAGAGAGATATCTGAAGAGATACGAATCCGTTTAGGACAGGTTTCTTGTACCGTGCAGTATATCAAATTTCAGCAATTACGGCTGTAATACATTTAACCTGCCCAAAAATGCTCTGTTGACAGAGATCCCAGACATCATGTGATGTCTGACGGTGCTTGTATGAGATTGATTTATCAGCGTGGCTTGTCGGCATCTCTGGTAGTAAACGACATATCAATCTTTTTTTTTTTTTTTTTTTTTGCCGTAACTGTATTCAGCCATAATAAAATTCAATGAGCACAAATTGCAACATTCTTATAAGATTATATGTCCAGAGGAACAGTTGTTTCTTCGGCATGATCGTAATAATTAACTGTGGAATCATCATTTTCATTTTTCGTAAGTACTGACAACTCATCACTTCCACTGACGTCACTCTCAAGTCGTTTTTAGTATTCCAGCTGATTGCAATTCAGAGAAAATGGAAGAGAAACCATTTAAAAAGAGGTGCAATCATTCTATGGAAGTTTGTCCCGCCCTCCACTGAAAAAAAAGGGAGCGAGGGCGCTTTCAGCCTCCCCAAGTCGGAGTCAGGGCATAAACTTTACGCACAAGTTTCTTTTAGGAGCACACCAGCAGCGCAACATCAGAGACGCAAGGTAGGCAACGTAATTTTTTTATGGATCAAGACGATTTGATACTTTGAGCTTTATGATTTCCACTTGACGCGTGGACATCATGTGAGCATGGAGGGACAAGTATTTAGAATTACATAATATTATTATTGAATTTGAAAGCTGATTTATGGTTAATCTACTGTTCAACGTAACTTATTATTATAGCTTTATTTAATTCGTGCCTATACGACTGTGACGTTCACACTGAGAAACAGAACTGCTTTTCTGAAGTCCCCATTTCGACAAATAATCTTATATAAATAAGCGACTGGTGTTTTAATTCATTTCCTGTCATTGAAATATGTAAGGCTTGGCATTTCAGCCTGTTCGCTCGTGCGTTGAGCAATTTAGGAGATGCGGGAAAACAGTGTTTGCACGTGCACGCGCACCAGTCACAGAGAGCAAAAGGATAAAGGTCATTTTTTGGCTACTGCTATGGCAAAACACACATTCACTGTTTGAACTGATAGCTGTATAAACAACACAACAGAGTATTTTTCATTCACAGAAAGCCGCCCTATCAAAGGTACAAGATGTGTCATGTTTTTCTTGCTCTCTGTGTTAAAATTCCCCTTCCACTTGCTGTGAATGTTGTAGACGAACACACGCTGTTTGAATTTTGGAGCTCTTAGGACTGAGTTCAACAGCAGTGGGCAACGTGCCTGTTAAAGACTCCAAGATCTGCTAAAATGATTTTGTTCGCAGCAGACAAAGACATCATTGATTCTCTAAATAGAGCTGCAGTGCACTTTGTGTTGTGTCCTGTGGCTTTTGCCTGTTTTATGTAAGAAGACAGAGCTATGAATGTTATGTTTATTTTGATGATCCATGGATCCATTTTAAAGGCCTTGAGATTTTGTTTTTATTCATCAAAAATAAGGTCGCAGCATGTGATCTGGATAGAGGCTGAAATTAGATTTGACAATATCAGTCAGACAGATCAGCAGATTCACTTGAAATAACCAGGTTCCCACACGTGTTTTTATTTGCTAAAAAATCAAGAGTTATAAGTTGCAAGTGCTTGTTGATACTGTATGTTGTATCTCCATACTTCCAAGAACACAAGCTTGTTTCTACTGAAGAAAAGGGAACTTGCAAACATCTACTTCTGCTTTCTGTAGCTGCTCCTCTGTTCCAAGGACATGCGTTGGGAATGTTTGGGGAAAATGAGATAACAAAATAAGCTGTGAAAGAACGCTGCTGAAATTGGTTAGAAACACTCCAGCAGGAAATGTCTTAAGTTTTTCATGCAGAAAGATTTTGTGTTGATCTCTAATTTTGCACCAGGCTTACTCAGCATGAAATGTCACATAAGTCTTTTTTCGACTGGCACAAATGCAAGCAGTAAAGGAAAAACAGGAAAAGTAAAATAGAAAACACCTGGTTTTCAATGTGCTGTCTGATCTGAAGTCACATCACTAACTCATGGGCTCAAGACAGTCACATTCTGACTTTGTGCTGACAGACACAAAAGACAGCTTATTCAGTTTATTAATTTCTTTTTTTTATTACTAGAATATACAGTGTTTTCTTTCTTATATTCCCGCCATATTCCAGGGAAGTGTGGCAAACTATAACATTGTCATAGAAGGAAGGTTTTGTTATTTCAGGGTTGTTTTTGCAACAACTGACAAATTTTTCTTGGGCCATTATTGTACATATTTCCCTGAAGTCAACCGTTGGTCATATTTTCATGTGCAGTCAAATCTAAACCACAGCTTTTCATCTCCTGTGGTGCCAAAAGAGTAGGCATGGAAAAATCTACACTTGGAAAGTAATCAAATTAAAGCAGACAGGTTGTTAAATTAAACCATGTGTTTTTGATGATAACTTTGAAAACAAACCAAAAATAACAGGATACTGATTGTTATCAAGCCAGACAACTTTTATGCTGTAAATTTATCATTAACCACTGTTTATTTTCACAGGCTAAAAGGCACAAAATTCTTTCTCCTCTGGGACCAAGTCTAGCCTGAAGAGACACTTTCTTTGGAATCATTTTTTATACTTTTTTTTTTATGCAAAATGAACATTCAGAGGGCAACGCTGTTTTTATGTTGGATGAGCCTGAGCATGGACACGTGTCTAAGCCAGAAAGACTGCACGGGGGTGGACTGTCCATCAGTTCTGCCAAACTGCATCGAATCAGTTTTAGAGAAAGGTGCCTGCTGTCCCACCTGTATACAAAAGGGTTGCACGTGTGAGGGTTACCAGTACTACGACTGCATCCAAGCAGGCTTCCAGAAAGGGAAAGTCCCAGAGGGGGAATCTTACTTTGTGGATTTCGGAAGCACTGAGTGCTCCTGTCCCCAGGGAGGAGGGAAGATAAGCTGTCATTTTATTCCATGCCCTGAAATTCCAGCCAACTGCATTGATATTTTACAACCTGCAGATGGTTGTCTTCAGTGTGGGCGAATTGGCTGTACCCATGGCAACAAGAAATACGAAGGTGGACACTCCTTTCAGATGGACCAGTGCAGGGTTTGCCACTGTCCAAATGAAGGTGGAAAGTTAATGTGTTCACTTATCCCCGGTTGTGATCCTCATAGTCCTAATAAGCCAATGTGGGTTACAACCACTGAGAACAACAACCCTTTGAGAGACGTGAGCAGTCACCATGACAGCCGACAAACGAGTCCCGTGGAAGGATTTTCCAAGCTGGCGCTGAGAAGCACTCTACCACTGTATAAGCAGGACCCACCCAGCTTTGGCACAGAGGATTATGACTATACACTAGCAGGGCCGACATCTTCCACCATCCAAGATCTGGCCCAACCACTGGAATCCACTACAGTACCACCAGCTTACCCAGAGTCAAGCTCCACTTCCTTAAGCTCCCATGATGACAGGAGACCTCAGCCGAGGGAGACACAAAAAATCCCTCATCCAGAGAAGAGCGGAGCGGCTGAGGTTGCACATAACATGGATCCAACCACTGTGGGGACTCATAGTGCAACATCATCATCGCTAACAACCACACAGAGAGTGACCACAGAGGGCCAAAAACCACAACAGGAAACAGGTGAAAGGACCATTAGACATAACAATGACAGAAACAGAGTGGTACAAGACACTTTAAAAGACACAACATTGACCCAACGTGCAAACAAGGGGACCAGGCACCATCATAAACATGGTCATGGCAGTCACACAGGGAGTCATGGCGGCCCCAGGTCCGTTGGCCATAAGGAGCAAGAAAAAGTGTCGGCGGAGCGCAGGCAGCCACTCGGTAAAGAAGACCAAAGCTCCTATCCCACAATACAGTTCAGCCCCACCAGCAGAGCTCCAGTCAGGATGAGGGAGGATGGAGAGCAGCCTCAAAGACAACCCCAAACCCTTTACAACTACCAGGCTCAGGATATGGACGGAGACATGGAAGGTAAGTTAACCGGCCTCTAATGGTCAACAGTATCTCCACCTTCCTTGCTGAAGTGTTTACATCAGAAAAAATCACAATGTGATGAATTACATCCCTTTGACAGTGTTAGATTGTTACTTTTTCAGAAGACATTCTTCCTTTTCCTTCTCTCACATCCTGTCTTTTGAGGAGGAATTCATAATCACTCTATTCAAGCTGGCAGTGGTCCAGGAAAAACAATCGTCCATGGAAAGGCTGTTTTCCCTAGACAGCATTTATCCACCTTACAGAGAAGACAAAAGAACTATACTTAGTGTGTACTCATTTTCATGCATTCAAGTTGAGAGAATGCTGTATTTCCCCGGAGATTTGTATATAGTGGTACTAAATCTGATGCCATGTTTATATTATTATGCTTCTAATGTATTTGATGAATCCTGTAAAAGCAGCTGAAACTGCAATTTCTCTCCCCACTTTGCTCCGGTGAGAGTTCTGGGAATGTGCCTTCTGCCTGTACTGTATGTGATTATCAGCATGTTCTCAAACAGATCAGCCTCCTTCCGGGCATATAGGCCAATCCACTGCAGGCACAAGAAGAGAAAGCAGATGATGAAGTGATTACAAGGATGTCAAGAAGTTGAGTTACACGCCAATGGAAAACATCATGCCTTATTCCAAAGTGGATGTTGCATAATCTCACACAATGCTTCATAACAGTCCAAATTCGTGTTACTTTAGCTCTAAGGAATAATGTGATTTTATGCACTTCCATAAGTGTTAATGATTTAATAAACTTCCTGCCAAGGAAAACCTAATTATATCATAATTTCCTTTTACTTTATGGCACAAGGTAGTTCCACTGTATTAAGACTCCCCTATGAAGTGAGTGAACTAAATTATGAATGTGTGAAATGTATTACCCGTGTCATTTCATCCTTAGCACCGCTTTAGTGACTGAACTGCTTTAGAAATTGGTTCAGGATTCTGAGAACTTTCTCAGTGGTGGCGTTTTGTCCAGCAAACCGCAATCCGGAGGTGTGTAGTTAACCTACTTTACAGGACTACGATGTTTGTTGAGACCTGTCAGGACTTTTCTTTCCTTTCAGCACCTGGCCTCCGTAGGTATGTATAGTATATGGCGAATGTATCTGTGAGGTGTCTCTGTGGGAGTGAACTCCCGAGGTACCCTTACTAGCATTAAATTGGAGACTATAGGTTAGAAACTATTTGAGACATTTTCTTAGCCTGGGTAATATGTGAAACTGTGTGAACATCCAGTATAGAAATTCTTTTCTCAGAGGAAAAAAAAACAGATATTTGCTTTGACAGACGCCCTCAAAAGTTTTCCACACTTAGCATAAATGTATTAGGATTAAATCCAGCTATTCAATTGTGAATTATAGCTCCATGGAAGAGAGTGTGAGTTCAAAGTCAAAGTAGGGTTTTTCCCTCCTGGGATAAGAGGCTCAGACTAACTGGTCTTGCCACTCACAGTTTGTAGGATGAAATGACACCGTGAGGGTTCACTGTCGAAGGTCACTGGACTAAAGGAAGATTTCCAGAGTGTTGACATGTTAAAGTAAAGGGAAAACACAGCTGATAAGGGTCTTGACTAATGCTTCTTATCAATTCCATTAGCAAAGGATGCCAAAGTTATTTGGAGAGGAAAAGAGAAAGCATGAATAACAAGAACACAACCATTTTTCACCAAATAGTCTGCTTTTGCAGTGGAACGCGGCCCAAAATAAACCTTTTTTTCCTTTCAGTCAATAACTCCTGCTCATTTGCCCTCTCTCTCTCTATCCAGCCAGACACAGTGTGTGCTCAGAAGGGGGATGGGATTGTTTAGGCTCTCTGATGCTGGGCTAGACCTGGTATAGGATTTCTTGGGGGTTGTACCTGTGAGCGGCATAATACCCATGTGATGAATGAGACCACTGTTGTGGCTTGATTGCCAGACACTACTCACTACTCCTTCATGAGCCTGTGTGATTACCCGTCTCCCGTGAGGCTGCTGGTTTCCCAATCTTCTCAGTAATCACCTCATCTGAAGTACACCTCCACACGTTCTCCTCTGAGTACCTTCCCTTCCCACTTTGCCGAGCACCATAACGCTGAACTAAAGTAGAAGAATGCTTGAAACTGAAGCATAAAGATCATTAGAGGTGGGGTGAAATAGCTGAAGAAGTGCTTGTTTTTATCAACAGTACTGTCACAACATGCTTCATATGGGAGTGAGCTGAGCAGATGTATAATTTTCCTTAGGATGAAAGGGAGGGTGAATTCCAGAGCTGGTCATGTGAGAGTTCATTCTGTACCACTGCCATGAAGATCAGCGTGAAGAAGATAACTCACTCTGGTCAATCTAGGGTGGCTTCCAGGTCACTTCCAGGAATTTTGGCGTACGTCCCGTCCACAATGTGTCCTCACTGAAAAACCGCCTGATCCACCACGTGTCACCCATGCTTATATAAAAAAAAAAACATCTGCTCCAGATGCAGCAAACCACTCATAAAAACACAACCACTGTGTAAGTAAAGGGAGACTGGTGATGTATTTTAACACAATAACAGATCTGACTCTTGCACTAATCTGTATTTCTGTCGTTAACGTACAGGCAAAGTGCAGCTGTATGCAGATGTTTTCAGACTTACAATACAAACAGTCACTCGTGTTTTCTCTATGGTAAACCATTCATATAAAGTCTTACATTTATATTTATGCCTCATTGATATAATGATTTCTAATGCGGTAAATAGTTACCTTTAATGGGGCTTAAAAACTGCCAGTTAGGTTATAATAATTGGCTATTGGCTGGCCTTGGCGTGTTTTTTTTTCATCCATCAGGACCAGAATCAGGATTTGGATGGATTTCCTCTGGCCAGAAATGAGCTGTTTTCCTGTGTTCTGCCTTGACGTGAACAAACCATGGAATATATAAGGCATACTAAGGCAATGGGAAACAGGTTCAGATTACAAGGCTGTGGACAATAGAGGCGTGCAATGGAATACACTTAACCAATTTAATATGCAAAAACAATCTCTAGTCTCTTATCTGTCCTAGCAGAAACTTTAAAAAACACCGTGCGTGCATGCATGCCTGGGTGTGTCAAGGTCATGTGTGGCTTCAGGAAACAAACCATAAGTCACAATAATTCAATGCACTATTAATGACGAGTCCTTGCAATGCATATTTTAGTGTTTCATTCAAGATATTTAACCACAAGGAGGTGTAATTGGATTGGAAGTTGTGAAACCATCAAGGCTAAGGCAAGCCCTCTGGGCCTGGATCAACTAACTTTAACCCCGATTAAGACTACAAAAAGATGGATCACATGATTGTTGGCTCACAATCTCAGGGAGATTAGTTGTCAATAATTGAAACCTGAATTGGCCGTTTTGGAAATGAAGTCATGGTGACAGCAGGAGAGCCCGCCCTGTTATGTCACAGCCAGCTGTTCTTGGACAGCGATTATGTGTTTGAACAGACACTGTATCTCTGCATGTACACATGTTAAAGGTGCGAAGAACATTGTGTCACTCCCTCCCAGGCGTCGCACAGGCCCGCGCGCACACAAACACCGACATGCTTTTAAAGCTTTCTGCATCAATCATCTGACATGCTCAACCACACGAGTTTGCGTTTCAAGGGCACTTGGCATGTGCTGTTATTCACATTGTTGGTCCTGTTCTCTCCAGCCCACCTGTATTGTAAATCACTGCCAAGTACACAAAAGTAAAGACACATGAACCTTGATTAGTGGCGGAGCACTGGTTTATGACATCTCTAGACATGTCGAGAGTTGCCCTTTTTGGTTGTTATTCTAGCTCCATATTTTCAGAGGGTGTGATGTCACCGGTTTTAGATTTGGACAAAAGCAAAGCATCTGGTGCTAATGCTAGTTTAATGGCCAAACATAATGACAGGCCTGGAAAAGAGAGATGCTCCTCAGCCACCTTCAAAGTATATTTTATATCTTCATTGTGCAAACACAGTAAATCCACTTATCTAATTCTTGCACAGCTCAATGGAACAAGTTGCAAACCACGCTTAATTAAAAGGTCTGTCAAAGAGACAGGAAGAGACCTGGTTAAATCGTTTATCATTGTTTTCATCCCCAGTAGCTATTTTGCTCCCTCCAAAGTCATTTCATACACTGTCATGAACTGTATGTATTTTAACTCTGTATACATGCCACATTCTGGATGGACACACGGAGCAAATTTGTATAATGTTCAAGGCGGGTGAAGTGACTCCACCTGGAGAAAATGAATGGGAGGCAAAGAGAGGAGGATGAATAATTATGCTCTGTGTCTTTTAATATACATTCACTCAGGTTCAAAGAGACTTGCTTCGCTGCATGACTGGCACAGATACTGTAGTTATGTATCAAAGAGTCAATGTGCCTTTCAAAGTTTAGTTTTTCTCTTTTCTAAACCTTTAAATTATGCACGCTGCAGCAGTCACTTACTTTATTCTGAGTAATTGCCTCGGTCTCATTATGTATAGGTAAGTCAAGGAGGGGTATTTTAACAAAAATAAAGTAGATAGGAAAGTTAAAATGCTGGAATAACCTTGGCCCTCTATAACTGAGCCTCATCTATTTTGAATTAAATATGATTTTTGCATCTTTCCTTTGCATGACCTCCACCTTCATTTAACAGAGCACGCTATGAGAGACCAATTAAGCTTTTAGAAGGTTGTTAATATCATTTTTGGGGCACTGTGGCTCTAGGAATGACAATGTTGGGCTGTCGGGCTGATGCAAAAAAAAGGGAAGAAAGAAATATAGACAAAGAAAAATAATTTGATAGAAATGAGAGAAATAATCGACAGTAAATCAACAACACAACGGAAACAGAATACAGACAAAGAAAATAAATACAAACATACACAAATTAACATACGCACTTATATGTACATGGATTGTCTTGAAATTTGGAATCGAAATTCATGGTCACCATAGGATAGATCCTCCTGATTGCTGCTGATCCCCTGACTTTTTCTTTAGCATCGCCACAAGGCACACTTTTTTATTTTTTAGTGAAGTATCTTGCCAAATATCAGACAGATTGCCATAGCATTTCATTCACATATTCATGTTCCCTACAGGATGAATTGGACTTCTTGTAGATGACAATGAAATGTTCCTTTGATATGGATTTTAGTCTTTCTAATGTGTATGTCTGTGAACACACTTCCATTAGCCTCAGCCTCAAGTACAGCTCTGTACTTGTGTTAATTCGCAAATGTTAAGCTAACACTGTAGACTGAGATGACAAATATTACATGCTAAACATCAACAGCAGCAGTAGCAGCAGTTGTCAGTGTGGTCTGCTTGTGACTGACCGTGAAGGTATGAGTGTCATGAGTTGTGTCTTCTACTGTAGCGAAGGAGCCACAAATCAAAGCTGGAATGCACTGCCCTGTTATTGAAGGAACACATACATTTTCCTGTGCGTTGCCTGACCCACTTTAAGATGAAGTGCTAATGTGTTACTTTTTCACTCTGCTCCAGCCCTGATTAGCCAGGATGTAACAAAAAAAGGACAATTTTAGTCCTGTAATTTTAGAGTCTTGGGTTTCATACTGCTCCCTGCCAGTGAAAGTGAGAGCAGAGTCAAGGAGTCTGAAAAGAAAAACACAGATTGTTCTTGCTATTCTCAGCTGCTTTAGTCACAAAACCAGATTCACGAAGAAATTCAGTTCCACTTCAAATATCCGGTAACCAGATTTTTACAACATCTCACTGATGTGATTCTGTGCTGGGGGATGTTAACCATCCTCCTCCAGCTGAATTGTAACCATCGTTTTATGTGTTTCATCTGAAATGCTGGCTGCACTGAGTGGGATAAATCTGGAACTGCCTGTTTGTGTTTCATTATAGTGTCTGCCAAGGAGCTGGTGAAGGCCTGCTGTGAGACAGGGGAGAAATGGGCTTCAGTTAATGGTCACTGCAACAACATGGAGCCACCCACAAAAGATAGGCACTCCATCTGCTGGTAAGGCCATTATTAAACGCCCATTCCTGTCATTTAGTACTGCAGACTGTAGTCTTTTAGTCCTCTGTGGAAAAGTCGGCTGTTTATATACGGTTAATTTATCAGCAAGGTGAATTTGAAGATGAATTAGTCAAGTAACGTCATGACAGAGAGATGTCCTATTTTATTATTATGAGATGTTTTTTCCTCCTCTAAGATCAGTCACATCTAAGCTCACCTTTCTTTGGAAACACTGATCTTTGGCTGGTAAATTATTAGGATTTCAGTTTCATTTGCTTCTAATTGAATTTATAGAAACTTGAAAACACATTTCAGTAAGCTTTGTAGCAGCACTGGTGGGAAGAATAGCCAGCCCTGCTTGTTGCTGTAGAACCATAGTTGCAGTCCAAACACTTATTCACTTCTTTCCCCTGTGTGCTTTTCTTTGCCAGGACTGCCCAACAACAGTGCTGCCGCGGTTCCCTGGGAGAAAGCCGGTGTTTGGCTGGAATTAATGCAGCCAAAGCGGGAAATATGTGTCAAGGGAATGCCAGCGATAAATGTGGGATCGATTACTACAAGGCAAGTATTTGTGACCAGATACCACGGCAAAGGTCAAACACAGTACATATTAATTAATACAGTGTGAATTAGCAATTGATAAATGCATTAGTCACAGTAGAATTCAAAACATGTGTCGATGGCACGAGTCTGTAGCCAGTAAGAGTCTCTCTGCAGTGTTTGAGCGGCTTTATTTCTTTACTGTTATTATTACTTATCTCTTCTGAACATTATTGCTGTTGTGCCAAATCTCTGGTACTCAGTCACCTTATTTAATTTGGACAAGATGATTTAGGGCCAATTACAACTTAAGTTTCCCACAGTCCTAAAGGTGTACTATCTTCAAAGCAGACCTCAGCAATTGGAAATGTCACATGTCAATTGTTTGACCTCTCTGAAATTGTGGACGCATGGACTGATAAATGACATGTTAAAACAGTAGCTGTGGTAGACAGGGGGCTGTTATGGAGGTTAATGAGGGGTCAAGTCATCGTGACTCAGTAACTCTATCGTGTTCGTCCAGGTTCCCAGAGCCCATTTGCTATCTGACCTGTGTGTTGAAGGATACTTACTCACCTGCCCAGCGGCCCTTTAGCCGCATGGGGTCATTGTCGACTCTGTGCTGCGGTGCAGCTGTTAAATATTTCCTTTCACCGCCTTTCTGATGGACCCCTGTAGATGTAGTAATATTACGCCATCTACAGCCACAGCGCATAACAGTGGTCATTACTTCAGTATTATGTTTCGCTATGCTCCCATGCACTCTTAAGTGGTGATCTCGCTGAGAGCTACAGCGAAACAGTGAGAAGCTGTGGGGCGAAGGGAGGGTTGCTGTAAATTCATACATGTAGCTATCAAAGTTCAATTGAGCAAGATTAAGAGTCTAAAGCCACTTAAGCCATTTAAACACAGCGGCGCATTGAGCTAAATGCTAACGTCAGCATGCTAACATGCTCTCGGTGCCGTTGCTAACATGCTGATGTTCAGCAAGTAATTTTGACTGTTCAGCATTTTAGTTTAGCGAGTTTGCATGTTAGTATAATGAGCACTAAAAAGCACATTTGAGAATAATGGGAATGTCATTGATTTTGCAGGTATTCGGTTGAAAAACAAAGGATTGACCCTTGAGAAAAAATCCAGGGATCACCAAAGTCATTAGGATTTTTTAAAATTTTATGAACAAAAACATATACAACTCATGGTGGTGCTGCAGGGGATGAATAATCCTCTGCAGATCATGATGTCTGTATATTTTTTTATGGCAATACATCTAATAATTGTACAACTCTTAACAGGCACTTTAGAGCTGTGCCACTAATGTAGCTAAACACGAATCTTGCATGTAGTATGTGTATCCTTTTTTAATGGATTTTGAAATGTAAGAAGTACAGCAGCTACTCTAATGAGCTACATGACCCACGACTAAATGTGCAAAAACTGACGTGATCTGCAGGAGTGCTGCGACTGCTGCTCTCTCGGACTGCAGTTCCACAATGAGGGGCATCGCTGCGAAGCCCACCAGTACCTTGGCTTTCACTGCAGACACGTGTTTCTAACCTGCTGCGAGGGGCAGGACAGCAGAGACGACTGGCACTCCGTCAGAGAGAGGCCGGCTCTCACCCCAACTGCACCACCTAAAAGAGGTACAGCCAACAGATATTCACACGAACACTCAAACATGCTAATGCGAGGCATGCTGCATGCCAAAGGAGGGGATCTTGTGGAGTTGGGGCATGTAATACACACTGGTGAACTGCCAGTGAAAATTTAAACCAAAGACAATCCTTTTTTTATATATACTATCTGTTAAAAGAAAGCATTGTAGTATATTTGGGATTACACACCACTGCATATAAAACAAAGAGATTACAGCAATACATCCTCTGGTAACACAAACACAAAGCATAAAGATACACAGACATATACATAGTTCTTGTATTGTAACTTGCATTGATGCATTTTGTGCATCTTCACATCTTGTTATGCTGTGTGTGTATTTTTAAGAGCCCATCTAAGGAAGGGCGTTGCAAACTTATTTAGGATTTGACTAATGTGGTATAAGGCAGTGGTTGATGCTGTGTATTTATCCCTGCAAAAATAAACATTACAATAAAAATGAACTAATCCTCCTTATCATTGTGGCTTTTGGGTCTTTCCTGTACTTATTATATTTAAAATGTGTTTTCCTTCAAGTAAAGTGATAAAAGTATGTTTTACTTTTTAGTTTTGCATCATTATACAGTTTTGTTACCAGCGAGAACAACAACTATTCTCTCCGTGTGCTGTAGTATCTGACAGCCCATACCCTAAAGAGGCCTTCTCCATTGGTGAAGAGCGGGATGGGGAAAATGCAGTGGAGGGTCCTGTTGAGGTGGAGGACATGGATGAGTGCCTGATATATGAGGGCAACATCTGCCACCACCGATGTATCAACACGCCAGGCTCCTTCCGGTGTGAGTGCTTCCCTGGATACGTGATGCAAGAGGATGGTTTCACTTGCGCGCAAGGTAAAGTTGAGACTACCAATCTTGTTTTGTTACACAGTGCTATAGCAGACGTTTTGCCTTTTGCTCTTTGAAACATGATTTACAGGCTCCATTCCTGTCAGGAAGACACCATTTGTTGCCATTTGTCAACACATTCACGGTGTATTATTTTCCTGGTCCCTTTGACTTCCTTCCTGTCTGCAAGTCCTGATAGTGCCTAATAATAGTTATTTTAATCGCACAGTAACATCCTTTTCCTGGACTGACATCTCTGCTGTTGTTGAAAAGCTTTTCACTGTTTGCATCTCGTTCTTTGCACAAACTGAAGGTTTCCTCAGATTTACAGTTTAGAAATGTTTTCAAGCAATGCGGATTCACATTTCTGAGAGTGTACCAGACTTTAATCAACGCTGGATTTCACCAACACAAGCCTGTCTCAACAGGATACTAATGCCAGAGCTCTCAGCAAATTACAGTGAGGGATGAGGCTCACTAATAAAACCAAATGTTTGTCTGCGGGCAATGTGTTTTCCTGTCTCACCTTCACTGCTATTACAACTTTTCATCTGTAGCCACTCGCCTCATATCGTTAGATGAAGACGCAGGATTTAAGCCTCTAACTATGACCGCAGTAGAAGAAGAGGTGGAATTCTTGATTACAGTGTCCTGTGATGAGATTTTTTTCATGTTTCTGCAGAGACGGTGGATGTGGAGAACAAACTGATGGAGGGTGACAGAGCAGGAGTGGAGCCCACTTCACCGCATCCGCCTCCCACCCAGGCCCCCGCCCTACTCAACCCCTGTGAAGGTTAGACACATGCAGCTTAATGAGGGGAGAGTGAGCTGCCGGTCTGACAGCCTGCAGCGAGCGCTTAGATTCATCCTTACGACTTAATCAGTGACTGCAACACGCATCTCCATGTATTTGAATGTGTTTAGAGGAGAAGCCAGCGCAGTGTGCTATAGATTGACATGTTGTTATTTCAAACTTACCCTTTCCATGAAACGCAATTGTGCTGCAAATGTCAAACACAAGCAGCGAGATGGTATCAAAGGTTAGTTTGTTTTCTGCGACAGCCGCTCATTCTCATGAGTTCCACATTATAATCTGTGCAAGGTCACATTTTGTTTCTCGTGTTTGGTTTCCATGACACCAGGGTGGAGGTCTCCCACACTGTGGGCCAAAAGTAGGAAATACAATATGACCAGGTCAGGGATCAACCTGGAAAAAGGAAATGAGCAGACGGCAATACAGTAAATACTGCTCTTGTCTCCCCCACCCAGAGCGACAAAGCTCTCCTCTGTTTCACCCTAAATACTGTTGCGTTGAGCTGTAGTACAGTATATGTCATTTGACTTCAATATACTGAATTAATTTCAGGAAACGGCCCATGTGCGCAACACTGCACCTCAGTGGGGGGAAGGCCACAGTGCTCCTGTCACCCAGGATTCTCCCTCATGGCTGATGGACGCTCCTGTGAGGGTAAGGCAGCTAAAACTCTGTAATAATGATAAAAACATTTCGTATTACACCATGTCTAGCTGTAGAAATTTTGCGCAATCATCCAAGTGAAAAATGGCTCGCAATTTCAGGTCTCTGTTTCGGCCAGAGAAGTTTGGTTCCAGTCGAGGAGAATTTCTTGGCAAGACAATCTGCCACTGATTTGTCTTTTTTTTTTTCTCTCTCTCTAATCAGCGCCTCTAGATTTTCAGGGGAGATACAGCACTAATCCCCTTCACTCTCAGCAACACACTATGACAAACAGACAGACACAAATACATGAACGGGGGACGCTGTTTTCATCATGTTCCTGAACCGAGAGTCTAGCAGAGGGATCATACCAACTATCCATGCATTACCACGATATATGTTGCCAACTGCGTGTCATACATACCCTATATTTCCACTCAGAATGTTGGTTGACTGTGTGTTTTATCATCAGGCTTATCAGCTACTGCTCTATATGTCTAAGCTGTCTCCCTGGGGATATACAGTGTCTTTAAGTTAAGCCGTAACCACTCGTGTGTCTCCTGTTTGACAGCAGCAAACTGTGGCAGTGACACAGGGAGCAGCTCAGTATTGTGAGAAATTTCTCATTGTGTGGATGTTATACTCAGTGGCCTTGCCTGTAATCTCTCTCCCCAGAGGAGAGGGTCTGACCTGTCATCTTAATCTGCTTCTAACTGCTGAGTGTTACACACAAACCTCAGCTGATGGTATTTTTATACATCTCCTTGTCTGCTTTATCTAAAACAATTCATCCAAAGTCTTCTACAGGGCACTTTGAACACTGTTTACTCTCTCTCTTCTTCACACTGACACATTTGTCTTGTATTCCTTTTTTTTTTTTTTTTTTTTAAATTCCAGACGTAAATGAGTGTTTGTCCGCACGTGCCTGCCAGTTTAACGAGCGCTGCGTGAATACTGCAGGGAGTTACGTCTGTCAGAGACCGATCACCTGTCCCCCGGGACACCAGATCAACAACGACGTTTGTGAAGGTACGCCACGCCTTATCGGCATCACAGCATTCACTTCCACACTCCACAGTATGTTGTGAATACCAGCAGGAGAGCATTTGTATTACTGCATGCTCACAATGCAGGGAAAGCACATTGTTCAGGCAAACAATCGCTTTTCCAACCCTTGAGAGTAAGTATTAAAAATGAGATTTTTGTCATGTCCAGTGATCAGGTAATTTCACATGTGAGCACATAGAAAAGAGCGAATAATAAGAAGAATTACTGCAGAGTGCGATTTCCATCGCTCGGTGTTAACTCTCAGTATTATGAGCTGCCTGGCTTGTCTTTTGTGGGTGCGCCCAACTTTGAGATGCAAACCTCCCAACGTGTCTCATTATTTCCATGCACCATAAATTGAGCCTGTGCAGAGGTCTCACTCATAAAGACGAGTTTTAGATGTGCTGTAGGTGCTGTTTGACACTGCAGATGGGTTTCTGTGGGCTCACACAAGGAGGCGCAGCTAATTTGCAGCTACTTGTGAACTTAAAACGGGCAAAATGAGCATTTAACAGGAAAGTATGTTTAACGGTAAGTAACGGCTGCGACTTCATGCTGTTGGCAAATGTTTAGAGTAAAAAAAAAAAAAAAAAAACATCCTTGTGCTGTGCTACCTTTTCCCTATTAATGACCTGTACTGGGAGACTATAATATACACTCTTTTGGCATGCTCTCCCAAGTCATCACACAGGGAGGGACTGAATTATAACTCTTTCCCTTCTCTGACTCAGTTAAGAATGAGATTGTGTAATCAATCATCAATATTCTTCCTTCTGTTTTCAGCAATCTTAAATATTTCACACCTGTACTTTAACACATACAGAAAATCACACCCTTTCTTTTTTTTGCCATGGCTCAATCAAACCAAAATAGCCAGATATTAGGCTATGCACATATTACCTGCAGTACTAAGGCAGATAAAGCCCTGTCAACTTGACGTCCTGCTCTATACATCCAGATTTTATTCACATACAAAAAACACTAAGATAGCATCCCTGTGAGGCTCTACTTAGACAAATCCGTGCTTTAAGATAAATGCTAACACTAGCATGGCAGCATGCTCACAATCACAGTGCTAACCTGCAGGTATAATGTCTTTAGTTAGCATGCTAACGTTTGCTAATTAGTGAATACAAAGTACAACTGAGCCTGTTGGGAATGTCATTAGTTCTGCAGGTGTTTGGTCCGGGTCCAGTTCATCCCAAGGGCGACATAAATAAATTCATAAAGGTTTTCTGTTTAGAAAAGCTGTTCTTGCACATCCATAGTATATTGCATGTCTTGCTAATCTATGCGGTGACTAAGCATGTAAATAAAGTGAGTGAAAACAGGGGCGAACAGTCCAACAGGTTTAAATCCTCGCATACAGCAAGTGGACTCTTTGACCTTTGCAGGTTCTGTTAGCCCGTTGCATTCAGTGGGAGGTCACTGCCAATCCCTCACACATTTATCCTGCTTCCTGGCTTTTCTCTCTGTGTGTCTGTCGGTGTCAGGCTCACTCAGCTCTTGCCTGCTCTGCCAGGCTTGTGTCAGGAGCAAGATGCTCAATCACTATCTGCTGTTTAGAGACCTACCCTATATCAGCAGGGCTGCCTGCCAGAGCTAGTTTAGGCCTCTATACAGCAATTACAGTGCTGAAATCCTGCAAGCTTTCTTGAAAAGACAAGACACTCATGCATTATGCAGACATAAACACACACGCGCGCGCGCATGCAACACATTTTGTGCTCATTTGAGATTCCCTCCAGCTTTAGTTCATACTATGACAACAGATGTGGAAAGGCTGATTGACAGGAGGTAAATCCCTTAGTAGACAGGTGTTAGAGGACTCTGGGGGAATATGCTGCAATGTTCATTCACACACTGCGCAACTACTACTGATGGTTTGACTCATTACATGCACTCATCCATTTGAAATAATGCAGACCCTTCTGGTTGTAATGAGTGATTACTTTAGATAAGATTCCCAAGATGTAATCCAATTCTTTAACTCTTCTTTAACCTATTGAGTGTTAAGTGGGAAAGCATGATAGATGAACTGCAGTAAGTGTGAGCTCCTGTACAGTCTGCCATTTAACCACAGTGCCATCCAGTGGTAATATGTGGCACTACATGTAAATCTGGTTGCATGCACTGTTGACACATGTAGTGGATTATCAGACTGAAACTAATAATGTTTGATTTGTGCTTTATTTGCAATTAATCATTTCTTCAGTACTCGTTAGCTCATGTATTCATCTTCTTCAGATATCAATGAGTGTGTGCAGCAGACCCATAACTGTGGAGTCGGCTTCGAGTGTGTGAATACCAACGGCTCATTCAGGTGCAACCCTAAACCTCGATGTCCTGTGGGCTACAACCAGGATGCAGAGGGCAACTGTATAGGTAAGAGATCTCGCTGAGACGATGATATGATTACAGCGAGGTTGTTTCCAGTGTTGTGTAAGAGCTTGACGGAAAAATTGAGGTTTTCATTTCATTACACAAATATTTGTTTCTGTCTGGCAGTGGAAATGAACTGATAAAGTTTTTTCTGAGGTAGAAAACATGTCGTTCAGTATAAATATGTGTCACTGTATGAGGGTTAAACACAAAAACAGCCTTGTTTTATAAAACAGTCAGTACTGTTTTTGTTTTTAAAGATGCCCAATCTTGTTTCCAAGCACAAATACGTAATTCAGGCGAAGCACAAAGTTTCCCCCGCAAGTGAATCATAGTCTGTGCGCACGCACGGTTGTACGCCATGCAGATGAATCAGCACGGCTGCAGTGACAGAGGGGTTAAATGCCACACAGACAGGAGATCAGAGAGGTTGCTGTTAGGGGCTGCAGAGGGGTGGATAAAAGCCAATCCTCTGTCCTCCTCCAGTACAAACTGATGCTATGGAATTAGCCCCCAGGGGCAGGAACTGGGGCATGTCGAGGCAGCCGACGCCCCTGTAAAAGAAGTGTAAAAGAAATGCTCTAAGAAATGAAAAAATTGAGAAAATGTCAGACGCACACATACAACAAAGTTATCCAAGGGAATGCAACTGTGTGATGTGTGTTTGCTTTGATTTCACAGCGCGGCTAAAGAGCTGGCCCTCTGGTCTTTTATGCCCTGCGTTTGTGCTTTTGGGTCTTCCTTCTTCTTCTGTCTCTCTTCATCTGAATGTGTGTCTCTCTCTCTCTCTCTCTCTCTCTGTGTAACAGACATTGATGAGTGTGGCGCTTTGACCCAGCCTTGTAGCCTGGGATTTAACTGCATCAACACAGCGGGATCGTACACGTGCCAGAGGAGGTTAATTTGTAGCCGTGGCTATCACACCAGTCCTGATGGATCCAGATGTGTCGGTATGATTGAAAAATATGTAATCTGATGATCTGATATACAGACGTGAGACGACTATCAATAGAATAAAAGTTAAGTCATGAAGGGTGCCATTATTTGCGTTAGTTTTTCCAATGCAACAAAGAATAAGTGATATATTATCACACACTAAGGAGCTGGTCACATAACTAATACAAAGTCACATTCAGTCATGGTTTTCGTGGCAGTTGATGGTTATGGTTGTCATTTTATTGACTTTTCCCCCACCTCTGTGCCATTCATGTGTCATCTTCATCTTCTAGATGTGGATGAATGTCAGAGCAGTCTACATCGATGTGGAGAGGGCCAGCTGTGCCACAATCTGCCTGGATCCTATCGTTGTGAATGCCAGACAGGCTATCAGTATGACTCATTCAGGAGGATGTGTACAGGTATGGTGGACGTCATATACATCATCATGCAGAAGGAGTACACATGCTAAGTTTTAGGAGAAAACAGAGCTTCATACATTTTGCCTTTGCCCTCTCATCTCTCAGTTTCGTGCTCTCTCTTTCCTTCCTTTCGTCCTTCATCACCTTTTCACTGTTTCGCACTACTGTACAGCCACCCTTCTTCTTTGTCTGCCCACTCTTCTTTGTCTGCCCACTCTGCTGCTCCTGTTTATTATTCTGCGGTGGGAGAGCTGCTGCTGCTGTTTCCCCCTGCTCTGCTGCTGGCTCCTGCAGTAGCCACCAGGCCGATCACGTCTCCTGCTGCAGAGGACTCTGTTCTACCCTTGCTGTTGCCGTTGCTTCTCCCCCTGTTTGTGATTCACTTATGTTGTGACTCTCATGATAATGGACTCCACTCAAGTGTTTAGACTATCAGCAGGCAGCTGGCCCCCTCACCTCACACTCACGTTGACATGCACCACAAGCACGCACAGGCATGCACACGTACGCGATCGTGCAGGGCAGCAAACCCGCTCCATGCTTGGTTGCACGTGTGCACTTGGGTGCACACATGGGTGCTAACGCCTAAATGCAATACACACTTACAGAGATATGATGGCACTGCTTCTTCCTCTCAGATGTAAATGAGTGCTGGCGCTACCCAGGCCGCCTGTGTGCCCAGACCTGTGAGAACACCCCAGGCTCTTATGAATGCTCGTGTACCTCTGGCTTCCGTTTATCCGGCGATGGCAAGAATTGTGAAGGTATGTGTGTATTAATGTCTGCCTGCATGGGTGTGAGAGAGTGTGTGCATCCATGTGTACGTGTTGGTGCAGGCGCTTGTATGTTTTTGTGAGTCTGCACGTGAAAATATGCATGAAAATATGCGTGTTGTTGTTCCAGACTTGTATGTGTGTGTGTGTGTGAAGAGTACAGATTCCTAGACTGAGTTGATATTAAAGCTGGCCACTCTACAGTATATTGTTAAAGAGGGGTGGCAAGTAAAAAATAATTAGTTTATCATACTGTACATCATACCATCCCTTCAAGCACAAACCAGTAAAAACATAATTGACTTAATAACAACATCTTGTTTATATGTTGGAATAAAAACACTGAAAATCCTTTGATCAAGTCAATTGTGACAGTAATGAGCTCTAACCTCTAATCTCCAGATGTGAATGAGTGCTTGGCCAGCCCATGCAGTCAGGAGTGTGCCAACATGTATGGTTCCTACCAGTGCTACTGCAGACAGGGCTACTACCTCAGGGAGGATGGGCACACCTGCGAAGGTGGGGCACGCTCTATTAAACATCGCAAATTTTATATTTGGACAGATTCATTTCACATGATTCACTTCCTCCTTGTCTCTCCCAGACATTGACGAGTGTTCCCAGAGCATCGGCCATCTGTGTACCTATAAGTGTGTGAACGTTCCTGGCAGTTACCAGTGTGCCTGTCCTGAATATGGATACACCATGTCTCCAAATGGACGCTCTTGCAGAGGTGAATCCCCCGTCTAAAAAGCCGAGCCAACAAAATGCATGCACTTACTGTACCGCGGCTGCTTCACTGCACATGTACCTCATTGGGTTCTGCACTGAAATAGATTCTTTTAAATGCCTCTGTACCCATTTAACTCTTCATAGAGAGTATATTAATGGTTATGCTCAGATAAATATAACTGGTACATTTACAGTGGCTCAGTAATTACACAGGCTATAAAACTTTATTGGACTAAAAATCTTGTCTTGCTAATTTGAATTTTTTACTTGAGCAGTTATCCCCCCCTCCCACAAGGACTAGTTTTTGCCTTACATGTTTCAGCAATGAGGCTTTTCCTCAATCAACACATTTCCTCATCTCCAGACAGTAAACCAGTTCATGTGCATTTAACTGTGTGTTTTAGATATTGATGAGTGTGCCACAGGGGCTCATAACTGCTCTCTAGCTGAGACCTGCTACAACATCCAAGGAGGGTACCGCTGCCTTTCCCTCAACTGTCCACCAAACTACCGCAAAGTGTCCGACACGTAAGTGACGAAATTAGTTTAAAACCCATACTGATGTTTTATAAGGTACATTTTTTTCTGTTTTTGAGTTACTTTCTCTCCCTACGAGAAATTAAATGTCTTTATGTCTATGTCTTACCTTACCTCTCCTTGCCTCTCCGTGTCCCCTGTAGACGCTGTGAGCGAATCAGCTGTCCCAACTACCTGGAGTGTCAAAACTCTCCTCTGAGAATCACCTACTACTACCTCAGCTTCCAGTCCAACATTGTCATCCCTGCTCAGATCTTTCGCATCGGTCCCTCCCCTGCCTACTCCGGAGACAACGTTATCGTCAGCATCACGCAGGGAAATGAGGAAAACTACTTCAGCACCCGCAAGCTGAACGCCTACACGGGTGCTGTGTACTTGCATCGACAGGTCGAGGGTCCAAGAGATTTCTTAATTAATGTGGAGATGAAGCTTTGGAGACAGGGGACGTTTACCACTTTCCACGCCAAGATCTACGTCTTCATCACAGCCAACTTACTCTAACCGTTAGAGATGTGCTGTGGCCACTATGGACCTTAATTCAGTTCCTGAGGACTTTTCATATCACTATTTAACACAGTGTCATAAAGTATACCACTGTCTGTCGTGACTGGTTTGAGTAGTTAATCTTGCTTATGTCCAGTTGCAGTTCATATTAAAACATTGCTGTAAGAGTAGTAGTGCTGTCGGAGAGAAACACTGCAACTGCATGAAAATCTTGTAATGTCAAATTATCTTTTATTCCTCACTTAAATTGCCAATATACAGTACATGTCGTTAATTTTTCAGGGCTCCTAAACCCACGAAGAACACATTCCATATTTTCAAAAGCCCATTAAAATCCACAATATTAGATTTGGAGAAATATTAAATATTTATTATACCAGCAGAATGAAACAGTTAGCTGTTGGTTTGATTATCTTAACCCGATGTGAGTAAACTCTGTCCACTTCTTTTTTTTTTTTCCCCTGTACTTTTTCCCGAGTTTTCTGTTTTCTGATGATAACGTGTCATTTGATAACACTATGGTAAAGGCTGAAGTTGTTTTGTAAGAGTCACCCTCACGCTGCCTAATCAGCTATGTTTCTTTCTTTTCTTGGACCCTGTGCTGCTGTTTTTGTTTCGTCTTTGAAGTATTTTATATTATATAATTTTATATTACGCTATATTGTGTATTTTTGTATCAGGCACAAACATGGATGGATGTATCATATTTTTCATGCTAGATTCACAAACTGCAAAGTATTTTAGTAAAATATATATATATAAAAAAAAAACACCAGTGTAGATATTATCTGTGTTTTTGTTTTATAATAATTACACAGTAATTATCACTTGTCATACATGTTTGATTATGCACCACTTTTTGCCCATGCACAGTATATTGTGATCATTATTTGACAGTGAGTTGTTAAAGTATATAATCCATTCTTGTCAGGGCATGTCACACAGTAAATATCCATGCCTATTTACATACCTGTTCACACCTAAGTAGTTAGCTCAGCATGAGCGTCATCCATCAACACACGCCTGTTTGACGCACATTAATAGCGGCTAATAAAAGCAATGATCATACAGTGTGTAATTTCTAAAATGAAATTATTATAGTCTTCTTATATTTATGTGTAAGGTCTTATAAACTCTAAGTCCATCCACTGTATGTAACATAGAAAGAGTTACACCTCCACCTACAGGATCCATGCAGTCCTACACCCTAAAATTTTGGCTTTTTTCCAGCCCAACACTCCTGTCTTATACAACAACAGCCTTTGGACAGGAGACGGTGCACTGAAGTCTCATTAAATTTAACCAATTGAAGTATGAAGTTGCTATAAACAAAGAAGTTGAGATAATTTTCCTTTAAATAAGCCATACTTTAAGCAACAAGGTGATTGTCTGCCCTTTCTCAGAGTTCAGTGAACCCCCTGGACCTGCTGTAATCATCGGAAAGGGTGTGTGTGTCTCTGTGACAGCTGTATTAATGTATGTTGCACATCCAAACAGAGCTGCTCGCCAGTTTTCTGGTCTCGGAGATGAGTTATACTGCCAAAGGTCAGTTCAACAAAAGAGACTGATTTCTGCACTAATTTTAGTCCCTTAAAGAATCGGGGAAACATTTAATACAGCTCTCTCGTTCTTCGGGTCAAAGACGTTCCTCTTGACATAACTCATAATAATAGCTGTGTGTGTGACTGAGTCAAGCTTTCAAACACACCCAGTGACTGAGATGCCACTCTTGGTATGTACATAACGAGCCCTCAAGCTGTGATTGATGTCTCTTTCCCCTAATTAGCTTTATCTTCAAGATTAGGTGGTGCTGTGTTTCAGGGACAGTGAATCACGCATATCAGACAGGAGAAGATATGTGCATCTATTATGGGTTTAGGGACACTGACAGGAAGTTTTGAAATCTCCTGGACAAAGGAAGAGGGATTGTAAGAGGGTTATAGGACTGGATATGTACAGAAGAGACAGATCTGTTGCCACAAAGTCACTGTACCAAAGATCATTAGGCCAACTGTGTGGCCCCTGTGTTATCCCAGATATGTTTTGTGACTAGTTTGCAAAATATTTTCTAATAACAACTCCTATTAGACGACTCTTGAGTAAGGTACATTGCTCATAGGCCTTTAATGATATGATGCTGTAGAATTTTTGCGTTACATTCATTTGTCTTTGGCTTGCAGGCGATCCGAGGAACGGTTTAGGAAAATCTGGGTTAGGAAAATTAATAGAAAATGCTTTCTGTTCAGTCAGTAGTAAATCATGAAATGCCCTCAACTCGCAAGGCACCCAACTCACATGCTTTTCAACTGCAAACAGAAGAGTGCTTGTCTGTATTTGTTACAGATTATAAATAATATAGTCTGTACTCAAACATTTTGAATGTCACACAATATGCAAGTAAGAATAACCATATTTAGGTTACATAACCTGGCAGTAATATAAAAAAAATAACTCCAGGTGTTTAGAGGATTGATATGCTGACTGTGAACTGCAAAATCAATGCTTTGAGTGTGGACCGTTGTACCTCTGTCCTTGTTTGTCTGTTTCCCGTCAAATGCTGTTTTTTAAAGTAAATGGTAAAAAAGAAAAAGAAAAAAGAAAGTCATGTCAAGTAGAATAAATACATTTACAATCACAGCTTACAGCATCCTTGCCCACCCTCCTGAGGCCCGTGATTTGTACAAGGAAGTTTCATGAAGAGCAACAGAGGATAGCCAGGCAATAAATGAATACATTTATATATATATATATATATATATATATATATATATATATATATATATTTAGCACAACAAACAAAAACCTGGCAAATAAAACTAGAACAGAAAACAGAAGACTGCATGCAGCTGTCCTAGATTGTACTGAGCAGCATTTGTGATGATGATGATGATGATGATGATGATGATGGATGGTGATGATGATGATGATAGATAGATAGATAGATAGATAGATAGATAGATAGATAGATAGATAGATAGATAAGATAGATAGATAGATAGATAGATAGATAGATAGATAGATAGATAGATAGATAAGATAGATAGATAGATAGATAGATAGATGAATAGATATAAAATCTAACTACGCTTAAAAAAGTGGCATCTTTTTAAAAAATGCCACTTTTGGTGGGAAAGAAACAACTGCAAGCGTCTGTACAGCGTGCGTCTGGGTGAACGTCGGAGCAAAGGCAGGGTGGGGATGGAGTGCGATGAGAGGGGGAGGAGGATGGGGAGGGGGAGGGGGGGGGAGGGGAGGGGAGGGGAGGGTGGTGTTACAGACACACTTGTCTTTGATAGCTCAGGTGGTCATCACCTGAGGGGGAAAAGAGCGTTAATGGGCATTCTCAGCAGCAGACAAGCACAGGCTAGCGCTCCCTCTTCCCCGGCTGCCATAAACAGGGGCAAGTATGCATCATTAGATTAGGTTGAGGCTAACTACCTGCAGTCAAGCCCACTTCATACAGTAGCTAGCAGTGCACAGACTCAACCTCCGGCCCCCCCACTGATCAGCATGATTGGCTGTAGGTAGGAAGTGGGTCTGTAAGCGCAGCAGTGTGATTGGTCAACTCGTGCAGTGATTATCTGCATCACAAGAGTTATTATTGTAGATTATGTTATGTGTCAACATTTCGATTATAAGCAATTATACTGACAATAGGGCATGATGATTGATCATTGACTTGTGAGCTTGTTTGGCGAAAAACACAACAGCTGGGTTTAATTAAAAATAATAATAAAACAGGGTGTCCGTTAGCTCAGTTGGTAGAGCATCCACTGGACATGAGAAGATGAAGGGTGATGAATACAGAAAGAAAATTCGCATTAGCTGCGACCATGTACATGTACATCCATGTGTTCATCCATTCACACACTTCACCTCACAAACACTTTGTGAAATTTCAGCCTCATGGATACGGGTACACGTGCAGTTGCTAGGATTGGCACAGCTTTGTGGACCAATGAACTGATAGACAAACTGGCAACCGTTAATCAGCTGTCCTTTAGCTGATGACTAACTTTCCACAAAGTCTTGTCCAGACAGTGAATCCATTTGGAAAGTTGTTCCCCTTTTTGCAACAGGGCACTCCCATTGCTGTGTCCCCATTTAGCCAATTGGCATAAACAGCCACACTTGACCTCCATGGCAAATTTCGGCCTCCTAGGGCTTAAAGGGTGTGGAAATTCTTGTAGATCAACCAACTGACCGACCGACCGACCAAAAGAGCCGTAGAACTGCTGGTTGCTACTAAAAAGTACAGAACAGAAGATGTTATGTTTGTCTTAACTCCTGTGGAAAAAAAAAAGTAAAAATGAGAGAAGAACAGTTGAGAAACAGACAGAAAGACAGCAAGAAAGGAATTTGCCTGAGAGGAGAACGAAGGAAGGTATGTAAGGTTGCCTGTCACTTTGAGGCGCCTGATAGCTCTGCCTGGGTGTCATCTTATCACATGTAAGCAGATATTGCACTATATCCCTGATATTTCCCCCGTCTGAATGGAACTGATCAAACTTCATTCACAGAAAAGTCTAACTAAGCTCTTAAAATGGGAATTTTGCCTCCAGTCTGACCCGTGAGAAGGCCTGAAGGAAGACATCCAGGTCTGAATATGAGATTTAGCCCCGGGGGCAGAAACAGAGGAAAGCAAGGCTCATCCCTGCAGGAGTGGATTGACCTGAGGGGAAACTCTTCTCCAAGGCTCCCTGGGTGGGAAGATTTACTGGAGTCTTAATCACAGGTCGACAGTCTGACCAATGGGAGAGGAGCCACGGATGATGCGCTGTCTTGTTAACTGCTTTTCTGACAGAATGTAATGCCAGACATCTTTGGCATGTGTGACTTTTGACACCACAAACCATGTTTTTAACTTTCGGGATGTACTGTATTGACTCCCCCAAAATTAGTAGGACTGTACAGTATATCATAAAAGGTCAGCTCACCAAAATAAATAGATAAATATATTTTCTCATTCCTGGAATTTAGCTGTGCAGTTTTATAAACTGAGGTTTTAAGACATCTCTTTTTGAGATTCTTCAGCCATTCCAGTACAATGGGGCTATATAATAGTTAGTCAATAGCAAAGTCCTTTCTACTACTTTCTATTGAAGAAATAGTCCTAATGAAAACTGTCAGCAATGTCTTCTGTGGATTGGAGTAACATGCATTTTTCTTATTTTATATGTAATAATTATTTTTTATTATTTAGCTCATAATGACATCTGAACTGTTCTCCAGAAGAATCCACTGAGTGTGAGAACCTTAAAAAAAAAAGAAAAAAGATTAACCTAATTTGTAAATGTTTCAGTGCAATATCTCAAAAGCTGGGTATGTAAAAACAAACCTTAATAAGTATATGCGTGAAATTGTCCTGTTGGTGGAGTGGCTCTCGGGATGGTAATGTTGGTTTCCAAACATGTCACTTTTAGATCTATTACTCTGAAATTTGGCTGACATATTCATGGTGCCAAGAGGATGAGCCCTACCTGACCTTTCCTCTAGTCCCACCAACAGGTCAAAGTTTTTACTTGAAATATCTGCAACATCTGCAGTACATGCTGCATTGCTACAGTATTACATACAAACATTCATGATCAGATGATGTATCCTAAATGGCCTTAGACTTTTCTCTAGTGCCACCATGAGATTGACATTTTTGTTTTTCAGTGAAATGTTTCGACAGCTATACGATGGATGAACAGACTTTAGTACAGAAGACTAAAAATCTGACAATACTGTATTGATAATAACATAACAGAAAAAGCATAAAAATAAGCATTGTAAAGATTATACAGGTTATTCACTTTGGTTTAAACTGTTATATAGTTATATAGTTATAAAAGTTTTAACTAAATTATTGCTGCCAACAGCTATACATTATAATTGAACATTTTTTTTTGTCTCTTTGACAACGTTGTTTCAGTAAACCAGGATATATCTGCAGATCATCTGTAATCTCAATCATTTGTGCTTATCTAACCATACCGTTCAGTTGTGATAAAAAAAAAAGGGCCTCCCCAATTTAAGCATTGAAATTTCACAATATTCAGCAAATGAATTTGCAAGATGCAACAGGTACTGCACTGCTTTCATGACTGTCTGCATACCAGTGTGACCGCAGTCTAACTATTACTCTCTTTATCTCTGCCCCCTCCGGCACCAGGATAGAAAAAAACCTGTGTTCTCTTTCCAAAAAAACTCTTCTTTCAAACTTCTGTGGGATATGTACATTTGTTTGTGTTTACCCCTACAGCAAAGTCGTTTCATGACAGGTCTGTCATTTCTAGAAAGCAAAGTGAAGTTCTGGAAAATGGTACTAAGACGATTCTGCCTCTTCTCGAATGATTAGATATGAAACCGTGGAGCACTGTACTAAAGACAACACTGTCACTTGGTTGTGTTCTCCTGCTCACCACGCGAACGCTGGCAGTGTTTTGTTAGAAAGATTGATGCCCGTGTGTTTATCTGGTGTAAATCCTGTTGTATGTGGCAGTGAGCAGTTTCATTCTGACTGACAGCTGCTCAATATTCTTATTCATAAACACAAGCAGCAATCAGCATAAATCATGTCATTCACTGCACTTTATACGCTTCAAGAAATATTTTTTCAACGACAGGTTGATTTGTTGTTATTTCTGTCTAATTGTCTAACTTGTCACTGATGCACACACTTATGACTCACATGCAACACGCCCAGATAATGGTCTTGTTACAGTGGGAAATTTCCCTAACTCTTCACAATAACTTGTGGGTAGCCTATGGGACTGTAATGACGCCTGTTTGAACGCAAGACATTTAAGATATTTCCAGATCCATTCTGGGAAAACTTCACCTGACATATAGCCATTTTTTTTTCTGGCTGACAGCATAAAAAAGCCACAGAGTGCCAGTGGAAAGTCTCATTATGTTGAAACAGTGTCACTTCAAAGGTATGACAGAGGATAAGTCTTAGTTAGATCAGTTTTCCTGTCTGACACGGAGTGGACAATGACATCAGACACTGTTTGTGTGTGTCATCGAAAGTCACAGCTAATGTTGACTTAATTCAACAAGTCTTTGGTTCACCCAAAAGGTCAAAGAAAAGTTTCCACATAGTGGTATGCAAGCAAGCTTTGGTTTTATTTGGCCACGTTTGGACATATCTGTCTTAGGCTTCGAGCCTTTATGCATATGTACATATATGCATAGGGAGTTGTGGATTATAGAAAGTAAGAGGGACAAACAAAAAACAAAAGGCTTTCACTTCCATTGTACTGGGGAGGCAGCAGAAAACCTACTGACTGATATCTCAAAACCTTGGCAGAAAACTATCTGCATGGCTAGACGCCACTTTATACAAGTGAGAAAATACTCTCCATGACCCGTTGATTTGTTTTTTACATCAGGTCTGCCACAAATTCTACATCAAAAAATGATCATGTAGATCTTTATATAATTTAGATTACATGTTTTTGTTGCCACACAGCAAGAAGGTCCCCGGTTCGAACATGAGCGTGAACGGTTTGTCTCTATGTGCCCTGCGATGAACTGGCGACTTGTCCAGGGTTAGACTTGTCCCAGCTGACACCCAATGTCAGCCGGGATAGGCTCCAGCCGCCATGACACTGATAAGGATAAGCAGTTACAGAAAATGGTTGGATGGATGGATGGATGGAGGTTTTTGTTGTTTTTTTGGAACTGTCAGAAAGGTTTTACTACAACTATCGCTTTAGTGTTGTGGTCATGGTTAGTGTTTATACTGGCCTGCATCGTATTGAAATCTGTTTCTTCTACCTTATATTTGTAAATGGGAAAACATTAGGTCCATTCAAACACCACTGCAAACTACAAGTCCAATAATAAACAATCAATAAAAGCGGAACATTATTAGAAAATGCAGGAGAGTTTTATTAAATTACACTTGATTTTTCTTTGTAATTTGATGTTTGTGAAAAAGATTTTTTCTTTCAGTTTAACACTGGAAATCATTAACGTAAGAAGTCAGAATAAAAATTTAGATCAGCATAGGCTGTAAGATGGCAGAACTCCAAGACACAGCTCCACCTCCCACTCATCATCTGTGTTTAAATTCACTGAGTCACTCTTACTACTCTCACCCTCCTTCTTCTTCCACCACCTGCCACATTTCTCTAAGTTACAGGTGTGCTTTCTCACAATTTAAGCAAATCAACATGCACCTGACACACCTGACCTTGAAGTTACCCATAAATGGTCGATCTAGTGCACATCTGTGCCACAGACAGCAAACAGAGCACCAACCTAAACGAAGATGAAGACCTCCGCGGTCTTCCTACTGGTACTGATATTCTGCTATCTTTGCAGAGCTCAGGAACACAGTCGTGACAATGACATCCTGCTACAAGGTGTCGAGAATAAAGCTGAAGAAGGCGAACAAGAGCTGGAGCGTCAAACTGACATCTAGGCAGAGCTGACGACCCTGAGAGAAATGGTGGTAGAGTAGAGTGTAGAGTTAAGACATCTGACGGCCAGAGTAACAGCTGCTGAGAACCTGGTGGAGAAACTGCAGATGGAGAATTCAGGTACACTGGAATAAAGGACTCACTTTATGACAAAATTAATGCAACTGAGCTTACATGAGCATTCTTGTCACAGCCATGGAGGCCAGGATGACTGCTGCTGAGAGCATGGCAGAGGAACTGCAGATGGAGAATGATGGTAAACACTGTGCCATGCTTTGACGTCTTAACAAACCATAACTGAGGCATTCTTGTGTTGAATCTCTGACTTGTAAACCTTTACAATATTATCTCTCTTTTTCTTTAGCTCAAGCTACAGAGCTTGCAGTCACTCATGAGAAGCTCGGCTCTCTGCAGCAAAGAGTGACAGTCAGTGAAAACCGTGTAGAGGAGCTGGAGAGACAGCACGAAGGTAAAAGTTAATGGTTTCTAAGTTATGTAATAAATTGTGTACAGGGACTTCAGAATACCAGCAGAGGTAAATCATTTTATTTTTTATCTTTCTGTGTATATGTTTATTGTGTGTGCAGTAAATACAGAATTAATTGTGTGATGTTCTTTAACTTTGCCACAGTGAGAAAACTGGCGTTCTCTGTATCCCTTCTGGCATCTGGTGAAGGTAACACAGAAAAAGAAGACGTTCAGCTCATCTACAGAAATATCATTACCAACACTGGAAACCACTACAACCCAAACACAGGTAGTATGATTAGGCTTCTTTTGTATGTCACATATACAGGTATTATAATTTCACATTTGTCACTTGTGACTGTTCTTCTCTGTGTTTCAGGTTACTTCACTGCACCAGTAAAAGGAATCTATTACTTTGGATTTACTGGCCATATAGCACACTCTGAGAACGTATCTATGAGGATGGGACTCTTCAAGAATAGCGATCTCATCGTTTCTTCAGGTGACCGCGCTACCTCATCTACAGATCCTGAGGACAATGCATCCAATGGTGCAGTGGTGCAGCTGGAAGTGGGAGATGTTGTTTCAGTAAAACTTAATGGAAAAATCTGGGATGACCAGTATCACAGATCAACCTTTAGTGGTTTCCTGCTCTTTGCCTTGTAGGGTATTATAATTGTTGTCATTCATACCATTAAAGGGTCTTAATCACACCACAAAAAGTGCACTTTATTCGCCTTTTGTACCATAAAACATACTGTTTTGTACAATCCCATCCTTTAATGTAAGGAGTGTACATGGAGTTTGTAAGGAAATGTTATATTTATATATAGACACATAAGTCTTTCCACAAAAAAACAGCAACAATTACTTTATTAACCTGTCTTAAAATTATACCTCTGTACCTTGAATCACACTGGCATGACCTGAATTTAAAAGGATTGATGAAAAAGAAGGACTCCTTTTAATTTTGTATAAGTATTAAATCCAGTGGTCATGTGTTATAGTTATTTTCTTTATTGCATTCTTCCTCTACAACTGACTAGTTGTTTTTAATTTGTTCTTTACCCTGTTTTTGACTTATGTTGAAAAAATAAGAAGAAGAATCTGTAGCTCTGAAGCTCTGTAGCTTGAGCTTAATAAGAACCTACACTTTTCTTGAAAATATTGTTCATTTCAAAAGTTTAACTGCTGGACACAAGATGTCTCACTGAGGAGTTAATTTTTAGTGTATATGCACTGCAGGCCTCACACATCAACATTTGTGTAAATCGCATCCTGGACCGTGATTGGCTTTCAAGGTAGTTGTGATGTAGATGTGTATGTCACAAGTACAAGCCTAGATAAAGGTTCCCTCTTCAGTATATTAATGTACATGTAATGCACAGTGTGGAACATCCAAATAGAGAAACAACAAGAATTTGGAGAAGACATTTTGGAGTGGAGGTGAACTTTAACACACACAAAAAGGTAAATCTACTGCACAATTCTCAAATATTACCTTCACTTTATTAGAGAGAATGAGGTCAAGCTTTCTCGAACAAAGCCTTCTAACAAAGACCCACTTTGGATAAGGTGGACACATTACGTTATGAAAAAAGGAAGAAAGAAAGAAAGAAAAAAAAAAACTCACCAAATTCCTCAGATAAAAGTGGAAGAAAATGACATCTCATGAATGTGATCATTGTTTCCTTTCCTTTGGTGTTTCACATCATAAACCTCCCGGAATGCAGCTGCATCAGCGTTTGAGCTTTGACTAAATCCATTCAGACTCTTTGTTGTGCAGTCACTCAGATCACACAGGCACACACACGCATGCACACACTCACACACACACACACACAAACACACACTTACACAACACCACACCTTGGTTATCAGTCATCTACTATGGCTCTGATAACCACGATCAACACACAGTCATGCAAACTACACCTCCATTCACTGTCAGTGTCTGTGGTGAATTCTTTCTCTCGCTCTCTGGCGCGCGCTCTCGCGCTCTCTCGCTTTTCCCTCTACTTTCTCTGTAATTTCCCACAATGCACTATCAGCCACAATTGATCTACAAGCTATCAGATGCCCACACTGTACCATTTCACACCCTTGCTAGAAGATATAACCGTGACTCTGTGAAACACACTGCGGGCAGCATTATTGTACCACATCTCGCTCCGTGAGTTCAGTTGACTCCTTCTGCCTTTTTGAGAGGAAAATGGAGGCCAGTATAAAGCAAGCGTGCTCAAAGGAATAATTCAGCTGTGTTTATGGAAAGAGCCCGGAGAACATTGGAGACGCGGCGTCTTCTTTGAATCTGATGAGGACTTTAGATCAGACCTCCAGCTATGGTACGGCAAAGGAGCGCTGTTAGTCTGATCAAACAGCTGCCAATATGAAAAGGACTGCCATATCCTCTCAGCACCCGGGGCTGTGTGAAATGAATACAGCTTCTCTGGTTTCCCTCTCACAGGCACCTCTTGGGTTGGAAACATTTTTTCATAATTGCATTTAATTCTATGTTAGGTGTCCCCACAGTGCCACTATTAAGGTTAAGGCTAAGCTGAAGAAGCTTTTCAACCTTTGTCATCGGGGCTTTTGCTCATTTAGAGGCAGTATCATTGATCCGACGCTAAGAACCCAAGAAAACACACAACATATTAAGTTGTATCCCTGTTTTTTTCAAAATTCCAATTATTCCCATGAACACTGTGTGTTTTAATTGACTATGTGTGTGATTTTGTGAAATCCCCCTTTGGTTGGGTATATTTTTGGAGCTGATGAATCAGATGGCTTGGGAAATGGATCTTAGTTAAGAGTCTTTAATGAGAGAGGGTATTCCCAATTTGAAAAACCGTAGTCATTGTTTCATTAAGGTAGTCTTTCATTAGATTTTTTTTCCTTCTCCCTGGGAAGCTTAAAGCGTGAGGGCTCATTAAAGCTGTGACAGTGCCGGGAAGGTTGCATGCCTCTTCTGTCTCTCTTACAGCTTTTTGCAAGAGCATCTATTGAACTGTGAATCTTTTAGTCTGAGTCTGGGCTACATAAATGTTATTGATAAAACTTGTGGGCATCTTCTTGGTATGTTAGGATGTTGTTGTTAATGCAGAAAGTAAATCACACAGGGAGAGCACAGCAGCAGGCGATCATGTTAGAAAAGTTGGTGAAAGTGTACAGACACACTCATGCCTCCACTTGCATGCATGTGTTCTCTCTCTCTCTCTCTCTCTCTCTCTCTCTCTCTCACACACACACACACACACACACACACACACACAAGGGAATGACAGTACATCTTTTGACTTTAAAATTAAAGGACAGATTCATTATAGGATTATAAAGTCAGCTCTGGGAAAAAAGAATCAGTATTTTGTGAGATTAGTATCAAATCTTCATAGAGAATAACTAATTATGGGGTAATTTATGACAATAGCATTACAGCAATGGCAAAGTAAATTAAAATTCAAGTATCTTGTCCTCTTAACCTAATTTTCTACACATTTACAGACATAAGACAAAGCAGTTAAAAAGACAATCTGATTATGGTGCATCTTGCTCTACTCGTCTACCTTTTTTAATAGCACATTTCAAGTGTCACTTTTGTTAATCATCTGTACATTATACCATAAAAAAATATTCATTCAGACTTATAGGAGAACTTGGAAGTGAGCCCAAATAGCAGTTTTAGATACAGTTGTATGTATGTGGGAGCCCCCAGTGTGTGCTATTAGTCTCCTTTTCTGTACTCCAAAAAACATGTTTGGTGCAGGCTAAGGCCCCAAGGCAGTGAGAGTAAATGTGCATTCCTTTCTGCCTGATTTAAAAGAGAACTCATCTTTTTTATGCACTTAGTCGATCAGAGATGAGCAGGAGGTATTCCTTGATCAAAATCAGAAGTCATGTGACCACTCTGGAAATGTACCTTTAATGCTGATTTAGATGCCCGAGGGAAAGCATGCAAGTATTGAAGAAAATAGCTGATTTCAGGTGTAGTTTAGGACTCAGCTCAAACTAGGTCATTTTTTTTGCCAGCAAACAAAGTTTTTTTTTAATCATATGCATGACATATTTGCATAGAAAAAAGAAACCTGGCAAAACATCCTGTACTTGGCACCGTGTGTTAAGTCATGGTGCAGGTAAGCACACAAAGAACCCAACACACATGCAGAGACTCATGCACAAGCACAGGTATGCACACAGAGGGCAGCTCTGAGCCAACAATTCAGTGGTAATGAAGCCCTGCACGGTGGCCAGAGTGTGCAGATGCATATCTGCTCAGAACCCTGAAAACACCTGACTGTACTCAGATTCAAATGCTGAACATAGTAATTGACCAGACAACAGATGGGCTGCACAAGCAAAAACACACAGGAATGTTTATACTTACTTAAGCTTTGAGTCGGTGTTAATTTAATAATTTTGAGTTCTTCGAATGTTTTGGCGTGCCCATGAAGTACATTATGAAGTTTGTCGGGAAAGACCAAAAGTATAATTTAGTCAGGAGCCTCAGACTCCTTGGCATTCCCTACACCTATCGTAGGTGTCAGAGTGTGAGTTTGTGCAGTTTGAGCTTACAATAGAGCCTAACAAAAGGAAACAGTCTCACTGATGTAAGACATGCAAAACAAGCCAGGCTCAGCCAGCACCAGCCAGATTCAGACCTGCAGTTCCACTCAAACCTGCGTCACCTTAGATAAGAAAAATCAGAGCAGCTGCAGTTCTCTGCCACCTGCAGGCAAAGTGTGTTACAGCTGTAGTTTGTCTTTCTTTACATGTAGTTAACTGTGTGTTTATTTACCCTTCAGACATTAAAGTTCTCATCAAGCTCTTGGCGAACGAGCATGTTTCCCAAAATGTGGAACTCTTCCTTTAATCGTTTGCATTTGGATGGTGATGTCATGCATCTGCTGATGTTACTTTCTTTGACTAAAGGTGGTGCTGACTGTCATCTGTACAACTGATCTGATGAAGACTGAATAGCTCCCCCTTGTAGAAAATCAGCGGCTCACTTAGTGTGGCTGAGTGACTTTGTGAGTTTGTGAGTGAGCTACAATCCAGTTCTGTGAGGCGCTTTGTATCCGAAAAAACAAACAAAACAATGACGCCGTCTTATTTGCTTTGACTTGGTGCTTATCTAACTTGATGACATATGTTTGGTTGAAGCTCACAGTTGGGTGGCCCCTGAGAGCTAAAACCTGAATATACAACTGTGACTATCTACTGGATGTCATTCTCACTTAGGCTTTGATGCTGCAGCTCAGGAAACATTTTGTTTATTATCTTATGTTAGTCCTCGCTATTCAAATCAAGTGACCTTGTTGTTGTTGTGTGAGGTAAATTCATGATGGGAATCGATCTTTCACTAACAGTGAGATATATCAACCCTGACACAAGAAGTTCTGCTTGGTCTGAATGACGAAATATCAGTGTGTATCTTTCATCTCAGAAAACTCATGCCTGACCTGATGACTAACTTGTGTTCCAGGTGCAATGACAATGACAATGCAGTAAAATGATGCATGTGCATTTTCTATCTGTTCTGTTGACATCTAACGACGTGGCCTTTTCCCTTTTCGTATGGCAGTCTATTCAACCAGTTTTCAAGCTTCCTCTTCATATAAGTATTTTTACCTGCAGGGCTGAGTTTTCTGTGTTTTCGCTCTACTCTGCCTCATTGACTCTAATATGGGCTTCCTGAATGGGTTATCTTCAGACTTGTTCCCACAGGAGCTGATGACTCAAAATGATTTCAAAGATGCATGATGAGAATGCAAATCTTTGTGGTCTGAAACAACTGGATTTGTTGTGATTTATCCTACAGACCTTAATCAAAACTTCAAAGACAGCTAAATGTAGCAAACATGGAACACAGAGGTCTACGGAAAATGGCAGGACAGCTGCCATTTCTTTCTTCTGTACTTTGTGCAGATTAGAAGCCCTGAGGTCCCGAGGCAAGTGCGTTTCCCAGTCCACACCCTGTCATGTTCCCACCTCATCAGATCGGTTATGCAAACAATAAAAGCGTCTGAAGATAACTGATTTAGTTTGCAAATTAAAAAAGAAAGTTACTCCAGGGCAAAAACAGCTAGCGATATCAGCAAAATATAGGCTGTGATATAGCAGAGACATGAACTGATGCTGAAGCTTACCTTATCAAGAGGGGGTCATAGATACATAAATGAATGCCGTCTTTAATCATGCTAGCAGTGTGGATGGGATTCCAGTGTCATTCTGTTAGCTGGTTCACCACTTTGGTCTGGATTTCAACAACTATGGGATGAACTGTCGTGAAATTTTATAGATAAATAAATGCGTTCCTCTAGTGTACCATGTGGCTGATATTGTGGTGAAATTCATGGTCCATGATCTTGGTTATTCATAGTCCCAACATAGGGTTAAACCCCCTAGGTATATGTTCATCCACATGTATGCATTATATACACGGCATGCACGATAGACATTTTCCAGGATGGGGGACAATTATTTTAGTGCTTAGCACGTTTCAACACAATGAATACTGTGAAGTCATTTTTTGTTGCAGGATACTTTACGGACCTCCTGGGACTTTCTCTTCTGCGTGACAGCTAACTGTTCTGTCAGAAAGAACGTTGGCTAGCAGCAGCCTCGATAAAGGCACTGTCAAATAAACAAACAGATGAATCAGCATTGAATTCAGATGTGTAGTTCATTGTTTATTTATTTATATTCCATTAGGTAATAAAGAGCGGGACAGAACATGATAAACATCTATGTAAATACTACAAACATGTAGAATATTGAATATATATATATTTTTAAATGTGGTACAAAGCAGGACATTTTGGTAGCTCACCTGGTGGAGCATGTGCTCCATGTACAGTCAGTCCTTACCTCAGCAGTTCAGGTTTGACTCCCACCGTCTCTCTCCCTGTCCTCTTTCCTGTCTCTCAAGCTGTCTCTATCCAATAAGGTCTAAAAGACTAACAAATAATTTAAGAATAAGAAAAAACAATATTTTAGTGTTTTACAGAGATTGTTTAACAGGGACTCTGGACATCCAGCCTGGACAGGAACAATCCTGGATGAACATGGACATCTGGTCATTGAATCCCAAAAGGATGAACTTTGATCTCAAACCAAAAGTCAAAAATTTAATTTGTGCAGCTAATGACATTCCTGTAAGCCTCAGTAGTACTTTGTGTTGAACCTTAATTAGCTAATGTTAGCATGCTAGCATGCTAAACTGAGATGGTAAACATTTTACTCACTTAACATCAGAGTGCTAGCATGTCAGTGATGTCAGCGTTTATCTCACAGTGCACTGCTGTACAGATGGAGATTTGAGACTTTTAGTGTCACAATAACAATCAAATGGACATGTTATCATTTTGTCTAAAAATCCACACCAGTGAATCTGAAATAATCTATCTACGATCAAAAACACAGGAGGCGTGGCTTCATACCTAACATCGTATCGGCTGGCACATGGCATTCCTCACAAAGTGCTTTTCTCTCACAGCCAACCAAGCTATTGAGTGCTGTCTGCTCAACGCGGATTTGAGCGAGGGTAATAAATTTTCTGTAGGTGAGCAATGGGCAGAGTTGTATAATGATGAAGAGTTGAGGCTTGCCTCGGAAGAAACAATGTCACCCAAGTAATGAGCTGGCTTCAAGTGTTTGTTATTTCAAAAGGCATTTTTCCTCTTCAAGGTGCAATCGTCATACAGTTGTGGACTGTGCTGTGGCATGTTGTTCTCAAAAGAAAATGTCGAAAGGGATTTGTTACTGGTATTCTCAAAAATACTCTAATGTGATCTGAGAGATTAGCTTCAGACATATGTGAAAATATCCAGGATATTTAACTGATAATAAAAAAAAATCACACTCTATCCCACTAAATCGCGTCTTGTTCTGTTTCTCTGCTTGAATCGGATGCATTGTTTTAAATCACTAACCCTTTAAAATTAAAATGTTCCAGCACACAAGAACGGGCAGGAATCACCACATGCGGTGAAGTTATGACATGCACATGACAACAGGTATGCCTTAAACAAACTTGCAAACTCGGCTGTTTTCACGAGCGAGAAGAGGATAAACAATGATAAATAAACAAAAGTGTTTACCGCATTTTAATTAGCAGCTGTGAGTGTAATGAGCAGCTGCCAAATCTATCTTTTAGTCTCCCACGGCGTGCAGGGGCACTTATCCATCCCATAAAACTGAGCACAAGTCAACTTACCTAAAGACCCGGGGCTATCGAAAGCACACTGCTGCATTGTGGCACGTTCCCTCCACTATATGCCTGTTGACTGCTGCCACTTGATTAGTTGATTATAGCATGAGACACACTTCATGACTGTTTGTACAATCAGATACGTGTAAAACAACACCCGCTTTCTTACCGTAAGACGCTGTGTTTACCTAAGCTAGAAACTCATCAGGCAGCGTGTTGACTGTTTCCTTTGCTTTTACCAGCAGCAAGCATCTAGAGTTTTGATGTTTAATCATTGTGTTCCCGGGTGTTAATGTGGGAGGATTAACCTGCCATCATGGCAACCCTTTTACTGCCGTTTTCCTGCACATGAAAAGAAGCTTCCATGTGCAAATACAGTTATGCAGGTTGGCACAGAACTCTAGAGGAATGCGCTTCTCTTCTTTTTATTGAATGCATAAATTCAGGAAGTCCAAACATTGGTCGACAGCGCTCACTACACCGGGAGAATTCTCAGAACGCGTGTTACCAAATATAAATGTGTGTGCACTCAGTCAATCCCACTCATCCATGCTGGGATGGTACCTCTGTCAGTGTGGCCCTCTCAGATGGAATTACTGTCATAGTTGGCAGGATGACTCTCTTCAGGTGATAAAAGAGGTGTTGATACAGAAGCATCTGGCAGGCCTCTGAGCTCCAGACAGATTCTGCTCTCGCCCAAATCTATCAAACCTGAGACAACATCTGTTTGGGCTGTAGATTAGCCTAGTTAGTCGATATTGTGAGTTTCAATTAGCTTGTTTCTTGTGCACAACAAAATATTGATTTTGTTGACATAACTTCATCATAAATTCTCCCTAGAAAGAAGAGTCCGTACTCGTCTAAGTCATCTTCAACATCTCCCCCACAGCCCTGAGACAGCAGGGTTTTTCCTGAATATGTTGCCCAAGGCTTGTTTTCGAAAGGTTTTGATTGATTACCAGGATTTAGGGAGGAATCTCACACAATTCTCAATTTTTTCTCGTGCAAGGATGCTTGATGCCCGTGGCATTTAGAGTTTTTGGTTTGAAACAGACTGCAACAGCACGACTGGTCTTCTCCTTCATGTTGACAGATCTGTTAATTGAGATTTGACTGATGTCGGTTTATAAACTGTACTGACTGCTGCTGTATATCAAAGAAAAGCTGGGAGCCAATTTGATTGCCATGTCAGATTTAGCTTATTAATTGCTCTCCAGCGCTGGTATCAAACAGACAGGCAACAAATGAGAGATGACCTATCACAAACCCCTCACTGCCTTGTCTGTGTTTCCCCCTTTCTCAAACACACACACACACCTTCACACACACACACACACACACACACACACACACATAAGCATGCAAAGACACTTCTTCTATCTCTCAGATGTGGCCAAAACCCCCGAGGGACTAAAGCCATTTTTCATGTAATTACAGAAAACCTGCCTGACTGGCTTTGAGGCAGCTTGTGAAAGGAGGGACCGAGTCTTTCTTACATTGTACAGTACATCTAACCAGTTACTATTAGCGAAAGGTAATTTCACTTGTTTCACTTTCAGCCACTGGTAGAATTTTGTCAGCTCATACAGTTCACTGTCACAGTAAACTGGCTGGTTCACAAGCATGAAACTGATCCTGCTATCTCATATAAAGCGTAATTCATGCTCTAAAATGCAAAGAGCATAGAGTGCACCAGGACTTCTTTATTTGGAGGACAGTTTGCCTCTAATGATCCACCGAGCAGATTCTACCCGAGCTTGTCTGCTCTCCATCTTTATCCTACACGTGTCTCCAAGTTTGAGCTTTCAGCTTTGCTGCTCATGCATGTGTTCACGATAGTGGAATTTTTCCATTGTAGAAACACACAAATATATCATCATATGACCCAACGCTGACAACTACAGTCTGCTGCAGAGAGGGACAGTAGTAGAAAGGAATTTCCCCCAGGACAGATCAGTACAGACTCGGTGAACTGACGCTGTCTTTGGGGTGTGCGGCAAGTCTACAGCAGCACTGGAGGAGGTAGCTCTGAGGTAATGTTTGTCTCTGTCTCTCTTCAAGATAAACCTGTCATTAAAGCGCTGACGAACCTGTCACATTGTGACTCTGTTTTCCTTTTTATTTCTTCTCGGAGTAATAGTGCATAACTTGGAAGAATATTGTAATCCAATGTACAGTCATCAGGAGAGGAGAGTCTTTTCTTTACAGGGTACCTCACTGTAGGTGGTGACCGTTTGTAATCTCTTATAATACATAATTCTTCTCTTATATTATCAATACTGGTGACGTCAGTTAAGCGAAAACTAAAATTAGTAATAAATAATCTTCTTTTTAGGAATAAATCTGCCTCATGCATAAACTGTCCATAGTGGCCTACGTTACTATTTTAACTATTTATGTCATACTTTTTAATGTGCACATGGTTAAAAAGCTTGAGAAACACTGCTATAAGCTACATTTTCCTGTGATGCATTGCTAAATAATTGAGTGGCGATTGTTTTAGTATGTTTGTACGTCTGCTCCTTACCATTAAGAGTCATAATCCTCCTCAGTGTTACAGATTTTGACTGTAAAACTGAGACGTGATAATACTGTTCATATGTCTGGACCTTGCCGACACTGTTAGTGCTCATGCTTTTACAATGGCAGCATGCAGCCTCTCTCTATGCTTCAGCACGGTTGTTTGATGTCTTAACATGTCTCCCACTGTTTGCCACCTGCAGCAAGCTTCCACCTGTTATTGGCTGCTCTGGTGTGGACGTCTCCAGCTATCTCCTGCCAAGCTTCATCTTTTAAGAGTTGTAGCTCTCCAATTTTTTGTCATCAGCCTCAGCATTGGCATTCTTTTGTTAATGTTTTCTTTAAAACATATATATATATATTTTTATATATATTTATATTTCTGTATTTTTATTTATTCTTATTCACAATGGATCACATAACTGCAGAGCTTTTTAGCCTTTTCAGCTCAAAAACAAAATTAAAAGGAGAGTTGAATTACATTTTAACTCAGAAGAATGCCATTGTTGTGTCTTATTTGCTGGATGTCAAAGTAAGCGACAGCTTGGGAGCAGCTCGCCACTTCAGCTTAAAGGGTGATAATCAAGGATGCCTCAGCCATGCGTCCAGTTTTCAGCAGTGAAAAGGCATTTGATCTATAATGATTATAAAAGAGATGTCTGTTAAAGTGTTGGACACCTCCAACTGCAAACAAGATCAACTCTAACTTTTTTTTTATTGTGACGTTTTAATCCATGGACATTTCATGCTTGTGAAGTGTGTTTTGGTGTATGTGTATGTATTTGGTGGACCAGGTGAGCAGTTCTCATTGGACTAAACAAGCCTCAGCTTTGGGTCCGGTATCTGTTCTGTCCAGTTCTAATAATCCATTGCTGGTGATAATATGTCAGTCATGTTTACAGCTTGTTTCCACTGCCCCCAAGTGGCCAAAAACAACGTTAATGGGTTTAAGATGATCGATGCATTTGGGCTTCCGACAAAAATTTTGTCTAAATTATTACAGATTAACAATTAACCATATTGCTGGTCAGCAGCATAATACAAAGATGAAAGACTTATCTTAAAACTTCTAAATAAACCCTATCAACATTCACTATTGTTTACATTTCCTTTTCTCTGATAATATCAGGCTGCCTTGTGATGAAGAAAACAGCTTTCTAAAAAAGGCTTTTATTGGAATGCTTCTTCATTCACGCTGTGTCCCCTCAGTAGAAACTATTAGCTCAGGTGCTATGAGGAACCGCTTACGCTTCATGCGAGTTTCTGTCACAGCCGACAACGCTTTGTTCATCCCACTCGTCCTGTCACCAGACACCAATCCTTTTGAAGAGTGGTGATTTATGATGGAAGTGATCACTGTGGTATCTGTGCCAACTGACAATGCTCCAACTGCTTTTGTTCCCTCTTCATGAGTCGCAGGTGACATCAGATCGTAGTCCGGCTCATGTTTATACGCTTAGCCTTATGGCGACTGTAGGCGCTATGCTCCTATGATCCTCATAATGCAGTTTTCTCTCCGTGTGTCTCACTAATAACACTGTCAGTGCATGGCAAGTTCATTTCTTTGGCTGCAAAAGAGCAAGGAATCTAAAGACTTCCTGCCAGGAACCCTTTAGGGTGTTTGTCACTGTCTGGCACAGTATCAAGAGTCACTGCCCATCAGGCTTTCATTCTGGATTTAACTAGGCCAAGAGGAGACACTCACTAATGAATGGCCAGCCCCAAAAAAAAAAAAAAGCCATTTGTATTGCCTGCGCTCAGTATTGTAAAGACAACAACAGCAATATAACATTACAAAAACCATAAATCAACAGACTGTAGGTATAGAGCCTCTGTAAAATCATTAAAGGCAAGTGAAAGTGACATTCTCTCCCCTTCATCACTCTCTTTATCCTGTTTCTCTTTTGTCCTATTCTTTATCTCATTACCATCACTGAAGCTGACCTCCGAGCAGAGCATCCAGCTGTGTTCCCCTGCCCTACAGACAAACCTCTGACCCTGTGCTGAACTGTAGGATCATCTACCACTGTCACAGCCTCATCTAGCACTGTCACCGAATGACCTCCACGACTCTGAGGTCATTCGGTGCACATTGCATGCTTGTTTCAATTCAGTTTTTTTTTTTTTTTTTAAAGAGGAGTGGAACTTGATAATTATTGTGCCTGTATTGTAGGGGAATAAGACGTGAATGGAAAAGATGAAATATGCTTAGAGGAATGAGGAGAATGACCGGAGATACCACTCGTCAGACATCGCCACAGAGGCCTTTACCTTGTTTACAGCCAACACTAGCTATTATTTACAGGGAGCGAGAGACGTAAAACTTCTTCCAAGTGGTTATTAGAGTTCATGACATCAGTGACATGAAAAGTGTACACAGTTAACCACATGCAAAGGCCACTTTGTGACCCGCGCACACAGCTTTTAATTGCGCAGAAATGTTTTTGCATGTCTGTTCTGGGATATGCATTTCAGTCCAGCAGCAGGGAATGAAATGAAGATAACATGATTGAAAAGGTCTGTGGCACTGACTTCAAAACACTTTTGTCACCAGCATTGTGGGATACATATCAAAAGAAGTACTTTCAGGTATCTCTTTACCTCTTTTGGGTTGAAGGTGAGGGTGTTTCCGTATCTTGGCAAAGCATGAGTGGAGAGAGGGAGAAGATTAATGATATAATAGCTCTGACCACACGGTTTAGTTATTTAAACTGGCAGCATCAGCTCAAATTGTTTCATAGCTTTCTGCAATGATACATTTAGGAGCGTGTCTGGACAGGTTACAAGATGCTAGAGGAGCGAATTCATTGCAACTCCCTCTGAACTGTTCAGCCAAGAGACAGGAGCTTGGAAGCTATGACACCATCAGTAAAGTACACAGAGAATGTTTACGTCTCGGCAACTTGTTTGCGCACTTTCCATTGTTGACAGTCGAGGAAATTAAAAATTGAGACACCAAGCAACCTTGACTGCTTAATTGATTGCCTAATACACAGATTGAAAAGCTCACATCTCCGCTGTGTTTCCACTTTCATTTCAGTAGTGTTTTGATACTTGTTTAAAAATTATGTCTTGGTGAGGTGGGCGCATGTAAAGAAGAAAAAGTTTCATAATCAGGGGGCAACTGAGGATTGAAGGCTCATCAGCGAGTCGCTGTGATTTATAATGAACCTGCTGTCTTTTCAAACCAACACAAAGCAATCAAATCAAGGAGAGACGATGCCAGTTAAGTAAGGGCAGGGAAGGGCTGTCAGGCTAAGAATCTGGCAGGCAGGATGACTGACATGACACTGGATGAAGATCAGTGATATTTTCTAAGCGCCTCTGAGTCTTACGGGGTTGTAGTGAGTTTTGTGTTTTTGTTCAAAACATCCCGTGTCAGGACGCCCGAGACGTCCCAGGATTACTGTAAGCTTAGCTCAGGTGACGTCTTCTGGAAGGTGGGGGTGTTGGAGGCGGGCGGGGGGTTGCGCACGTATGAGGGCCCTCCATAGCCCTGTTCCAAACTACTCCAAAAGCCAGGAAAAGTATCATATGGGGTGCTCAGATCATTTGAAGATACAACGCTACACACCATCAAAGGCAGCTTTTAACATACTCACTCAAAGTTCTCATTACCCCATTTCTCAGATGCATTACTGTTCCATGATTACATATTTCAAAAGCTTTCAAAGGCAGGTTAAGCGGGCTGGTATGTTCACTCAAATCATTGTAAATGGCTCCTTCAAAATCCCCCCAAAGAACCTGTGTTCTTACCTTAATGCCGCTGACAATAGCCTGGAGCTATTTGACCACTGTGTTTACCTGTAAAATCAGATAGACCATGGGAAGTCAGATAGACTCTGTGAGGGCCAAACTGTTGTGGATCTCTCTTGTGGGGAGTGGATATTGTCGGCTATCTCTGGCTTCCATCACAGAGTCTCAAACAGCTTGCTGTTAAGAGAGTGCATGAATGAGCTCTGCGCTCATACAGTATCTCTGGAATCACATAAAGACAACCTTGTGCTCTGCAATTTACTGTGCAGCGCTCAGGTGCTTGTGCATGTCTCAACCAGAGGAAAAACAAAAGTATGACTGACATAATCATGTGTCAGAAGATTTATGGTCAGAGAGAGCGAAGGGGAGAGAAAAACTGGAGAGCACATTTTCTCGCTCCTCCTCCTCCTCCTTCAAATTATTGTCTTTAGTGCTGTCCACTTGTTTGAGTGAAACGTTGGAAGCTGTTGAGACAGAATAGTTCACACAGACGCACACACACGCGCACCCAGAGCCTTGTGTTAATGAAGGCCCTGTAAAATGTATGATTTAACAACTCTTTTACTGTGAAATTGTGAGTCATTTCCTTCGTCACTGGTGGCATATTTTCAGTCATCGCAGGATTCTTTTGGAAAAGTAACGCAACTTTATTTCTGGGAAGAGCTCTCATTTAGACAAAAAGGACAACTTAACGGCTAAGGCTGTATAAAATAATATGATAACTGTTATACATACATTGTAATTAGGGTTAGGGTTTTAATATGAATTGGAAAGGAATCCTGAATTCTATCACCGCTCTCAGCAACCATCTGTATCATCAGTTAAGTTTAATTTCAGCTATAAATCTGATCGCTGCTGCAGTCAAAGCCGATCTAATGATAAAACACAAAGCAGGATGGATCTTGCTTCGATATGTTTTAAAAGACTCATTGTTGGCTTTGACGCCTTCAGTCGCTGGCTGGAGCGCACCGCCTGGGCCGCCCTGATGTAACAGGTCATGGGAGCAGATAGGGAAGCTGTGGCAGGTCTCCAGCAATAACACAGGGAGTGAGCCAGACTACCAACCATAAATCTGCAGCCACCACCAATTTCCAACTACTGCAGGTGACGGGTGAGTGCGTGTGTTTGTGTGGCAATGTGTGTGTATGTGTGTGTTTTTTATAAACAAAACTCCAAAGGGCAAGGCAACCCCACTTCAGAGCAACATGGATATTACACCCCAGAACATCTTGGCATGGGCCCGGTCCTGTTTATGGAGAAACACAGCTAAGAGTATAATTAGCATTTCAGTGATCCTGCAGGGTGTCTGACTTAGGCTGTGATATCAAAGAAGGTGGTATTTTGTGCTTGTGACTCAATGGGGATGAAGTGACTGTGGCCTCTGTGCGGTGGTTTTTTACACCTGACTGTAAAACACTGCAGGTGGATTATCTGGAACAGTAGCTGAACAACGACGTTTTCTTGTTTTTGTTTTGTTTAAAAAGAAAAAAAAAATGGCTCATGTTATGCCGTAAATTACAGCATCGAACGTTCGACGGTGTAAATCCTCGTGATTAATCCGCATTAGTGGAACCAAACGGCACCTTGTAACCTTCGTGCGCCACATTCAAAGTGTCCACACAAACCTGGGATTTTTGCCCTTGTTGATTACTGCACTGAAAGTAAATAAGTGACCCTGAGATGTTTTGTTCATGAGAAAATGTGATGTGTGTTTTGTCCACACACAAAAAAACCCTAGTTTAGGTTTAACCAGAGCTTTTTCAGCAGCTGCCTTTTCTTATGCGTGAGTCTTTTGTATCAATATTATGAAAGCTCCCTGAAGCTTTTGTCAGACAGAGACAAGCCTCTGTTATTATCCCCTTCACGCCCTTTTCTCTTTATTCTGGGCAGATTATCACTGCCAACGACACATGATACGGCTAATCTACTGTAAATTAAACCTGAATTCTCATGTGTCTAGGCTTTTTAAATGGGGATGGGAAAAAAAAAGAGGGGGGGGGTTTACAATGAAAATGCCCACGTGGAAGTGTTCTGAAATACAGCGCAGGTGAAAACTTTACAGGCTACATTCGTCAATCCCAGGAGATTATTGGGAGCAGGTTTTCCGTCAGCACCTTGGGCCTGTCTCCCCGCTCCACTTCCAGGCCGATGAGAGTGGAATCTGTAACGACTGTGGGCTTTAGCATCGTTAACATTTCCCTGACACGTCGGCCGGCCTCTCTTGGAGACTGCCCTGCATTTTCTCTGCTGCGCTGAAGTTGTTGTAGCAACTAGTGGCCCAGTAGTGAATGAAGCAGATGTGCGAGTCATCTATCACCTGACAGCTCCCACTCCCCCGACTGAGCAAGTCATCTCCGTGACAGTCTGCCCAACCAGTCTCATCAATTACACTGGTACCCTACCATTAGAGCACAAACACTTTTCTCCTCTGACACATTCAACTGCTTCCCAGTCTGCAAGATGGGCCCTCAATTAAGCCTGAATAACTTTCCCCTCTCAAAGGACGTCTCTCTTTCTGCGGCCGAGTATTTCACACATTGGGCTTGTAGGATAAGCTCTTTGAAAACTGATTTACCTCCATGGTGGCCGTATATTTGAGAATTTGTGTTCCTATTTTATGACTTTATGATTGCCCGATGAAGATGCAAACCACAATAAAGGAACCATTATTTAAGATTTACTTCTTTATGTTCCTTTGAAAGTATAAATAATGAATCTAATGATGAACTGATGATGATGAGTAATTAAGGTAATATATTTCATAAAAGCTTAACACCTCCACTGCTATGTTGGTTTAGGGCTTGAAAATGTCATTTTCTTTAATTTGCATTGATTGCATGTTATGATATCTAGAGATTTACAGCACATCTGAACGGTCTAGTTTCTTTTATCGCTGCGAAAACATTTTCCTGTTTGTTCTTTTGTCACGATCAGAGTAAGATTAAATGAATGAGGAAGCAATAATACAAATCATGTCTTGTTAGTGTTATTCTGTTCCTGTATTCCAGTAGTAGTCATGAAACGCTGCAAACACAGACGTTTGAACAGAGACACAAATGAACAGTTTCTATCACTTACAATATACAACTATGGCAGTGACAGCAGGGGCCAACTTACATATATCAGCTTTTTTTTTCACAAGGATTTAAAAACAGGTGCCAGGGTCAGAAGTTGACAATGAATATGCAAAAGATATAAATAAGACATTCATATAAAAATAGGCTTTTACAAAATATACTCTATTAACCAATATTTACCAAAAGTGGAGAATGTGCCTGTGTTTTTGATCAGTGAATAAGTCCTTTTTAAGCTAAATCGGCTTGAAGTAAGCAATGCCACTGAAGACAGTCAGTAGAGCGTACGGCCTTCTACCTCAACAAGTAGGGTTCTCTAGACTAGCAGCAAACAGAGGGAAGACAAACTCATGAGAGGGTCAGAAGGTCAATGTGAGTAGCCTACAGCAGTTTCATCTGCAACAACATTATTCTAAAAAACACAACACATTATTCCAGGCAGATTCAAATCCAGTGTGTTAACTGTGGACAAGTTTTTTTGATTGCTTTAATACACTAAAACCTCCCAACATTTAGTTATTTTTTGGTCCACAATGGACAAAATCAGTAGTTTGTTTATAGAATAAATTAATATTAATTATTTTCATTCTCTAAATACAGTATGTTAAATATTCCAAATGGCTGTGTCATTTTGTCTGTGCACAGAGTGAGAACTGCAGCAGTGTCCTGCCCCAGCAATCACATCCACCATTAATTCATTTGCAGTGGCAAAGTCCATTTCCTAAATGTCAGAACGTGTCCATATAGTCTTGACATTTTGCTTCACTGAGTCATACTGTGGTCACCCAGTCCCACATGCCAGGGTATCCAGGGTTTCCCTTAACGGTATTAAGTCACACTGTTTTCGACATTGCATCCCAACAAACACAACAGTCCAAGAAGAGGGTTGAAGAGCTTTGTGTGCAAACGAATCATGACACCCCGTCTTCGGCTCACTGTATACACAGTACAGTATTTCCTCGTGATGTGTTAAAAGACTGTAACAGCAGCCTTCTTGTAGAGTTTAACAGTTCCAGTTTGTCCATGAAAACACAAAGACATGAACCCACACGTTCACATACATCATCGCACACACCATACATACACACACACACACATACAACGTCCAATAAATATTCTCATTTGCATGTGTACACCTCTGTCCTCTCACTGCAGGTGTTGCATTTAACGTAGCAGCACCACAGGAACTTGCAGTTACACTGCCAGACGCGGGAGTACTGGTGTGTGTTGTATCCCCGGCCGCAGCACATCAAGTCACAGCCGCTGATGTGCTGCATCATAGTCTTGTTACACACCCTGCCCTGTGTTCCCAAGCTCCCTGTCACAGGGTCCGCCTCACAGTAGTTAGGCGACCTGTCTATGTACACCAGGTCTGTATCCATGGGCTTTCGGTAAGAGTAAGGCTTCTTGATCTTCAGGAATTTAGGACGCTTGTTGCGGCTGGCTTTGACTGGTTCCACGTGCACCGCATGGGCATACTTCTCCTTGAGAATGTAGCCGAGCTCGCGGAACTTGGGAAGTGTAGTCCAGCAGGTTTTGGTGGTGCAGGAGCCAGAGACACCGTGACACTTGCATTCCAGTCGCATGTTCTTCTCCAGGATCTAGACACACAAAAACAACTTAGTAACGTAGTAACAACTGTAAAAACACTCCGGTGATGAGTGATAGTTACGCTGTCATGATAGGTTAATAACAGCCATGTTAGATTATTAAAAACCAATTATCACGCAGTTTACAAGAATAATGATTTCGCAGTTTAATCTGCTAAATAAATATGATTGTGGTACATTTATATTTTTCATGACTGAACTGGATTACAGCTCTCGACATGTCTACATATTATAAAACCCTGGTGCATTTCAGACTGTCTCAATTCACATTCCAACTCTTGCACTTCAAGGCAAGTGGCAAACGTGCAACTTAATAACAATGTGACTGACAAATACACTACAGTTGAGGATTAAATACAGGCCTACCACATAGCTGTGTGATACCATATACACAGAAGCCAAAATAATGTATCAGATTTCAGGTTCTGTGTGTGTAGTTACCACACACAACACACAAATGTCAAGAGTGACTGTACAAGGCGCCGAGTGACTAGGATTACCGCTAAACCCTGAACCGATGACAATGAGAAGTGCCATTGACTGAAACTGGAATTTTCTTAAGCAGCAAGGTCAATTACAATTTCCTTTTGCTCAAATGCTAGGAGGTTGGTATGCGATATGGTCTTTTAAAGCCATTGACGAAATATTTATGCCTCTGTGTTCTTGGCAAGTAAACTGTAACTATAAAACCCAAATCCAGACGTGTGAACAAGAACTAAAAAAAAAAAAAAAAACCCAACTTTTCCCTGAGCAAACCACTTCATAAAACCCTTGGCTTCAACTCCCTAATCCATCAGTTGTTCTGTGACCAACACTTGTGACAGCCTTTGTCTGCACGTCTTCGGCCCAGGAGCTGTGAACGGCGCTCCTGCTCAGTGTCACTGCTTTTGATTAGCATAAATAAAGGAGGAGGTGGGGGTAACAATCAAAACAGAGAGGCCATTTATTAGCAGAAAGAAGGGGAACGAAGGAGAACCGTGCAAAGTTTGAATCCACAAGTGCAGTCTTTTCCCTGGGAGGCAATTTAGCTGTCCAGATAAGCCAATTTGAATTCATGGTCCTGAAACGCACGTAGAAAATGATCTACTAGGTACAATTGTGTGTGAGGAGGCTTTTCAGCCAGTGTGAGGATGGACGTGTTGGTTGTGTGAATCAGGCTATTTTGGCACAGTAAGACAGAGGAAAAGGAGTTAACTTAAGCAAAGCTGCTTCTTTATTCTCCACTAACTCCTACCTCACTTTAGCTCTTTGGCACATCATTCCACCCAATCTCTAACCTCTAGACTTACTGGAGTCTCTTTGTCACTCTGCAGTATGCCGCAGTCACGCATGCACAAAAGCCATCAAATGAAAATCATGAAACCATCCTTTCCTGCGAAGTATATCTTATTGTACTGCGTGGTGTGATTGTTGTCTCAAGTTCTAGTTCTAGTTCTTCTGTGACTTTTGCTTAAACCAAAAATAGGTATGACTTGGTGAAGATCCAATCTGGACATTAATGACTGAATTAAAACTGTTGATTAGAGTTGGTATGCAGGTGGAGTGTATTTAAGTACACTCTATACAGCAACAGAGACGCACGCTTCTCACTGATGTTCAAACCTAGTAACCAAACAGTAAACACCCCTGTGGTGCAGGTACAAGCACATTGCACCTGATGTGGGTTTATGATGCTGGAGAAATTGCGGGTGGGGATTGTCATAAAGGTAACTGTATACTGTCCCAATGGTGCAAGGCATGGGGGAGACTGGGCTTTAATGCCTTTTTGTACAGTGTCAATCTGATTTCAGTGCAGAGATCTGGGTTGTAATCAAACACTGCCACTTAGACAGCCCTTCCCCTAAAAGCAGCCTTTTATTCCGTTGCTTGTTCAATCTTGGCCCCACTGCCCAGATCTTTGGCAAGGTTCACCCACACCACATTGTGGCAGAGACTGTTCACAGTTACTCAGGCCAGCCTTAGATGGGTTCACCATCACATTTAGGCTTCACCTACATTTCCTGTGCCTTGAAAGAATTTAAATGCGGAGATGGGAACATTATAGTTTGGGATAAAAAGACATAAATCCTGTTGCTAATCACTTACCTTGCGTCCCACCTCATTATTATGGAGGTTCATGAGTGTCCTCGCATTCTGTTTCACCTCCCGAGCGTCGATAAATACTTTGGAGAAGCCCAGGCCATAGCTGATGTCTGCCGAGCAGCCTCCCCACTTCCAGCCTTGGTCTTTACTGTAGAAACCCTGCTTCTCCTTGTCACAGCTACAGTCACTCAGGTTACCCTGCGTACAGGCGGCTGTAATGGCATGGGCCACCCCTGCTGCAATGATGGCGTAGGTGAACGCAGCCTCTTTACTACCTAGCAGAGCAGGGAGGGGGAAAAAAAGATGATGAATGAAATGTTGCATGTACGAATTATTTTATTTATTTAAGAAAGAATGCGACGTTTCTCCTTCAGTTTAAGGGAAATACAATGAGTACGTAACAGGATTTTGAAAACTAGATGAATTATTAACAGTATGTGTGATTACGTCACAGTCTTACTGACATATCGCTCAAGAGGTGCACTGTTTTGAAACCTGACCTGAAAACTGTCCTGCCCGTGAACCAAAATGGCTGCTGGCGGTATAGTCAACAAAGCAGTATGAATAAGAGGGTTGTCGTATAAGGAAGGGCTATTGATCCATTCAGAAACTGTCACATTCTGTGTAAACTCATAAGGCACTGACATCAGAATCTTCATCCTGCCGTTATCTCGCCCAAGTCCAGCTGACAAATCATTTACACGCACACGGAAATATCGACAAATAACTAAAGGTTAATCAGACGGGACTCATACAGACAGATCCTGACGCTGAGTTCTCGAGCCAAGAAAAGAACACTCCAAAGAGAAAGTCAAACATATCTTATTCAAAAGCCTTATGCAAACAAAGCAATGGGTTTACCTCTTATACAATGTACTGCAATGAACGTACAGGCTAATAAATAGGAACAACAAGTAACATGTTTTAATTTTCAGATCTGTGATTCACTATCACGCGAGCAGGAAACTTGGTTCTAACAGTCATATCTGTGTGTAAATAAACTCCTCTTGTCTCTGTTTGTTCAAAACAAACATCCATACTTCTCTTGGTGCTTCCTCCCGCCACCAGGTTCACTCAGCAAAAGCTGGCATGTTTCTGATAAACATCTTAGTTGTGTGCCCTCGCCATTGAACAAAAAAAAAAAAAAAAGAAAAAGAAAAGAAAAACTCATATTGAGGCATCAATTATGTGGACGTTTTTATAGACTTGATGGGCTCCGAGCCAAAAAAGAAGGTGTGTCAGTGCAGTCAGCCAGTACTGACTGCACCGTTGTTAATTTTTCCCCTGCAGTTCTGAGTGCATGGGTTCACCACAAGAGATGGTATGAATTCTTCATAACCTTGTAATGAGAGGTGGAAGATATTAAAAAAGGGAGCAGGATTAAAAAGAAAAAAAAAAAACCTGTATAAGTTGAACTTGAAGTGCCAGTTCACTGTTCTTCTGCCATGTTTGTTTCTCTTTCATCTCCGCAGAGTCATGCACCTCTCAATATCCAGCCCTCTTTACGTGCACCTCATCTCGTACAGCTTAACGCAACTACAAAGATCAAGTGCAAACAGAGCTGGCGCCTAAAATAGCTCGAAGCCAATGCACCTTGCGTTACCCTAGAAGCATTATGTCAGTTCACTGGTCATTCTTCCCTTTTTGCTTTCAGAACAATTGCGAGCCACACAGCTCCCACTCAGCCTGGGCATCAACAATGGCATTCATTTACAGCCATTGCCCTTGTACGCTAATCTGATCAGTGAAACCAATCTATTTGGTATGGCTGTCCAAGCCATAGACTTAAACTCCTGTCTTGGAAACACAGACCCAAGACTCGCGATGAGCTAAAACCACTCATTCATAAAGGAACAGATTGTCAAACAGCACTGTTTTCATTTCAACAGCATGAAGAGATAATCCTTTCCAACAAGCGGCAGGCAAAGATGGCCTCAAACAGCTGGTCCAACCCTCTGACCATTGTGATTATTTCAATAGTTTTGGTCTGGGCCTGAATTAAAATGTATTAAATATTATATCAAAATAGTTTTACAAAGCCACCTCTGTTCCTCACTGATTGTATAGCCATAAAGGCGTCATTAGACAAAATATTATTAGACTTCATTAAACCTTGTTAGGTCTTCCTGGTATTGATATCCTCAATATGCAGCCACTTTTAATCCACCTTATCAGTGCAACAGACGAGACATAAACCCCCAGCCATAATTTCAGCATCTCCTGACGTTCATCCGTTCTTCAGAGGAGACTTTTGTCTCAGCAGTAGGAACATTAATTTGAACTAATTTGTTTCTCTAATTTAGAACTCTTAGGTCTTGCTTTCCTCTTGGCTTTGCCCCACTGTAACTTATACCCGTGGTAAGAGCTACGTCCTCACAGTGAGAGCCACAGCACCCATCACCAGACAGGATAAAGACCAGTGAGAATGTGTCTCCAGAGACTCTGCTGGGATGAAAAGAAAGGCTGCAAACATTCACAAGAGCTTTGTTACAGTGCTGGCTTCAGATACCTTTTATACATGCTCAGAAAGCCCTACTTAATGACAAGTCTAGAGCAAAACTAGGCCTGGTGTAGGCCTGAATGACACTGGCTCCTTACGGGATGCTGAAGTGCAGATGATCATCAATGTGCAGAGGAAACTACAGTTTGTAAGTTTGTGGAAAAGGATGCTTGACTAACTTAACAAAACTCAACAAGAAGGTGCATCTTCCTTTTTTGATATCTCCTTCTTGCTAAGCCTACAGCTCGCAGTTTGCTTTATGAGTGTTTATCACTGTGACCACTGTTTATCACTGTGACCACTTTTTGAGGGAAATCACACACACACACACACACACACACAAAGGCAAAAGTGCCACATAAAGACGCGCATTTCTGTGCGCAAATCTATACGACAATTACACACAGATGCGATGTGACTGGTAAATTGTGTTTACTGCTGGGGGGAAAAAAAGAGACTTTTTCAAGTTGTAACCAAACGTTAACAGACAGCAACATACCCACTTTCAACTCTTTTCCGAAGACTGTCCTCTCTCCAAGCGCAGAGCAGTTCCAGCGCCCGTTTTTGAACTGAAACTGACACTCGTTGATGCCCATTTGGGCTCCCTCTCCGATGACGATAATGGCATCGGGGCGACTCTGGCAGATAATCCGTTGTCTGGGGGCCAAACCGGGGATCTTGTTACAGATTATGCTCGCACCTAGGGCCACCACCGACGAGAAGCCACTGTGAATGCAAGATGGACATGACTGAGAAAAAGTAGCCATCAGCCATTTAATTATTTATTACTTATTTTTGTTCATTCTAAGTTTTTTTGGTTGTTAAGTTTATTCTAACCATTATATTTTTTCATAAATCTAACGTGTTTGCACTCTTTGGTTTCTTAAATAGCATTTGATGGTCATAATGTAAATATTTAACAAATCCATGTGGAAAATACAAACTTTTACTGGGATAATTAACAGCAGAAATTATCACCAAATTTATTTCTGACACTTTAGAGGAGATTACATGACATATCCGGGCTCGTGTATACTAGTTCTGTAAGTTAAAATCCCCATTAGACACTTTAAATTATCACACCAGACTTTTACCAACCTTTAAAGGTATAATAAAATGTCATTAAGTGATAAGGACGCCGCTGCCAAGAGTCTAACTGAGATACGTTTACGCTCTTTCCTTTAACGTTTCATTTATCGTTTATAAAAAAAACAGCTACCTGCTTTTGATCAATTATTGGATATATCCTAGAATATGCGCTTTTGTGGTACTAAGAAAACACACGTCTCCCTGTCATTCCTCACTTATTCAAGTCTTTTGTGCTTGGGAATAACCCACAAACTGTAATGAGGAGTCAAATAAGCGCAGCTCACCCAATTTTCAAATAAACAATTCCTAAACAAAGTAAAACTCTTAAAATCCAGCGTCGTGTTCTCCGACTCATTGCGGCCCCGCTCTCAGTTTCATGCAACGATTTGTAGCTGATGAATAACTCGGTTCGCTTATTCTCCGATCGATCACAGCACAGGTAACTCCAAAGGAACTCCAAACTGAGCGAGAAAAGCATAAAAAAAAAAACAACAAAAGTACACGCTCGGGAACTTTTACAGATTGCCGGCTAGGGTATCATCCAAACTCCTTTTACGTGGCCCCCTTTCGCTGGGCCCTCTTGTCATTGCGAGGGTGTCACAGGTAACCCTTGGGGTGAGCAAGTGCGATTATCTGTTTCTCACAGTTCCTCTGCTACCCGCAGGTCTTGGCTTATATATCTGGTTCATCTATCTGGGGCGTGTTCACATGGGGCTCTGCTGAAGAATCCCGCCAGGGCTGAATCTCAACACACTAATACACACACACACACACACACACACAGACACACACACACACACACACACACACAGACACACACACACTTCTCTGCTGTGAATTCACCTTGACTGATTGAAATGGCTTTTTATTTGATTATTAAGTGGGTTAGAGTTCACGCACATGTTACAAGTTTTCTTTCACTGATATTACGTTTTTTAAAAATATTTTTCGCGCCCTTGCTAAAAAAAAAGAAGCAACACAAAAAGCTGCAGATAAACAATATTAAAACAAAGACTGATTCATTTATTCAGATTTTTCATTCAGATTGAATGATAACCTCTTTATTCTAATGCATCAGGTGATTAAATCACACATTCATGAGTTTTAATACATGCATTCATGCCCTTTGCTTTTTTTATTTGTCTGTTTCAATCCACTTCTTGCTTTTATAATTCATCCTGTGCACTGCGCCTCCATCCTGGACGTTTACCTGCATCGCCAACCTTTTACAATGGCGACATCTGGTGGCCGAGTGAAGGCATTGCAGGCTAAAAAAAAAAAAACAAACCAACAAGCTTATTGTCCCTGTATTCTTTCCGTAGTTTGCCCAAACTTGGAGCTGCTGTTGCTTTGACACAGGGCTATAGGAAGGATATATCTGGTGAGGGGGCGGCTGCGAGATTATTATTATGTCAGTATGGACGTCCATGACTTGATCAGTGATTGCCTCATTCATATTTTCACATTCCTGACCGAGGAAGATTTAATCAGTGCCTCCAGTGTATGTAAGGTAAGGAGCGTCCAACTTGCGGAAGTAGCTCTTGTGCAATAAAAGCAAGCACATTAGAAATCCTACAAAAGCGTCTGATTTGTGTCTCGTTTCTTGTCTTATATTTTCAGGATTGGCGTGAAGCTGCAGAGACTCCTTGGTTATGGAGGTGAGCTCTGTCTGCACTTTCCAACGTCATAAAATACATGTTTTACTTCATGTTTTTTTTATTTGGTAAAAGTCAAGATGACATAATGTACACACCCATTAGATATGTTTGCATAGAAGCCTTTAACATTTTCAAAAATACCTGAATATGTGCAGAAAGGCATTAAAGGCAATAATTCTTGTGGGCCATAACTCAGTCCTCCTAGGCGTATCCATGTAAACCCTTCCACATATTTAGTTTTAACACATCTGCAGACATCTAAACTCCCCCACATACCCGTGTGTTTACAACCTATCTATCTAAGTGTACTCACTGTAAATGTGCCAGTAGTTTTCATCTGCGTCTTTTTTTTTTTTTTTTTACATATCTCACATTCTTCACACATTAAAAAGTAACTAGTTGGTGTAAACATCCAGTTCTGTGTCTCTCCTCAGGAGGATGTGTCTGCAGCGCTGGAGTTTCTGTAACTTTGCTGTCTTGGGGAGCGAACATGTCAATCACTCTTGGAAGAGATACTTCCTACGACGTTGCCACTTAGAGATGAAGATGACCAAAGGCCAGTCAGGAGGTTACACCTGCAAAAGCCTCAGAGGACACACAGGTGTTCTGTCTCTCTCTGGCACGTCTTTTGCATGATTTCATCATGTCTGTCATCTCTTTTTTTTTAAATATGCATGTTGTCCATCAGGCAGGGTGGTGGGGCTTGTGTACCTGCAGGGGAATTCAGCTGAGCATCCTCACCTCTGGAACAGCAGTGCCACAGTGTGCAGCGCCTCTGCTGATGGTACAGTCCGAGCATGGAACATCCAAAACGTCAGTGCAACACCTTCAGCGTATAATCATGTTAAAAGTATTTGTAGCAATGCAAAAATGTTGTCTTATATATTATATAGTTATAGTTTGATTCAGTATTCACTTCACATTCATATTTAATCCAGATTATCTGTAAATGTATGCATGCAAATTTTTGATTTTCTATTTTAATGTGTCTGAAACCAAGTCTGTGACTTTTAAACAGTATTTAAAGATAATGTCTCAAAAAACTGTCACATGCTGTGAGTCCTTATCAGCCCATATCTAAGACTTACATTGATCCAACCAGTGATCTGTGCTGCAATCATGTGCAAGCCAAGTGTATGCAGGCTTCATTCCAGCCACGACTGAAACAGATTTTCTCCTTGGCTGAGAACTGTGTGAGTACCTGCACTCACAGAGGCATTTATCTGATGTTGTGCCTTTTTTGCTCTCAGGGTGAACTCCTGTGGTGCAGTCCCGTGCAGAGTCCTTTAACAGGGATTGTAAGTGATGAACAGCGTGAAGTTGTGATCACAGCAGACTCCACAGGCCTCATCAAGACCTGGCAGGGTCAGACTGGCCAGGAGGTGGCCTCCTTTTCTACTGGATCTCCACGCTCTACATTACTGCAGTACAATGTCAACAATAATTGGTTTCTGACTGTAAGTGACATCAGACTTCCTGGCTTTATACATTTGAAAATAGTTTTGTTTTCTACTAAAATAAGATTCTCATAATATTTTCTTTCAGATTGGAACCGGTCAGGGATCTGTGTGTACACTCGCTGATTCAGCTTTGACTAAAAAGTCCAGTGTAATGGTGTGCGACAGCTTTACTGTTAACATACTCCTAGTTTCACCTGACAAGAAATGGATTATGGCTGGAACCAAGGACAATGATGACTTAAGTCCAAAGGTATTTCTTGTTGTCTTTGCCAGCCTGTCTTTATGTTTGCATTTCCTGTTCTGGTCTGTTCTCTGTGCAAACGACACCGTGGGAAAAGTAGTTGTTCCTAGATGAGAACAAGCAATCAGTAATATGCAATAATATAAAAACAGATTTCTGTTGTTTGGTTCGTTGGCAGGTGATTTACACTGAGAGTTTGACCTCTCCCGCTGAGGACGAAGATCCTCTGTGCCAGTCTGTGCCAATCATTGGGTGCCAGGCTGCCGTCTTCATACCCACCCAGCCTGCCAGACTAGCCATCATCCACCACAATGAGCACCCAAACAACAAAGTCCTCTCTGTCTTCGATGTCAGCATTAAAAAGACTAAGTACAAGTCAGAGATCCAGGGTGAGGACTGAGATATCTGCACGATTGGCTTTAATAAGCTTTAAATGTAATACTGGCGTTTGTGCTGCGCTAGCAATGAGAAAATTGCAGTCATCTGGGGAATCATTCTAGCAGATATTCTGCAGTTATTTTTAAACCGCGGGTACAGATACTGATAAATTTGATCCATTTGTCATTGTTTATTATGCTTATTCCTGTGGATGTCAGGCGTGCCAAGACATTTCTAATAGGGCTGCAGCGGAATTTAATATTAGAAAAATGTTCACCTATCTTAGATGTCAGTTTTAGTGCCAGCTCCTCAAAATTAGAGAGGAATGGCTTGCTTCAGTGATATTCAAAACAGGAAAGAAATACCAATTTTCCCACTGACAGCAGCCTCATTAGACTCAATATGCAGCGCACCCACAAGATGTGTTTGTAATAAGAGTTTTTCAACTGGAAAAACTTGTCACGCTTACTTGCAAAGTGGGTCCCGCCAAAAAAGCGTGACAACTCACCATCTCCAGAATAAATGCTGAAATCTACAGCACAACAGTTTAAAAGTTGTTTTTTTCCCCCCCCAAACTGCTGTAGTTTGCTTGCACTGGTATAATTTCGAATCTCTTCTTCTCTTAGTCCAGCAGGTGGAGTCCTTCGTCTTGAAACTGCATACCAGGTCCTCAGACATCCATCTCCAGGCCAAAGACAGCAACTGCTTAGTGTTGGCAGCTGACCAGACGCTATGGGTCTACTCTCTGAAAGGAGCACTGCTTGCCAGCTTTGAACATCATACTATGCCCATCTCTTCTATATGTGTGGTAGGCTAATTCAAATAAACATCCCCCGACCTGTTTAAATTCTCCGTTTTATCCAGTACAATATACCCTCTGTATGAAAAGAGCCATGTTGTGTTCACATTTACAGGATAGCTTTCGCGTGGTGACAGCATCCCGGGACCTCTCCTTACGAGTGTTCACATGGAGAAATGACAGAGACCACGGCTTGACCCTAGTTAGTCGATACCACTTACTGGGAGGCTCTCACACAATGTCCAGGTACAGTATGGGTGTCTGCACAGCTATTTTCTTGGCTTTGGCAGCCATCACCTAATCTCGTTACTTTCTTATTTGTGCCCTGTGTTCCAGAGGGTTCACTCACGTCGCTTGTGACTACTCCAGCATTGTTGCCTCAGCAGAAGGGAAAGACGGGAAGGACGTCTTAAAAGCGTATTCTTTCACCTCCTGAGCATCACCACTCCACTAAAAGGTGCACAACCCGGAAGGAGGAATGTATGCTTTTATTATGAACTGTTAATCATATGCGCTTAAATTAGGATGTTCTTTTGTACGTCTATGTTTACAGAAAGCGAAATGTAACACTTACTACAGATGAGAAATGCTATGTTATAGGAAAGGCATTGGAACAACACGCTGTTAACAAAAATAAGTATGTACAAGTGTAAGGATGGTCTATAACTACGCTTTTGGAGGCATGTCAGCGATGCATGTGACCAGTGTTAAGGCATAATGTATTGTAAAATATATTTTGGTCACCTGTTCTTCAATATGTTACCTCCACTCGCTACTGAGGTAAGAAAATACTGTGTTAGTTATGCATTAGTGAATATAATCTACATAATCATAAACGTTTATATTAAGCCCACATTGACGAAATCAGTTATTGCATAATAAAGAATTTTTGTTACAAGGCACAGTAGCATTCTCACCATACACATGACTGGTATCTATTTTATAAAGCAGGGAGAGACGGGTGTCGTCTCATCTGTCTCCATGGCCATTGACCTCATGTCATCAAGGACACACCGTAGGACTGCAGTCATGGACTTGTATACTATGAGTCCGTCCTCTGATTTGCTATCCACCTGTTCAAAGGCAAACAAGACTGAAGTTGTTGAAACCAAACCAATGGATGAGGAGGAATTAAATTCTTGAACTTAATCCCAAATAATCAGGCGTGTTGGTTTTCTTACCCAGGTGAAAGCCTTGATGGTACGTTTCAGGAATGCATTTTCAACCTCTTCTGGTATCACCAGCATATGAGCCATACAATCTAGTACGCATGTTAATGTTTTTTTAGTGGCCTGGGAAGAGATGGGGGGCAAAAAAAAGGTTGAACAAACAAAATACATACGTTTACTTGAGAGTTTCATCATCCAGGCAGTGTAGTGTAGTGCACTGAGACTCAGTGTGCTCTGACCTGGTCAAGCGTGTTAAGTACAGTTTGAGGATCAGCGTTGTCAGGGTTCAGGGCTTTGGCTTCCTGGACGGAGATGACTGGCTCTTTAAGCTGCTCTAGCCATGCCCACATGAGCCCAGTGAGGATGAAGGGATCTCGCTCCATACACAGCCTTTCCCAGCCACCGCCTAGGTTTAGTTCTGCCTGCACACATTTGGGCAGACTTGTTAAAACCATTCATTATAATTATTGGTCAGCCAGTCATTGTGTTATTTGTAGAATCTGAATGTCATTACAGCATCTTTGAAATTATTCTAGACACTTCTAATTTAGAAAGGTAATTTTATAGTTTGTCAACTCAACATAAGATATCATGTCAGGGGTAGGATGTGCACGCAGTAATTGTGTTTGTAAAAGTGTTTACTGTGGCTGTGAATCGTAGTCATGAACAACTAACAGCTAACGTAACTGATATTTTAGCATAAAATCAGTATTTGTTATGGACAAATTAAAGCGTTACTACATACATTTTTATGCATTTCCATCCAGTACATGTTCCACCACATCATGTTATGGGTCATTTACCTGCCAGGCCAAGACTCTGCTCTTGTGCTCTTTTTCCCCATCAAGAAAAAGGTCCACTGCCAGGGCCTGTGCCACGAGCAACCTCCTGGCATCCAGGGACAACTCTGACTGCAAGGTGATAAAGGGGACCTCTGACTCCTCTTTGCAATCTTGAGACTGTATCCCATTCATTGCCAACTCTTCCCTCCGCTCTGCCTTCCATCTGGACAGCATGCTACCCTTTTTGGTAGGTTCACTGTTTCCCACAGACTCACTCCGTTGGATCGTTTTTTGTGTCACTTTCCTCAGCAGGATAGATCCGTCTTTTCGGTTTTCTATGTTCTTGATTTGCCAGAGTGAGTTTGTTGAGCCTTGTGACACCTCAGACATGCTGTTATTGCAGTGCTGATGCTGGTTTGCAGGGAGAGCCGGCTTGGATAGGGAAATGTCAACATTACTCTGTGACAAGGAGCCGAGAGGTTGTGTGAGGAGATTGAGCTGTGAGCCCAGTCGTCTCAAGTCAGACTCGCTGTAGCTCAAACTTTTGCGATGGTAGAAGATGGGCGGCTCGTTGAAATGTCTGGGTATGGTCGGCATACCTGGTAAACGAGGCTCCTTTGCAAAGAACTCGGGGCCCATCTCCTCGATGAGACTGAGAGTCGTCTCTATGTCATGAATATCAGGGGCCACCAGAATATCTTCCTCAATCACCTCCCGATTCTCTGCAATGTCCAACAGCAGCCGAGACACTACCTGAAAAATCTTTGGTAGGTGTTTCAGCTCCTTCCTTTCATTGCCATGCAGAATGTGGCTCTGGCGGTTTAGATACTGGGACAGGGTGACGGGGTTGAATCGTGGTTCAGCACAAGAAAACACACTCCTCAAAGGGGCGAGGAACTGGACAAACTGTCTGACACAACGCAACTGACCTCGGGTCTGGATGGAATTGGGGCGTTTAGCACGTACATATAAAATAGCCTGGTTAGCAGTCATTCTGGTAGCATAGGCCAAGAAACATGCTATCAGCACACCTGCAGGGAAAAGGGAGAAATCTTTCAGTGTGTGTCAGATTGCACGGATAAAAGATCAGACCGCTCTGAAAAGTCGAAACATTTTTACAGCATTCCTCACGAATCTACCTGTTCTTCCGAGACCGGCATGACAGTGGACTGCTATCTTTCCCTCGTGCAGTGCAAAGGACATGACCTTCATCATGTCCAAAACAGTGGTGAGGCTGGCCACCCCATAGTCACTCCAGCCAAAATTGTAAAAATAAACTGAAACGATAGGATGTTTTCAGTTAAACCTGAGCAAATTGCAGATGTATCAAGAATTATGGTGGAAAACACTTACTGTTATTTTCCATGAAGACCTCCGGGCGGTATGAGAAGCCACTCTCTGGTTCCAGAGGGTTTCCACAGCTGGCATGTTCACCAGGTATCTGTAGGTTGATCACTGTTTTAATACCATTCCTTGACACAGACACACACGCACAAACAGAGACATGAACACTTCATTATTATCACCTCCTCATATGTCAGGAAGCTGCTGAAAGACCTTGAAACAAAGTTGTGTATACCTTATGAACTGATCAATGATGTTATACTTCTCAATGATTTCTGTTGAGGGCCTGGATGTTGCGAGAAGATGATCAGTAACCCTAAAACAACAGAAAGAAAGTAAGTGGGGTGTATATCATGCAGTCATCCGTATCCTTTTAAGCCCAACAACTGTGGGCTTAAGATGAAATATAAAAGCATAACATAGCAAAAGTGTGTGTACCAGGATGAGAAGAGGCCTCGTATGGCTTGTTGGTCATCACTCCAGTAGCTTGGGTTGTCATACTTGCAGGCCTGACCACCACAGCCCATTGAGCATTGCATATGTCCAGGGATTACATAACGTATAGCCTCTCCTACTATTGTGTACTTCGCCCTGGGGGCTCTGACTGGATTATTATAAGCGTGAAGGAAAGAAGCAAAATAAGATGTTAGACTGAAGGTTTCTCATCCAACATTGTAAGTAATCAACCTGCTAAAAGAGTTTTCATATCCTTAGAAGCTACAGTGCACAGAGAGTCCACCAAAAGTAGGTTGCTCTGTAACACCTAAATAATTAAGATCATCAGCGGTGAGTGTCTAATCCTTGTCTGGCATTGGAAGTCACCCATCAGCGCATTATAATGAAAATAGCCACTCTTTTGGAACATTTGAAATGTGTTTTAATGTTGCATTATGCTCGTAGCTGACCACCTAATTGACTCATTTTATTGCTAACCAACTACAATCGTTACTTACTGTATTCCATCAGAGCTCCACCTGTTGTCTTCACATGTAGTGCCATAGTAACAGTCAGGCGGTCATCCACAGTCATAGCAACACCTGCACACACACGTGTATCTACTTTGTTACACTATATTATACACTTAATTATGTTCATCCTGTAAACATTTGGTGCTGTATAGCCTTACCATTAGCCTGTTATACAATACTATGTATCTCATAATTGACCATTTTTTTGTTACTTTTCTGACTTCAACATCAACATCTCAGTTTGACACTGATCAATATGTTTTCATACATAAGACAAGTTAGAGAGAACCGCTTATAAGTACACATTTTGCTCAAATATCATGAATCATATTGAGTCAGACATAATCCGTTTTAAAGTATTGGCAAGCTGCTAGTTTTAGCTGGTAGTTCTGCCACAGTGGCTCATCACAGTACAAAAAAAAACAACAACTTTGAATCAGCTGTCTAGGAAACAAATGCATCTAACCTAATGATTAACACACACACACACACAAAAGATTAATTTACTTAAAATAAATGGATTTACCTGTAATAAGAGAGACAAGATGTTTGTATCCACCATCTCAGAACACAAATGGTCTACAGCAGCAGTTGCCAACATTTCTGACATCAGCCTCCACGACTCTGACGTTGTCTTTTCCTCTCCAGCTCTGTGGAAAGTCAATCCTGTGGCTTCACTTGATTTGATTCGTCTCAGATTATCTCTGCGTTGCGGGGTGGGGCAACACAAGTACCCACAGCTCCTTCGTGGAAAGCCATGTATATCACCAGGGTAACAGATCATGCGTGGAGATAAATTAACCTCAAGAATGTGTTGAGAAGGAGCAGATATTGCGTCCTTTGTAATATCCTACATGCACAGATTCCTCCTGTCTGTGGCTCTGGGGGGCGTGTAGGGCTATTCCTGACTCCTCTTGGATTAGACTACTAATCTTATTACTGAAGAGGTATAAAATAGAGCACCCACTCCTCAACAAAAACCCATACTTTAGCCACATCATTATTGCCTTCTGCTGGACTGTTAAAACGTAGAATGATCTACAATATATTCTCTCTGTAATGGGCATATTATTATTAGTAAGTACCCACCTGTCCAACTGTTCACCTGGCCAGACTCTCAACAGGTCTACTATGATTAATTATGTGCTATCGCTGTGAAAATACAAGTTGTGCCATGAAAGCACAAGTAGATTTTTGCCAGCAGATTTCTAAAAACAACTCACTAAAACTCCTCTGCCCCGGGGCGACAAAATATAGCAAGTAGATAAATCTGATTGGCTTACCTTGCACGTTGCTAAAGCTGGTTACGTTTAGGCTCCTGACCTCAGTCTATGATGTACAGTATTTAGAGAGACTTCAAACACAGTCATCATAATGCATAAAATGAAATCATAAAAAATCATAAAATCTTTGTCCATATTACAGAATCTGGATAGACAGAAATCATTTCTGGATTTATTTATATCTATAGCTTAGTTCGGCGTATGCTGATTGTGTAAGCAGAACAATATTCCTTGAACTTGTAAATATACTGCGTATTTTCACTAAATCGTGGTTATCCAACTAATTATTGTGATTATATAATTTTTTCATTGAATTAAGGAACATTTTAAAGGTCAGTTTTTGAAATGGTAATTGGTTAATTTGCTTGTTAATTAAGGAGGAGACTGAGCAGTAAACAGAGAAACATTTTATAGCATAGAATTGGTGATCAGTGGACAATAACATTGTTACATGATACATGATACCAGAAAACTAAGCTATTCATGGCAAGCTAATCATTTTTGGCAGTTGCTATGCTGACTATAAATGATAGGATGCAGACATTTCACATTGCATTGCAGATTAAATGGCAATTTGTATCTACATGAGTAGATTGTGATTACAGGCAGAGAAAAACAGTCACAAGGCACAAAACACGTGGCTTTGCACAAAACATGCCTTGTGATCCCTTCAAACAGACTTTAGATTTCATCTGTAAGGTGAATACACTCATATCTGTAACCGTAACCATAACAGTTACAGTATCTTTTAGCTGTGAGTCTTATTCCTGAAGTTAACTAAGCAGTGGTATAAGAAGTATTAAAATCCCCAATTTAAGTAATGCAATACATCTTTGTATGCAGGAATACCTCACTCAAACGTCTTGCATTCAAAATATTACTTGTGTATTATAAGCAAAATGTACTTATTGCATCAAAAGTAGAAGTACCTGAAAAATGGCTCCTGACAGGGTAATATTACATTTATTACTGGACTGTTAATACACGTAGAGAATTGTAATGATTTTGCTGGTTGTAATGGAGCTTATTTACTTTATACACTGTCAGCCAGTTTAAACTTTAACAATACATTGCATAATTTCATCTTAGGTTTTGTACATGAAATTTGAATAAGCAAAGTACCTACTGCCTATAGCCATGAAATAAATGTAGTAGAATAACACGTACAATATACAATTTGAAGTATAAGGTAACATAAAATGTAAATACTGAAGATTTTTCATTTTAAAGTAGAATTAAAGGAAGTAGAGGTTGGAAGTCAGCAGCATGTATAAAATAAATGTATAAAATAAATTCTGAAATTAATTATAAAATAAATATTTTGAGATGTGAATGGGACTTCATTAGAGAGTTGACGTGCAAAGTTCTGATAGCATAAAAGTGTCCCAGCCCAATTTAATCAATCCCTAGGTATCAAAATACTACAATAGCGCCATGAAAACATGATCAAGGAAGACTCAAACACTATTTCTGTTTCTTAAAAGTTACATTTTTCTAGAGAAGGTAAAGTGGGAATACCTCCCAGCTACAAATGTCAATTTCGTTTTGCAGGCTCCCATTGAGGCTACGCCTAGAGGAGTGATTGGTTGTTGATTGTGGTTGCGCCTCCTGCTGGGGTACTACTTGACGCTCAAGCCACTACTATTGATATTGTTATTAGCGTGTTAACGCCCGGCGACATTTTAGCATTTTAAAGAGAAACAGAGAGAGAGAGGGGCAATGGCAATATAAATACACCGTGGACACACAGACATGGTAATGCAAGAGTTTTATATCGTCATTAACGACGGTGAGCACATGAGTACATGTGAATACACAGCGCTTTAACATGGAAATACATTTAAAATATATATAAAAAAAATAATGTACAAATTCATTAACTTTTCCGACAGATGGCAGCAGATATACACGTAGCAACCGCTGCCGAGCAGTCGTCCAATATATTCCTACGACAACAAACGGCTCGAGCACAGATTTCCGCGCTCCACATAAGCAACTAAACAAAGCATGATGGGAAATCGAGTCCAGTTCGTGGCGTCGGTAGACCTCTTTCGTCGGCGTCACGTACTTACACGTACTACATTACCCGATAAGCCTGCGTGGGCGCGTAGCATTTCAGCAAACGGACCGTTCAGCTGTTTCAAACAAGCCGGTGTTGATAACTTGAGCATACCGGAAATGGCTTGAGTTAGTCATCAAAATAAAATGAGAGACTGCTTACATTTTAGAAGATTATCAATACTTTTCACACATCACTTGCTTTTTATCAAGGGTATTGTGTTATGGTTTCAGAGCGTAAGTAAAACAAAATGAACTTACAGTGACAGGTGATTTGAAGTCTTTTTTCTTCAACAATTGTTTTATTTTGAAAGTACAAACCAGAAGTTGTATATCCGCTTTTCTGCCTTGGCAGTTGGTACTCCTGCTCCGGCGCTATAGCTCCGACAAGCCGGGGGAGAGGAGAACGAAACGCAGGACCTCAACGATGGAGCATTTTTAAGAAGATAACGGCGAGCTCCCCCGTCGGAGAAAATCGAATAGAGTCATCTACATGACCAAAGAAACAAGACCAGCAACGAGAAACGCAAACGTAACAATCATGCAATTTAAATACAGACGAATTTAAGCAACCGCTTCTTCTTCAAGGTTACACCTCTTGAAGACGCCCCAGCACCCCCCCCTCTCCTTGTCGCAGATCAGCTGGCGTACGTTGGTTGATCGTCACCGGTACCGACCATGTCCGTGGAAGAGCAGGGATACTCCGATGCTATGCTGTTGTTAGAGGCCGGGCCGGAGTGGATGCGGGCCGAGATCGAGCGTCTCTCCCGGGAGCTGAGTGAGACCACGAACGAGAAGATCCAGGCGGCGGAGTATGGACTGGCGGTGCTGGAGGAGAAGCAGCAGCTCAAACAGCAGTACGATGACCTGGAGATCGAGTACGAGACCGTCAGGCAGGAGCTCGACCAGCTGAAAGAGGTAGGCTTTAAAATCACAGAATAATTGTAAAATTATAGCAGTATCATCTAGTGTAGAGCATACGCAGCAACCCTAAAACCCCTTATTTTGGGGCGTATACCCGTCTAATACACTGATAAAAATGGGTTTCTATTGACCATGTAATGTTTTATTATCATCATTATAATATTATATATGTGGACTTGGTTTGCTGTGGCACTTTGGCACATAGCTAGCTGCTTTTCATCCTACAAGGTCAAAACTGGAAGATGATGAGGAGGGGATGCCTCCTCTGAAGGCTGCTCCCCTCCCCACCCCCCTCTTCATCCAATGTGTCCCCCACTACTGCATTGCCATGTTTATTTATTTATGCACTTTTATGGGCCTTATCTTCAAGACATTCCAGTCTGGGTCACATCTACTTGAGGCCTGGGGTGTGTTTGCCACTACCATTCCTGTAATGTCTTAATCTTAGATCGTAGATCTGCAGACTGTACAGATATGATCATTTTATAGGTAGTGTTCTGCTGTATTTATCTAAGCATGTTTGACAGGGTGCATAAAAAGCATTCTGAGTTATTCGTGTGTGTCCTGTGTTTAAATTTGATTTAGTTATGTTCTTCAGGCACATTTTAATTTTTGATGAGCTGAGATGACAGCCCAGCCAACACCTTTTTAGACATTTGATGGGCGGTAGCTATCATGTCAGAGTGTGTCTCAGCTCCAATGTGCCCTCCTCTGTGAACAAGAATTACTAGTTCATTTGTAAGGGGCGGGAGTAGGTTTGAATTTTGAACCTTCCCGCTCAGAAGAGAGAGGGATGAACAAGTTGCAGAGGAAACCAAACGAGTTACGACCTTTTGGGAATGGAAAGAATGTTGAGAGTGACGGTTCAAGCTGCGCTCGAGAGTCAGATAAAGGATGTGTCTGTTTTTCTGAACAGAGCCCGGACTTATTCCCTACTGTTCTTCACTGGAGCAGCAGTTTGTCACCGTCTTGTGATTTAGAAGGAGAGAAGTATGGCTTTAAAGTGACGTTAGGCAGACAGTCCCGCCAACGGCTGTGGCCTCTCTTTCTGTGCCCACATGTAGTCATGGAAAAAAAAGCAGATTCCCACTTTGAACAGGCTTGTTCATGGTTGCTCACATCCTCCTTTGAGATATGAGTTCCTCCTGTGTCCTCTCAGTACGCCAGTGAGCCAATAGCTGAGAATGCTGGCTTTTGGGTAAACCCCTCATTGGTTCGCCAGAAACTTTCTCATTCCTCTTTTAGGTTTTTGTCAGACATACAGAAAGGTTTTCTCAGCTCTCTGCTTCTCCCTCGTCTCTGTCCGTCTTCCAGTGGCCCCCTCTCTATAGTTGTTGTTATTGCTGAAAGGAGGAGGTCTCAGGCTGTCTCAGCAACTCCTGCTCAGTTTCCCATGCATGTCTTTGGCAAGAAGGCCGAGCTCAGCCACAGAGGAATGACAGCAAAAAGCTCCGAATAGAAGAGACAGCCTGAAAACTGTCTCAAAGAGTAACCATGGCTGCAAACTGAAGCGATTAGAAAAGGAGTGGGGATGTTTGTGGGGGGGTTTTCTTGGTTTTTCCAAAATATGTGAGTTTTGGTCTTCTTTATTTTAAAAAAAGAACCTCTCATTGTGAGTCTGGAGTGACTCCTGGACGTGTCTGATCTTTCTTTCCGTCTCACAATGGAACACAAACATCCATCTGTGCGGGCAATAAACTTAATTGTTTGCTCAAAGCTGCTGCAGAGGTTCTTTCTTTTGCTTCAGGGTCGGGTTATTCGGGTTACTGATTGTAGATCACTGGTCAGATGACCATAAAGACCACAGTTATGCTCCTTTTATCCCTCTATCCAACCCCCCCCCAACACATGCTCTGTATGAGGGACAGAAGTGATGCTATCACGGGAGAAATACAAACACATTCTTCTGACATCCCTCTGCATTTCCTCTTTATTGTCTATGGAAGAACAGTAGGCAGTAGGAAGCAAACACAAGATAAGCTACTGTCACAACAGGAGCTGGAATTGAAGCTTATCTCAGTGGCTGCTTTCCACTCAAAATCCAAAAATAGAAGTCAAGATATCATTGTGAAAAGACAAATGTCATGTTAATCAGCCTCATAGTCTATTGTTGCTCTGATTTGTGGGACGTTTTGAAGTAGGGAGGTCAAACTGACCAGAGTGGCTTTGTCGCAGCTGTTGCGAAAGCACATAAGACAGTTGTTTCTTCGGTGAGGTATAAATTCCACGTTCGCTTTGGTACATGACTACTATTTACACTCATGGCCACAGTATTTGGATGTCCATTCTCTTTTCGAGGAACCCTCCAGCTACCCTAAACCTTTCCTCGAACTTAGCTGGTATGCACAAACACAACGCAAAAGAAAATAGCTCCGATTTATGTGTGTTCATGGTGATTTAGATACCCAGATACCACTCCTTTGTCTCACGCTGGACGTAAACAGCCAATCAGAAATCATCCTGACAGCGAGCAAACTTTTGGCCATTTAGCCAATCCTCAATTTCTCGCCTACCACCGGACAAAGCGCTTATATTCACACTCAGACACACGCACACACACACACACATGCTACTCTTGAGGGAGGAAGATGGAGGAATTCTGTTGCTTAGTAACGGCACGGCTCTGTGCCTTGATTCGAGAAGCGGCACTGCTTCCTCAGCAGGTGCTGCTTTCGGAGTGAGTTTGTGGGTGACTGCCGAGGGATCACCTCACAGCGAGCTGTAATTGTAGATATACACGTGATAATTGGCTGGAAGTTACCATACATTGGTTAATGATATTCATAAGATGTTCTCTGATATAGCTGCCAAATTGGTGTGTATAATGTATATCATGTCTTTCCTATCATTGGCATACTCCTACACCTGAGACAGTGTCAGCCCCTCCTCTGTCATCCACTTCAAAGCCCTCCAAGCACAAAACTATTCCCCACCCATTATTTTCTTCACTGGCTTTTGTCACTAGGGACATGTATGTTATGTATGTTGATGTCCCCTTATTCTTTCCCATCTTCTCCGTATTTGACTCCACTGTAAAGGAGGTAAATTGCATTTGAGGACAGGATATTCTGCCCATTGCCAGAACTTGCAGTGCATTAGCCTCACAGAGCGATCCGTCTTGTACATTACAGGGAATGTTAGTCGCTTAGCAGCCATTTTCCCCCGTGCTATCTCCTCGAGACATAGACTGCAACGCTGTTAAGACTTGATGCGATCATGCATTGCTTGTGTGCCAAGGAAATTTTGACACACTCTGTATCTTAAGTCAACAGCTAATTTGGACACAATAAGCTGCTCAGTCTTCAAACAACCGCTCTGATAAAGGCACCCTCGCACGCTAAGCTGTTAATGAAGATATGATAACGCTATGTGGACTTCTACCCATTTATCATGCAGATTGCAGGTCTCAGTCACAAGGTAAAGTAGCTAATGGCATTATACTACACTCTGCACAGCAGTGTAAGAGCGTGAGGTGGTGTTCCCTCAGCTGTTGTTGATATTCTTAAGGTAAGCCACTCACAGATGACATCACGCACCACACCTCCAACCGTTAATGCAGTTCGGAGGGACGTGCCGGCTTCTGTGTATAGTCTGTGCCTTGTGTGGAAAGATGAGAGGCTCTGGTATCTGCAGTGGGCTTGATGTTAACCCTTTTTCTGCCTTTCTCAGGTCTGTGTGAATGAAAGAAGATAGAGCAAAGTGGCCACAAAGGCACCATATTCTCTCCAACAGACCCTCAGAGCATCGCACAGTCCTCCCATTTTAATTTCTTTTTTTCTGATACTGGTACTTTCCTTTTCAGACACTCAGACAATAGCACTTTAACAAAGGCCGAGAGCTCCTCTGGTCCTTGTTGCATTGCGGTGAGTGTGTGAGACGACACTGAAGTCATTCAGCCACACACAGACCCAGTTCCTCTCCTGCAACTTTGCCATCGATGTTGCGGCAGCTGCGTACTGCGTTGTGGAATTCAACCAGACAATCAGAGCCCTAAATATTGTTAAGCTCAGTAAAACCTGGGTTCTCTGTGCCTGGCTCGCTGGCTCTTTGTGCGTATGAGCCAACTGGGGTTAACGGGTCTTGGGTATCACAAGCGAAGAGAGGGTTAAATGCCAGCAGAACACAGTGTATGACAAAGGACAGATTGAGAGAGGCGGCCCATTGTGGTTACATTTGAAAGGATTGGTCACTTTTGTCCCCTTTGAAATGGCAGATCACTAAAGGATATATCCCAATGTCCTTAAACAAAGATATCTGGTGTGACTCTAAGCCCTTTCTGTGGTGTTAAATGGGTTGGATGCTGATTGGACGTCAGTAGAAAATACGACGATGACACAAAACCCATCTGGTCCCTTATATGAAGAGTCATAAATAAAGTCTGTTTCCTATTATTGGATTGCCACACCAAGTTATGTTTCATTAACAGCTGCTCGTCTCTTACTCTTATAATCTTTCCTCTCTTAGTTCAGCTATTCATGTGACTCCCAATCCTTCCTCATAGCTCATTCAAGACACCATACTCTTATTTCACTGTGTTCAGTAATATTTTTGCCTCTATCTAAGCGTATGCTAACCCTTTTAGCTGTGTTTGGTGTATTCTAATCAGTCCTTTTTATCTACAATGTCTTTTGCTGGATGGCAAGTCTGCAGTTAAGGGGTAATCTTTTCTAAATGGCACTAAATAAAGTGCCAAATCCCCTACCCACTGGGTGTAAGAGGATGAATCCCAACCGCTATGCACAGGGCTTACGGAGGTCTGGGAGTCTGCCAGTCCACCGGTCACACTCTGCAGCCTCCATAGCCAGGTGCATTTTGGGGTAAGGCTGCACAAACGCTGTCAGGTGCCTTTGAGAACTCTGTTCTTCTTGTCTTGGCCTAGTGGCCTACTCCAATGGTTGCCAAGCCCAATAGTCTGTTCTGCTGTCAGACTTGGCACTCTGCTATATGAATCTCAGCCTTAATAAGGATGTGAACATGCTGTTCTACCCACAAAATCCATTCGCTTAGAATAATGTTGACAACCATTATGGTGCTGCAAATTAAAGAAATAATTCGGCTTGGTTTTAGGTAAAATGTCCCGCTGCTAATCTGCAATGATTTTAAGGGCTTTTGTCCTTAACTCTGACACACTAAATACCATCAGCAACCATCTACAGTTCAAATAAAGGCCACATTTACTCTGGAGCATTAGTGAAAGGCTGTTGGAGTGTTCGAAGTTTCAGTGGGTAAATTGTTTGAGCTGCTTGGAATGTTTTTAGTTGCACGTACAAAGACCGGAGTGTTTGCACAGCGTGTTTAAATGAAAATAATCACACGTTTGTGAAGTCCCGTATTAGCACAGGGCAGTGTACAATGAATATGTGTTCAGTTATCTTCGTATGGAGCAGTTTGCTAGCTGTTTGCATGACCGAGGAGCCTCAGCGGAACTTTGAAGAAAGAAACATCAAGTTTCCTTCAAGCTTCCCAGAAGCTGTTGTGGCCTACTGATAAAGCTGATGGAGCATAGCATTGTGACTGCTCAAGGGAATATTGTGTAATTTTGTGTGCGTCATCAGGTCACACTCAGACCCATGCTGTCTGACTGTGAATAAATAAATATAGATGATGTTCAGATGATGTTAAATCTACATAAAGTGCATAAAAATGTGTTTACTATGCTTTATGCCACATATTGTGAATCCTACAGTTACTCTCTTTCTTTTAAAGAAAGTCATTTCTTGAAAACTTCTACTGGCATCAAAGAGAAGTAGAGGAGCTGCCATAGAAGGCCAGCAGGTTCATGATTCCACTTGTGTAATCCAGTTACCGAAGACTAGGGCCAGATCAGTCAAGAGTCCAGGCTAAAAGCAGAGGATGAGGTCATGGCAATGGCTGTATGCCTCAGACAATACAACATAGTTCTCTCAGGCAATAGACAGTCTCCAGTTTCCCTTCTCCTACACCACGCAACAGCTATAAACTTATAAATCTGACAACAAAGAAGCCAGTGTGCATGCACGTGACCACACTAGATGTGTGTTTGTGTGTGTAAGAAACTCAATGGCTACTTATCTGTTCTCTCCTACATGCCCAGTTGTCTTTGTGTAGTTTTATTGCGTTCCATTTTGTACCTTCAGGGCCTGTTTCTGGTATTTAGTGTGTTATTTTTGTATTTATATGTACCTATTATTTGTAGTTTTTTATGGCTATGTCTGTATGTTAGGTGACTTTGCTCCACACTAATACCACCTTGCCGTATACGGTTTTGTTAACTGAAGATGTCATGTTACATAACATTTGAGATAGATACTCTATTTTACCCTGTGGTCTGTCTTGTGAGAAACATGGGTCAGTTAGCTCTAGGCTCTGAGCTGCTATTCACTTATGGTCAACATTCAACCAGTTCAAGGCAGGGCAATATTTACTTGTATTGTGACACAGTCAGCTTATATAAGCAGATGAATCAGCAGGGTGTGTGGGTAGTATAAGTTTTGAACTCTGCCTGTATTATTTCTTGAACAGAGTCTCTGGATTAAGTCTGTCCTGTAGGCTGAATCAGATTGGCAGGAAACCTTACTTATCTTTCCTGCCATGAAATCCAGGTAACATGATTGAGACAGAGTGACACCCTCATATAAAATGTGTTAAAGGCCACTCTAGAATGCTTGTTTATGGCCATTTGACTCTTCTAAGCAAAGCTCTGCTCCAGCAAATCTTCCTCCTTCCTTCTATTGAAATGAAATCAGTACTCACATCCCCTGCTGCCCCCCCCTCTCCGCTCTGCATCCTGTTTACTTGTGAGGAGCCTGGCTTTTCATAGTGGATAGGAAGCATATGAATGACTCTGCATCAGTCCGGATATCTTGGAACTGGAGGAAATGACCACATGAGGTTCATCGGTCAAGTGACATCTGTCACCCGTGTTCAACAACACTTTTTTTCCCCCAATTTATAGGAGGAATACACTTGCGTTCCCTAGTGTGTTAACATCAACGCTCATTATTTTGCATTTCCTCATACTGTTCATATTATTACCATGGCAAAAAAGACAGGAAATGACATTCAATATCTGAGTCACCTAGCTTTGGTGACACTTAAAATAAAATATATTTCTTTAAATATTTTGTGCGTCAAAAACTGCCCATTGGATTTTTACATGTCTGTGGGTGCTCAAAATATGTTCAAATTAACAGATTAATTCAAGTCATCAACATCCCAAATGCAATGGGAACTTTTTAAACTGGTTGGAGGTGGATTTGCAAGTTTCAACCAGCAATCAGATCTAATAAGTAATCAAAGACAAACAAATGTTTTCCTCATTTCTCCATATTGTGGGATGCTTTACTGTCCTGGACCTCCCCGAGGGGTATTTTTACCCCCATGAGTTGAAGCCAACCTCCCTAGAGAAACAAAAGATATGAGACGGGGGTGCAACACACGCCTATTAGCATATAAGAAGACCAGGAATAAATTTGTGGTAGCTATAAGAGGACAGATGGTGGGTGCCCAAGCCCCACCCTTAGATATACGCACACATGGACACGTATCTGAAGCGTATGACTTGCCTCCACCCAAATCCAACAACTAAACAGGAGTTTTGTTGTGCAGATTGTTCTCTGCGTGGCATCCTGTGGTTTGGTGCAGTAGATGAAGAGATCATGGATGAAATGTAGACAGATAGTGTTGTCTGTTTACATGAGTACACTGTGGCACACCCCTCTCTAGTTCCTCTGAAATTCTACATAGTCCACTCATCTCAATTATCTCCTGACTGGCAGAATAGTGCCTCCCATGTCAGCTAAATTAATTAAACCGGAGGGCAGACGAAGAGAAGTATCTCCTCGTTTTAATAGGCCATCTATTCAAACATTAGCAAACCCAATTTCAAAGGGTTGTCCCCTCGCCTTGGGGGTGTTTTAACTTCAACACCACAGTGCATTCAGAGAACAGTGGTATGTCCACATTCTCCCCATACTCCATACCCACCACCCTCCCTTCCTCATCTTTCCCCAGGCTCCTATTGTAAATAGGCTAGTGGGTCTGGGTCCCCCGATCCCAGTGTGGTGTACCCGAATCTCACGGAGCCCACGCTTTGAAACCCTCAGGCATGACTGAACAGGGGGAGAAAGACAGAAGGAGGAATTGGGGAAAAGAAAAGAGGAGGGGTAAGATAAGAAGACAGAGTTGTATAGTATGGCAGGGGGCTGCCTGTACAGCAATAACAATATTAGAGTTTGGGCTCCGAGCGAGCAAGGAGAAGGAGGGGTTTTTAATTGGATGTGTGCCAGTCTCTCATGGGGTCCTTGAGAAATGGGGATAGCAGACAGAGAAAGGGAGAGAGAGAGGTTTGGATGGGAGGGGCATCGGGGCAATGCCTGGGTTTCCTGTGGGAACCAGCTCACTCTCTTTTTAAAAGGGGGTTCCTCCATCAGCTGACTTAATGAGTTTAAAGTGCCGGGGCTTTAAATGGAGGATAACCAGTTGCCTTTTTTTTGTACAAACATAGCTTAATAAATATGTATCTGATGAAAGAGCAGCAGTTTGTTTTCCAGCGCTGACTAGAGGGCATTGTGTTTCGGCGTATCTTTCATCTTTTTTTCATTATTTTACTTGAATGCCCTGTTGTTAGAGAGCCGCATAGGTATTGTGGAGTTGACCACATATTTTCGAACGTGGAATGAAAGAAGTTATTGTTTAATGCAAATCAAAGCCGATTGTTTGTCTTCTGTATTCAGATTAACCTTCAGTGCTTTATTTGCACACAGATATGATCTATTATGTGCACAGCGGTGGTGAGGCTACTGAGCCCCCACATCGTTCTTTACAAACTGACATCGCCTCATACAGAAGGCTTCCCACCCTGACCCAAGATTTAACCTCACGAGCAGAGGGACTACATGCACATGCGGGATTTAATTACTGCAAACGGGGAAAGAAGGTCATTAGTCTCTGCCTGGCCCAGAGGAAGGGCAGGACCTGCCCAAGAGACTATCTTCTGCATTTGGGAGGGTTAATGGGAACATCGGAAGGGGCAGTTAAGGACCGCACATCGAAGAGATCGGGAGATAATTTTTGCCTTGTTTGTTAGTGGAGCAGTTGTAAAATTCGATAGAGTAGATCACAAGTAAATAATTGTATTCAATGAAGCACCTTAGACGGAAAACCCCAGGAAGAAGGCAAATCGAGTTTCTGCAGTCCCTCCCCCCGATCCTGTCAATGCTTCAGCCTGATTGATTGAAAACGCCTTGGCACTAATAGGGTCTAGTATGAGGAGGGGAAATGCATTATGGGTCCCACAAACAGCATTAATCAATTGTAAGGCAAAGAGTTGGTTAAAAAACTGTATACACTGACTGTGAGCAAATAAACAAATACATTCAGTGTCCACTTCACCTCCCCCCTTCTTCCTGTAAACCTGACCATGGACTTTGGAAGAAAATGTAATTACATGTGTGGGTGTGTGTGTGTTTTGTATGTGCATGGTCCCAGCTGCGCCCCCAGCTGCTCCCCTCCTCTGTCATTTATGTCAGTAACAGCAAGAGGCTGTTTTGTGGAAGTCGTATGTAAAGGTTCTACAGGGAATAGTGTCTTTTGGGAAACGCGGTGATATACGCACTCAATAGGGACTGATTCACTACTTGTTTACTATGATATATGTGTGGCCAGATAGCAAAGAGCAAAACCAGAAATACTTGAAAGGAACCTCAGACCTCAGCGTGGTCTTTGTGCAAACTCAAATCTCAAACTGGAGAGGCACGGGACACGGGTGCGCACTGTTGCCAAAGAGAGGGAGGAGAGCAAGCTGTGCAAGGCTGAGCTCCGAAACAGCCATCTGTGTCGATGGCACCCTCCTGCCTGCCCTGCCTCTACTGACCGCCTCTCGCTCTGTCACTGTAATTGGCGTGGTAACCATAACGACGGCCGTTCCCCTGGGGTGGTGGCGCGTGGACCTGGGAGATCTCATCCACACACACGTTGAGCGTCAGGCAGAAAGGGGAACTGACAGGCTGGCTACGGGCAAGCACAGATAAGGCCGTTTTTGCATTGCAAATGGTTGAGGTTGTGAATGCCCAGAGCTTGAGCTGGTATGGAACACGTCGTGATATGAACGCTGATAAAGTAGCCAGACGCCAACCCAGACGCCGACATGGTGGTGCAATACATCAGCCCTATTGAATCTCTGCTCTCCCTCGAGAGGCCGGCTTTTTTTCTCCGTTCTGCAGGAGATTTAGTAGCCAAACAAAAGACCCAATAAACAACCAGGGGGTAAACAGATGCTCCTGTGCCCTTAATTGACTGCTAAGGTTAAATACTGAAGACAAAAACACGAGTTTAAAACCTCGTGGTTCATCTTTCCTGTTGCACAAGACAGAACAGGCAATATTTCATTATGTCGTAAAAGAGAGAAACAAAAACAGTAACTCGAGTCAAGACAAACCTTTTCAGGAAATACTTAACCCCACTGAAAATGTTGGTAGTGGAACATGGTTTGTTTTTAGGCTTAGCTTGAATTTTACTTTATAAGCCGTGTGAAAATATTTCCCGTTACACGACCTATCCTGTAACACGTAAAAACCTGCATTCATCTTATATATCATATACAGTGAGGTAAAGGTAAATAAACTGCGCTCAGACTCAGGTTTTTAAGCTCACCACCGGGGGCATAATGCCTGTTTTGACCCTGTAATAACACAGGAGCCACTCCATGAACACTCACAGTATAGACCCTTCAGCCTGACACAGACAGAATAATAGCAGTGCACTCGGTTGTCCTCCCTTTGCAGGTGTTTCACCTTTTTATTAAGGTGATATATTTTCTCCAAGCTCCTGCCTTTGTACACGTACGATGAATATAGAGTAGCAGCATGTCTGAACATGAGGTCCCATCTGACCAAAGACTTGACTTCAAACAGAATCTCTGATGCTGTCTTCAGATTAGTCGCCCATGTGAAGTCAGAGTAAAAATATGAAACGTAGTTTTCCCCAGCCAGATCTGATGAAAGCTCTAACTAGCGCTTAATCATTGCACCCTGATGTAAGCAGGGAGAATTCGTGTCAAGATTTTGTATCACTGAGCATCTGCACCCCAATTAAAGCTGTATTTTTTTATGGTTGGGGACGACTCCTTCAGTGAGGCGTGTAAAGGGCCTCATGAGTCTGATTAGCATATCGCTTGTACTCAGAGACCTGTGTATGTGCTTTTAGTGCATGCATCTACCTTCTCTGTCCTGCCCTGCAACTCTGGAGATCCGCACTCTGCCGCAGCTTTGTGGTTGTTTTTAGGAGGTTCACGCCCTTCAAGTCTCATGATGACGGTATTGTGTTCAGCCAAGTCTACTTGAGGCTAAAAAACGTATTTTCAAGGAAATATACGTCTCATAAACTCACATGTGGGTGTGTTTCTCTAACCTCTGCTTTCTCGCATCCTCTGTGGTGTATTCCTTGCCTTTGGCATGCAGCAGTGCATCCCCTGTTTGTACGTGTTGATAGCGTGAGTTGCATGCAGTGTTTCGGGAACCCCTATGAGGCTCTGAGCACTCGCCTCTTCCTCCTTTTTTTTATCTCAGGAGGGAGAGCAGGCCTCAACACGGCTGGAGTACCAGGTGCTGCAGTATGCCTAACTGCAGGGCATACTGGGAAAATTAGAAATGGTGTATATAATGTGTCGAGTGTGTGAAATTGTCCAGGCCTGTGTGTGAATAATAAGCCCAACAGCTCTGTGCTATGCAGTGAATCAATGTGGCTCTGTGCCCAGACAACTGCTAATATCTCTGCCGTCCTTATTCGCATTACTCTTATTTTTTTCCTCTCCTCTCTCCTTCTGTTCGGCACAATTAACCGTTAAATATGATGGTTTCTTCGACATGTTCTAGAGTTACTCCTCTTATAAATCTGCCTGCTTTAACGGTCCGGATTTAGAGTGGCTGATGTGGTGAGAAACTGTAGCAAGATGGGGGGATAATTGTTACCAGTAGAGTTAATCATAACCTCCACGGATTTGTTAAGGGATGAAAGCGAATCTGTCTTTCCCATTTCGATCCCACCCCCACTGAAGAGTAAAGTCTGAGGTCTGAGGTGAATAATTAGTTTCTCTGTTACTCATTACAGCGAGTGTCATTGGCTTTGGCATAGCATACTCTTAATAGGAAACAGTGCTCTCAGTAAATTGCGTTAACTAAAACAAGCGTAGGCCGCCACGTGACGTGATGAGCACTCCTAACAGAAGCATGTTATACAGCTTGTTGACACAGAAATGCCACAGTGAGGTATTGTGTCCCAAAGAAGTAAATGAAGTGAAGTGTACCGAGGATTTTTAGTGTGGAATAGTGGGTCAACATTGCAGTGCTAGGTGATACGCATGCGTTGCAGGACAGATCCTCTTTGACCTCATGCCTCAAGAGATCTGTGTTATGAGCAGTTGATAATGGGCAGCTAAATATAGAGCCAACACACATCGAGGCAAAATGTCCCCTCGAAGTTGCCGTCTGCGCACAGAGATGGAAACGACGAACACGTCTCTGTTTATTATCACGAACTGTGACTCCACGTGAGCTGCGATTCACGAGGCAGGCAAATTCATTCAGTGTTTTTTTTTTTTTTTTTTTTTTTTTTTCTTCCTGCTCCACCTCTCTTCCCCCGCAATCGCCTACAATGAACACTGACCAGCCTTCAGTGTTGAGTCTTTGCTGCTGCAACACTGCTTAGGAATCCAGGGTCAACCCCACCATCTGTATGAGTAACCAAGCTGATGCAGATTACATAGCGTTATATTGTTCAGCATTTGTCACAGCAGCGTCTTTGTCATAGCACAAGAATGCTGCAGAAGAGACTGAAAGAATCAGCCCACTCTTGTCCACAGGTCTCGCCAAACACACTCTCATATCACTTTTCTGCATCTTCACTTCGTGTTGTCTGGTATTGCACAGTAGGCATGTCCTGCTGTGCCCTGTCTGGCATCATTATGTGAGATTAACATGTCAGCATTATGTGTGGATAAGAGGAGCCACCCTAATGTCTTCTTTTATTCTGTTGAGTCTGGCTTAAATGTGCCCCCCCCTCCTCCGCAGCATGCAGATGTGACCTTATTTTCTATGCCAAAAAATATGAGTCATTTGCTTTCTATTCTTATTTCCTTTTGTTTTCGCTCCCACTGAGACATTTATTGCCAGTTTCTGTGGGTCTGGAATTCTAGTTTTACTCTCCTTAGGTTTTCTTAGTCCTTGTCTCTCTTATTTCATTTCTATCTATCTTGAGGACATATCAACTTATAGCTAAGCAAAGGATAAGGCTTGTAGCTGTAGCTCCTTTTAGTCTTGTGTAGCAACAAAGAAGCTGCCCGACGCCTCGCTCTGTCTTATCCTGTTTCCATTTCTCCATTTCTGTCTGCCTCTACTCCTCATATTTGTACGACAAGCTTTACTTTTCCAATTAGATCCAGACTGTGAGACCGCAGGGGACTAAATGGAAACTCTCACAAGGAGATTATCATAGCTGGACCAGCGATATAGAAGAATCTGATCCAAATCTAGAGAGTTTTTTAATTGGGTTTTAGTCCTGCAGCAGGACTCTGTTGTATCGATTGAAATATTCCTTACCTAAATCCAACCCCATGTACAGATCCTGTCTGTGTGTGTCTATTAACCTGAATGCACACATTGGCTGTGTTCTCCACTGCAGAGTGTCTGCAGTAACCAATTCTCTGGACACATCTTTACCGTCTCACTTCATGTCACAAAACTGCTGTTTTCTGCCGGTGGGACAAAAACCGAAAATAGAATTTCAGCTTTGGTTTGCTTCAGCTCCAGGGGGCCTCTGAGACTGGGAGTATTGATTTGTTTGTTACCTGTCAGAGACCCAAAGCCCATCTCCCTTGTGACCTTGACTCACCGGATCAGAGAAGCGTATACACAGGAGGATTGTGAGCCGATGAACTCCGTGACCTGTATTCTCCCTGCTTTAACTTTCTATACGATGTGAGGTTGTTGAAAGTATCAGTACTTAGATGCTATTTTGATACTGTGTGTTTATGACACAATACTATATTTATTTATAGTTATATCACTGAACAGGGATCACATAGCAAAAGGTGTTATTAACCGCTGAGTGCTGATTTGTCTCACCTTCTAATCAGTGGACTTCGCCTCTGAAGGCTGCGTGTGTGGTCAGATTAGAGGACAATACAACAATTACTCCATGTCCCAACATGCTTTGAACACAAGCGACCTTTAATAAATCCAAGACTTTACTGTCAGGGAATTGCTGTCGTAGCAACATTTGTTTTGCTGGAAGATAAACTTACCTATGGCTGATTGAGTTTAACAATCTGATCTGAAAATAAAGATCACTACCAGAGAAACCAGTGTTTGGACTCTACCTAAAACAAAAAATGAAATCATAGCAACGGGGTCCTTTCTTAAATTAGTCTGCATTCATGCACCCGAGTCTTTATTTATACCCTTTGAAGGCTCCTATGTGCTAATCTTGTGACTAGTAGTCAGATCCTCTGTTTTGGTGTGAGCAACGTATGGGGAAGTAATGAGAATAAGTATGACAGCTGAGAAAAGAGAACTAATCATAGGTCAGTCGTCTAATTTTACAACTCCTCAATCACATGGTGTTCTTGATCACAGTGATTATGTACTTTGATCTCCAGCATAAAGTCCAGCCCAGCAGGGTGTCTAACGTCTGCTCGTAATGTGTTCACTGAACTGGAATCAGACGTTGTGTTCTATAAAGGGATAAATCTCTTAAATTATTGACCTTTCCTTATACGGTGTCTAAATGGTAGCCATAGCCTTCAGCGAGGAAGCCCAGTCCAGACAGCGTGCTAATGACTAAAGACCTGCCTTTTATTAGCTTTACAAGAGATTAATAATCCATGCTCACATACCCAATGTAAAAAAAAAAAAACTGCAACATATGGCAAACTAAAGCTGAATTATGAATCAGGCGGGAGGCTCATTGTGGGATTATGAGCTTGGTCGTGTGCTTCCCCAATTTTCCCTCCCCTAAAAGTAGCCTAAACCCACACTTGGGGAGTTGAGATTAAAGGCCTTGGGTCAGTGGGTTTTGGCTAGAGGCTGTGCTCTGTGTTTGACGGATAGTCCTCTTTGATTGGATTGATTGGAAGTCCCCTCCATATCTACCACACACCAAGATTATAATGACAGGATTCCCCTGGTTTTTGATTGGGTTAATCCTGCCTCTTGTAATTACTTCCTAATCAAATACAGCCCCCCGCTGATTGATGGGGTGATTTCTGAAGAGAAGGGAAGTGGTGGGGAAGTATGAGGAGAGTCATATATTAGATTCACTTAGACTCACTTACTTGCTCATTGACCAATACATTGGATTTCAATAAACAGCCACGCAAACTTTGGTTTTAAGATTATTGAAGCACCTCCCAGTGGTTAAGGTCGCTCTTTTTTCCTCTATTGAAGATGATGTATGCATACTGTAGATGTTGAGTAACAGTTGCAGGCGGTCCAGTCAATGAGGGTTGTAAGGTAGCAACTATCAATCAACAAAGTAGCTTCTTGACTAATCAATTAATCAACTTATTTCAGCTTTAGTGTGTTGGATCAGTTGGTATTTGATCTACTAACTGGTTTCAAAATGTTGGCAGATAGTAGTTAATCTAAACAAATGCAAAATACATTACTTGGGTCTTTAACAGGGGTTCATGACACATTCTTACAGCAGTACAGCACATTCTTGAATGTGCTAATGGACTAAATATGCATTTGTGATAAAGAGGTTTCCCAAAGAAAGTCTACAGATGAGGTTCCTCATGCCACTGACAAATTTAGCACCATTTCAGACTGCCTCTAAAAAAAGCATATTGTGCCTCAGTGTGAGACTATCAGTCCATCTTTTCTATCTCCCATGAACCGTCATCTATACTGGAATGTGACACATTCTAGCAACCCTGCACGAGACACAATGTCACGCACTCCTGTAACCCATTAAACCAGTTTTATACGTTCACACATTCGTCACGTTAAGTCCCGCAAGTAGGCCAGTCCGACTGCTACGAATTTCCAGATTTTCCTTTCTCTAAAGGAATTACTGGGATTAACATGATAGGCATTCAAACGGAGAAAATCCTGCATCAGCCAGTCACGTGCAGATGTAAGGGGGTAGCAGGTCAGAGAGAAGAGAGAGTGCGCCGCAGCTGCAAACAAGGTCAGAGTCAGCGCCTCAGGTGATTTCAGATTACTGCCTGCACTCGAGCTGTGTGGCGAGATGAGAATCAGAATTTCCATTGGATCACCGGTGGTTACAGGATTGGAAATGAAATCTGTAATCACGGGGGTGATTATTTTGAGAAGGGAGAGAGAGAGAATAACCTAACCTAGATTCTGCTGCAGTTAAGATCTCTCTCTCTCTCTCTCTCTCTCTCTCCCTCTCTCTCTATCTCTCTCTCTCTCTCCCTCTCTGTCTGTCTCTGTTCATATTTTGCTCTCTTATGAAAATGTCCCCCCCACGGAAGGTGTAGGCTAATCCTTAGCCGATATCCGACATGTCTTCCGTATTTATTTAATCTTCATAAACTTCTTCCCCCTCAAGCAATCTGTAAAGATCAAATAATATCTGCTGACCTTCCCGTACTGTGCTATTAACTCCTGAGGTATTAAGAGAATTAGAATAGAGGCTTGTCATGATCACCCAGACACTAGTCCATTTGCTCTACTTTCCCTGTTTGGTTTTTCCATCTGTGGAGTCACTGCAGAGCACGTGCAGGGGAGGCCAACATCCTGCGGGTAGGGGAGGGAGAGGAGTGGGGGAACAAGGGGGAAGACGGGAGGATGCAGCCCAGATGGAGCCTAGCTGATTATCTCTACAGGCCAACAGCCCTATTTTGGGAGGTTTTTGAGTCCTAGTCCCCAGCTGAACCGCAGTAGCAGAGATTAATGTCAGTTACAATCCTGATATCCAAATTTTAATAGTCAGCTAATGCTTCATCCCCTAATTTACGTATATATATATATATATATATATATCTAGTTTGGCCATTTAATACTATTGACAATGAATTAACAACAAATCCTGCCTTGTTTTTTAACATTATTGCCTCTAACCTACTCATTTACTTTGTCTCCAGGCCTTCGGACAAGCCTACTCCAACCACAGGAAGGTGGCAGCAGATGGAGAGAGCCGTGAGGAGTCTCTTATCCAGGAGTCGGCCTGCAAGGAGGCCTACTACGAGCAGAGGGTCCTGGAGCTGCAGACCGAACTCCGCCAGACACGCAACATCCTCACCAATACCCAGTCTGAGAACGAACGCCTGAATACCATCAACCAAGAGATGAGAGAGGTAAGAGACAAGGCCACGCAACCAGAACCAGAGCAGAATTATGCCTGGTTTTGAAAAAGGGGGTTACAAATAGGTCAGCTAAATATGTTTCATAGGGTGCTGCGCACACTGCACACATGATGGATCAGGGTAAAGTCAAAGAAGATTGCTGCGTTCCAGCCTCAGTACTGAAAATGAACTCACTGCTGAGTTAAAGCAGAGGGTTGTGTCGGCTCTTGTTTGCCCGCAGCCATCGAGAACAACGGGTGTGTTTGTTGATGCTATCTTCTGATGCTATTTATCTGTCTGACGCTGCAGAAAAACATAACAGATATTCATCACTGATCAGTCTCAAGCTCTGTGCAGTTGAACCCAGGAGGAAACTGGGACAAACGGCTTTTCACTATATGGGTTCAAAAAATAACGTTTGAAATGAAGAGGTGGATCCTCTCAGAGGCTGTAGGGTTAGATGGAGTGCTGCATAATTACTACAATCATTATCCTCTGACACTTTGAACATCCCTGTCCACGCATGTACCTTTTGGGGTGTGATTGTTGGAGGACTGGTGTGTTTTTTGACATGTTAGAACAAGGGAACCAGGCTGATTTAAGAAACACCTTACCTTGAAGCCTAGTGCAGGGTGGAGTTATAATTACAGTGAGAAGAAGAACACAGAGGCCATGGGAAACTGCAGAAGATGTCTCCATCCTGCATGAATGATTAATCGATTCATATATTCAATTCGTGTCAACTGTTGCATGACCACAGCGCTTAACCCGTTGCCCCAGCTGAGGTATTAGTGACACACCTCACTCAGACAAAAACTCAGCTCAGACAAGCCTTTTACCTGCCTCTTAACCGATATTGGTGCTGCAGAAGCATGATCAACCCATTTACCTAAATGGGAGCACACCCTTTACACATTCCAGCAAACATTTTCATACTCTACTCTCTTAAGCGTCCCCGATTGTCATAATGCGAACCTTTATTGTCTGCGCCCCACTTTGGACAATGTCTGACCCCTTCAGTGTCTCCATTTTCATATAGTCACAGCTAATTGACCTCATTAGAAGAGACGAGAGTGCTGTGCAGAGCGTGGGCTGTGGGTCTTTGCCAACAGAAGCTGGCGATGAGTGAATTAACAGGACAGCAATATGCATAGGGATGCAGCGGTTAACCGATTGCACCATCAATCGTGATTTTAAAATGTCACGGTAACAGAGTGTTTCTGTCACTTAACAATCAATGGAGCCGTGAGTTAAGAGCTGGCCGCTAAATGCAACGTAAATTAAGAGAAATAAACCAGGAAAAGGAAACGTATTTCTTTAATTTTTAACTAAAACTGGAACAAGCAACCAAAAATCCTTGCGGAATTTTATACATCTCTGTTCATGGAACCTGTAATTTTCCTTAGACTATAGTCGTACCTTCAAAAGCTGCATCCCCAGAGCAATACAGGTCGACTGGGAGATGTTGGAAGCTTTCAGGAAGCCTGTTTGACACAAAGACAGAGAGACATAAAGGGATGAAAAGAGATGAACAGAGACTGACAGCAGGGAAGAGGGGACCCTCTCACTGCAACGATAAAGAGGGGGGGAAGTAGCAATTTCCTTGAGGAGGTTTGGCTATATGAGGAGGGAAGGAACAGACTACTCATGCTAAATGTAATTTGATTTATTTTACACTCCCAGCTCTATACAGGTGCATCATACATCACATACAGTACCATCATGTATTGTATTTTGTGCAGGGATTCTTTGGTTCCAGCACCACTTTACCAGAGCTGCATTTCGGTTTTAAACAATCAGTGTTGTTATTTGTTCCATGCATCCCCACACCCCAACACAATATGACATTCAGCACATCTTTCTCCATTCACTCCCCTCTTTATGACGCTCTCACCATGTGGCAGTTAAAGCCATCAGTGTTCCGGATCTTTCTGTGTCCACGCACAGCAGATTTCACCGATCCACTGTTTTTTAGGTCAACGCGGTAATTCCAGTGTAATTGGGAGAAGGGACGAGTTTGAAAAAGGGGCTCCCTTCCCTTCCTGAGTGAGTCTAAAGTCTTTCAAGGACAGCTGCAGGAATAACTGCTGCTTTCTGTGAGTCACTGCTCGAGAGAGAGATGTCAGCAGCGTTTCTTTCTGAGTTTAGTGAAAATGACATGTCACCCACAAGTTTAGGAAAGCTCCAAATTCCACTTTAATTAGGTCATTTGCTGCTCAGCTCTGCATGTTAGACTGCATAAGTTTGGCAGTACAGAAGCCAGATGTGCCTCAGCAGACATGTTTTTGAAAGCAGAACATGAGCTCCCCTGCATAAAACTTTACTGCCTGCAGGCATTCAAGAGTCAACTTGAACATGATTACCTTCTACAAAGACATTAGACCTCTTAAATCTTAAATGGAGAAAGATGTGCTCAATTGTATTGGAGTTTAGATATTAAATCTCCCAGCTGAGGTTATCTACTCCTTTATATATTTATCGTAAAATGCGAAGGGTTCATTGCAGGTCCGATTTACAACTTTCGACTGGTGTTGCACTGGTGGCCTGCATGTTGGCCTTTCTGCAGGTGCCATTCCCATTATAAACAGCACCATGGGCCCTGGCGAGCTCTAATTGGCTAGATAAAAGGGGGCTGGAGTGTAAATCGCCCCATGTATGGGAGATAATGACACCCTTCTAATGGTACTTATGTGGGTGCTAGGAGGAGTGTGTGTGGCAGGCCAATGGAGGGAGCATGGGCACTGAGGCTGGCATTGTGACCAGACTGACAGGACTGAAAGGGGCCTTTGTCCCCTGGGTTTCAGATTAGCTCAGGCAGGGAGAAAAAGGCGGCTGCATTCGGAAAAACGAGAATGCTACGAAAGAAAGAGAAGGAGGCCTAAAATCCGTTGGAGAAGGAGAAAGGCTTAATTAGAGTAAATTCAGCATGGTGGCGGACGGTGCTGCTTTTCTGGGACAACATGGCTAATCATAATTGAGTCAGGAGGATGACTCAATTTCATCCTGGAATGTAACTGACAGTTGGGCTCTAACTGTTGCCTTTTGTGTTGAGTTGAAAAGTGAGTTTTGTCTTTGTCCGTGCTCATCTACAATTTTCCTTCTATAAAGTATTGATGCATTTACGGTGAGAGACATCCTGGCATCCATCCAGCTGAAAGAAAGCCTGCAAAAGGCTTGCGAAATGTAATTTGACAGTGTGTTGTTCACATATGAATCACTAGATAATGTCACCATTCAACCACTCCACAGATCTGGAAGCTTCACTCAGTGTAAAATGGCTTTTGTCTCTGCACAGGCCAGTTCATTCACAACCATTTAGTTACAGCGTCTGGATACTTCTGTCACATTTAAACCTCCCAGGCAGTCTCTTATGCCAAAGACTCAAATGTTAGCCCCAAGCACCGATAAGACACATTTCTCTGCTATGGTGCAGTCTACAGGATTAAATCCTCCACAAAGAGCTTCTAACATTCTGAGGAGGCGCTCTCTAATAGGCATGACTTCATTAAATTCAATCTCACGTCGCGAGAGCCTACAGTGATGGCTGCCATTATCCTCACAGAATGGGGATACCCAATGCCTGCCTCTTAGGAAATTATCAAGCAAAGCCAAAGGTAAAAATGCTGAGAAATCTTATCGGTCTATCTTTAGTTTCTATTCCAACTACCACTGAAAATAGAATGCTTTTCCACCACAGCATCACCACATGATCGCGTACTGTACGTTCAGATCACTTAAGATGCTGCGCTGACACAGTTCCTAAATTGAGGGAGGGTAACAGTTACAGCCATTCTGAAATAATTCACTTACTCGGACCATTTTACCCCTCGCAGACATATAAATTATGGCGGTGTGCTTCGGCATAATGTAGAGCCCATTCAGATGTTAAACATGACTGGGTTTTCCACCTCATTGACACAGTTGATGGAGCTGTCAGTCATTAATCCAAGCACTGTTTCGACTGGCTGAATGAAACACCTGACGGGCGCGGGGGATTGAGAGAGGGAGGCGTGTGCATTGATGGGATGAGTTTAAAAGGTCAGAAAAGGGCAGAAGTTTAAGCTCATCGAGAGGAAGTGCATTGTCGTTATTGCAATCAGAAGAAATTGGAGTGCAAGGGTGCAGGTTTTCAGTGGCAGATGGACTTAGATGGAATAGCGTTTCAATTTTTCACAGCAGTGCTGAAGCTTTACCTTGATTATTGAAAGGTCAGAGCCGGGCGGCAAAGAGATCCAAGGTGGTTATCCTTTGACGTCAGGCTAATGAGACTCCAACGGGGCTCTGGGGTGTTGATGTCAACGGCCTTGTTATTTCTTGTGACATTAATGCCAAGACTGATCCTCTCTTGTCCTGTGCTAGTAGGGAGGGAGGACAAGTATAGAAAATCAAACAGAGAGAAGGTTGAACAATTGGTACCTGAAGGAAAAGCTTCACTGGGACTACAGAGGAATATAATGAGTAGAGGGAGAGAAGAGGTGTGCACCAATCATTGCTTCTACTGCTGTCACAAGTGACCTACAACCTCCTCTAATGCCTCCACATGTTATCTGGGTTATCTGGCCACAGCACCCAACATCACCTAATCTTCCTCCCGTTTCGGCTTACTGTCTTGTGAGCTGAATGCCTCACAGATTGATGGTTATTTTTAGTCCTTAATAGCGTTGTTTGCCATTGATCCCTAATAATGTCTGTCTTTTGGAGTCATCTTTACTGAAGCTCTGAAAGTGTGTCGTTCTTGATTGAAGCCCACGTCTCGCTGCACCAAAGAGGTTTTCCATGCCCGATCAATGGATCCTAATGAACCAACAGCACACATACAAACAGGGCTTCACATTCACTTAGACTAATGGGTGTAAGCATGCTCACGTGGACATCTCTCCACCCTCCATCCAAATGACCTCGAAAGCACTAATTCACTGTTAAGTGCATGTGGGCACACTTTCACCCTGCGGGCTTTTTAAGAGTGACACACTGGCCAAAGTTCCATCAGCCACGCACCCACAGGGTTCCTTTCACTTTTTAGTTTTTAATTGTCTCATTGAAAAGTGTGACCTTGACTCTGTTTTCTCTTCGCTAATGGAGTCTGAGTAGACTGAACAGAATGACAATTGCTCGCAGCGAAGTGGAGGATAAAAGCAGATCTGCTTTCATCCACATTCACGAGTCTGACAGTAGCAGTAGGCCCCTGAGCTTCATTATTCCTTTGCTCTGTCTAACGCTATACTGGGGTGGGGGGGTTGAGCTGTCCTGCATCTGTGATTCAGTTCCCGTCTCTTCCTGGAAGGTAATCCTGGGATCCTGGGATGGGCTTGGCTTGGTAAAGTCAGAATTAACTCGGGTTGACGTGACCTTGACATCCCGCAGAGCCTACAGGACACATAAAGGTTTTTTCTCATCAGCTCACCGAAGTCCAAAAGGGCTCTCTGGAGAACAGTACAACTAGAGATCTACAAGCAGAAGTGAAACATGGCTGTCCCTGTCTGCTTTTTTTTTTATCTGATAGATAGATGTAATTGGACTATGAGGAAGGAATTCAACTGTGACTGATACATGGCCTCTAAAAGCATGTCGGGGGAGATGGGGGGTTGGAAAAATGAGAGCAATCATGTTGGCGAGATGGCAAAATGGAGGTCTGTGGTATTAGAAAGAGAAGCCGAGAAAGGAGGGCTAAAAAAAAAAAAACAGCATTGACCTGCACTTGGAGTCATAACATCATCGTAATTTTGGGGAAAGAAAATCTAGTGCATGTGCATTTTACTTAAGTGCAAAGTGAGCAGGATGGAGAGCGAAATGGAGGTCCGCGGAGTAAGATGATAAAAAAAAATATCTATTTATTTTGAGCCCGTCTGGGATTTTATATCAATAATACAGTCCTGCGCCGTCTGAGAGGCTGGTTGGCACTTTCAAGCGAACTAAGGAGGAAGAAGCCAGTAAATACGGATTTTGCAGAAATGCAAGCTGGCTTCTCTGGAGTTATTAAGAACAGAGCAGAGCCTTTAACAAAGCATTGAAACATTCCTAATCTACACTTGTCTTAATCCTGAAACGTTGCCACTGTAGCCTACAGAGTGCTGGAGCTATAGAAGTGGAGGTTACAGTAGCTTAAAACACATTGAGAAATTACCCAGAGCTTTAATACGATTTATGCAGGCTCAGCGCCACGGTGCTGTCAAAAGCAGTTTAATGGTGAAAAGAAGGCTTTACAGTCGAACGTGAGAGAGCTGGAAGAAGCGGTGACCCACAGAAATGTGTGGTCTTGTGACATTTTGCAGCACAACACTTTATCATTCATATACACAACCACACACACACACACACAGACTAGTGCTCACTGTGCTTTTAAGGATCTAATAAATTGCTCCTGTCCTGTAGGTTTATGGTAAAGGCTGTGCAACTCGGTGTTTTTACTGCCACCCACTTTGCGTGGAAGTGACACATTTGTCTGTATGTGTGTGGTGTGGGTGGATTCAGACAGCTGTCCAGACATCACCTGTGGTGACAAGAGGCAGAGGGGGGGGGGGGTCATAACTAACCACACATAGGCTTATGGTGGCAGCTCAGATGGCCTTCAGCCACACACACACACATCAAATTTTTTGTCACAAGCATTCCCAGGAGAGACGCATGTCCCTCGTATGATTAAATGTTATTCACACATGGCCACCGTAAACCCAGATGAGCTCACTCAAATTAACTTCTGTCAGGCACAGCAGGGCGCCCCTCCAGTCTCTGAGGGGTTGAGTGTTGCAGAGGATGTGGAAGCAAGGTGAAAGGTCAAAGTCCTGGTATGCATTGTAATCAGATTGGAGTGGAACCTTTAATCAGGTTCAACTGCTGGCCTGTATTCACTGAGAGCAAACAGCGCTGACCCTCCAGCTGAGGCACATAACCCTGGCCAGGAAAAGACCAGAACAACCAGCTGGCACCGCTTTGTCGAGCTAAAAACAAGAGATCATTCCAGCAATGTGACGATTATGCTGAATGTTGAAATAATTGTCTATATGTTGTTTGATACTCTCTAAACTACTATGGTTTGAGCGCCGTTCCCTCTCAGAAGTCAGGACCACTGCGTAGAGGCGTAGTGGCAGGACTGATCTGTATTGTGAGCTCATGCATTATGCAGTAATGCAACATCAGGGCTTTCGCGCAGCAAACACCCACGCTCATTAGCAATGTGCAAAACCCAGATGAATATTAAAGCACCTTCAAACGTCAGCCTCGGCTCCAGCCCTGCACATACTGATTAATTATTACATCGAGCAAACGAGGAGCATGTACGCCTCATCAGTGGGGATTTAGCAACATCGTTTTTTTGTCAGCAAATTCCTCAATAAGCCAAAATACGCGAGTAAATTTGAATTACAGGGGGAGGAACACAAACAAATTGTTTTTTGGTGCATAATAGTCTCCTGGGTCACATTAGTTAGATGTTTAGAGCAAGAATTGTTGTCGTTGTAGCTTTTTTTTTGCTGTATTTAGTGTAACTAGGAAATTGAAAGTGTCTGAGCACATCACCGGTGAGGGATCAAACCATTAATTTTCTAGTTATTAAAAGGTGTTTCTAACAGTTAAGATACCTGTCAACACCAGCTCATTACACACTCTATTACAGTAAGTAATATTACTGCTGTGTATTCAGTCTCAAGGCTGCGCTGATGAGATAGTCTGCAAGGTGAAAGCCTCTCAGGTTTGACTTCCTGTGGTCGCTGAAATGATCCGAGAGCAGGGATTGTGACGCAGCCACATGGTGACGGCGTGAGACGGCGGGGGCCACCTGGCAAGGGATTGGGAGGCTAATTGTCCCTCTGGTATTTGGTTATCGCTGCCAACTCTCCTGAGGGAAAGACACGCATCAGACACACACACACACACACACACACACACACACACATGCAAATCCTGACCATATTGTAGATAAAGAGACTTCTCTTACCGTCTCGGACGGGAATATATATACACACACTCTGCACCTGTTCAGGATTGAAGCGGTGCCATCGAATTCACCTGCGCGCACACTCTTTAAGAGTTTCACACTCGCTTGCACACGAGAACATTCAAGGTCAGTTCAGACAGTGTTGAGTACAGAGATCTATTTCAAGGGCTTTCCCCCCTCCTTCTTCCTCACATCACATTACATTACACACACATGTGCATGTTCAGTTGAAAAAAGAGTGAGGCCCACCCTCCTTCAGCGAGTATCCCCTTACTTCAGAGCTTTTATCTAATTCTCTAAGAGCTGCCGGCTAAGATGTCCCCTCCACCCAAATTTCTTGTGGCGCTCATGTGTTTTTGGGATGAGCCAGGCAGCAGGGGTGGGGAGATGGAAGATGGAGCGTTAAACAGGGTGATAGACGAGGTTGTAAGGGACAGGTGGTTCAGTAGGCCTGATCCTTGTGGCTTTCAATTTGTGTCTGTGTCTACAAGCGGGGGGGGAAGGGCATGTCTCTTACCTCTCTAACCTTTATATAATTAATGATGCCTTTTCGTGAGCAGCGACAGAGAGCCAGCAGCACTGGCAGTATATCTTAAACATTACTGCTAGCTTGTAAAAACTGCTGAGAAATGTTGACATTTTCTTTTTTGTGAATTACCTACAGTCGCATATTGCTTCACTGGAATATCAAAATACTAGCACATTTGCACAACTTCTGATTTCAATATATTCCACAATTGGGCTGATTAGTCATTGTATCCTCTTATTCAGAGACCCCAGCCTAATCTGATGCTTCTTTAGAAAATTAGACCATTACAGCACTTCCCTGCCATTGAATGGCTGTCACCATGAGAGAGATAAGTAGGCTTCAGTCTCTTTGGTGCCATCAAAGCTGGCAAGCGGGCAGGCACACTTGTGGCCCACTGCCCGGAGAGACACCTGGCACCTCCCTCTCGAACATGAACAGGCGCGCGCACACACACACACAACGGTTAGGCCAGATGGGAGCCCTTTGTTAATTGGCAAGATTTAGAACATTTAAAGACACTAAAGCGACCATATCCAATCAATCGCCTCTCCCCACACCCGGTCAAACGAGATTGAAATACTGTTCGCTGACAGCTCTTCCTCTTCTCCCTCGTTTGGCCCCTACAGAACAGCCAGATGGTGGAGCTCCAGAGGAATCAGCTGCGTGACGACATCAAGGAGTACAAGTTCCTGGAGGCTCGTCTGCTGCAGGACTACACCGAGCTGGAGGAGGAGAACATCTCGCTGCAGAAGCAGGTCTCCGTGCTCAAACAGAGCCAGGTGAGGACGGAGCAGTGCTGCACAAAGTTTGAATCGCGTGAACCCTTTTGGCACATTTGCCTTCATTGCTGGTTATCATCATGCAGGCTTAATTAAACTGTTCGATTTATCTTGTCCAAGTGTTTTGGTTTTTTTTTTTTACACACTCTTATCTTACAGCATCTCAGTTGCCCTACAGGCACTCCACCTCCCACACATCAGCTCTCAGTCTTTCTCCTTCCTGTACTGCCAAAAACAACACGAGCGCTTTATTATTCAGATGTAACTACGATAATAAAAACATTCTCTAGTAAAGAGATGAGCAGCTGCCATTGTTTTTTTTCAAATGCCTGGAGCTGCTGCGTGGTTGTAAAAGTGAGATTCTTTAACAGCTATCATTCTCGTGACTAGAGATTCTCACACTTCATGGGAGAAAACACACTTCCTGGTTTTGCTCAAATGAGTGATGGTGAGGGCAAAAAAAATCCTATTTGCACATCTGCAAATATAAAAACGAGAATAAGACTAAGACATTTCCATTCGATGCTGGCTTTCATGCTCGAGCTGTTAATTCTCACCATACTGTAGGCGCTTGTCATCTTAAATTATGTTTTCTATATTCATTACGGAGGGCATGAAACAGATAAACAAAAGCAGCTCCTGTTTTTCAGACATCCGATATAAAAAGGATTCCCAAATCCAATTAACTTAAAACTAATTAGAAAGGGAAATTAAATGGATATGTTCTTGATTAACATTATCCTGAATAATGTCAGCTTTTTGATCCAGCTGGTGTGCCACACATGAACCCGTCTTCAGTTGGAGCTGTGAATCCACTCATTAAACGTGTTCCCTCTCCTGCCTCACCCAGGTGGAGTTTGAGGGTTTGAAGCATGAGATCCGTCGCCTTGAGGAGGACACTCAGTTCCTCAACAGCCAGCTGGAGGATGCCATCCGACTGAAAGAGATCGCCGAGCGTCAGCTCGGAGAGGCCCTGGAGACCATCAAGACTGAGCGTGAGCTGAAAGCTTCCCTGAGGAAAGAGCTCTCCCACTACATGAGCATTGGAGACACTCTGTATCACAGGTAAATAAAGAAAAAGAACACAAACGAGGTGCTCCGAGGCCTCTGCGTACACTGTAAAGAACACTAAATGACACAATGTTCCCACCTTTTCCCCCTCAGCCCTCTTAGCATTTCCCTGGATGGTCTCAAGTTCAGCGACGATGCCGGCACTGAGCCTAACAACGACGAGGCTCTCCACGGTTACGAGAACGGCTTCACCAAGCTTGCCAATGCCATCACCTACGAAAACTGCATCTCCACAGCCAAGAAGGAAGAGCTGTTCCATCCCGCGCCCAGCCTCGTGGACAACCTCCTGAGCGAGCTTAACATCTCGGAGATCCAGAAGCTCAAACAGCAGCTGATGCAGGTTTGTTTTTCGTCACCATGGACACAACACTGTTAACAGTAGAATATATCGCTGACCTCTGCAATCCAGTTTTAGTAAATAATAATTATCATCCGTTCTGCAAACAAGTAACAGTCGATAAATTGATTGCAATTGCAAATTGATCACATTGTGATGTAGATGAATAGTCTCAGCAGTGTTTGTGTGCAGTGCAGAGAGAATCAATAGCAGGCTAGTCAAAAGACATAAAGCACCTTGACTTTTCCTCTAGAGTTTAAATTGGTGACGTCTTTGCTTATTTTCTCACATCAATATGATTCACTATACCTCAAAAATACTGTTATCTTACAAAACAAACTAGATTAGACCACATGAAATAAATGAAGATTTATTTTATGAGCTTGGAAGTATCTGAAAGAGCGAGTCAGTGGAGTGTTTGGGCTAGATCCTGACCCAGGCTGCTGCTGCAGTGATCTAAATCCGCAAAGTTAATCCAGGAAGACCCACACACACACACACACACACACACCCTTAAGGCTCCACTGCGCCACGAGGCAGCGGGTGGTGGCACCAGAGGACCTGCCATCTGCTTGCACATCACCCCATGAGTCCCAACACCACGCCTGATTGGGCGCCATGGTTACCAGAAAGTGCTGGGAACCTGTGGATAACAATTGTTTTTTTAAGGTTCGAGGGATTAAGGATTTTTTTTCCCTCCCTTCATCAAACATAAACACAGTTGCTGGATTTAATGTGTGAACGAGGAGGTTTCCTAACGCCTCCCTGCTATGGGCACCGTTCTGGTTCATAACCTGGCCATTGTGGTGAATCTGGTGGACTAGAGACCAAGTGACATGTTTGATATGACCCAGCAACGTGTCGCGCTGCCTGCTGACGCCTCCTGCCAGGTCATTCCACAGATTCCACGGAGGAATCAGAGCAGAGCAAACAAAAGGCTTCCTTTGCCCATTTAGCCGCACTCTGCTGCTCTTCTACCTTACCTCATTCTATTGATTAGGTATGGTCGACCCAGACATCCGCTTCTCAGATATCAACCTATTAGTCTCTGGAAATCTATAACAGCATCCAGAGTAGGAGTTGTGTTAGCTGCCCACAAGCCCCCTTCCAAATTTAAGTAATGTTAGTATGTGAGAGTACTAAAATGATGCTTTCATACTTGTGAAACCATCCAAACCATCTCTTTTTTAAATGACCATCATTTTTTGTTAACCAGTAAAAGATGTATGCAGATGAGCACGACCTTGATGCTTTTACATTATTTACAGATCAGCTTCTGAAATAGCCCTGTGCTCATATCAGCACAACTATGTACATCTGTGTAAGACGACCCGACCAGGGTCTCTGCCAGCGCCGATCTGAACCCAGTCCAGCACATTGTCAAGGTCGTCCTGACTCTGATGCTCGGCTTCTGGGCAATGAGCCTCACATACCTTGGCAACACATGCCCGACAGTGGCTACGGTTACCACATGACAGATAATCCACTGATTTTAATATGATCTGTTTTCAAAGCCGGAATCATTCACATCCTCAAGTTACCAAGAAATCCAAATGCGAAATTACACGTGCGCAATAAGCCAAGGAGAGAGTACAGTATGATGACCTCGCGTCTTATTGCTCTTTGCGTCTCTGCCTCTCCCCTCAGATGGAGCGTGAGAAGGTCAACCTGCTGTCCACCCTGCAGGACTCCCAGAAACAGCTGGAGCAGGCTAACGGCGCTCTGTCTGAGCATCAGGAGAAGGTCAACCGCCTCACGGAGAACCTCAACGCCATCCGAAAGCTCCAGGCCAGCAAGGAGCGCCAGTCCGCCTTAGACAACGAGAAAGAACGCGACAGCCACGAAGACGGCGACTACTATGAGGTGGACATCAATGGACCTGAGATTCTGGAGTGCAAGTACAAGGTACCCGTCTTCTTATCATGTCAGATTAAAGATTTTACAGTACATGCCAGCTTTTATATATACTCAACCGTTGATCTTGCTTTGCTAGGTTGCTGTGTCTGAAGCAGGAGAGCTGAAGGAGGAACTGAAGACTCTGAAGACAGAATACCAGGCCTGTCAGTCACGTTACGAAGACGAGCGCACCCGTCTGGAGAGAGACGTCACAACGCTGGGAGAGAAGCTAGCAACTCTGGAGAAGACATGTCTGACAGAGAAAGAACAGAAGACCAAGCTAGAGAAGGAGCTGCGCAAGGTGAGATGTTGCTCTTTATGTTCACATTATGATAAAAGTTTGATTCTGTGTTTTTATAAACCTTTAAAATCCTAATTGACGTGTTTCTATCTGTGTCCTCAGCTGAGCGACGTGGCAGGCGAGTCCCAGGGCAGCCTGAGCGTGGCACAGGACGAGCTGGTCACCTTCAGTGAAGAACTGGCCACCCTCTACAACCACGTCTGCATGTGCAACAACGAGACACCCAACCGCGTCATGCTCGACTTCTACAAGGAGGGTAAGGGCGGTCGGAGCAGCCCAGAAGGACGTGGCCGTCGCTCTCCCATTCTGCTCACAAAGGGCCTCTTCCCTGAGCCTGGTAAGACCGACTCGAGCGACGGATCACCAGTCTCCTCTCTGCCTTCTCCCGTGTCTGACCACCGCCGCGAGCCCATGAACATCTACAACCTGGTGGCCATCATCCGAGACCAGATCAAGCACCTGCAGCTGGCTGTGGACCGCACTACCGAGCTGTCGCGCCAGAGGGTGGCCTCTCTGGAGCTCGGCACCGTGGCCGACAAAGACAAGGAAGCCTGCATGGAGGAGATCCTCAAACTGAAGTCCCTGCTCAGCACCAAGAGGGAACAGATCGCAACCCTGAGGACTGTCCTCAAGGCCAACAAGCAGGTCGGTTGATCGGTTTTGTATTTTATTTATTTTACGCTCAGAATGTCTGTTTAATTAACCGGGTATCACGTCCACACATTTGTCGGTTTTCCTTGAAAGACAGAAACAAAAGAAGCTATTTCAGGTCTATTCAGCTGTTGCAGCAAATGTCTTGCAGACAAGATCTATAACACACGCTGGTGGAGACAGCAGCCTTATGATGCCAGCTGTCCAGCGTATCTGTGGTGGTGGCTGGGATGGGAGAACAGCCTTTTAAACCACAGAGAACCATAACCCAGATATACAGTGTGTATGCAGTTGCTCTGGTAGCCCTTTAAAGCATGTGTGTGCTTCCTCAGTGACCATTACCCAGACATGAAAGCCCCTCATAAACCACAAACACCTATGGTTTTTAAACCAGTAGCTAACAATAGCACCTACAGGCTATCGGACTACCCTAATGACTTGGAAAAACATTTAAAAAAATAGGTCATATGGTTCATATTAACAGACATCTTGCGACAGGAAATACAGCCCCCCGACGCCTTCCAGCTGCTCTGACCCTTTTGTTCTTCTCGTCCACCCACAGACAGCTGAAGTCGCTCTGGCCAATCTGAAGAGCAAGTATGAGAACGAAAAGGCAATGGTGACCGAGACCATGATGAAACTGAGGAATGAGCTCAAAGCCCTGAAAGAGGACGCTGCCACCTTTTCCTCTCTCCGAGCCATGTTCGCCACACGGTAAGAATTACGCCACCTTGTGCTCGGTGGACATCGCCGAAGAATAATCACCCAAGACAAAAATCTGACATACACGTACAAGCTCACAAAATGTTTGCCCACTTTATAATCCCAGAGGAAGTTGTCAATTAAGCAGTCTTTGTTGTTTAGCCATGTGGTTTGGCATTAAGCCCAAACTCATATGCTTGTTATGCTGTAGATTAGCTTAAAGAGGCAGCAGTAACACAGCAGACTTTGTGCTATTCTTAACACTGCTGCACATACACCATACAAAGGTCATCCACAATGTAGCCAGGTAAGCTAAAGATAAGATCATCATAATATAATCCACGTTTACCACACGTTGGCGGTATCTCTGTGGTATTACTGTAATGTGACATGTTCAATGACATGTTTGTTTTCGAGAATCACGGTCAGGAGGGGATACTAGCACTGATACCAGCTATAGAGCACAGAAGGTATCTAATCTGGGTATCATTTAAATATGGAACTTAAGTAGTGTTTTTGACCAGTGTGTGTGTGTGTGTGTGTGTGTGTGTGTGTGTGTGTGTGTGTGTGTGTCAGATGGGCGGACACACTCACTAATCTTTCCTGATTCCAAAGAGAAGCCGGTCAAAGGTTCTGCGCATAATCCCACCTCATCTTGGGCTAGATTACACATTCACCCTTAAACACATCGTAAACTAAGCGCTCACACACTGCTTGTTTGTATGTGTGTGTATGCACATTAAGAAATGTAAGAAAACGAGCGCACCTGTATGGGCACTTTGTGTATGTATTTCTAGATGTGATTATAGTGATCGCACGGCGGATGCTCAACTCACTTTCCGAGTTGCTTTTCGCCTCCGTGAGTCTTTTTTAAGATGTTGATACCCACTTGCCCCGTAAATATCAGCTCTGGTCCAGATGGCTGCGCTGAGATGCTGAGACAGTCTTTCCCTCTGCATTTAAGACTCCCCCGCAATCCACAGCAAAGCTCAAGCTGTGGTGCGGAGGGGAGGAGAGGTAGACGAGGAGGGCGGGGATAAACAGCATTATAGAATGAAGGTTACAGCCGCTGCAGGGAATGTGTGGGCAGCTCAGCGCCCCTCATCTTACCCATACAGTAATTCAATACCTATCTGTGAAGTGCTTGCTGAAGTAACTCCATATTCTGCAGAGTCTAATCAATTAGTAACAGGAGGAAAACTCCTGTCTGCAAATGTGTGTGTGTGTGTGTGTTGTCATGGGTTTTTGGCGCACTGCAGAGCCAGGTGGTTTAGAGGAAGTAGGTGTAATGCTCAACTATTTGGACCAAAGGCAACCGGGGCAAAGAGAGAACCAGATCTTGCTCCTTGAATAATAATATTTTTACTCGATGGGGGACCAACAGCTGTGCAGAGAAGGTGCGAGATTATGTTTGCGATGTGAAATGTCTGCGTCTTTAAGTAGCTTTCGCTGCTGTTTTCCTCCCTGTCCACAAAGAACCTCCTCCTCTGATGATGATGATTTTCTTGAGGCTCCAACTCCAGTGTTCTGTCCCTCTTCTGGTTCCTATGCATGAATTACATTCTGTCTGTTTACTGGGTTTCACGTATTGGTATGTAAATTCCGTCCTATACGGCACAGAGTTGGGTCAGAGGAACTCTTTGAGAGGCTGGGGGACTCGCCAGAGCGAGGTTTCCCACACTCCCCACCTCTCCTTTGTCCCCCCCACCCCCCAACCCCCTTTCGTCCTTCCTCAACGCCAAACACCCGGTTCTCTAGTCATCTGGAAAAGAAAGAGAGGAAGGGGCCAGGCTTTCAGTTAAAGCCCACTACAGGAGCCTAATTTGACAGTCTTTTTCTTTTTCTTTTTTTTCATGGTAATCACGTCAAAAGACTACAAAGTCTTATAAAGGTGGATTTCTAAGATGAGGAAAACTCTCGGATACAAATGTGTGGTCTCGAACAAAGGGGAAGAAGGATGGAGTGGAAATGAAAGGATTGTTTAGGTTTTTCGTTCCTTTGTGCGACCTCACGCTGCAGTCTGCGCCTCCCATTGATTGAAGTTACTTCAGATTTCTAGAGTGCATTTCGCTCTGTGAGAATTTCATGAGAAACACGGGCTTGAATAGTTTTCAAGCGTCTGTACGTGCTTCTGTTTTTTGGGGGTTTTTTTCCTCTGTGCCTCCAGCTGCAGTCTCTGGTGTCATGTTAACAGTGAGCTCCTGCCTCTAACATTCCAGAGACATGCCTCAACATGCTCTCAGCTCCTTCTCATTAACAGTCAGTTAGCCCTAGTCACATTTTCTCCCCAAACTCAACACCCTCGATCATCCCGATGTTCTGTTTGTTGGTTGCATTCCCTCTCCATCATTCTGTCTTTCACTCCTCCGCCGTGCTCTCTCTGTGATATCCATCCCACCGTGACCAATCAAGCTCCAGACAGCTGAGGACGTCCTGCGTGTTCCTGTGCAGTTTAAAGTTGACGTCTCCACGTGGATGGTTCGCAAAAGTTGCCAAAAGCATCCATAAATTGCATTAGCGGATGTTAATAATCACAGCAAAATGCAGATATAGTGCTTGTTTGTTATTGATGTGAATATGATGACTGTTCACCCTCAAAAGGCCAGCAGCCACCCCATCCCCCCCATCCCCCCCTCAGCTATTGTGCCACCACACCCCATCGGTGGGCCAAAAAAGGCTTCCATTGTATCCATCCAGTCACTAGAATAGACCACTCCACTGTTTTTTGTTTTTTTTCCCGGGAAAAGAACGCACGTACTCTCACCCCCCCCATGCGCAAGTGTCTGAATCGTCTGAAGGCGCACCAGCCCCCCCGTCAGTCACCCCCACCATCTCATACTGGGTTTAATGAAGCAGCACTGATCCCCATTGTCTGGGTGTGTGTCCCACTGGGAATCAAACTGCATACACAAGAGGGGAGGGTATGGTTTATGTTTGTATGGTGGTCTGGCAAGGCCAGAGTTCACGTGGCACACAACCACGTGCAGCACCACACGCAGCAGAAACATCTGCGGCCACTGGCCACAGATTTTGACCTCAAGAATTACTTTTATTCACACGAGGAAATAATTTATAAACGGGTTTAGACGATTCAATTTGTTCTTTGTGCAGCTTTTAAAAATAAGTCTTTATCTTGACAAGATGGGGCAAGAACTGCCCATATAATAACTATCTCAAAATCACATTTGAATCTAATTGATGTTCAAAACATGTTTGTTTTGGTTGGAAACAAGTCAAGACTCTGAGGCTACTGGCAGTTTTAGTTTTCAGAAATTAATTTAGAGTTCAGCAATAAAACAATATGCAGTCTGCGAGGACAATTACATTAGATCTCACATGCCTGCTGGGAAAATGACAGTTATAGATTGCAGATGGATAAACAGCACGACGAGTGAAATTTCTGCATTCTTGCGGTCTAAGAGAGTTTGAAGTGTCACCGCAGGTTGGGGCATATCTAAATCAAGCAAACACTTAATTACCGCACAGACAAAAGGCAGCAGGGTGAGGCCGCCTAACAGCTGAATTACGTCCGAGAGGACAAGGCGCCATGTAATAACATAACCAGCCACCCCCTTCATACAGGCGTGTCTGTCATTACCAGAGAATGTCACTCAGATTTGCTTTGTCAGCAATAGAGAAAGTGGCGATGGCCACGATGGGGCGAGAAAGCGAGTGATGCAGGCAGACAGACGGAGACAACAGGAAGAAGCGACGGAGGGGGAAAAAGGCTCGAGAGGAAAGATAAGAGCTGTGATTGAAAGGAGAGATAAATGAGAGAAAGGAAGGTAATGAAAAGGAGTAAATGAAAGGGGAGCAACAACATCAGCAGATGGAGAGTGGGAAAATGAAGCCCCCTCACGTCAAAATCCCTTTCGAGTGACCCAGTTTTTACGCCCACACACACACACACACACACACACACACACACATACATACATACAAGGGCACAGGGAGACAGGTGATAATGCCGCAGTGCAGCACCCAGTGATAGCGAGCAGCAGGTCACACCATGTGAGACGGGAGATGGATGGAAGTGATACAGGCTCAGTCCAACTGGAAAAGTGGAGATCAGGTGCGAACAGCCCCGTCTTCATTTTTTCACCCCCCCTCCTCAGCCTGTCCCTCAGGTGACGCAGAGAGGATCTTGTGAGTGACCCCTTAGGTTAATGCTTTCGGCCTTTGTGTATGTGATCTATTCTTAACTTCCGCCGTACATACGCCGCCACACTCAGATATCTCACCTGTTGGGGTGTATGGTGTTCATACCCTGTGGCAGTAGACATATAAACCCCCAAAAAACAGATGTTAGTTATTATTCAGGGAGAGCGGGATGAAGATTGCTATGCTGCAGTATATTCAGTCAAGTGATGGCAGCTGTGGGCAGATAGATGGCTGCTGTGTCTTGTGAAATATCCACTGAGCTGAGAACATTTTAGTTTGCCAAGTTTGGTCGAGGGGACAGAAATGGCTCATGATATCATAAGGTTATAATGTAGCTTCTGTGCAAGTCATATCTGCTCTGTGCTGCATGGAGCGATGGCGCCACCTGGTGGTGGCAAAGAAAACATTGCGCTTCAATTTCACCTCGTGACTGTATCTCCAACACGCAGCTCAGGTTTGCAGTTTTGCAAAAGTTTTAATGCCACTATAACAAAAATCCAGCTGTTTTTTTTGCTCCACTGAGGCACATTTGTATTGTTGGGACTGCCAGTGCCCCTTTGTCGTATGATGATGGAGCGAAATATCCTGCTGATGTTCTTCACTTTCTGATAAATATGTATCTGACTTTGCAGCCTTCTCTCTCTCTCTCTCTCTCTCTGTGTCTGCCTCTCTTGCAGTTGTGACGAGTACGTCACTCAGCTGGATGAGATGCAGAGGCAGCTGGCTGCAGCAGAGGATGAGAAGAAGACCTTGAACTCCCTGCTGCGGATGGCTATCCAGCAGAAACTGGCCCTGACTCAGCGTCTGGAAGATCTGGAGTTCGACCACGAGCAGACCCGCCGGGGAGGCAACTCCGGCCGGTCCAAGGCCCGCAGCAAGGCCGCCGCCGCCGCCGCCGCCGCTACCAACAACCCCCACGTAAGTCAGAGTCTCACCTGCTCTGGCTCCGGCCGACCAGAGCCCAACAACGCCATGCCCAATGGCATTCTGGGAGGCCCCGTGGTGTTTTGCAGCGAGAAGTACAAGATCTACTGCGACTGAGGCGGCTGAGAAGTGCGCAAGGGACTGCTGTGTACAGAGGGGAGGGGGCCTTACAGGCCAAACCCTCCCTGCCTTAGTGTTAAAGAGCCCCACTTGCTCGCTTAGCTCCCTGGCCAGCCTGCGCTCCTCTAGGGACTGCTGTGTGACTAACCAGCTGCTTGTGTGTGCTAGTGTATACGCTTAGGGGAATGCAGATGTATGTACAGTGTGCACTAGACGTTTGGACTGTAGTAGACATATATGGCATGTGGATTATTGGGCCCCGGTTATGTTGGGGGGGGGGGGTTTGTGGATATTATGGAGTGTCTATTCTTTCCGCTGTCATGGTGCTGTACGTATGATGTATAAGGTGGCAGCTTTCGTGCTCGTTTGTTCTGACCCCCTGAGTGTATTGCCTGGTAACAGTAACACATTGTGGGGTTGGGGACTTGTTAAGAGGATGTCAATCTGACAGTCTTGTGACTAATTATGACATCCTCCGCTCTTTGGCTCGTCTGTCGGCATTGGTGCTCCTTAAGAATAAAAAAAAAAGCCCCCATCTCTACCTTTATTGTCCTGGTTCCCCCAGGACAGACCTGTGTCCAGCAGCCCACTGTCTAATCAGGTCACTCTTTATGAAAAAGGAACTTGAAGACAAAGGAACTTTGGAGAAAAAGGAACTAAAATATGCAATCTCTCCCCCCCCTGCTTTCTTGCAAAGGGGAGCACAGTATGATTCCATACAGAAATTCAATAACAAGTGGGCTGTGCTGCTGGTTCGATGACGGGCAGAAAAAGGAGCACCTGTGACCACAGGTGTTTATTTCAGGATCATTTTTAAAGCTGTGATGCTAGCACACCAATACAATAGGGTCAATAGAATCGCATGGCTTTGCAGCTGAAAACGCTTATGAGCTTTTTTAACTGTTTTTCCGTTGTCAGGTGTGTGGTACAAGAGGAACTCATGTATTACAGGGCTCTACATTGTAAAAAAAAGGGGGAGTTATTTGGTGTCTGGTGGAATACAGGAGGGCTATTCCATGTGACCCGTTACGTTGCGATGGATTCTTTCAGAGCCATATTATAAAGAGAGAGAAAGAAAGTTTGACAAATCGATCTCCACGCCCAAATTAAGTGCACTTCGGCATAGGTGCCTCAGGTTCCTACTTCTGTTAAAATGGATATAATGATTACTGTGAACAGAGATACAATATAGTTTTGATCGAAGATGATTTTTTAAAAGGTGGAGCAAATCCTAGAAGAGCACAAATCAAAACGACATCCACAAGCGGACCTGCAAACGAAACCAACCGACCACTCGGCAAAAGTGCCTGTCGACCCCAAACACTTGATATATTTATCTATCTGTTGATGTAAAGCCCTGTCCTTGTGTCTCAACTTGAGCTCTCGCTGTTCTTTTCCTTCTCTCTCCCCCCACCCCCACCCCTCCCACATCATCTGTCTCCTCTCTCTGAGCTCTCGAGTAAATTTCTGTGTGGCTATGTGGCTGAGAACCCTTTTCCTCATGTCTCTTATCTCTTGTCTCTTGTCGCTCGGTCGCCCCAAAACGACCGTTTCTCTTTTTTAGATTGTCAGCAGCTTGCTCCCCAAGCATCACCACTCACCCTTTAACTAGAATGAGGAATTGTGGGAAAATTGCCCTCTGAATATTTTTGTCAGGTAACGTCCTCACGTACGCTGTGTTCCCGATATTTGCCTGTGTGTATATGAGCATTCAAGTGAAGGGGCCCTCATGTTTGTAAGATGTTTTTAACCTTTACAAATGGAGGGTCTCACTTTTATTTTGTTTTATTCTTTTTTTTTTTTTTGGTGTGTGAGGACAAAGCAACGTACTGTTTTAGCATCCACAATAGCTTTAACCCCTTGCAAGCTAGCATTACGCAAATAGGAAAAAAATATAAGTGGGGCTTGTGTTTATAAATCCATGTACTGCTTGTGGATCATAGACACATTAGCTTTATGATGCTAAAAGCAGGGTTGATGTGAGGAAATCCTGCAAGATTTATCAAATGACGCGTTTTCTACTACCACTAAGCTATATATTAAACTCTATATTCTTAATATGATCATGTTCAGGTTATAATCTTGCAGGATCCTACTACAGTATTCCTTCCTCTCGAATATGAAGAGAGGGAACTTGATAATTCCATGTGAAAATGGAACAATGTCAGCGGTCAACCCTGCTTGAGTGTGCATCCATAAGCCACAGCACACAGCATGGAGACGAAGCTATCGTACACAAAAAAAAAAAAAAAAGAAAGCAACCTCCCGTGAGGTCAATCACTCTTTATTTTAAGATTCACTTAAATTACAAGTGTGATATATTCTTTTTTTTTTTTATCAGTTTGCGCTGACTGAGAAAAAGGGTTGGGGAGTAGAGGAGGGAGAACTACTCATGTTGTAAACCAGCTCCTGAGAGAGGAGTTAAGAAAGCCAGACATGCTGGTGAAGAAAGCCAGATGTCTGGCTGAGAGCTGACTCTGATACTGTGGAGAAATGAGTCCAGGGGTTTCCTGAGGGAGAAACTCCTGGTAAATCTTTGGAGGAAAAAAAATTTTAAAAGAAAAAACTGAAGACTGGTTGCTCGAACAACCACAGGACATTGATTCAAATTAGCTGAGCCCTTATCCTCCCCTCTTGTATAGTCTCTGTGGAATCACCGAGCAGTAGGTAGATAGATACCCAGGATGTGATTGTGACTAGAGCCCCCCGCCCCCCTCTTCCTAGATAAAAGTCCCATTTGGCTCCATCTAGTTTGAAATCAATGTCTGGCTTATCTGGTGTCATAACAGCATGCCACCTTAAATGCTCCTCCTACCTCTGCTTGCAGGCTCCTCCCACGTCACCTTTAAGTTTTACTACACACGTCACATCCAGTTTCTGATTTATAGTAAGCCTGCATGTCAAAAACATAACCCTTTTTTTTTCATTAACTTGCATGGCATATGAGAAACACCCCTCTCCTCTGACCTGGGTGGTGGGATATGGCTTCAGCTCTGTCTTAAGAATGACCGGTCGTGGTACTCGTGAGTCATTGGCTTCCTAACTGCACCAGCAGGATATTTTGTGGTGAATGTGCTTTCACATCAGCTCCCCGGAGACATATTGACAATGTCGATATGGGAATTTAAAAAAAAAGGGCTCCCTAACATGGCTTCTGTTGCTTTGACTAACTTCAGCCGCCGCCTGCTTCGTCTGTGTGGACTGCTGACCATGTTAACAGTCGCTCTAAATAAATTGACAAATTATTGCTAACGCTGATCATTTGTTTGTTTTTCCATTTTGCAGTAATTACAGTAGTTCTGCGTGGATGACGAAGTACCAACACAAGGCCCATACTCACTGCTGATTGAGCTCGCCGAAAAGAGTTAACACGAATAGGTTATTTGGACTTTGAAGACAAAAAAAACAAAAAAAAAAAACAAATGCTAAACGAAAAAGCACTGTCAAATCGACTGTCCTACTTCCTTCTCACGTCTTCTTTTTTAAAAAAGTGACGTCTATTGGAATGACACTCATTTCCGCGTGCTGCTGCTGCTGGAAGCCAATTTCTCACAGGTCCATTGAACTGATTGCAATTCTGACCGGAGTTTGTGATAGGCTTATCTCACCCTCCAATGATAAGCCAGGGGTCACGGGGTTGTTTCTCAATGTTAATCAACAAGCTGTTTTGTCTGGTTTCACCTTTTTTGTTTTAGTTTATTGTTTTTTTTGTTAATCTGTGCACTTTCATTATATAGGATTATTACAGACTATTATTAACCTATAGGAAAGCGTGGTAGTGTTAAGGTTTGTGAGTAATTCAGCATAGGTTATAAGACTTTAGGATTATACGTCCTCCTGAATCTTCTGAGCTTAAATAACAGAAACTATTTACTCAAGTAAAGGCTCCGCAAACCACAAACCTACTATTACGACTTCATCCTCAAGATTTTATCCATCAAATAATCATTTTTAAATTTGTTTTGTTACATCGTATATTATGCTGTTGGTTTTCTTTTATGTTTGTTCTACTGCCATGTTCTATACAAAAAATCCAGGGTGATCAAATTCTGGGGTTTTTTCATGTATTTATTATTCCTAGGAATAGTTCAAAATATAACACAATGAAACTTGACAACGCTCTTGACTCCGATAGGTAAGTTGTGTTTTGGGAAAAATTTGAGTGATATGATATGCTTTTCCTAGCTTCTTACCGAGGGCGTTCAAACTGAAACGGGATCACTGACTTTCAGAATTCTCTGCAAGTGCGACGATTAAAATTCCAAATTGGAATTGTTTCATTCTCTCTTCGTTTATCGTGCCAAATCTTGGTACACCGTTTAGGTTGAAAAGAATCAAGACTCGGAAATAAGACAAGCCGTCACTGAGGAAGATGTAGTTCGGGCCATGGCGCTCGCTCCCTCTCTCTCTCTCGTGTGTGTGTGTGTGTGAGCGCCAGGGGTTTTGTTTTTGGTTTGTTTAGTTCTTCGTTTCTGACCAGTAGTGCCTTTCATTGTTTCAAGGGAGAATCTTAAACTAGTATTTTATGTTTTCTTTATTTTTTTTTTTTATATCGGTGAGGACTTTGGGTTCAAAATGACTGTGAGCAGCAATAAATGCAAAAGGGAATTTTCCCCTGTCTGCATGAGTGAGATAATAGTTTTGAAATTAGCTCAATAAAACTGAAATTGTATTGAATTCTGCAGGTCAGTGATCCATTCAATAAATTCAGGGGTATTAAGAAAAGGTTGTTTTTTATCAAACTGTGGGAACCAAAAGAAATCCCTTTGGCCTCCTGTTATTGAACAAAATGCTCCAAGCATCTGTAATGTGTTGGGGTAGATCAGTGTACTATTGGAAACATCTACGTATCTCTAGCATTGTTTGGTGAAGGTAATGTGATATCAATAGTATTGTTGACAAAAAAAAATGTGCAGAGAGCGCATTTTATCTTTCTTTTTGTCCAATTTGAGTTTTTTGTTGTTGTTTTTTTTATTTTTACTCTTGAATCTTTTTTTTTTTTTTTTTACATCATCTTTGAGCGTTATGTTTTCAGGAAACAGAAAACAAAATAAGCATCAACAAGCTTGAATAGTGCCATTATAGCCAATGCTTGTTTGTTGAGGCGTTAAAGTTACCAATATGGATGAGAAGCTAAAAAAAAAAAACATAATAAAAGTGCAATTCAGATACTGTTTTACATTAAAAAAAAAAAAAAGAAAGAAAAGGTTTTCTGTTTGCTGGAAGCGATAGCATTGTGATAATAAAAAAAATAGCTGTGCAAACTTTATATTGTCATATTGTGTTTCAGTATTGATCCATAATGAGAGTTTGATATCTTTATATGAAATAACGACTTCACCTGTATGTTGGTATTTATTTGAATTGTCATGCAGTACTGTATTCTTATCAATAATGTGCATTATGATTAGTGGCATATTGATTACAGCTAAATGTCATATGCATGTTTCTCAGTCATGGGACCTTTACACAGAATTGAAAACAAACATGTAAACTTTTGTCAGGGTGTTTTTAAAAAGAAAAAAAAAATGTGGAGAAAAATAATAATAAAAAAAAAAGACAAGAGTTACGTCTGATGTATTACTGCTGAACTAATCCTAAAAGTGTTTTGTTTGTTTTCCAGTAGAGAAGGTGGTATGTCTGTGTAAAGGTAGTCATACTGGCTAAAATCAATAAATGTGACTTAAGTTCCAAGGCGTCTGAGTGTTGTTATTTATAGCTCCTCCACATTAGCAGCAGCAGCAGATGAAGGGTTAATCAGTGGAGTATATGGTCTGCAGCCCTGGTGTCTCCTCAGAGTGTTCCCAGCTGGAAGCCAGGGGCAGGGGAACTTCCCAGCTGTCTGTGTGGCTCCAGGACATGATCACATTTCACACAATGCACAAAAACACTTCCACCACCTACTCCCCCACCCCCGTCCAACCCTCCCTCCCTCCCTCTCTCTGTCTTTCCTCTGCTGTCTCACTTAAACCTCGCTCCTCCCCTCTCCCTCCTTCGGCCTTTTCTCCATTTCCCATTTCTTTTCCTTTCCTCCCCTCTCTCCCTGCCTTCTGGAGATACACCCACGCACTGATCGAAGCCAGTTTCTTCTGACCTTCGGTGCACCCAGCACTTCCTGTCCAGTCTCCGGAGGCCGGTGCTCTGCCCAATTAATGCTACAGTGAAGTTTTTAAACTACGGGGGAGGAATGCTGTGGAGCTCCTTTTAAAAACTTAGAGTCCAAAGATCCAGAATGATTTATAATGATACACATGAGATCAAATAAATCATTTAAACTTGTAAAAATGCTGAATGAATTCTTATATGGACTTTTTGTTAGTATCCTGGGACGTTCAAATACAAATATCCATATTAAATTTGTGATTTCTCTGAATGAACAAAGCAATGAGAAGGAGAGCAGTAGCTTTCTGTAACTAAGGATGAAAACATTAGAATCAACTAAAGACACTGTTGCATGATTTAAATCAGTGGTTCCCAAACTTTTTTGTCCAATTTACTTCCACTACACTATAAAATTGAATGTTGTTATTTTTTCATACATGATATGTTGATCTGAGAATTGTTTCGGCTTTGAGCGAAGGTTTCACTATTTATCCATTACCCTTATTGCAAACCATAGTTTTCACACACTCTCAATCACAGCATGTGATGTTCAGGTGTTATAACTGACTGGTTAGTTAGAGGTGTCTCTCATGCTGCTGGCTTATTGTAGCAGGTAGTTTATTGGTCAAATTATACAAATTCTATACCCATAAAATGTAATCCTTTATGTGTGTTTTCCTTTTTTCATTATTAGTTTTTAGTGTTCAAATTAGCTGAGCTCCTCACGTCCCCTGTCAGCTGCAGAGGAATTACTGTTTTAAATATTACTTAAACAAAAATGAGCTGACTTGCTCTGGTAACTACAAATGTTGACTTTCACGAAGACTACTCTAACACAGTTTTGTACTATAAAAGGACATGTGTGTCATTCTGATCCAAACCATTTCAACTGTTTGGCCCAAACATACGATTCCTGTTCAGTTCAGAGAGGCTCTATAAAGTTCTTTGATTTATTACCGAAATGGTGAGACACCACCCCACCCCAGTTTGACATGAGGGTGGAGAGGTTTTGGACAGTTCTGACAGAGTACACAGGGTCCTTGAGAAAGATTTATCAGAGATTTATGTGATATGAAGTCCCAAGCAAACAAACTCATGAATAACAGCAAACTGGCACAAGTTGGACCTTATAAAAGGTACAGTTAAGCAGTGATTCAAGCTATTTAGCATTCCGTAAATTACATAAATATTACAATTTAACAAAGAAAGGTCCAAATATGGGGTGCCCCAGTAGCTCACCTGATACAGCATGCACCCTGTATATCAAAGTTAAAGCCTGGCTGTCTTCTACTCTCTCTCCCCCTGGATTTCCTGTTTATCTCTCCAGCTGTCACTATCAAATAAAGCAGCGATTCATTTATTTATTTATTTTAAAGGTTTAAATCAAAGTAGCAGAGGGCAAAATATCCCATCATTTAGTCCCTGGTAGTGGACTAAAAGGTACCCATACAGCAAGTCCATAGGATCAGATCATCGGGTTTATTTTTTAAAGTTTGGAAAGTGCCACAGAAGACACAAGCTCCTTATATGACTCTTCATGGCAAGTAAACTTGTGTAAAATCGGTTCAGTGTCCCCTGAAGTGACTTCATGATTACTGATTTTAGGATATGCTCACAAACAAATGTAACAACAGCATTTTACTTCTGACAGAACTTGTGCTCTGCAACTTTTCCACCATTTATCCTACAATCCTGATACATTATTAACACACCCAAACCCTCTTAGAAGTACAATAGCCTGGAATCAATTACATTAATTATCGTGACACCCACACGCTGCTTTGATTTAGTACAGTGAAACCAGTCGCTGCCATTCACCATATGCCTCGCTGATTGAATTTGAATGGCAGAGTATTAATGAGAGCCAGAGGGAAGAGGTCATTTCACTGACATCACTGTAGCAACAGTGGAGCCTTTGTTGGTGCCAGTCTCCTCTTATATCCTCCCCACCCGGGGCTCGACTGGCAAAGGAAATATGGGTCAGTGGGATTCATTCGATGGCATCAGTCCCTCTCTATTAATACGCAGGTGTTGTGGATGGAGGGGTTGTTCCTACAGCAGAGCAGCTGTTTCATATCTCAGATGATGCACTATTAAATTTCACCACTTGGTGTCCCTATAATACAGTTGTTGACATCGTCATGAAACCTTAAAAGTTACTGTAAGATCCAGGACTGGCCTTAGAAGAGAGACTGTGTGTGTGTGTGTGTGTGTGTGTGTGTGTGTGTGTGTGTGTGTGTGTGTGTGTGTGTGTGTGTTTGCACTTACAAAGAGTCTTCTTTATGTGTATCAGCCAACTCTGTCATGTGGTGAATCCATGTGGAGCCTAAAGGGACACAGAGCCTCGATCAGCTGATCTGGAGCAGCAGCAGCAGCAACAATCAACAACATCACCACATGCCTCACATGGATTTGCTTCAAACACAGACACACACACACACACACGGATACACACACTTCTCTACTGAAGCAGAAATAATACGACTGAGGATGTTAACAAATTTATGACCTGTGGAGTGTGAGCTCAGCCTCATGATGCATTGAAACATTCCTTAGTCCTGACATTGGGCGCAGGGTGTGAGTGTCCTCCCATCTGTGACTCATGCATTATCTCCACAAAACCGTTGGTGTGGTCTCCAAATGCCAGGTTACCGCAGTATCGTCTGTGACACACAGTGGATGACGTGTCGATTCAATCGGTGTGCGGCTTTAATTTGCACCTGAAAAGGAGGGAGCGAATAAAGACTGGCACCCGAGTCTGGAGTGTGATTAGTCATATGATTGGGGTATTTGCACCGGGAGGCTTTGAGATAAGTGTAAAAAGCACTATGTAGCTCATCTCACACTTTTCCTTGCAGACTTTCGCACCTATCCTTCAGCTCTGCTGCTCATCTGCCACTCTCCTAATTGTCTTTTTTTCATATATCTCACTTCGTCCTCACCTTCCCCCCCTCTTCTCCCTTGAATTCCCTCCCCCTCTCTCTTCCTCCAGCCCCCCCCCCTCTCTCTCTCTGTGAATGCTGTTGTTTCACTCTGTTCTGTAGTTATGAGTGGAGGAGCCCCAGGGAAGCGGAGGAGAGGATGTATCCCAGGGGGCTGTTTGGTGTTCTGCTTTCTGTGGACCAGCATGCCCCAGACTGGCTGACAGGCAGCTCCATGCACTTGGAGACACTAGCAGGGGCACTGGGCCCCTGGTCTATTTAAAACACGAGTTCAGTCATCCACAAAACACTTGGCCTTTTCAGACTCTGCACCGACACGTTCGGAATGAAGCAAAGATGAAAAATGTTTAAGCAAAATGGGGGGATGTGTCTTCTGTATTTGCTTGCGCCTGCAAAAATCAAAGTCATGTTTAGCAAATTATGTGATTAAGTGAGCAGCCAGTGAGCCGCTATAAATGTGGGACGAGGTGATATATAGATAGAGCTTATTAGAGAGGAGTACAGGTCAATGAAGTGGCCTATTGCCTTGGCAAGCAGCCAGACAGGGAGCCATTATCATTAGAGACCCTGCTGTTGTCTGTGTTGGCAGATGAAACGCGTGCAGCAACAACAGCAACAGCCACAAAAGGGGTTAATGACGCGTGGCTGAGTCGACACGGGTTTTTATAAAAGATGGGGGGCTGCACAGACAGGCAGGCACAGAGAGGGGTAAGGAGGAGGGCTGGCTGGTACACAGTCATGCTCCTGAAGACTGGTCAAAAAACAGTCACAGCGCCGAGGAAATGTGCTGAGATACAGCGATACAAGCAGCAGTGGTAGAAACACTCAGATCCTGTGACTGATTCTTACTGACGCGCCGATGCGTAAGCAGGATTTTTACTGTTGTAGCTGAATGAAGTGGAGCCAGTCAGGTAGTTAAATCAAATCTAAAGTGTCACAAGATAAATGTGAGGCGTCATGAGATGACTGATGAGACAAAAATTCACAGCTATGCAAATTTTTATTCATGATGTGGATTTTTCTCTTTTTTTTTTCTTTTTCTTTTGCTGATTGCAACTCCCTCGGCTCACCGTGTCCTTTGTAGCATGAAGGAGAAACTACAGTGTCTGTGAAATGTCCAAAAAATGTGAGGCTTTATCTTGAGCCACTGTTTAGTTTGTCTGTTCTGGGCTACTGTAGAAACATGGCAGACCCCGTGGAAGAGGACCCACAGCGTCTGTAGATGGAAAAGTCTCATTCTTAGGTAACGAAAACATAGAAATTCACTTTATACACGAATGAAAACAGAGTTATGAAATCCTACACACACCGGACCTTTAAATGAAACCACCAAAGAAAAGCAAACAACTCATAGACTGATGAAAGATGACAAGGGGACCCGACTAGACGATCTGTAAGGATAGCAAGCCCAAAAATAAAAAGCACAAAAGTAACTATAGCTACTTTTACAGTCATTTCCTCGCCACCAATGCAGACCATAAAGTTGTAATGCCACCCAGATGACTGGAGGCACCACAGCTGACCTTTAATGACTTCCAAAGAATAATATAACAAAATACTGTCAGACTTTGAGCTTTGAATAAACAGGACATACCCAAGCAAAAGAAGCATATTTTCTGACCGTAATGATGCCTAAATTCAAGATTTGTTTTCTCCCTTCTGTCAGTCCCTCGTTACTGTGTACAGTGATCCACAGAGGCAGCTGACAGCATCCAAACTCAAGATAATCAATTAAGAAAGATGAGGAGAAAAGCCTGAGCAGTGACATGGAAATACAGTGCCGGTTAGTATGCTTGTTCCAGGCCCACTTTTTTCCACACTAATGGGCAGCTGTGGAGTTTTTTTTTTTTTTTTTTTTTTTCAAAGCAGACCTATCTCTTGAAATAGACCTCATCCTTTTCATGACTTCACGTGACAACCCATGTCATGCCTCTTTGCCGATGGGCATGTCATGGCTGAAAATGCAACATCAGTAAAAGATAGGAGGAGGAGAAGAAAGTAGAGTGAGCTACTTTGGGGGTGGAAGCTGCATTAAAGTCGAGTTTAGTCGAAAAAAAAAAATGAATTTTCCAAAACTAATCTTTCATTCTAACATCCACTCTCAATGAATGGGGTTGTCGTGTGCGCGCTCCTGGTGCGAGGCGCGCGCATTATCTTTTTTTCCAGCGGCACAGAGGAAAGAGTTCTGTTTCTGGAGAGGGAGGAGAAAGGGACTACATGAAGGACTACAGTGCTCTTATTCTGCACAGAAAATGACCCGGGTAAAAATCGCTCGCGTCCGTTAGGAAACCATGAAGTGTCCTTAAGTGTGTGAGCGTGTGTGTGTGTGTGTTTATTTCGGCGAACAGGGAAAAAAAAAAAAAAGTGGGGGGGCTCAGCCTGAAGTGGACGCGCTCCTCCGAGTTTGAGTACGCTGGAGCCGCTGCTGTTAAACCAGTTTCTCCGAGAAAAGGACGGATTCAGCAGAGAAAGACCGGAGAAGAAGTTTGTGCAAGATGCAGGGGGTTTCGGCTACTGGTAAGTGACTCGCTCTGATAAATAAAGGCGGATCTCTTCTTTCTCTCTGTCTTCTTCTCTGAGAACTCTCTGCGGTTTTCTTAAGTTGTTTCCAAATGGCTACGGCTTGTATTGCGCACAGGGTTTGAATTCCAAAATGCTTTTGCCAGCTGTCAACGGGGCAGCTGCAGGCAGGCCTGCATCAACTCCAAAACAACGCAAAGAGTCGTTTTTCTTTTTTTGCTCCGACTCTGAGAGGGACATTAATGGTCTATTGGGGGGGGAGCTTGAGCTGACATGGCAAGAATAGGAGCCAAGCGGTGCCAAACCCTGAGCTCTGACCTCACAATTGCCCCAATCTGACGCAGGGCCCCTTCTCACACACATACACACAGTTATCTGTATAGTATGACCGGAAACAGTAACCACATTAATGTTAGTTGTGATGATGATTAGAAGAGGAGTCATTCATCCTTTAGTGTGTATGTGTCCATAACAGCTACACTGTCTGTGTGGAGAGGGTGTGTGTGTGTGTATGTGTCTGTGTGTGATGCAGAGCTCATGAGATTAGAGATGTGTTGAAAGTGTCTGCGAGTGTGTTTGTCTCTCCATCTGTCTGGGGAGGATGGTTGGTAGGAGGATTGTGTTCTGTGTTTGTGAAAGAGTGTGTGTCGGTGTGTGTGGTTTTTCTGTCTAGTATGACCTGCAGAAAGGTTTTTTAATTATGAGATGCATCCCTCTCTCTCTCTCTCTCTCTCTCCATTGCAGTTCTGCCTTAACACAAAATCACAACACAGAGGTTCTTCTTTCTTTCTAAAGTCGACTGTTTGTTATTCGCCGTGTCCAGATTATTGTTCTGGTGTTATGTGTAGTAATTTTGCATGGTCTCGAGATGACAGATCTGGGGCGTTTGGCCTAATATTCCTATCCACTAACCACAATGAGTTACTGTGAGAACCAAACTCCGTAGAAAATTCGGCAAAATCTTTCAGATCTTTCACAAGAGGCCCCAGAATAAAGTGCGAGCATGCAGACAAAGAAGACAGAGGGGGGGTATAATAGAGAGAGTGTGATAGAGATGAAGTGCTGATGGGACGATATCAGGCTGCAGCAGAGGTGAGCTATGCAGAGGGAAAAAGAGAGTGTGTTTGTTGTGGGACTCGGGGGAGGAATCGATCTGCCGTCCTCCTGGCTGACTTTCCTTTTCCGGCAGTCCAGCAGTGTATCGTTTCTCTCTCCCTCTCCCACACACACACACACACACACACTCATTCCCAAGGCCTTGCAACTTTTTTTTTTTTTTTGCTGTTCCCTCTTTCTCTCCCACACTGTCCCAGATCAATCTCTGCCCCCTCATCCCCTCTGCCTGCCTCTTAAACCCCCCCCCCCCTCCCCAACGCTGACACACATTCACACACAGCTCTAGTGCTCACTGCAGCCGCCATCAGATGAAATATATCAAACTTTTTTCTCCCCCCCCCCTCAACTCTATTCCTTCCACATGGGAACCCAAGCGCAGCCCGTGCACTCTCGTATGCTTATTTTTGTGTTTATGATGGGAGGGTCAAAAGGGGTTGCCGCTGCTCGCATCAAATCATCGGAGAATCTATTAAAATAAACCACATCACAAACAAACTGCGGTGGGATAGATAGCATGCCTCTCGGTATGAATTCCACCTCGCTCCTCAGACTTCAGTTTCCAACCCTACAAACTCCTCTGACAGACTTTGCTCGCTCTTTTCTCACACACTGCGTGCTGTCTGTCTCACCCATATGTAGGTGAACGTCTCCTCCACAGATGCAGGACAATGGTGGTCCACGTGTGCCAGCTAGATGCTCCGGCATGGACGTCCCGGCTGGCTGTTTAGGTTATTTATTATTAACAAAAGCTATTGGGCCTGTCTGTGTTTAACCAAGCCAATGTAAACATCTCCCCTCTGTGTTAGATAAACACAGCACGGGAGTTAGGGAGGAGGATGGTGAAAATATCATCTGCCCAGCTCCCCTTGTTCCCACTTATATAGTTTTTTTTTTTTATTTCAGCTCTGTTGCTCTACCTCGCTTTTATGAACTTCAATAGCTGCCATAAGTCCTTTCACAAGATTGGCTCATTCCTCAGTTTACCTGTTAAGTTATGACGACAGAAACACAGAAATGAATCGTTGGCATTGGTGGGAAATAGTAGAGGATTAGCGACGTGTCTCTGAAGGTTGATCTCGCCCAGGTGCTGCGATCTTTGGAGGAAGGACGGGAGTTCTGATCAAAAGAGTTACCATCATCTAACTCCTGCTTGTAGCAATGAACGTGTTTTATTACCCCAAATAAGCTGCAGTAGTTAAAAGAAAGTAATGATGAGCTATTTTCAACTACGAGGAAGTAGTTTCCTTCTCCATATAAGAAGTAAGTGTGGTTGTGATGGAAGACACACATTTTCCACTTGCTGTACGTTCCCTCTAATATTACCAGTGCTGTTTTGGGCTGTATGTAGCTTACCGGTTATTTTCAGACATTAGCTCAGGGGCTCAGTAATTCAGCAAAGGTGCTGTGTCACTGCAGTCTGCTTTAAACCTTTGGAATGATTTCTTTGGTGAATGAGAGTCAGGCACAGTGACCTTCTTTTACTTTTTACACAGGTGCTTTCACTGGTTTGGTACCATTGTTTAAATGTGGTCCCCCTCTTTGTCTAGCTCACTGAGCCTGCACTGTCCCGGGTTCAGATCCTGGTTGAGATCTCATTTTGTCAAAGCCTAGGTTCAGAGAGCGAGACAAACTCGAAAGAAGTTTATATTTTATTTGAAATCAAGACAAAAGCGACACAATAAATGAATCTGCGTTCTGTTAGTCAGTGATGGTTGCAGTGTTGAATGTTTGCATGATGATAGAGAGAGAGAGAGAGACAGAATGAGGAACCAGCCTAAATAACCAAAGCCCAGCCTTCCTGTTCAGAAACCAAAACCTGTGCTCACAGAGTGCATCTGACAACCTGCACAGAAACACTGAACACAAACAGTTGTTTGCCTAGAAATAACTCAAAAAAAAAAAAAAAAATCCACCACCAAAATCATAAATAGTACTTCTTTATATCTGGTCGTGTGCAGACTAAACACGAGATACAGAGCATTAATTAGTCAGCTTCAGAGGTGTTAGGTAGGTGTGTGTGCCCGACTAACAGTTTTGTCCTGCTTCGAGTCTTTATGCTATGCTAGGCTAAACATGTCCTGAGCTCCACACACATATGAGTGATATTATCTATGTTGTCCTTTTCTGTCACAAACAGCAGAGTCGCAGTGACTGTTGTCAGTGTTTCTACATGACCTTAAAGGCGCTTTTGGCTTTTGCAAACTGCAATTTCATCTCACCTATTGGCTGACAAACACACTGATCACAACGCGCATGTGTGATATCAAATATTATCACTGGAAGAGATGCCTTACTACTTAGGTAGAGTGTCAGTTGGCTCCTATCGCTACGCATGGCGTTAGCACCGAAACAAACGTCCTACTGTTGTGCAACTGGACGATTTCGGTGTTTATGTTATAAAAGGTGAGCAACAGACCAGTCAGCCAGCAGCTCGTGTATTCCTGTAAGCGCAAATCTCTAACATCCCCTACGTGTCTCCACTCCTCCATCTCCCTGTCTCGTTCTGTTTGTATGTGAGTGTGTGAGACAGCATGACTCAGTTCCAGCGCCATTCAGAAGCTTCAGGCTCGTTCCCGGGCCTGCCTGACTGTCACATTGATTTTACTAATGATGGTCATGTGTGGGTTCTGCTGTTGCAAAGGATTCAGCTATAAGATGGCACTGCAGTTTGACTGTGTGTGTGTGTGTGTGTGTGTGTGTGTGTGTGTGTGTGTGTGTGTGTAGAAAACGGGCCTCTGATGTGATTGACCCCTTTTCTCACAGGACATTTTTAGAAGTTTTCTTTCCCTGCACTGCATGTCCTGAAGGAGTCCCATCTGAAAGAGTTTGCGTGAACTGTAAATGTCAAGTTTTTGTGTCAAGTTGTTGCAGTTTGTGTGACTAGAAGTCTTCTTCTGCAGTAGATAGTACTTAATCGACTGGTTTAACATTATCCAGCGGGGTAATGACTTTACACAGGATTCAGAGCATTAAAACTTCATTTTGCGGGATTAGAAACTGTTTGTTTTGATGTCGTTACAGCGGCGTAGCTACAGTTGCTTGTGCTGTTATTCTGACACTCCTGCTTAACAGGTTTTTGAGTCATTTGCAGGCACGCTGTTTTGTGGGGTGTGTTTTGAATTGTGCTGTTTTGAATTGCTCTCACCTCAATATGCCATTATAATGCAACTGTTATTGTCCGCTACTATTAGGAATTTAAAAAGAGTATCGCCGCGCTGACTTTCACCACACCTCTTTATTTGCCTGAGGGTTCCTAATCTTTTTGACTTGTGACCTCTTGCATGTGAAGTTATATCTGCTTCTGAACCCTGATGCTAGCTTATGAAGTGTGGACGAGTTCAACCAAACAGTGAGATTTATTTTAGGACCCCCCCCCCCCAGAGTTTTTTGACCTCAGGCTGGGAACTGATTCACTACGATTTTCAATTATTTCCTCTACACACAAGACTAAAAATAACACTGAATGACCACAGTTAGTATAAAAAGTATTTGTATTATTTTGGCATTCTTCTGATAGCAGTGATGCAACAAACAAGTTGGCGTTATAAACAACCGACTCATCTTTCAACAGAGGCTTACTTGGCGCCTGTAATGAAATACTCACATTTTCAGGGCCTGAGCTGAAGTATGCAGTGCTCGGAAATTGTACGCGGGAGTGACCTCATAGCCACACAAGATGATCACACTGACACCCACATTTATCAGATTAATAAGAGCTGCAGTGTGACAGCAAAGATAGCACGAGTTATGAGTCAAATACTGTTTGGTATTAGGATGTTTCTGCTCAGAGTAGCAGTACTTCCTGCACAATATGTTTATACTAGAGGTCTTGGCTTATAGTGGGGTCTGGCTGACACACACACACACACAGACACACACATGCATGCACGTAACACACAGAAGGCGGAAGTGACCTAGTTTCCTAAATGGTACCAACTGTTGAAGCCTTCTAGAAGTGGACAGAATTACTTGGTGTCACCCAATAAAGGACCGACATGTTCGATGTTGGGGGCAACTCCAGAGAGTTGACTAAATTAATATCATCCGAGTCGTCGAGATAGAGCAAGCTGTATGTAAACCAGATGCTGGTCTGCAGAAGTTTTATGCTTGTGAGAGTGGGAGTGTTCATTGAGGATCATTGACTGACTCTCTGTGGTCTAAAAATGGGGGGTGGTGGTGGTGGTGGGGGAAGGCAATTTTGCTGTGAAATAGGATAAACGGAACAGAGAAAGGCTTCAGCTCAGCAGCCTTTCACACCCTTAAAAAGTCTTTGTTCGTGTCTCAGTGACAGGACTGGAAGGTCAATTTCTCCACAGGCCTCTATGTCTGTCTGTATCTGTGTCTCTTCTCCAGTCTGCTGTCTGTCTGGATTGGACCTACCCTGATGAGGGGGATTTTCCTGGGAAAGTCATATGGAAAGTAAAAAAAAAAAACACAGAGCCTTAATAGTAAAAGCATGTTCCATTCTATTTCTCTCCCCTTTGTGTGTGTGTGTGTGTGTCTGTGTCTCTGTGTGTGTGTGTGTGTGTGTGTGTGTCTGTGTGTGTGTGCATTTTATGAGTTGAGCTCCTTTCTAGCACACTGAAGGCATTGTGTTTTTCCTCTCTGATCATCAGAAGAGCAGGCTCTCTGGAATCAGGGCTTCCTGTACACACTGGGGTGAGGCAGGGGGATCTGGAAAGGAGGCAGGCGGGGAGGAAGAGGAGGAGGGGGAGAAAGAAGGGAGATAGAGCCAGGTGGAGGTCACCTCTGGGTTAGACGGTGGTTCTGGTTCACAGCTTTGAGGGCGACGAAGAATCTTGAATTTGAAGCTTGAGCGTGGAAAGAAATCATTTTGCATTTGCGTCAAGTAGAGCCTGAGCCTACTTTGACGTGGTCAATAGGGAACAAGAATTTGAGGTTTGAGTCTGTATCTTTAACACAAATCTATAATAACTCAATATGAAGTATACGTCTGGTGATATTCTATAAGTTGTAAGTTCCTCTGTGCCATAGACCCCCATTGATGTCCAAAAACTATTAAAAACATCAGTGCCACACTGTTTTACTCGGTGACATGTTCCTTCATCACGATGATCACGGGCACTGTAGTGTATTGTGGGTCAGATACGCATACACTGTCCTGCTGCTGTAAATACTCTCTTGTTTGTGCAGCTCAACCGATACACTGTTTTCTCCCGTCCACATCATGTTGGCTAAAATATACAGTGCCCAGCTGATAGTATGGATTCATGACCGATATTTATAATTTAACATGGACTGTTTTCATCGATTGTTCAGGGATTCTAATCCCTGAACAATAAGTTTATTCATATGTTATGCACTTTTTGAATAGTGCCTCGAAACCCCAGTGTATACCAAGTATATAGTATGTTTTATGTATTATTTATTGTCTTCCAGGCAGATGTATTTTTTTACCGTACATTTCTCTGTGGTATAAAAATCTTCCAGCCGTGCATCTTATTTTTTGTCAAGGTTACGTCGTTGTCTGTGTGTTTTCTGTTTATGAGCAGAAACCGTTGCCCTGTTTGCTTTCAAGGACACTCGTTTGAGATTTAAGAGTCCGCTGCTGAGATGTTCGGCATTAACGAGCCAAATAAACCAAACACTGACATTGTTAAAAGGACGTTGTGAGTTTCATAGCATGCCTCAACACACCAACAGCGATAGATTTTTATAGCAGCCCCTGCCTGCTGCTGCATTTCTCTCAGGCTGACGATGTTACTTCACCAGTGAAATCAATTCCCCATCTCAAATCTCCGGAAGCTGATTTTTATACCACTGTGAAATGAATCCAGTCGCTGCCTGGAAGGAACAAAATCAATTTAATAACTGATATGTTGTGCTGTGGAAGATGGTCAGCAAGAAATGAGAACTATATTTGCAGAAAACTGGGTAGGTTCCTTTTTAGACTTTTCATCCTGGATGTCTTTCAGCTAAGTTTAGTCCACCTCCCTTGCCCCGCTCTCCTAATCACTCCACACACACACACACACACACACGCCACCATTCACATCCACTCACCTGATGGAGCCATAAACCATGTTGTAAACGTCTTCCTAATCTGGCTGATTGCAGCCAACAAAGGCAGCCTGTGTTGAATTCTCCATGTTCTCTCCCCTGGGTGCCCTCCAACCCCTCCACCCCCCTCTGCTCGGCCCTTCTGTTGTCATTAACCATTGTCTCTCGCTCTCTCTCCCTTTCCTCTTCCTTCCTTTTCAGTCCTGTACACTGTTGTCGCAGCATAATTTGCACAGAGCGCTTACAGATCTCGATGCTGAAACCCAACACTTGCATGCCCCCGATTAACATTTATAACAACCTTTTTTTCATGTTACACTTCATGGTGGGTTACACACACACACACACACACACACACAGACTCAGGGTGTGTTGGTCAAGCAGGAAACTCTTCCTCGCTCTGTTCTCCTCGGCTCTTTTCTCCACCACCAGTAGCCTGACACAGATTAGCTGCTTTTTAAAGGACACGGCTGTTTGAACACTCATTTATATAACGCGCCGCCAGAGAGTGAAAGTTTGCAGGCTTTCAGCTTTCAGTATTGGATGCATTGCTTGCCACATTTCAACAGCCCTCAGCGCTATGTGTGTGTGTGTGTGTGTTTGCCTGAGTTAGCATATGTTATTACTACTGTAATTTGGTGTTTTGATGAGGAGAGATGCTGCTGTCAGTGGAAAAGCTTTGTGTAATGATTTATATTAACTGCAGATTTATCTGCTCTGACCAAACCCCGGGTGATTTGCGAGTCATACGAAGTCATCCGAAATCTTCCCCACTTTTAACGCCCACTCATAAAATTCTGACTTGTGAAATAAGGCAGAAGAAACAGCTTTTCCAACACTGTCTATGAGCCTCGGTCTTTTATTTATTTACACTTGATTTTATAATGTCACAGACAGTGATTTTATTGCCCACATTTTCCAAAAAAAAAAAAAAAAAAATCTCTGTACTGCTCTGCTGCTGCTGGGCCGAGTGTGCAGCAGTTATTCTACCACTAGATGGCACTGTTATGTTATTTAGTTCTTTATTCCACCCAGCAGTTGAAATCAGAAACAGTATGACCTTCTATTTAGTGTGGGTTGAAACAAATCACTAAAGACTTCTTCAGTATGAGCGTAGTTTAAAGCAAACCCAATCTGTGGAGATCCCACATGGAGTTTCAAAGATAGAAAGCAGGAAAGATGTAATCCAAACTTTTCCTCTTTATTTAGGGCTATAAAACGATTCAAACAAACAAGGAAATGGAAAACAAATTGCTCTTTGGTTGAAGCGATCAAAGGTAGAGATATGCAAGCAGTGATAAGAGGTCACAATAAACTAGTTCTCCTCTCATACCTGTATTCTTAAAGGTCACTGAAAGCAGCTGCTGAAGAGTAATGCTTGCTTCTTTTTTTTTTTTAGCTGTGTGTGCTCAGGTCATCATTACCGCCCTCTGTGCTGACTTTACCGCCTCATCCTCCGTGCTCCACACAGATCCGCAGCTCAGCTCGGCTGAGCCGCTTTCATTTTGGGTGACATGGAGGTGCTTCACACTGAAGGTCACCCTGGCAACAGCAGGCCGTCTCTCCATGGTCTCCTCTCCTTTCTCCTATTATAGGCTGCACTGCCCGTCAGCCATTTATCATGCTACTGCTCTGGCTCTGTAATGACTTTGTGAAACAAGATAGCACCGTTTTATGGGGGTGAGAACTGGACTCTGACTTACCGCCTTAATGGCTGTCGGGAAAACAACACAGTGAGATGACTTGCGTTTTCGAACCTGATGTCAAGATGCGTCGCCCAGATCCCCCGTTCGTTTTAATCCATCACTGAACTTGTGTGCTAACTCTATGGCCGCTGCACTGCGCGAGCCCTCTCCCAACATGCCTTGCCTTGCAGGCACAGCTCTCATCACAGGACAGTCATAACACCCTGCGCCTAATGAGGAGTTGAGAGCTACATCCACACAGATGGATCCTGTTCCTGTGGCCCATTGTGGATGATCTTCCTCAAACAATTATTGCAGGCTTTCAACATTTTTCTTCTCTCGTCGAGGCCCTAATTCACTAACAAGCACTTCATTAGATTTACATCGATCCTGAAAGGTCAAAATGTAATAAGACAACAAGCTGCCTCAGGCTGCTTGGCATCTGTGTTTTAGTGCATGCACGTGTGTGCGTGTGTGTCTAGGTGTTGTGTGTGTGTGTGTGTGTGTGTGTGTGTGTGTGTGTGTGTGTGCATGCGTGCATGTCAGCTGATTCCCTGAAAAGCCTGCTCTCCGTCTGCAGCCTGGAGCCAAATTGTTCCTTCCAAAAACATCCCTAAAATATGGAATGCATATACGGTAGGTTGTTAAACTGCCATCCATCAGTATGCTAGCTCTTCAAAGTTGAATGATGAGTGTCATTAAGCGTGGACACACACACACACACATATGCTAGCCTTCTGCAGGATGACTGCTGCTGCTACGTCTGTTTGTATTCAGTAAGTGATAAACCAAAACAGCTAGACACGCGTCATCCTCCTCTAATCTGTTTGACAGCTGCGAGAGTTTGCCAGCAATACACTTACTGTATAGGTAAAGCGCTCATAGCCACAACAGGCTTCAAGCCCTATTACAAGAAGCAGCTCGTGGGTCTGTTTCTCTGAATGACACTCAGTGAGGGATTGCATCATTGTTGAATCCTATCCAGTGAAAGAAATATGACCGGAGCGCTGCTCTCAGTTTCAGTGTTTGAGATAGCTGAGCTGTCTGAGGTATGAATGCGTTGACTCATTCACAACTGGAAGCTTTGGATGCTTTGCATTCTGTCTTTCGCTCTCTCTGTTTTTCTAGTTTTTGTGGAAGTCACAAGCACGCCGCTGCATCTCCCCTTTTTAAAAGTGTAGCATAAGAGCTGTTGAGGACGGCAATAAATTTCGAGGTCCGAATAACCGTACGGGCTCTTGAATGATATCTTACAAACAGGTATCACCGTTGATTTTCCCCTCCGGAGGACGGTCTCCTGGTAAACACATCAAGAGTTAAACGATATTGGCTCAGTGAAGCGTTGATCATTTTTCACACTGCTCTTTTGGGTGCGCTCAACTTGCGAGCGCGTGATCCATCATGCCACATCCCTGCTGGTGACAAATGCCCTTGCGTACATCCCTCGCTAGAGACATTACCACCAGACACGCGTGCTCAAACACACACCCATACAGACCTTCGCCATCCATCACCTGCTAACACGTGCCTTCTCCTCTTAATCATGACGTAACACTTGGAGTTTCTAATTTTGGTTGCAGGTGTTCTGCTTGAACTGATCTGCAGTTGAAAGGTTTTATGTTTCTGTGCTGAGGGAGGTGAAGCTAGCCATGCTGCATCATCACTCTCGCTCTGTTTCTTTGACCCCGCATATACCTCATACTTTCATTTCATTTTGTGCCAACTTCTTCTGCATTCGAACTATTTATTTTTACTCTATGTGTGTTTTTTTTTCTTTCTGTCTCTGCTGCACAGTAATCTCTACTGAGCCGTGTATAATCACAGGCCATCTGGGCACTGTAGGGAGAGATGAGCCTGCAGCTCATCAGATGACCAAAACCCACCGTGGGTGGACACACACTCACGTGCACGAGCTCACACACACACACATATATATACGCAGTCACACCTTTAATAGTTACAAACCATCACAGGGATGTTCACTTCCATCACACCTTTCATGACTGTGCTCAAGGACATAAACACCATCCAAGCAAAGAAGCACGTCGTAACGCAGCGGAAATAAAACAAATCACACCTTGTTCGGCACCACATGATGACGCTCCTCAAACAGAATGTTGCACTTTGAAGCTGGTTCCAAACACAACCGAGCAGAAAAGAAATGTTAACGCGGAACAAAATTGAAATGTAAGATCTTTCTTTGTCCAGTCAGTCAGTGCTTTTACACTAAATACAATAATCTGACCACCAGACAGGGATCCGATTCAAATAAGATGTCCACTGTGTTATTTTCTGCTGCTTCTAATATTGCTTTACTGTCTCCTGCATTCTCATCTCAGCATAGAGATCATTACTGAAATGCTGACTAGTGGTTCCTAAACCAATCCCCTCTGGTCTGAAAAACAGATTATACAATAAAGATGTTTGAGACCATTGAAATTATAATGATGTGCTTTATGTTTTCAATCAGAGCACGAGGATGCATTGAATTAAACCCAAGAGGAAGAGGGAGGAAATGTATACCACAAGACAGCAATACCAGCAGCACATACAGTATGAAAGACTTTGTTAATAAGCAGCTGTATTTTGTAGTTATCTGTTGTATATAAAATATTCATGTCTTGTTTGGAGGATAGAGGAAGGACAAATTAAGAATATATATTGAATATATAATCCTATATCTGAATAGCAATATTATAATTATGATGTACACAAATTTCTGACATTTAAATTTAGATAATATGTAAGATGTGTATTTATATGCAAAAACATACGTTTTACTAGTCCTGCTTTTGATATATGTAGTTATTGTTCCAAAAATCCTCTCTGCGATCTTAGAAAATCAAGAAAAAGTTGTCTGTTGCAACGTTTTGTATTTAAATTAAGCTTGATTTGTCCTTTCAGGATTTCTTTCATTAGCTCCTTGACTTTGTTTTGCTTTTTGGGGGACAAAGTATCTCCTTTTCTCCTCCCCATCTTTATTTTTCCTTCAGCTTTCTGCTCTGCACCCACCATCTCCATCATACCCCTGGGCCAGGCACCATCAACCAGCATGGGACCAGCGTAGAAATACAATTTCCAGATCTCACCCCCACCAGCCAGCACTGCTCTAACACAGCGCGACAGCGGATCTAGTGCATCATTTTTCTGTCGCGGGGTAACACAGATTCATGGATTGTGCCAGGCTGCTGCCTCTTTGTAATTCAGATAAGACCTCTCTACTCCAGCAGGTTTAAATATTAATAATGAATTAAAAGATTCTCCTCGGAGTGAAATATTAATGACTTCTTCTTTAAAGGGAGGCGTTGACTCCTGAGAGAGGGAGGATGGCAGCGTGCTTGTTAGAGTAACTTAAAACATCTCTTTGATTTTTGGCTGTTTGAGGAGTTAAAGTGTAGGTGGCTGTCTGGGTTAATATCTGAGCAGGCTGCTGTTTGGGCATGACCATTAAAGATAATTTTATTAAAGGACAAAAGAGGCATACCATTAAACACACAGACACATAACATCTGTCCACATTCATAAGCATAATCTAACCATATTTTTGTCTGAAAGCCTTAATTGATCTCTCTATTGAATCTCTGCGAGGGCAATTCCCCTCGGAGAAAGCTGATCCGCGGTCTTAGTGAGTCAACATGAATGTGTGTCAGCAAGGATGGAAAACTCCAGCTGCATCGACTGTGTCCTTCCTCAACCTCTGCCTTCTGCTGAGGTTTGTCTGGATGTTGTGTCTTGCTGGCACTCCGGGACCTTCAGAAGACGTGTGAATGTAAAAGTTATTCATTTTCCCAGCTTAAGCTTGCGTCTCGTGCATGTGTGTGTGTGTGTGTGTGTGTGTGTGTGTGTCAGCTTTAGTGTGTAGATTTATTCATATGCATGCATGCCTGTGTTGTCTTTCTGCGTGTGAGGGCTTTTTGGAAAAATCCTGGAGTTGGGTCAACATGCTGTGGAATGTGAATTGTCTCCATGACAACAGCCCAGTGTCCTCCTTCCGGCTTTCATCCTCAGGGTGCATGCCGAGGCAGCCAAACCAAGTGTGCCATGGCATCAGCCCACTGACTGATCTGAGTTATTTTAAAAAAAAAAAAAGCCTTTTTTTATCAATGCACATTTCTGTAGCAAGTCCCCTCTGACTCTAAATGGGCTAAGTCCTCAGTGCGCCTTGCAATAAGGCCAGGACTAGACGAACACACATGTGTCTGTGTGTGTGTTTGTGCAGATCAAATTCAGAACAGTCTTTTGAAAGCCCGTTGACAGGATTTTGGCAGGCGCTCAAGTGGCGTTGATGCTGTGTTTTGCATATTGTTGACAGCATTGCTGTGTGTGTGTGTGTGTGTCTCTGCATTTGTTGCAGAGCAAAGGAGTCTCTGTGTGGTGACGAACTGTGGTATCATACGCTTCAATTTACGGGCAGTATAATCCATAGACAGAAAAGGTAAATATAGACACCAGGTTTGTTGGTCCTCCCTCAAATGTCTGACCTTATTTTTTGCATTAAACGGGGATAAAAACACATCTTTCTCTGGTTAAAAATGAGGCAATGAGTCGTATTTTCCATTCTCTTTGTAACTGTTACACATGGATGTGTGTGGTTGCTGATTCCACTGGGCAGATGTGTGACAGATGCCCTCTTAAGGTCAGTGGAGCGAGGAAGATTTAGACTAGTGTTAGTTGTCAATATTGCAGTGGGTTTGTCTGCGACGGAGACTGAGGATAATCACACTGTTTCTTTTTTTTGTAGACAGATGGAAAGAGATCATTGTTGTAATTAGTGAGAGTGGTGAAGGGTGACAGAAGGGCAGAAGAACTGTGCCAGCATGGTACATTTCCACTACGCTCTAGTCCCTGTCAGTGAACACGTCTTTATCTCTATGGGGTTATTCCAGGCTATAATAGTAATCAAAGTCTTCCAGTCGCCTCTTTTCAAATCCGGCTACTCTGAGCGGCAATCTCCACCTTTCATACGCTAAAAAGAGGTAACAAGATGGCGAGAGGTTCAACATTCCTCCCTAACCCAAAGCTCACATTCCTCTCTTTGGTGTAAAGAGGGGGCACGAGCACCATGCCTCATTAGATAACCCACAAAGGCGAGGCTCTATTCTTATTTGGAATTGGTTTTTCGCCGTATTTGAATTGCCCAGGGCGGCTGCAGCACCGATTCTCCATCTCGTCATTCCCTCATGTGAGAATATTTCACCTCGGCAGGTCCGCTGGGTTGAGCAGCCAGCTTTATTGCCATGGCGAGGCAGCACCTGTTCCCCCCCTCCGTCCAGCGCGATGCATAATTCACTGCGTTGAGAATTTCAATCAGTTTTTGCAAGAGGTGGCCTGCAAGAAGCTGCCAGAGGTGGATTTTTTTTTGGTTATTGTCGATGCTTCAACAGGAGGACAAGCGGATCAATCAGTGGCCTGTTTTTTAACCTACTCTCAACTCGCCTGCAATTTTAAAGCTCCTGCGTTTCCTGAATCTAAATCGAACACAGCCACCCGTCCCCTCCCCCCTCATCCCCCCCTTTACATTCTCCCTCTTTTCCGCTGCTCTCCTCACACCCAGCTTTAAAGCCCCGTTTCCTTTAGGAACTGGGGATATTCCAGCAGTGTTTCCATGGTTATCGGTGGCATTCGTCTGTGGGTTCAGAGCCGGTGTCGGGCAATGTCACCCAGTCTTTCAGGCTGATGTCACTCCAACTATTGAGTGGGAAGAAGGGGGGGACACCGAGAGATATGAAGGGTGGGGTGGACAGAGGAGGGGGGGTTTGTAATTATATGTGCATATGAAGAGGGATGGAGCAGCTTGGGCGCGTCATCCTGGCAGCTTTTGTGATCCACATGTCTGTGGGGGGAAGTCGCACAGAGACATGGATGTACTCCTCGGGGACTTGGCTCCCTGAGGGATATGACAACATTCATTATTTACACTTTGAAAAACACAAATTATTTTGAAGAAAGAGTTGTGAACTGATCAGTCAATTGACACAAATATATTACAACAGCAGTTTTGTTGATCAGTCAGTTGTTTGAGCAAACATGCCAAACATTTGCTAGTTTGGATTTGCTGTTTTTCTCTGTTTAATATCATTATTCACGCGCCAGAAATCCAAATTAACTACAGCAACAGGCTTATTGATTCACTTGTTGGTCAATCAACAGAAAAATAATCACAAACTATAATATATCTCAAGAAAAAAGCTAAATATTTGCACGTTTCAACCCCTTAAACGTGAGTATTTGATGTTTTATAGACTGAACAATGAACAATAGATAATGAGAATAATTAGTTGCAGGCTTAAAAAGACCCCTCCACCTCTGTAGCATGCCATGTTTTTAACAAATACCTGAAGAATTTCCTCCAAAATTGTCCCCTCCCCTCCAGTACACTCATATCCTCACACACAAACACACACACACACACTCATGCAACAACTACGCAGGCACACTCACTGATACTTGCACACACTTCCCCCATCTTTCATTCAGCCACTTCTTTCCCTCTCTTCTCCCTCCTCCACTCTTCTCTCTCTCACTTAACTCTCCCCTCCCTCTCTATTCCCCCCCTCCCCTCTTTTTTTTTTTTTTAACCCGCTCCCTCCCTCCAACAGGCCCGTCATTAGTTTCCATGGTGACAGTTGGGCGGCATTATTGCCGGCTGAGAACTGCTCCTGGGTTCCTTTCAGAGCGGCGGCGGCGGAGGCATTGTTTAGTCCGCTGCCCTGAATGGTGCAGGGATCAGGACGGGGAGAGCTCAGGACAGGAGGAGCCCTTTTTTTTTTTTTTTTTTTTTTTTGGGGCAGGGACAGTGCGTTTTTAGAGGGTAGAGGAAGAGGAGGAGGGTAGAGGAGGAGGAGGAGGAGGAGGAAAGAGAAGGAGGAGGAGAGAGAGAGAGAGAGAGAGAAGCAGCGTGGTGGAGAGAGTCGATGAGAGAACAGGAGTAGTAGCGGTAGCAGACTCATGCTGCCTCCCTGAGAGCACTACTAAAACACCCAGGCTCCCCACGCAGCCTGCTTGCGGCTCAGTGTTGGACTAGATCGGACTCTGCCTTTTTTTTGTGTATGTGTGTGTGTGTGTTTATATTTGTGTCGCACAGCAAGAGACGAAAAGGATCTACTAAGATTTCAGGCAGAGAGTGAAAAGAGAGGAAACATCGGAGGCAGATGGCCAACTGAGTTTAGCTGGTGAGTTACTAATGCTGCTTCATCGTCCTTAAATCGCATACACACAGCTTCTCCACCTTTTTGCTTTATGTGTGTTTTAATCAGCGTGGCAGGTGCTGCTGTTTTCGTCCAAACCAAACCCCTGTCTGGGTTATGTTTGGGTGTGTGGGCTTGCAGCTGTCTGCTGAATGTGGGCTAATTCTCGCTGCCCTCTGAAATATACATGCCACTGAGATGTTTTATTGAGGATGTACATTGGGGGCAAATTTTCTGCTGCCTTGCATCTTGGATTCCCTGCAGTGTTTTTTTTTTTTTTTTTTTTTTTTTCCTGAGCGGGCATACGTGTGTTTTGGTTCTAGTTTGTTTCCTCTTTCATCTATACCACGGTACGTAATTAGGAGTGAGAGCAGAGCCCTCTGGCTCCTTGAACAAGTGATGTGTGGTGAGTAATGTAGTGAGCAGCTAACAGTGCCAATGTTTTTTCGGTTCATTGCCCCCCCCCCCCTCTCGTCCAGTCTCTCTGATAAAGCAGCACTGTTTTTCCAGACGGTTTTACAACTTTGAATCGATACAGGCTCACTAAAGGAGCGGCGGAGGTTGCGTTGAGTATAAGTGACACAGCCTTTACCACTTCTAGCTCAATGATGTCATTACATGAACGCATGACCTCAATGGATGATTTTAAACCATTAACCACTCAAACAATTCACAGCTGCTACTGCTGTATTTTGTCAGTTTTGCCAGCACTGGTATGTTTGTGTTTGTATTCAGTCTCTTAGGGATTTTTTTTGGCATACTATAATTTAGCTGACTAGGGAGTTGTCTTAAGGAGCAGGGAGTCTGAGTGTTTCCATGGCGACCGGCAGCAGCTGTGTGAGCTGAGCCGAGGCTGAGTGTGTGGCAGACACTGTGGCATTGCCTAGAGACTGCGAGACTCGGGTCTAATCAACGACCTTTTGACCCAGATCAATGGGATGCTGCTGAGCCAAGCGGCCACTGGGTCTGTCTGACATATATACTGTAGTAGGACGCCGGTGTTGTGCAGCTGTACAGCTGCTTACATTTCCTGGATCATCGCTGGCTTCATTGGCGTCAGAGCGGTCTGATCCTCTTAGATTGGTGGGAGTATTACTGTAAAAACAGGCTTCTCATATATCAACATAATCATGTCCATTAGATGGATTTATTTTAAGTGTAATTAAGGTCTGACCTTTAAATATCCGAGCCTCTGCTGGTACTGGAGTCCTAATCTTGCTGTCCTTGAAGTGGGGTAATTTTACATATACAAAGGATGGACAAAACCACCACATGAAACATGACTGAGCCACAGTGTTGAGGAAAGAAAGCTACACAGTCAGTTATAAAAGGTTGTTAACAGTACACATCGGGCTTCCCAGTGCCTTACAGTCATTAGCTTTTATTTGACTTTTCAAAGCACGGCTAATTCTCACTGCTCAAATTACTGATGCTTTGCTACGACAAGTGCAAACTTTAATTTTCTAAAGCCCAACAGCTTAGACAAAGAGCTCCATCAGCAAAGCAAAATGGTGGTCCAAAGTCGAAAGTGAAAAATTGGACTGAATCAGCACCTCTGTGACACAGTCTCAGCAAAAAAAAAAAAAAAGTCCATCATGAGCTGTCAGTCAAACCATAAACACCGTAAGCTGGTATTTATGGTAAGGCTGCCATGTAGAAAGTGCCTGTACTCAAGGCCAACACACAAAGACTCACACAGTAACCTCGTGTGAAAGGCAAAATCCAGCAGAACCCCTGGGCAGTGGAAAAAGTAGTGAGTCATGTTTCACCCTTTTTCCTTCATTTGGACAGGTTTACTTTTAGAGAAAGCCAAAGGAAAGGATGTCTTCAACCCACAGTGTCCACAAGTATTTAATACAGGGCTGGGTCTGTAACTGTGAGGGTAGCAAGCAGTCATGAGTTACATACTCCCTTTAAAAACTTCTCTCAAATGGATGAAGCTATTGTGAAGGTAGATCTATTATTCTGTCCGCCTCCTGTGCATGCAAACTCGTTAAAGCCGTACTAATGGTTTCATCTTCGTTCTCTGGTTGAATCAAGAGGAAGGAAGTTCTCCATATTGGTCAGGGATGCCGGAGAACTTGTGGTGACACTGACCAAGCCGCACGAATAGAAACACATACGCACATGCAGATACCACATTTAATAGTCACCCTGATTAGTGTACTCCATCACCCTGGTAATTATACCCATAAGTTCCTCCTTACCCAGGGCACCTGGGGTCTTCCTCCACTTAGAGCCGGTGATGGCATTTCCTGTAGTGTTGGCATGATAATTGTAGGAATCAGCAAATAAATAAATAAATAAATGTCAAGTGATTAGATAATGCTGGATCAGCAGACACTGCTGCTACCGTCTCGACTGAAAGAGACAACATGTGTTTTATGGGTCTTATCTTGCAGCCGCCTAAACACAGGACAGTTCCTGTCTGATGTTCCACTTTCAGTTTGAACTTTCGCTTAAATAAATGCTTCAGGTTGAATAATAGGAAGCCACAAGTCGTTTTGTTTTCTAGCATCGTGTGCGTCCTCACATCTTTGCGTGCGTTCGCGTGCGTGCGTCCTTCACTTATACATTCGGCCTGGGCAGGCAGTCGGAAAGTGTTAAGAGCTCTCTTGTCTCCAGCGAAGCATGTGCGTTGCCTTTTGTCAGAGACTTTGGCACCAGACAGAAGGAATTAAAAAAAAAAAAAAAAAATCTCACGCAAAATATGCGTTCACAAACAACCCTCCCCTTCCAGCAGATTCAACCCGGAATAATATCTAACATCTTTTATTTTGACCTCCTCCAGGAGGAGAGACCATTTGCCTCTAATTGCCGTCTCCCCCTGTTTTAAAACCACCCCTCACTTCAAAAGCTTGCATGGCTTCACTGTTAATGCTGGAACTGTCTTTGTAGTTGTGTCCTACTGCTCTAGAGAGGATGAGGGATGGTTTCCAGAGGCCAGTAACAAGATAGTTAATGAATGTCTGCTGGAGGGCATAGTGCGAGGACATGTACATAAGTGCATGTGTTTTTATGTCTGTGTGCTTGTTTTTATGCATGTGTGTACGGGGACTGTAACAGTTTTTTAAAAATATATTGTCCTTTAGGGATGACTGGATAATCCTTTCCTGCCATATTCACTTCAGGGGAGAACTTTAATGTGTCCTCGTAAAGTGGAAAGTCAGTACCTGTGCACACATGGAGCTGCTTGCAGTAACTGGGGAGCTACCATAAATGGTAAATTTCAGGACAGTAAGCTGTTCTTAGTGATCTCTCAGTTTTTGTAGTTCACAAAGCTTGACTGATGTTGCTCAGCAGCAAGAATGTGGAAACAGGGAGGGAAAGGAAGCCTGTGATTATTTGGTAGCATTTATATGTTCTGCTCTTGTCATTTTTACTGAGATGCAGCCAACTGAGGCTTAGCACTCTATGAATTATGTTTTAAAATCCATGCAGCATTATTGTGTGACACCCACAGTTGCCCAGGGCTCTTTATATACATCCCTAATGGATCCCTGACCAATAGGCAGCAAGTAGTAGCAGCAACAGCAGTCTTGTAATTGGGCCCTCTTCAGTAATAATTCCTTGCCCTACCCTTCAGAGTCCACCCTTGAGAGACAAGCTGTTGCAGGTGACGCAGGTGATTGATGACAGGCGGGCAGAGCTGCCTGCTGCAGGCGATTGTGGCTCTCCACAGCTCATAGAAATTCAACAAGGGCTATGATTTAGCCAGTGGTCATGTGAAAGACGATATGACAACCAGTTATGAACAAGTTAGATGCTAGTGCAAGTAAATTATCCCCACTCGTGACGAATACTGTATGCATGAAGTATGAGCTCTTAAAGCAATAGTTTCAGAGTGTGATACCACTGTCTCACACCTACCATACCACTTGTCTGGCACCTTCTTTTCTATGTGTTAAGTGGGCTAACTTTGGGTTGCTATTAGCCATCTCACGAGCTAAGATGACTAGCTAGTTACCGAAGTTAAGTTAGGCTTGTTGGTCTGTCAGAGTTGTCCTTTATTTTCCCGTGCTTGCATGGACAAACTGCATTAGATCATCATTCTTTGCTTTATTCTGCTGAGATGCTACAACAAGGTCACTCTGGCGTTAACATCATGACACAGCAAAGGTTGCTTCACCTGAGATTTAGACGACCTGTGCTAAGGTCAGAAGAAATCACATTTATCATGAGACTCAAGAAAGAGGACAGTTATCGTTCTCTTTGCACATTCATGGTAAAAGCTAAATCATAAACACATTTTTTAGTCCTGGATTTACTGAGCTATAAAACTGTATGCAGTACAGTATGTTTTACTGTGTGTGAAACCCGAATAAGAAGTCAATTCATAGATTTGTTTAAACAGAAAATGAATTGGCAAACATTCTGATAATCAATTCATCTTCATTTTTATAAACATTACCCTGGTACTCTCATATATGAGGATTTGCTGCTTTTCTTCGATTTCTGTGTGGGAAAAGGAAAATCTTTGGTTTTGGTAACTTGAAGACCGCAAAAGGATTCTTTTGATGTGTGCACGACTTTCATATTATGAAGTACGTAATGGATTATAATAATTTCAGGTTTTATTCCCAAAGGAGACGATCTGTTATCTGTAAATTGATGTAGGCTCAGATGGATTAGAGCACAATCACGTTAAGCTGTTTGATTGAATCCCTTTAGTGCATACAGTGGAGCTCTGAAGACCGTGTGCATGCAGCATTGGGTCAACATCTCTATTTCAGGCTTGAGTGATGAGACCAGCTTCCTATATTTGACTAAGTACTGTATATGACGCTGGGCCTGGCAGTCTACTGCCTCCTGTGTAGGTACAGTAACATGGCTTAGAGCACTGCAGCGTGGTGTTGTTAGGGGAAATACTGGAGCCATTAGAGAGGAAATAGGAGCCTTTATTAGTCTGCCTAGTGTACACCTGGCTTCTATAACAGGCCTATCCTTGTACAGTGATTTGTGTGTGTGAGTTCATGGTCCTTGGTATGTCTTGGCTTCATGCTCTCTACATGTCTTAGCTAATTCTGCCCTTCACAAACCTCAGCTTGAAAAAGGTTTCAGTGATTTAGATTTCCATTCAAGGCTCTTCCTACAGAGAATGTTAATTTAGCCTTCTCCCTCATTGGCATTGAAAGGTATTCTCAGTTTTCAAAGTTGAATGACTCATCGAAGAAATTTCAGCCCGGCAAACGAGTGTCAAGCACTTTGTGCCCAAGTTTAGACAGACTGACAGGAGCTGCTTGCCTTGGATGCCACTCGCCGGAGAGCTGACGCTGCCATTCAGGAGCCAAGTGACATTTTGAAACTGATTCTGACGTCAAATAAGACGCGTCGGTGTTGAGTGCAGAGTGACCTTTTTGTCTCTGTATGTGTATGTTGGTCTGAATCCAGTGTGTATCAGCACAGAAGAGCAGTGACAGGGGAGGAGACTCCCCTGATTCCTCACCCTCAACCTTTCTGTTTCACCAACCACGCCTTTCACATCCACACACCCTTTCTGGATTAGACCAACCAGACTGGACTGAACTGGACTGGAACGAGCAACACATTGACCTGTACTGGGCAGGGCTGCCCCGCTTTGGGACAGTTTGACTGTCAGCAGCCTCGTAGACACTCCCCTCCACATGCTGACATCCATCCTGCCTGCAACAGATGCAGGGTGGTGTGGTGGGCACCACAGAGAGAATGGAGGCAGAGTTGGGGGCCACGGGACAGAAGAAAATATAGTTTTGTGCTTTGGAGTGAGTGCATGTGGTGGCAATATGAGGAAGGAAGTAGTACTGAAATAGTTTATTGAGCTGATTCATTAAAGGTGTAAGATTTAAGAGGTTCTATATGAAGATATAGAATTAGAAACAGATTATCCATACATTATTCATACATTATCCAACCATCAGTTGTAGTCCTAGACTCATCACTCATAGAAAAATATACACATTACCACAATGAACCTGCCCTCCCTCCAGTTTTCCTATTTTCCTCCTGTAGCAAAAACAAGAGACGTGCATGCATAGACTGGAAAAGCTGAATTCAGTGGACATGCTCCGCATACACCACTTCCTCCTGTTATTCTGTTGGAGGGACGCTGGCTTTTCCAGAGGTGTAATTCTGTGGCCCGTGTTAGGTGTGATTTAGTCGTCTGTGAAATGTTCTCTCGCTATGGGTTGCTTTTTATTTGGGAGAGGGAATGATTTGGACGGCGACGTTTTTTTTCTTTGTTTTTTTTTTTCTGGTAGCTGCCGAATGTTTTTCTGCAGTCGCAGTGGAACACTCTGCAGCGCGCTGTAAAACGTTCGCAGATCACAGTGTGATGTTAACAGCGCTGACATGAGTTGAGTGTCAAAGTCATTTTGTGGTCTGTACTGCAGATGGGTTGCTATAAAAATTGAAGCGACCAGACTTAGCGACAGAACAGTGTATGCATGTGCATGTTTTATATGCATATGCATGCACATGCGTGGAGGCCGGTGTGTGGTTAGCTGCTGGAGACATTCAACAATCTTTAATGTCTAAGTCATCAATCAGTCAGCAGATTAATCAATCATTCAGTCAACCAGATGACTGGTTTTTAACCCGTCCTGTCCACCATATTGATTGGTTAACCCCATCAATCAATGTATGGTAAATAATCAATGCGTTCACACATCAGAGACCCTTAGTCAGTCCGACTAGTGATCAAGCCTTGATCCAGAAGATTAAACTAGATAATCCTCATTACAATATGGCCTTCTTAGGACAGGGAGTGATTGAAATTTGTTTTGAAAATGCTATTTCAGGCTTTGGGTCCTGATGACTCATGGAGCAGACCTGTGTTTGTTAAAACCTCCCCCATCCCCAGTGGGGACGGAAAGAGCTGGAGTATTTTTTTTTCCAGTACCAGTAGTTAGAAAATCACCATTGCTAGTGAAGGTGTGTTAGTTTTAGGTTAAATAGACTGAAAGAGAGAGAGAGAGAGAGAGAAAAAAAAGATGGGCTCTCCTGCTCAGCTTTGCCCTGATTGTTGTGCAGAACAGCCAGTCGGGTTTTGACATTACACAGTGAAAGCCGCCATTGAGAGCCGCTACAGTAGGCTTCAGTAGTTTCTGGGACAGTTGGACAGTCATCTCCACAGGCAGGTTTGTAAACCCTCTTGTTCTCCTGTCTGTGTGCGCGAGTGTGTACGTGTGTTTTGCCCTAATTGGCAATCTGTGGCTGCTTCCTTTACAGTAATGCTCTGGGCTGCTCTACTGCACTGCATCCAGACAAACAGAGGCTCACTTCTCTGCACTCTGCCTCATAAAAGTCCTCTTGAAGCGTTTGTGGTAATGGGGGTGGATGGGATTGTGAATTAGAGAGGCCAGTGTGTGGGCAGCCCGGCTATTAAGTCACATGTCCGATGATGAATATGAAATTTTAATCATTCCATTGTCGTGTCCTCACATCATTGTGTTACTTACTGTAAATGCTACGTGTCGTTCCATGGCAGCTGAATTAAATGATCTTGAGTCACCGCTGCAGGAACAAGGTCTCAGGTCAGCGTCTTACCTCACCCCCTGCTTGTCTTTTGTCTGTGTGCATTTACAGTATATTCACGCGTCCTGTTTGAGTATGACATTTATGGCTAAGTGCTGGTTGGTGTTTCTTCGTCCATCTATTTCGTGAAGACATTTATAAGTGCGCTCTTGTCAGAGCTGTGCGCCTACTGAAAGCCAAAGTAGTTCTTTATAGCTCACCATGACCTACCTACTATATTAGCAATATAGATCAGCATTGTTGCCATGGCAATAGCCTCTTCTTGGGTTTTTCTCAGGGCAGAACGCTTTCTATAGCGGCTTGATTCGGTTTGGGAGTCCACATGGACATTGCCACTCTGATATTAACTCGTCAGTCTTTGTTTATGTTTAGCTTTCTCCACTTGTTGACAGATATAGGCTATCATTTCAGGAACCGAAACCAGATGGTCCTATTTTTCTCTCACTGTATTTACAGCTTTGACTGCTGTACGTTTGCTAGCACAACTCTATTCTTGCTTCTGTCCTGCCTTAGACTTTCTAGCAAAACCGCTCGACTGTAACTTTCTATTTCTCTCGTTCGTTTGCATCTTCTGTTCGCATTTGCACTTCTGTGACTCTCTTCAACACTCTTCAGCCATCTGCTGCATCCTCTCTGTCGCTACCACCATGGAATTGCATGGTCCTAATCTGTGGGAGCCGCTTGAAATCCTCCCACTTAGTTCTGGAGGCATGTCAGTGTGCATGCTGTGACCGCTGACCTGATTTAGGGGAAGATGACAGACCTAACAAGATGACTTACCTCCCCCTCCTTTGCTCCTTGCCCCTGGGAAGCCATGATATCAGTGGAACTTCAAGCATCACTAATTCTTATACAACAAATAGTCTTCATAGAAGTGTTAATGGAGGGTTTGACAAAGAGGTTGTGACTGGTTATGATAACAGATAATGATAAAATAGAGGGATACAGATTTGAAATCTGGGCCCAGTATGTGACTGGATAGCTGTTGATCCTTCTATATATATATATGTATGTGTGTGTCGATGAAGCCTGTGGTGAAGGAGGTGTTGTAGCCTTGTTACTCTATAAATAAAATTTGGTGATTGTCAGAGACTGAGGATCTGTTTCTACCGTAGATCCTGGAGCAGCTATTGTTATACTGACACCAATATTTTCTGTATCAGCTGTATTTTCTTTCTCCGTGTGTGTGTTTGGATAGATCGTCTTAAATTGATGCTCCACCCAAACTCTTGTTTTTTTTAAGAGTATCAAACACTCGGCCCTGGAGGCTTGAAAGGCGTTGTTAAAGGTTACGTGGATTTGTCTCTCGCCGAGCATGTCGGCCGCAGTCAGCTTGTGATCTTGCCGGCTGTAATAGATTCTAATGTTGGCGCATTTTCATGGTCAGAAAAAAAGTTTTTTATTTTTTATTACAGGAACTTCTCGTACCACTCCAGGAAAACAATCAACTTTAAAACCACAGTATATCTAAATATAACCGTGGGATGCTTGTTCATATGCGTTTGGCTTTTGAGTGCCTTGCTGTATCGTGCTGCTGTAAAGAAAATTTCAATACGGTTTGTGTGATTTTCGGAACCTGCTCAATCTTATTTATTTATATTTTTTAACTGTATCACTTCCTCTGTGTACTTTCTTTTAAAATATGTCACTGAGTAGATTTCTGGGTAAAGGTTACAACCATGGGGGTGATAACTTAAAAGTAGATCAAGGTCGGAGCACTCATTACAGTCTCCTGCTGCACAGGGAGAGAGACAAGAAAGGGTGAGGCGAGAGGACAGGAGGAGCGGATAAGGAGAGGTAGAAGACACGACGGTCGACCCTTCTGTCGTCTCCTCTATCTTTGCTCCCTCGTAGCTGTTATTTTGTTATTTCTTTCTCTACTCTTCGCTCTGCTGAACCAGTACTGAGCCACGTATATTCATGCCTCTTGTTCATACATTAAATGTAACTGAACAAATGAACGGTCTGTGAACAGAAGGAATGATCACAGCAAGCAAAACCTGTTTCAGTGTTCATTTTGGGCACCTGACTATTACTTAGACAGACGGGAAAAAATGGGTCTGTGCTTTGTGCTCTGTGTGGCTTGATGGCCATTATAAATCTAAGAGCCATTAGACGAGAGACCGTCCGTCTTTGACTCAGTCTTTCAGGGTAAGAGACTGGAGAAACCGATCAATATGTTTCTGAGTGGAGAGAGAGCACAACATGGACACAGAGAGACTGATAGGAGCAGGTATAATGCAGGCAGAGATGCTGGGAAACTTGATGGTGATGTGAGAATAATGAGGTGCCATACTCAGAGAGATTGGCGTTGGGATTCAGCTACTGTAGGTCATGGTGGGGAATGTGGGGAGGATTGAAGCGATGGGAGCATGGTTGTCAGCTCAGCCTCACCAGGGGTTGGTTTGTGGGTAGGAGACCTGATTGACTGGCTGCCTGACTGGGGAGACCCTGCTGAATATGAGTGATCAGTCTCCCAGACAGCACTGGGGCGAGAGGACTGTACTCAAGGGATGATGGGTAATAAATGACTCTGAGGGGGTTGCTTCAGGGCAGGCGGTGACTGACAGACAGCTAGGTTTCTGCAATTTTTCAGTTTCAGTCAGTGTCACTGTGTCTCCTGGGTGTTTGAGGAAAAGTGAGGAGTTTTTTTTTCTTCCAAAATTAGGTATTCACCTGTTTTTTTAAACACAACAGCTTCTTGGATAGATAAGCTACTTGTAAATTATGAGAAACGATGAAAATTATCTTAATATTGCCTTTTGTAGCACTTTTTCCCATGAATTATTTTGAAATTGCTATATAAAAAGCTATATGTTCTACTATAAATCTACTATATCTTGAAGAACCGACCTAAATCTTATTTTAAGTATGGCTGGGGATCAAAAATTATGACTGTTTTGGTTGGACAGAAAAGTGTCCATAACATTGAGTATGATAAGCTGTCAAGTACTGAAAACTAGCATTTTTTGTATCTTGTTTAATTATTATTTTGTTTGCTAGTTCCTGATATAATCACAACTTTAGGCTTGGGCAAACTTCTTGAGCTGCCGCCTGGGCTGTGTTTGAGCTTAATGCTAATGTCATCAAGTTAGCTCACAATGCTAACATGATGAGGCATGGCATAAAGCTGGGCAGTCATGAATATTTGTTTGTACTGGTTTGTGCATTTCACTCCAAGCCACAAATGTCAACCTGTTGGTGGTGCTAGAGAGATCGCCGCAGTCATCAGGATTTGTCATCAAGGAAACATGAATGTCTGTACAAATTTTGAGCCTATCCCTCCTGTAGATGTCTGGACCAAAGGAGTGGACTGACTTTAAACTTCTTCAATGTAGAAAAAAGAACTGTTTTGGTATTTCAACCCAAACTCAGGTGTGGTATACGCATTAGTATCAAAAAGTTTAAAATGATATCCAGACATTTTAAACAAAAAATGCCTCTGATTAGCTAAAGGTGTTGAGAATTGTTTCCTATCTTATCTATCTTATCTTTTCTTCTTCTTATTTTTTTTTTTTTTTTTGTTATGTAAGAAGATAAACATAAGCGGGACATTCCTCAGGTTTCTGTCCTGTGAGAGCATCGCAGTGTCACCAGACATTTTCACTCAGGCAAAAAGAGTGTCCCTGTCAAATACCTGAAAGTATCTGAATATTTACATGAGTAAGGGACACAGCATGTACCCCTTCACTATGTTAAGAAATATGCTGTAATGCGGTCTTACAGGTTGCGACCCAAAATATCCGCTGTGCTCTCTGTGGGCTGTTTGTTCTGTTACATCACAGTCATGATCGAACAGGTGAGGTACACAGACTTTTTGTTACCTGGTCCGCCTATTTAAAGTGATGTATACTGACTAATACCGGCTGAGAGTGTTTCTGCAGGCAAAGGTTGTCATGGTAACCCACAGCCGACAAGGGTGCGGTGGTGATAATGTCCTTGCACGTGTAATTCCTGTCTAATTGTCCTATTCATTCATCTCTGAGTAACTGGAACTGAGCAGGGAAAATTAATGAGCTCAGATCAGCGCTCTCATGTGTGTTTTTCACAAAAGCCTTCTTAAAATTACACAATTTCAATATTAATCTCATCTTTTGGATCCCACAGAGCCCAAATCAATTAGGTGACTGTTTCAGCTTCAGTTTTGGAGTAAGAGTTTACTGTAGTTATGCGTTGTAAGCATATCTACACGCAGTGGCCCAGTGGTAAGAGTATGCTGGGATCGCCAGGCTCCACAGTGCACGTCACTTTGGCCCCAGGAGGAGGTACTTGGATCAGGTTTGGCAGGTGAAAAGACAGGTGCAGCTCCTCAAACACACCTGGGAAAGGATAGGTGAATGTCTATGCGCAATGCAGGACTGAGCTTTGAAGGACTTTTTAGGGTGTGTGTGTGTGTGTGTGTGTGTGTGTGTGTGTGTGTGTGTTCGCAACAAAGACCGGTCTCAGTTGCACACGCGGACTTTGGCAAACTGGGAGGGCAGGATTTGTTTTGATTTTGACTGGGTTGTGTGGGAGAGTTTTCCGTTCACTCGCTCTTTGGACTTTGGATATGTGAAACTGAACAGTTGGAGGGAAGGTAACGTTCTTTATTTGCTCTATTGTGAGACTACGCTGTATGTATGAATAACTTTTCTTTTCTATTCTGAATTGTATGTTTGCGCCTTGATACGTTTGATAGAAACCATTTTAGAGATCAGTCTGATCTGAACAATAAGTTACAGATTTAATTCACCTTTTCATTTAGTTAATTTCACTGCGTATTTCTTTGGTGCTAGTAAAGAAAGACGTGTCGTGTAGTTTTATCTTCGGTTTGTGAGATAATTAATTACAAAAAAAAAAAAAAAAAAGTGAGTGTCAGCTCCTCTATCTGCTGTGTCGTCAAGTTCCTGTTTGGTGTTAAGCAGTTTCATATGAGGGCCACATTTTGCTCTCAGGTAACCATGGCTACACCCGAGTTTCCATAGGTACCACCCCCTATGCCTGGATCTTCCACCGCTGTTTATTTTTCCCAAGAGCGACCCCAGCCAGCTTTGGGTCATTGAGTTCTTCACTAGGCAGTCGTTTGGCAGAAAGGACATGCCCGTTCAACTTGATCATACGTCAAACTTTTCCTCTGACCAAACCCGCGAGTCATCTCAGATTTAGAGATGGTATTAACAGAAACCCCGTCAAGAGGCTCACAATATCTCTGTTGCCGGGGACCAGATTTGAGGATGGTCAGAGTGGATATAAAACCTAGTGTAGTTTGTGATCCTCTGCGGGGGGAAACACAATTTCCCATTTTTTTTTTCTGTGCTCAATAGAGCTGCTCACAACCGACATATTTTCCCCCTGCCTGCTCTTATTCCACTGTGGTGCAGAGATGGTGGGAAAGCCCGCAGTGTGCCACATGGGGCAGACAGCGTAACAGGACTCATTACTGACTGATTCCTCTCCTTCCACTGCCTGCAGCACGACTGAAAAGCACCAAATTAGATGTGCCAGGGCTCTAGTGGGGGCTCTGCGCAATTTCGGGATGTAATGCAGTTGAGGAAGAGTTGTGGGGTGACTAGATCGAATCCATGAGCCTGAAGGAACAGAGACGTGTGACTGCCGTTTGCGGAGTTATTAACTTAATCTACTGATGGACATCACTTTGTTGTAATGGACATCAGGTAACAACTAAAACTGAAGGGAAAAAAAAACACAGTATCCACAGTGAGTGGCTGTAGACCACATAGGGTAGACAAAAATGGACACACACACACACAAAGCACTGTTATTGTTACAAAAGCTGGCTTTCTTTTCATTTCACTGAACTTCAAAGATCTGGTGCAGCTGACTGTAATTCGTATTCAACTTCTGTCCTGCATTTTGTCTCTCTGCTTCTGATTTATGCTGTATCATGTCAGTTGGATTGTGTATTTTATCAGGCATTTTCACTTTTTATTTTCCCCGAGATTCTTTTTAACAGTGTTGAAAATCTTTTTTTTTTTTTTTTTTTTTTGCCATATACACCTCCATTGTTGTCCAGAAACGGTTCAAACACTGTTGCACTGGGTGACTATTATAAACATGGGCACTGACGTTTATTTAGAGTTTGTTCCACATGCACGGCCCCGCTGTTGGAAAAAAAAAAAAAAACTCTTGTGAACCGAATCTGCGTCTGAAAATAGGCCTTAGGAATCACACTTTTTTTACTTCAGTAGTTCAGTACACAGACATTTTAGGATTATGTTTAGCCCTTTCTAATAATTAAACTATATTTGTGGCATGTTTTTTTAAGTCGCCAGCATCAGTATTTTTACTTGTCTCAAAAAAACAGTGAGACAGTGTGACAATATGAAAGCGGTTGCTACTGCTCCAAAGTGGCCAAAAAAATCGGTTATTGCGGATTTAAGATTTAATTCTTTATCTGGAACAAACAAGCTTAGTGTCTGGGGTTGTTTTTTTGGCCCTTTTGTGGGATTTGTTACCAATAACAAAATATAGATTATACTTCAAAGCAATCGTCTTCAGTGCTTCTTCAGAGTGTGTATTTTTAGTTAAAAACGAATTCCTCCAAAGGCAGTAAAGGTCAGAGTGATCAAACCAAAATCAGGCGTTTCGAAAGGTCACAGTCTGAGACTGTATTGTCCAACTCCAACGGAAATTTGTTTTCGTTGTGGCTCGCACAGAGTTCTACATTATTGAGCTACGTTTTCTCACTCACAGGCAATGTATTTACAGACAGTGTCCAGAGAAGATTAGATGTAGTCAATCAGATACGAGGCCCATCACGGGGCGCGAGAGAAACTAATATGCAGCCTGTGCAGCTCTCTGTCTGCTGCCTCAGGCCTGGTGTCAGGATCGATGCTGCAGAGGTCCTCTTCTCCTCTCTGGTCCCCCCTGCTCTCTGTCCGAAGGCGACATTCTGAAACACACACTGAGCTCAAGGTCGTTCAGCAACAGTGCTATCACTGCACAGCACTGCATCGCTGACGCAGGATTATGTCGGGTTTTGGATGCGCATTTAGATGAAACTCATTATATTGATCGATACCTAATATTATCTTTCTTCATTTCTCTTCTCTCCAGACCTCCCGGCCTCCTCTCTGCAGTACCAGTGTGGATCAGTGGACTACCTGTGTTCTCCACGGCTGGTAAAGAAAGGTCCGACCCCCAGACCATGTCACGACAGGCCTGCCATCAAACCCCGGCCCCAGCCTTCCACCTCACCCAGACCGCCAACCGCACAGAAACCTCAAGGTAAAAAAATACTGTGACACAGTGCGGCCCCCTTCAAGGCCAGATTTGGCATCAGGTCTGTCATTATAATTGAGCTATCACTCATTTTTCTCTGACAAACACCACTTCTATAACACGGTACGTGTCAGCTGTCCGGCCTCACTCTGTCACTCACACGGCTCAGTAGGTCACATCTGCGGGACCGGCTGTTTTCAAGCAGGCCAGTAGCTCCCATGTGTTTATGTTTGGGCATCATTTGAAGAATGCTAAATATGAACATGTGTTCTGATTTGGGAGTTGAGAAACATTGTAGGACATTACACCGCAGACTTGGCCCTCATCTAAAGTGGTTCACAAGTTTGCTAGGGGGACTATTGCAAGAATGATCATCCTTATTATTTTACTATATATGGTCTGGGTTTTTAATCACGATTATGTGATTATTCTTGAATATTCTGTTAAACAGTGAAAAAGGTGACATCTTAAAATTGCTAGATTTGTTTGAACAGCAGTCCAAAACTCAAAAATATTCACTTTACAGTGATTTAAAACTAGCTGAGGAACTAAAAAACTTCATGGTCTGTGTTTATACATGTGTTTTATCTGCTCTTTTAGGATCCAGTAGAATAAAAGTGCTTGAAAAAAGCCCTATAAAACTTTCATTACACAATGAAATGAAAGTGTTCTATGACCAGGCAAAATCTTTATGATAATGAACTCCTAATAATACTTGCTTAAAGACATGGAAACTAACCATGTCTAATGTTTACACACAAATCTAATAGCGGTCATACAGTGTTTCCCACCTGACAGGATGAACTTCCTTTCCAAAGCTCCTTTATTTCACTTGTAGCTCATCCTGAGAGAGTTTTTTTTTAGCCTAGCAGGAACTAAAATTGGGCTGGTCGACATGCAGGTATTAGTTCCCCCAAAAGGTTCCTGGAAAGGTCATAAAATGTTGAAGTATGTAATTAGCAAATTATGTGACAAAAGGATTTTGTGTTGCCATGTTTGCATGTGTGTTTCTCAGTTGTGTATGATAGTATGATCATGTCACAGTTTATCTTCATAATAATACTAAAAAATCAAGACGATCCACTGAATTGTCAGTCTGTGATTGACAATTAACAAATAGAATTTCACATTTTATTGACTAAAAGGTTGATAGATCAGTCATTGTCTGTGTGATACATGAACCATGGTCTTTAATTATACAGAGACACCTTACATGTTTGTCACTTTTCTTAATTAGTTAATGTATCTACAGATATATGTTTATTAATATTTAAAAATCAAATTTTTGTACAGTAAAAATGTGGAATAACAGCAAAAATAAACTCGATTCTGACTCTAGCCTTGATTAAACTCTTAAAATATTAAATGCTGTGTATAGATGATATTTGGCTAAAGCCCTAAATAAATCATGGCACAAACTCTTTCCAAATGAAAATGTAAAAACTAAAACATTTTCATTCTCAGGAGAAAACAGACCTGTCCTGTCATCTGCACATAGGTTATCGATGCATCTTTAAACTACTCAACCTCAGCCTTCATCAGTGACGCACAGACACAGAGGAAGTGCTCACATTTAACACAGCTGTAACATATATAATTACATTTCCTGTTTGTAGACATTTAGGTTTCCGAAAATATAATAGATGCAAACACACAGACCTGACTGTGGCATCGTAAGCCCCTAGTGTGCAGACATGCTCGAGTGCAGTGTGCATTTTAAAGCTCTGTCAGACTTTTCTTTTTTTAAATATAACTTGAACTGCTGTGGCTTACGCACACACAGTCATCTCAGCATCCTGTTCTGAAATAAGGAAGTTGGCAGATAGCTGTAGCTCAGTGTTGGTCTCGTTCTGCACCACGACTGTGTGTTTGTATTTTCTTCCCATTGGAGTTTTGTCTTGAGGTTTTTTCTGGGGGGTGTGTTGTTTTTTTACGAGGAAACGAGCAGGCTTCACACATGGACTCAGCCATGGAGGTTTTCTCTCTCGGATTTCTACGTGTTACCTGATTGTTTTTGCTAATGTCTGCCGCCTCATGCTTCTCTCTTGCCCTGCTGTTCCTGCCTCGTCCGGCTGTCACCATCTGTAGTGCCCCCTAAACCTGCGCACCTGCTCGCCCTTGGGCAAGACAAGAAGCCTAAGAGGATCCCTCCAGCACCCTCCAGGCCTCTGCCAGCTCCCCCTCCTCCACCTAAACCAAAGCCCAGTCTAACCCCTCCTGGGTTGGGTGCACAGCCACAGAGAGAGGCCCAGAAGGTGGGGCTGCTCATCGAGAGGTTCGAGAATTCAAAGTAAGACCTTGAGGAAATTTAATCAGAAATCTTGTTTGTCTTGCTCGTCATATTCATACTTTGCTCTGTAATGGTGTAACGTGTCGGCATGTGTATCAGCATACAAAGGTTCATTATGTTAATGTGTACCTGTTTCTCATTTTGTCGCTTGATGAAAACCTAGAACACTCTCACAGTTTCACAGTTTTCCAGTAAAAAAAGTGTCTGGATTCTTCATTTGGCTATGGTTGATGATGCATATTTTTCATTAAGGCAGGTGTGACAGTGTGTGTTTTCTCTTCTGTTTTCCCAGGGTCCCCATCCTGGGGGTGCTCCCACGGTCCCAGCTGCATCTCTGCCTGAGAATGGACGGTGGGTCTGACATCACCTCCTCCTGCGGCCAGGACACCACCACGGCGAAGGTTGCGGGAGACTCCTCCCCTGTGGACAAACTTGCACTTGTCACCTCGGAACGGACCGACGAGGTGTCTGAACTTTCCCGTCTGGCGTCTGTGCACATCGACGGCTCGGATGATGCCCCGCTGGACGACTGTGCCGAGGATGACATCACGCACGGCGTTAGTTGCCTTGATGACGTGGAGCGGGAGGAAGGGTCCTCCCACGAGCTCCTGGACAATCAGGACTCCTCGGAGCAGAACGGGAAGATTCCCAACCGGGACAGTGGCATCGACAGCCCGTCCTGTACTGTGGAAGGGGAGGTTTTCCCCAACGAGGACGCCATCGACGAGGAGGATCATTATGACAGTGTCACTGAAACGGAGAGTGTGTCCTGCGTTACCCTTGGCAACAAGCGAGACTCAACACAAGATGAGGATAGTGACTTGGATGAGGGCAGCAGTGGAGAAATACACTCTCTGACAGATACACAGACTGGGTATCTGACAGATGCACACTCAGAGGCGCACAAAGTGAGTACCATGCATGCTTAAGCCTCATTAAATCATAACCACGAACCTGAACGACCATTATATAAAGCTGAGGTTGTCATTAATGTCTCCCAGTTCCTTTCATCCTCCCACCACAGTGCGCAACTTCACTATTTAATTTATTTTGTGTTACATCATACTTTTCAGGAATCTACACGATGTGCTTAAATCAAGCACATCCTGTAAGTTTTTTAAAAAAAAACCTTCGTCTGAGACAGTCTGTCTGCCTTTCATGTAGTGGAAAAAAGTAGCTTGTGTCTATTATTATCTCAGCCTGAGTGAACAATTTCAAAGAAGAACTTCTGCATGAAACGTTAGACAGTGTTACAGCCTCAGTTTGCCAGTCACAAGCGACTGACTTATATCTGAGAGCAGCTCTGCTATTACATAAAAGGATGAATACCTGCCCAAAAGCTGTAACGGGAGCTTGTGATGGCTCAGAGATAAAAGAGTCCAGAGACTGATATCTCCCCACAGCTGAGCTAAAGTTTCAGTTTTCTCTTGTCCTTCAGTTTGACTATTGATTGTAAACAACACTGATGCCTCTGAACTGTGTACGCACTCTTCCTGATGGCCTATATGTGCTGTCAGTGTTTCCTGTCTATGAGACCGGCAGCATCAAAGTAAAGTCACTTGTCTAAAAAAGTTAAAGTCATTAACTTGACTTGACTTAAAATATACTGGTGTACTTAAGTTAAAGAGACGATAGAAAGACGAATCCATGTCAGCAAACAGAGAAAACATTAGACAGCTGGAACTCGGGTAAGAGTTTGAGTCATCGAGCAGTCGTGCAGTTTTACAGAGCATTGCTATCATAGTTGTTAGCAGAAGATGACTGTGAAAGCGGTAAAACACACCCATAGCTCTCTCGAACGCCGCATGAATACACAAACACGCGGCCTCTGATGACCGCCCACGCCCACAGTGGGGGGGGGGGAGAAAGGTATCTCCGCTCTCCAGTGCTTCCTGATCCCAGCACGCTGTGGAGAGGAAGGGTGTGTTGTTATATGAGTGTTTTGGTGTGTCCACATAAATGTTTGTGACACTTGAGCTGACATGTTAATGGCTATATAATGACAACCTTGCCACAGAGGATGTGGGTTTTCGGTGATGTGCGTTGCAAGAGGATAAGAGAACTTTTTTTTTTTGCGTAGCATCACCACCACTTTGCACACAATGAAAATGTTGAGTTTCGCTGCTGTTAGCATGGTAATTACTGGTGATGGTAGACATTTCTGGGGTGAAAGTTTCACACTTCCATCTCTGCTGTAGGTTTAGGTATGCGTTTAGTGTTTATGTATGCGTGTGTGTTTATGTAGCAGACAGCTGCTGTGAAACCCACATTATCACTATAGCCGAAATATCTCACGACCGTGGCGCGTGTTTTCTGTCACTGAGATGAACTTCATCAGCAGCATAATTATGTTTAATCACATGTCTTCTCAGCTTTGACAAATCATTATGCGAGAAAGAGACACCACATCGGCTAATAGCATTTCATGATAGTTTCATAGGTCACGACCACCGAACTAAACCAGTGACTAAAATAGAGCTTTGTGAACATCAGTTTACAGCTATCTGCTCCGGATGCTGCCGACTGTTGCCTCAGCTATAAGCATTAACTTCTTCTATCTCACCACACCCCCCTATAATACACATTTTTTGTCTTTTGTAGGAGAGCATGGGATCTTTAGGGAGGGATAGCAGCATAGTGTGTGTCTCTTTAAGTTGTTGCAGCAGCGGTTTTGATGTTGTTGATCAAATGTAACCATTTTTTTTCCCCACTCAAACTAATAAAAATTAGGACACTGACACTGACACTGAGGAGCACCAGAGAGATTTGGAGAGCTCTAAAAGCGTGACTTATTTCGGCAGTTGTGCAATATGGCAAGCACTTCTCTCCTTGAAATTTCTCAGATACCTCTTTATTGTCAATATGCGTAGGAAAGCCCTACCTCCTCAGAATGTCCTTGGTCTCTAGTAGTTTCCCAGTTTTGTGAGGCTGTGGTTATCCTAAAGGTCAGAGCAGGTCATTTTATACAGTGAGGTCATGTCACTATGGGAACTAACATCATGACACATGAATACAATTGGGCTCACTGAATCTGCAAGAGTCTAATTTTTCCAGTCATATCCAACTTATGCAATGCCAGTACTGTTTAGGAGCTCCAGTATTCAAATACAATAGGTGAAAATATCACATTTATACTGCATGTTTTTTGCCAAAGCATAGCATAAAGTGAGCATGCCCATAAAGCAGAGACTCAGAGGTTATCATAGAATCTGTTTTTCATTCAGATATCTTGAGGTCACTTACATCACTTCCCGACAAGCTAACATGACACGGATGGTATCAGTGGATACGTCAGAGTTTGTAGTTAGAAAAACTGAGCTCTCTACAACTAGTAATGTCAGGCCGGGGAGTGGAAGAGGTTAAAGAAGAAGTCTGCTCATATTTTGTGTTTTTCTTCATTGTCAGCAAATCCCATGAAAAACATGAATTGATCAAACTAACAAGTGACTAACAAGGTTCAGGTTTCTGTAATGTTTCCTGGAGACTACAGTGCCCAGCTGTTTTAGGAAATGATTTAGCCTTTTTAAAAAATGAATGTGCTTCTGGCCGAGAACCAAAAACAAGCCAGGGAAGGTGGAAAGTACTTGGAGAGAGACTTTACACACTGCGGGTTTTGTTTTTTTCATCGGATTTGTTGACAAAAATACTCGCTGTAATGGCTATCTGCACGAAACACTGTTTAATTCAGTTTTTAGCATTTATCTATACTGACCTTTTACTGGCATTACTCATAGAAATGCACTTCAATACACGGGCTCGTGTTTCCTACAGTGACCTTCCACCTAATGAGGATTAACTGTTGAACAGTGAAGCAGATGTTGTAACATTCGACTGATATGAAGAGATGTTTTGCCCAAATATTGCCATACATGGATTTGGTGAACAGTCAAATACATTTTGTTTTAAAAAGACTACAAGAAGTAGTGTAAAGGTCAACAAGGGACAATAGCTTTCCACTGTATTTTGTTTTGGTTGGCTGTGTTGAATAATGATGTGGCTGGTGTTGAGCTTGTTAGAAATTGCATGACTGTGGACTTACAGTTAATCACGTAAACCTGTTCTATTATTGCCTCGTAATGTGCATATGATTGTTTTGTCAAAGAATAATGATGTCTCGTCCCGTGTTTTTATCTTCTTTGTTTTCATGCCTTAAGATTTAACCCTTGGTGTCTGTCTCTGCTTGTTTGTTTCCCTCAGTGCTCAGAGGCTCAGAAGCTCCTGAACATCGCCAAAGAGCTTCTCCACACTGAAGAGGCCTACGTGAAAAGACTCAACCTCCTCGACCAGGTAACGACGTGCCTCTGTGTGCATCTCTTTTTCTTTTTTTTTTTTTTTCCGTTGCATGTGTTTGCGAGTGTGTCAGTTATTCGGATGCCTGCGGTCCAAATTTCAATCTCCTAAATGTGCCAGTGGTCTTAGTGATTGAGATCAGGGCTGAGCTGGATTAAATCTGCCTGCACTGGACAACAACCCTTCCTCTGTTGACTGGATTACTCAGAGCAGTGTAAGCATGATCATGTGAGAAACTGGTTGCGCGTGCGTGTAAATGTGGTTTATATTTATACATGTGCAGCATAAATACAGCTTTGTCACCACAAACCTGAGTATTAAGACAACACGTATCAGTGGGTATGTCTTACCCTGAATTAAGCATGTGTGTTTTCTGACTCTTAGCTGGGTTCGTAATTAGGAAAAAAAAACACACTTATTCTGCATAATACATAAATAATAACACTATTAACAGGACACACACACTATAGTAAAGTTTTAAGCAGCACTTCATCTCTCATATTTATAAAGCATATGAGATAGTCGTAGCCTTCAAGGCAATTTTATCTCACTGGTTAAGCCTCCAGTTTATAAAGAGTCAAGATGTTTGGAGCAGTTTAGCTCAAGCCTCTGATTTACATTTTTATTTTCTCGATTGATTATTGGTCATTTGGTCAATAACATAAAAAAAAAAACAAACAAAGAAGGGCAGTAAGTATTGACATTTGAGAGCAGCTGGAACAAGTCGATTTTTGACCATTACTTGATTGATCAAAATTGCTACCTGTTACTTTCCGGTCGATTTACTAATCGACTAATTGCTGCTTTAGACCCTGATCATCATCAACATCTTCTTTACTGTCACAAGTCATTGCCTGCTCTCTGTTGTTCCATCGTTTTTGTAAATGGGTTATTGTATTTTTTTTTTCTGCCTCTGTGTGTGTTCACTCATGTCTGTGATGAGAACTGGCTCCCGGTGGTTCAGTTTTCTTCCTCTTTGTCAAGCTCATGTGGTAGAGGAGATGCACGGCTGCCCTATCACAGAAAAGCTATGGTTTGTTTGCTACTAGAGGCAGAAAAGCCTCACAGTTAACTTCCTGTTTTTGTTTCACCACTTTCACACGAAATCTGCTTCCATGGAGACAGTAGTACCAGTCTGTTACCGGGAACGGCAGCACCTGGTACTGCTGAAAAATAATGAAACTGATGGATGAAGCAATTTATCACAGAAGTTATGGAGCATCGTTATGTTTGATTTCAAAGAGGAACCTTTATTCCCGGTTGAAACTTGTGATTGTCCTGAAATGATTAGTCATTAAATCAATAACCCATGGACAGAAAATGTAATAACTAAAAACTTTGATCATCAGTAAATCATTTTAACATGATATTGTATTGTTGTAAAGCTGTGAGAATCTCAAGAAAAAGAATGAATCAGCAGAGGCTGAGGTGTCCTGACCTTTTAGTTCCTGGTATCAAGCTCAGAAACCACTTTCAATAGAGCCTCCCTACCCTGCCATGTCTTCTGGACTCCGTGCCACCAGTTTATAACACGGGCTTTGAGTTATAAATTTATCTCTGAGCTGAGATGACCCCAATGACATCACTATGATGTCATCAGGGTTATTTCCTCCACGTCTACAAAGGGCATAGTACAACTGTTCTCACACGCTGAGACGTGACTCAATGTCATTTATCTGGTTGTAGCCGGTTTCAGCTTTTAAATGGTTGGTCAAACAAAACAAGCTATTGGAAAATGTCACAATGTAACGTCCGTAACGTGTCAGTTACAAATGTCAACAGTCGTTTTTCCATCTCAACTCTCAACTCAAACTCAAACCAGAGTGAGGTATCCATAAAGTTTAGATTTTGTAGTTTATTCTCTTAATGGCACATGATCAGTTAAGTTTTAGTTGAGTCATGTCTAGCTGTTGGTCACACTTAGGAAGCCAAAGCAGGAGAAAATGAGTACATTTGCGTGGATAAACAACAACATTTTTGTTTACATTCCTGCTCTATGAATAGGACCCAGATTTGGTGGTGTTTGGGATAAAGTTGGATGAGTTTTTTGTATACATATGTTGTGTTTTTTTTTTTAAATCCCTGTAGGTATTTTGCACTAAGCTCACAGAGGCTGGAATCCCTCAGGACGTCATTACAGGGATCTTCTCCAACATCTCCTCTATCTACTGCTTCCACGACAAGTTCCTGCTCCCTGAGCTCAAGACACGCATTACTGGAGAATGGTAAGGCTTTCCAAAAGCATCAGCATGATGTCATTGTAGAGGAGGTTTGGCTCCGTAGCGGTCAGTTAATCCGTTGGTGTTGGCTGTAAAACTCAGACAGCTGGGAGGTATTGGAGGGCATTATCGGCAGGTTTTCAGTGAGTTTAGGTTGCTAGGTTATGTGGTTTTTGTTTGTCAAAGTTGCAGAATGAAGGCAGTTTCTGTCCTTTTTCCACAGTCAGCAGTAAATTCACCTCCAGCTCGTGTTATTGTGCCAACCTCAGCCACCCTTGGTAGATAATGACTCCTCTAGAGGGCTATGTTTGGGGAAATCACCTGTCACATAATGGTTCCCGACACATTATTTTCTCTAACTCATTAAAATGTCTCAGATTGAAAGACTGGCACACACACACACACACACAAGGGACATCCACACAAGTTCATAAGAAAGATTAATTTGTGCAGTCCCTCAATATTTTCTCTTTTTTTTTTTTTTTTAGATTAGTGTCATTTGTTGATGAGCCTTCATTTGTGTCTCACTCATGAAGAATTGTCTCATATCTCATATGATAATATAACCTTTGTTGGTCTCGAAATGTTAATCTGTGTTTGTGAAATGTCAGGAGAATAGATGTAATTGAATCAGCTAAATCAAACCTTTAATTACCAACCTCACTTCACTAAGGCGGAAACTGCGCGGAGATCTATTCTCCCCGCAGGTTTTGAGAACGGTGTACCGTGTAATATTTGCATCTATGCAAATTGCCTAACACAACTTATTGTTCCGGTTGATTCAGCTATCAGGAAAAGCTTGGAAGATGTAATTGACCTTTCTGAAATGCAAAATAAAAACACTGACCAGCTGAACTTCTGTTTAAATGGAAGATATGGTAAATGCCAATATTTTAAAATAATTACATTTGGGACTAGATAAGTGAATCAGTGTGAAAGCTACCTGAAAACAAGAAGATCCTACAATAAAAAGACAAAACCAGAATTGTACTGAATATTTGTCAGCCCCAGAACAACATACTTTATAACCCGTAAGAAAGGATTGTAAAAGAGCTGACTGTCTCATCCATACAACATACAGCTATCATGTTTTCCCCCACTCAAGATAATCCTGTATTGACCCAACAGAGAGGAAATACAGGTGTTACAGCAACCAAAAGATAAATACAGTTAAGTAAAACAAATACTGAAGTATATTCAATAATAAGAAGAATAGATTAAATAGAAACTACATAAAAACATATAACTCAAATTACAGGCAATCACAGTATACATGCAGTATCCACAACTAGTGTTGAACTCTCAGCCATAAAACTGCAATGTTCAGTCAAGATTTTGCTGTCCTGCATCAAATAGACCCATTGTCACATATAAAAACCTGAGGTTCTGGAAAAAAAGTAGCGCTTACTCTTGTTTTGTCTTGAGAAGGTTTGTGAGTTCACCGTTGCATTAATAAATAATTTGTTTGTTGTGTTCCCTGTAGGGACATCAACCCTCGTATCGGAGACATCCTCCAGAAACTTGCTCCGTTCATGAAAATGTACGGAGAATATGTGAAGAACTTTGACCGAGCCATGGACTTGGTCAACACCTGGACACAGCGGTCTTCTCAGTTCAAGAGTGTCGTCCAGAATATACAAGTAGGTGTCCCGTGCTTGTACGTGTTGCCCAAGACCTCCACTGTTTGTCTGTTAGGTAGCGCTATATTTAAGTTTTGGAAGCAGGTTCTTTTTTTAACACATTCAGAGGATTGCAGTGGACGCCTGCCCTCTCTGAACTTTACATTTTAAAAGCTGTGTTTGTGTCATCAGAAACAGGATGTATGTGGAAACCTGACGTTGCAGCACCACATGCTAGAGCCGGTTCAAAGGATTCCTCGCTACGAGCTGTTGCTCAAAGACTACCTGAAAAAGCTGCCTGACGACGCTCTGGACCGAAAAGACGCAGAGAGTGAGACATTAAACCCCCACTGTTTTTTGCATTAAGAGTGACGCATGTTAGATGACTTAATTTCACCCTGATGCTTTAAATAGCTCTGTATATAGTTGTATCCTTTGCCTGGCAGAGACAGATGACACACTTAACATCAGTGTGTCACACCTTTATGCACAAATAACACATTTTACATGATCTGATGTCCTCCCCGCCTCCCCTATTTCCATTTACCTGAGCCTTAACGTCACTTCACTGCGTTGTTTGGAGTCTTTGGAAGGGTTTTCTCTTCTCCACTCCATTTGAGAAGCAGTTCATCACAGTTGTTTTGGCCTCATTTCCTCCGCCTGCGTGTCTTTTCTGTTTATGTAGGCCATGATTAAGATGGCTGACTCAGGTGCTCCCTGACATTAGTGCAAGGCTCTTTACGGGCTAAAAGCCAGCCTAATGCATACAGTGTGTTGTGAGATGTTAGGGCAATTTTTTATATGTATAATGTAGCTAGTGTCACGTCCTTGACACTTCTTATTTTCCCGTGAGCAACATACTTGATTTAAAGCAGTTTAAGTCTGATAATCTGACAGCCTGATCTTATCGTTGTGAATTTTATACTAACATGCTTACATTTGTGTGTGTGAACGCTTGTTACAGAGGCACTGGAGCTAATTTCAACTGCAGCTAACCATTCCAATGCAGCAATCAGGAAAATGGTAAGACCTTACTTCACTCTTTTGTTTTGTTTTGTTGTCATCTCCTAGCTCGTTTCAACACTCTTCTGTCGTCTCATTGAGCTTTATAAAAACCAGATAATCTATTACCCAAGAGTTGCTGATGCTGTGCTGTCAGTCAGCAACATTGCTGCAAGTGTTTGTCTGAGGGAGTGAACATGTTGAATAAGTACAGACAGGAAGTTGCTGTTTCCTGCCTCGAGTTTCACAGCTAGAGGAAGCCTGACTTTTAACACTCATCCTCTTCATCTCTTTCCTCTGTCTGGCCATGTTACTCATATTTCCCACAACCTTCAAACAAATTAAGCAAACAAATGTATTTAGGAATCAATAATGAAATATAATACCTGCTCTCTGTCTTACTGGAAAACCTATGAATGAATGAGAGGCCTCGCTGATAACAAAATAACCCCCTCTGGTGGAGTTTGGCTTAAAGCTCCATCTGTCCTCTCACTCTCACATGTCTTCTTGTCCTCCTGTCGCCTTGTGTTTCCAGGAGAAGATGCACAAGCTGCTGGAGGTCTATGAGAGGCTTGGAGGGGAAGAGGACATAGTTAACCCAGCCAACGAACTCATCAAAGAAGGACATATCAAGAAGATGTCAGCCAAAAATGGAACAGCACAAGACCGATACCTCTACTTGGTGAGGCTGAGGCTGAAGTGTTAAATAAGAAAAAGTGTCATGTTATATATTTGTTTATGTGATCATGTGATGTTTTTTTTCTGTCTCTGATCTAGTTCAACAATATGGTGCTATACTGTGTGCCTAAACTCAGACTGATGGGACAGAAGTTCAGTGTCAGAGAGAGGATTGACATCGCTGGCATGGAGGTGCAGTCCTGTTTCTCACTTTGTTAGATATTCAGTGTTTTCTCCTCTAGCCTTTTATTTATTTATTTATTTATTTATTTATTCTTGTGTGTGCAAATGTGCTCTATTTTTTGATCTCAGGTGCAGGAGAATGTGAAGCAGAACCTTCCTCACACGTTTGCCATCATCGGCAAGCAGCGTTCACTGGAGCTGCAAGCCAGGTAGAGACATGAATCAACCTCCAGAGGAAAAACTACCCTGAAATGAAATATGAAAATGTGCTGCAGTGTTTAAAATACCCATGCAACCTCTAAAGTGCTGAATATTAGAATAATATAATAACATCAATTGTGACACATTTATATTAGCAGAGGAGGATTTCGTTATAAAAATGTAATTTCAAAATCCTCTTTTTCGAAAGTCTGTTTTTAAAAATAGACCATAACATCCCTGGATACCATTTAAAAGATGTTTTCCCACTGACTCCTTTAACTCATGTAACACTTTATTTTATGATGTGACTCTTATTTCATAATGTCACTTTTCATAACCACCGACAGTATAAAGATCATAACATGTCACCTTTCAGCCCCCTGCTGCCTAGCAACGAGCTAGCTAGCTCCTGTTAGCTACAGAAGCTACTGTGTGTTTTTGTTGCTGTTGTCTTTCACTGAGAAGCAGATTTAAAATGTAAAACACTGCAAAAATGACAATGAATTAACCACTAAACAGCTGCTGTTAATGCTGGCCCTTTTTATTTTTTTAGTAATAACCTAAGCTTGATAACCAGCTTAGCTAGTTAGCTCCTGTTAGCTCCTGTTAGCTGTGGCTAACTTACTTCTACAAAGATACACATAATAGCTAGCTGACTAAGCTTGTTTGTGAACTTCAGCTATGATTTTATCTCATAAAATTTGTATTTGTTTGTTTGTTTGTCATTAGCTACTGTTTAATAACAGTAGATACTCTTTCTGGGGTCTCCATTTGTATTTTTAATCATACCTGTACAACAGAAAATACATAAAAACATATCCACACATTCATACAATATGACTCAATACGTACACAACACATACAATGTGGATTGATTATCTAATTGCACTATATGAGGTTTATTCAATATATTTCTTTTATTTGCTTTACAGGACAGCCGAGGAAAAAGAAGACTGGATTCAGGCAAGGATCACACACATGCTCACATACAGTACAGTAGTATTGCACCCACGCACATATGTGCACACAGTCTGTGTCTCTCGTGCAGCATTGAGGGTGTGCGCCTTCGGTAGTTTTGCTTTATTGCAGAATGGAATTATCATAGATTTCCTCCCCACACTCATTCATTGTGTTTGGGAATTATATTCTCTAATGAAGCCCCCTCATTATTGCTCATTTAGCCCATTACAGAGTAGAGTAAAGCTGATTAAAACATTTTGCAGGCTGGAAGAGGGGGTGGGCAGAGGAGGGTTTGGGAGGTTTTATGTGTGTTTTTTAGTCTGCATGAGAGAGTGCAGTGGAGCTTCTTCGCATTACTGACACTTGAGTCTGTCGCAGTAGGACCATGAAGCTTTTGGGGCTGTGATATCATAGATTTTGTCATTTATTTTGTGCTTGGTCAAGCCAGACAGCACGCCACAGACAATGTCTTTGTTCCCTTCAGGCAGGGAAAGGAAAAGTAGCTTTCTACCTCCCTTCATCTTCTCTTATTCTAGTTGCTTTAATCATTTTAAGCCCATGTATGATACTGTACATAATATAAGACCAGGTCCTTCTACATCATGCTGTAATTCTGCAATTTCAGCTTCAGACAAGTACAAAAAGAATAAGTGCATTAAAATGTCAACATGTCTGATCAATAATCCATCTCTTCTTTTTGTTTTTCCACCACTTTCCACTCTGATCTTTCCATCCCTCCTCCTCTCCCATGCTCCAAATCTTTTCTAACTCTCAGGTGATCCTGTCCACAATCGAACGACACAAACAAAACAGCGAAACGTTCAACAAAGCTTTCAACAGCTCCTTCTCCCGGGAAGATGACCACGTCCCAGAGTCACCAGTCAGTCTCACTCTCCCTCAATCAGTCATCAGTTCATCAGTCATTCAATCAATCAGCGGTGTCACCCTGTGCGATGAATCACGGCAGCCTAGTGGGACACCAAACGAGTTTGTCATAGTCTGGTCTTTGTCAGCTCAAACAGCACGCCATCTATGGATGTGCTTAGTATCATACACACAAAACACACACATAAAGAAGCTCTTTCTTTTCTTTCCTTGACGGTTGCACACGTAGCGTCTGTGAGTCTCTTCTCCCAGAACGCTCTCATGACCTAATAGGGAAAGCCCAAGTCAAAGTGTATACAAAACTCTTATGGATCTGTTTTTGACCCACTTTGGGCCGGTTGGAGCTGGACACTGGCCAAATGTAACTTGACACAGAGGCTGGATCACAAGGCCCAGACTGACACCTAGTGGTAGAGATATCTGGTTGTAGGCAGAAGATGTTGGCACTCACTATGTGTTTTACTTCTTCTCAGGGTCCCTGGTGCAACACGTCCATCGACTCAGATGGTGAAAGATTGCATGAAAGGGTAAGATACTATTTTTTATAACTATATATACACACACATAGAAATGATAGAAAGTAGAAAAATGATAGAAATAGAAAAAGATTACTGGATTACACGGTGTGTTATTAGATTATAAATTAGGGCAGAAATTAGCTGTGGGCCCCTCTTGGTTTTCTAAAGCAGGTGTCACTTTAAACATCTATGATTTAGCTTTATAGTGTACTTCAATTGTGCACTCAGTCACACATTATGAAACTGATTTGCAGGTAATCATATTTCCGATTGACAAACTGCCACATGTTGAACCTAAAGCCTTCAGGTTCCCTGAGGTTCTGCGGCTCAGGGCTTTTGGTAATCCAAATTTGCCCTTGAGGCTCATTATTTTATGGTTTATTTAATGAATATCTGTGAATAAATCTGTTTATTTTAACATCACGTTAAATGTGTGAAAATCTGATTTGAAAATACAATTTGCGATGCATGTACTCTGTACCTTTTCGTAACTTACACCTAGTGCATAATCAACAGCTCATTTGCATTTTATTTCCATTTTCTACTTCATTTCTTGAAAGCTGCAAAATGACTGCATTAAATGTAATTACGGAGTTAAGTGTGTGCTTGCAGAGAATGTATATAAGAGTAGAATTACTCCAAAAAAAAGACAAAGGCATTGGTGCAGTGTGGAGCTTTGGTTTTATTTCAAAAAACAATCATCAGAAGCAGGTAAAGGTGCCACATTTGCTCGCTGATTCTTCATTTGCATCAGTCTGATGATGATAAACCTTGAAACCTTTGAACAGGCCCAAAAGCTTCCATGTTCACATGGTGTTGGTGTGTTGTTCTATAAGCAGGGTAGGCATGTGATATTGTCACTATAATTTATGCAATCAAGCAGCATACCTGGTATTTATTAGCCGACACCTTTACCTGCTTTTACCTGTTTTTTGATAAATGTTTGCATGTAAAGCTAGCCAGGGTATTTTCTGGCAGTTAAGTCCATGAACAAATAAGGTTGATGAGGGCTAAGTTGTCCTGCCTTAATAGGCGCAAGAAAATTAACATGAAGGCGATGTCGGTCAATCACAGTCTGTAGACGCCTACACAGTCCTGATTGCTGAAATTTGCTCGTCATTCATTTATTTGTGGAACAAAGCAAGACACTTTTGTTTTCCGGTCAGCCCAGAAGTTAATAAAAGTTAAATGTTTGATAACATAAATAATTAACAACTTTGTGGCCTGCTGGCCATGCTAGCTTCTGCAGTTTATGTTTATGAGCCAGCCCACAGTATTTCCTGTCCTACTGTCCTGTCGTACTTTTGGCCACACTGAAAGTGAAAGTAAATTTCACCACAAGAATTTCAGTCAAACTGTACCATGAGAAGAGGCCTAGTCTAACTAATCAAATAAAAACATTGTGAGTGTGTATGGGTCTGCATGTAAAACTGGAAGCTTGAAACAGCAAGAATGCTGCTTTCTTAATAAAACAGAAAATTAGACTGATGAATGAGTTTGAATGGTTTGGCAGCTTATCCTGTAAAGGTCAGGCTGTGTCCATGATTGGTTAGTCGACACAGTGCAAATGGATCAATCTGTTTCTCTCGTATAAGAAAGGGAAATCTGTTTCGTCCTTGTCGACCAATCTGCTGCTCTCGTGTTATCTGTGTAAAAAGAATTTCACTCTACGTCTCACAATACATTTATAATCACAATCTGACAGCCTGTCCTGCTGTGGACTTCTTTTCGAGAGAAGGATAGTGTGTCTGTCTGTCTGTCTTTGGTAATCGAAACAAGAAACGGAAGACTGCATGAAGCAAGACAAGCCGTCAGACATTCCTTTTGGTTCAGTTGTGCTGAAACCGAACAGTCCGAAGACCTTGACACGTAACTCTTGTGTTTTTGTTTTTTTTTTTGTTTGTTTTTTTTGTATTTTCCAGAAGAGTTCCAGGAAAAAGGAGAAAGAGAAGCAAACGTGTAAAGGCTGCAACGAGAGCTTTAACTTCACCAAGCGCAAACACCACTGCAAGACCTGCGGAGCGGTGAGCACAGATGGAACCAGAGAAATCTGGGCACTGTTTGATAGGATTTAGAAATGAGGGGATGGAGACAGAAGTCAAGGGAGCAAGTGGAAAATTTCGTTCGGACAATTAACTGTTAAGAACGGAGCAGCCTCTCACACAGCGTCTCCCTCTTTCTCTTTCTCTCTCTTTCTATCTGTCCTTCTGCAGGCCATCTGTGCAAAGTGTTCAAAGACCTTGGACAACAAAACAAGTCGAGTGTGCCCGGAGTGTTTCCTGGACAATCTGGGCGTTAGTGAACAGAAAAGAAAAGCTGCGCCTGAGGTGAGACACACTTGGACAGACAAACAAAAACAAGAAACAAGAACACACACACACACACACACAGAAAAATTTAGCAGAATGTGCATAATAGTTTATTTTTCTGTCTTGATTTATGCCAGTCCAAAGAGATCCAAGTCTCCCAGTATACCAACAGTCAGTGTCAACTGGGGTTTAGCAGCCAGACTGCACTGCTGGCAAGAAAAAGAAAGAAGCACAGTAATGTACTTATGAAGTCTCTGATGAATACTGAAGTCACTGTGTTGTCTGAAATCACTGCACACACACATTATACACGTGTGTATTCATGTACTTACACAGATTCACATTAAAAGATCAACTAATCCATCTTTGGTGACTCATTATAATCAGATCTTAGCTTAAGGAGTTACCAGCCATCTCAGCTGACTCAACAGTCTGCCTGCTTCAGGTGTTTGATGAGGTGTCACGTGGATGAACGAACCGTCTACTCTGGTTATGCAAAAAGAAAGCAGACAGGCATTATTCATATCTGCTGTCGTTGAAATCCTCCCGAGAGTCTCACAGTTCATTCAGACTGCAGTGTAGTCGCCACATGGGGGCGCTGTAGGCCATACAAGGGTTTGAAAAAGTGGCAGCAGGAGCTTGAACACCTGTCCATGTGCAAATCTCACTGTGTCCTACATTGTCGTTACGTAAGGGTGAACAGTGGAAGAGCTGCTCTGTCAGTTGTTCATCAAATCCCTCAAATATGATGCATATGGATTTCAATTAAAAGCTAATAAAAATGGATGGATTTTAAAAACTAATAAGAAACAATAATAATATTGAATTTTACAGGGTTACAAAGTGATATATATTGGAAAATGAAGTCTAATATTCAGACCAATGGTCTGCCAGATAGCCCTACAGTGAAGGTTCTGACATATTACTGTGATTGACCTCTTTATATAATTTTCTATAATATCGTGTCTTTTCAGAGACAGACATCTCTGTCCGGAGAGAACTGTCTGCTATGTGGTCACCTTCAAGTGCAGGATAAAGGGAAGAGCTGGACCAAGATGTGGGTGGCTGTGACCAAGACTGAGCCACTTGTGCTGTACTTGCAGAGCAGTGGACAGGTAGGAATTTAACACACACACACACACACACACACACACACACACACACACACACACACACACACACACACTCACACACTCACAGTTATCATCACTTGCAATGCAGAGATTCTCTCACATGTGGTTTCCCTGCTAACTTGGGAATTATAATAAATAAAGAGCAGTAGACACTGCACAGACAGACATTGTGCCTCTGGCCTTAATATACAGTACGTCCTGCCTGAAGCAGGATATTGGTACAGCAAAGCGCCTGTGCCCCGCAGTGAGTATGTGTAAATCAGATCTATCCAATCCTGCCTGTGCCAGCCCGTCTGTACACTGTCTGTGCTCTGTAGATTTGGGCCAGGAGGATTTGGTTGTCCTGAATCTGAGCTCAGGTATAGCTGCTGTTGCTGCTGCTGCTTTTGTCATTGACGCCGCTCCACTGTGTGACTAGGTTTTAGTTTGCACTGACCAGACGAAGCAAATCTTTGGATTTACAACAGATCCTTGAAATCTCGGCTCAGTGTGTAGCAACAAATCTGCCCCGAACATCCCAATGAGACACATATAACGAGTAGTTTACATGATAAAATTAAAAGATTCCCAAAGCAATCATGTTTGGAAAGCTTTTTTGCTAGAGATTGTGATCATTCAAAGTGGATGGCCCAGAAGGGAAGTCAGCCTGTTAAAGCCTCCACTGGTTTCATTTCCAAGACTAATATCCCAATCCCACTGCAGAAAGCTGCCACTCCAAAGATTAGGATTAATGGGAGTTGGATGAGCATTTCCTGATTATACAGAAAGAAAGAGGGGGAAGGGAGAGGGTTTACTATACATGTGGTGGAATATATTCTCCTGCAACTGGAGAGACAAGCCATCACTTGCTGTACTGACAGTTCAAAAGAGATGCTACCAGATTTCTTCTACTTAGGGCTCATTTTTGCTCATCTCTGCAGGACTCCAAGGGGGCGCGGGTGGTGCATCTCCCTGGGTTCGAAGTGAGTGTGGTATCGCCACCGGCGGGCGAGAAGTCGGAGGTCAAACAGGCGCTGCGGCTCAGTCACACCCAGCAAACTTTGCTCTTAAGTGCCCAAGATGCTGAACTTCAGGCCAAGTGGGTGGAAGTCCTCTCCAAAGCTGCGCGCGGAGAAACACCCACGGACGCATCGACGAGCGTGACTGAACACAGGAAGAGCCAGTAGTGGGCGCATTGGAGCCACACAGGACTTGCCCCCGCCCCCCTTCCTCCTTCCCTTCCTCTCCTGTGTATAGAGCACACATTACTTGAATTCACTTTACCTTGGCACTTTTTGTTTTGTTTCTTTCCCTTTTGAAAGGACCACTCAATCCTTCCTATGCCACTTCAATCTTATCCTCATGACCACATGGCTACTTCTTCTTCTTCTTCTTCTTCTTCTTCTTCTTCTTCTCTCCATCTTTCTGTCTCTCTCGGACACACACACAAAAACAAGAAGGACTATGCCATCAAGCCACCAACGCCACTGTATGTATGTGTGGTTAGGATATTTTATTTCTCTCAGTGTTCTTAACAGCCGGAGAGGATTAAATGTTTTATTTGTAATATAGCTGAAGAAGGTTCCTGTATGATGTTGTTTTTTTTTGTTTTGTTTTGTTTTTAAAAAAGATGAAGTTTCTTGTACATTATGAGACTGTGTTGTGAAGCATTAAATCTTATGTGTCTCTCCATTTGTGCGAAAGTATGTATGTGTGTGTTTTGAGTGTGAGTCCCCCCCCTTCCTGTGTTTATTAAGTATTGAATGTTAGTGTAAGAAACCTGCGCCACCTCTCTGTTCTCTTCACTCCTGCTGGGGAAACAGTGGCAGTTCAGTGGGTATTGTACAGTATGTATACTATAGTGCGATGTAAGGAAACGAAGAAAAAAAAAGACATTTTAACTTAAAAAGACACAGATATGTGTGTACGCTTGTGGCTGGCCACCTGATGCTCCCACTGTTAGACCCTCTCCTCATATTTCTCTCTGCTATATTGGTAATAACTCCCTACGATCATTGTCCGTGGACTCTTGAGACCTCTCATCTGAGTCTCATCCACCACATTTCCTCTCTCGTCCAGATGAGAGCACCCAGCCAGAATGGGGTCACGTGGCCTGAACTCTGACCCTTCGCTGCAGGTTCACTCCCTCAATATCTCCACTTGTATACATACTTAATAAATCCTCTCCATGTAGTTCTCTCTCTTGGCATACGAACCTGCTTTTCTCCCTTTGGTAATGTGATGGAAACCAAGTACTGTACTGTAAAACTGTTTATTCTGCCTTGCCCCCTCCTCCCCCTCATGTCCTGCTCCTTTCAGCACCAGCCTTTAAAGCAAACGTAGCAACAAAAAAAAAAAATCAACAAAAAAAAAAAACTTGTCATTGGATCTCTTTGTGCATGTAAACTCACTCATATTTATGTACCGTGCTATGAAATCTTAGGCCCTGTCCCTCTTTTTATGCTCCAGAATTCATTCTTGTCGTACTGTAAGTGAGCAGAGTCAGCATTGAGTGTTTTTAAACATGGATTGTGCACAGTGGAAAAGCAGTCAAGCATATCATCAATAAACGAGACGTTGTGATTCATTCAGTACCACGCTGTCCAACAAGATCCACACGTGTCATGAGTTTCTGTCTGCAAATGTGTCTCTCTTTTTCTTGTCCTTTATTAAACACACACAGATATTATACATCAATTATACTCCACGAACCAGCATATGCAATAATGCCAGCAGATATTTGATTTAATATGCTTACAGGATGTAAGAGGATTAATCGTCATGTAGCATATATTGTATGCGTGTGGTTTCTGTGCGCATGTGTACATGTCATCTGCTGTCTTGTGGTTTTGGTTGCATTTCTTTTTATTTCACATTCACTTCTTGCTTTCACTTCATTGTGTTTTATTCATGACTGGAAATGATGTTAGTCGGGGTTTCATATTCACTATATTTCCTCTGCTTTGCACCAAAACTGCAGGAGGCAGAAAAACAAATGTTCATTTATAAAACAACACAGCTATAGCCTTGTTAGCAGCTCAGCACAGCCAAAAACAACAGCATGTTAACATTACCCTGGTGAAAATATTAGAGTTTTGCATGCATGCTGACATTTGGTAATCGAGACCGAACACAAAAGCACAAATGAGGCTGATGGAATATCATTTATTTGAATAAAACCAAAGATTTGGCCTGATGATTCTGCTAGGTGAAAAGTTAAATGATTCATCCATAGGGTGAGGAGTCTTATGGTAATCCATCTTGTAGATGTATAGTATATAGAATAATAATTATAGAATAATTATAAAGTTTGATCTGCTGGCAGTGCATGAGGAAAAGTCCAGGCATTACTAAAGTTAGTAGGAGTCATCCTTTGGGGATCATGAATATTTATAATCGTCTAATTGAGACAGGCCAATATTCCCATCGCTTGAGGCGTGCCGTTAGCATGGCTAATGAAAGGAAATCATATTCTCAGTCTAGATTTCAGCTGTGACCAAGTTGCTTTAGTTCAGTGCATTTCCAATGGCATGAGTGTGCGTTTCGAGAGTGTTTTGATGAAGATTCAAACTGCTGAACAATATAAAAATCCATAGGAAATGCAAGCTTAAAAGCCTTCACCGACATGAAGTCAAGTACACTGTGTCTCTTTTTTTTAAAAAAAAAAAAAAAAAAAAAAACCTGTTGCCTGCTGTGTGCAGCAGTATAGCCACCTGTCACCATGAGAACAGAAAGTCACTGTTCTGTGGTGACTTATGAGAAGCATTTCATCGTTTCAAAGGAATACAGGCAGAGCACTTAATGGTCATATCATGGCCGCTGTTTCAGTCTGATCATTCAGAAAATATTGATTCCAGAGAGCCATAGCTGTGCGGTATAACTTAGCTCAGTTTCATAGCAGGAAATGTGCTGTTCAAGTAGTTTCAAACGCACAGGTTTTGGTCTATGCGGGTGATCTGTGTGGGTGTTTGCATATAGAGTGTCTAGTGGTTGGTGCTTCTTCACACTTCAACATCAGCAGAACATCAAAAAGACAGAACAAAATGAAACTAAGACATAAATTATAGGAAAAAATGATTCACATAAGTGGTTGGGTGTCTGAATAATGGCTCATTTCAACTCTCTGTGCATATAAAAGAAGATGTGGAGAGGGTGTATTTTTCTACAGTTTTAAATTTAATTCAGTCTCATCGTCCCTCCCTTCCAATGTTTTGTCTCTACTTTGGGCACATCACACTTGTTTTTTTTTGTTTGTTTGTTTTTTTGTAGCTATTGATGTACATTTACCAAAAGAGAAAGGACAGAGGACAGCTATTGATAGGTGGTATGAACCATGACTTCTTTATTTAGCAAGTCAACGCCGAGTGTCAAAATGATGAATTGGAAGTTGTGTGTCTGTAGAGCTGTGAGCTATGGTGCAGAGATAGTGAGCAAACTGCTGACTGTTTCCTTCTGTCATAGTTTTACATGCTGTACATCTAGAACAGAGCAGAGCAGGGTGGGTACTGTGTCTATACTGCAGGAGGGAGACCACGCTGAGCTGAGATAAGCCTCTCATCATTTCTCCAGAGTCCTCCCCTAGAAAACTCAGTTTTCTGCGGTGGATTTCTGTCCAACTAATCTTTGACTTCATTTTCTTTGAAAACATACCCGAGCAGCTGTTTTCTCATCAGTACAATTACTTGTTCAGTCGAGCGACGACCTCAGTTTATCTCAGGAGGTTTGTCTTCTTGTTTTCTGAGTAGGTGTTTTCCCACCGCATGCTTTTACACACATCTGTCTCACACCTTCCTTTCTTGCCTTTAGTTCTTTATACAAGGCTGAAGCAATAACAGCTGACCAAGGTTGTCAGGTTGATCCAAGGTCATGGTGGAAATGTAACATGTCAAACTGACCTCTATCAGAGGCCTCAAGGCTTCCCTTAATGGCTCAATTTATCAAGGGCACAGAACTCTTTGAATGAGCACAAAGAGGTGGGCTGGTTGACTGAGCCATTACTGATGGCAGAAATGTACTAGTGAACAGTTGTAGGTGAAAGCAAAGGAAAGTGTCAGCTTTTAAATGATGATGTTCAGGGTTTCAGGTTGTGGTCAAGATCGCATGAGAGTTTTAAGTATAGTTGAGGCTGTTAGAGTAATAGTTTATTTCTCTGTCCAGCTGGGGGAAGCAGTTACAGACTAACATTATCATTCATTTTGAGCTTAGCTGAATGTGAGTCGGATTTTCACTCTCTTTTCGCTTATAATTATATTCACTAGCTAGTCACCATTTGTGTCTAGCTAGAGGAAGAAGGAGGATATTTTTCTTTTTCTAATTTTATTTTTGACGTTATGTTTTTGGCGGCTGATAGTGTGGTTGAAAAACAAAACAAAACTAAATGTAGTTGTGGATGCCACGTGACCTCCATTTGAAGCATAGAGGAGAAACTACCGCAAAACCGCTGTGTGTGAACACACAAAATGCTTGAAACATAAAATCAAGAGTTAGTGTTTGGTTTGTTTGTTATGGGTTACTATAGAAACATGGTGGTACAACATGGGAGAGATGGTGACTGTAGATATGAAAGTTTAATTCAAAACATGAATATATATTTTCAGGTGGTGATACACTAATGAAATCTCCCATATTTTGTAAACAGAGCCCCTTAAATCTTACAAACTTAATATCAACAAAACTTTTGAATTAACTTCATTAATCTTTTAGAGGTTAAATCATGATTGTTGTACTAAACTAACTGAGTTAGTCTGACTAAAAAAGGCTCAAAGTTGGAATGACTTACTTAAAAACTACATACAGATTAATTCTTTTATGTCGAGCCAGTGTATTTTTGTAGTGCTTGATGTATAAGATAAAGGGTCACACATATAGTCATGGTTTGTTGCATCATGCAGAACAGGCTTCATATCTGCAGCAAGAGCCACATGCAAATTTATTGAAACTCATTGTGTTCTGAGTGAAGCAAGTAGACTTCTCCATTCCTGTAAGGGAAGTGGTTGCAACTGTTTCCTGCCTTTTTGTGTGTTGTACTCTGCCCACAAAATTAAGCATTTTGCCATCGCCCAGCTATACTGTCTGTTTACAGTTGATGCAAATCAGACATTTTTTTTCCCCTCTCGGCTCACCAAACAAACTGTCTGGAAGTAAAATAAAACAAAATGTCATAACTATTCGTTCTTGGTTGGATGTCGCACCCTGGTCACCACTTGTAAATATCCACAGAATCTGAGGGTAGATTTATTAGGTGAATTACCTGTACTAGTAATGCATCACTAGAGACAACATCATTCATATCTTTGAGTGGAGGTGAGAAAAAATAAATCTAATTTAGATTCACAGCCACTGAAGAGGGTTTGTCATCCTATCATTATGTGCTAATTAGAAATCCTTAAGCTGGATTTGATGATTATCATTTGAGGTCTATTTAAGTGAATGACCACACTGCCCTCAGAGGAGTTGTATTATCTATAGTTCCATTAGCCGGACCTTGACGTTGCCTCTCCCCAAATCTTTCTGGTTGCACCCTCCGACAAGACAAAACAACATTATTTCATGACGTATTTCTCAATTCATTCCTAAGCAAACCTAATATCTAATTTATTCTCCAGAGCTTCACACCTATTTTTACTCTGACAGATATGTAAATGTGCGTGAACTCGTACGCACTTACACTAAATTAAATTATGTCGCAGTCTAAAGGAGCACATCTAATGACAAAAACACCATCAATTGAACTGAACACTGTCTAGTCTGGGCCATTGAACAAATGATGTTGTAGAACACCAGACCTGAATATCTTAATAAACAGAACATCTAACATCTCATCAGCTTGTATGGAACATTGCGAAATGACGTGAAACAACATGGAAACATCTAAAGCTCACTGAGAGACAATCATAGCAGAATGAGTCGTCGGGCAATAACATATGAAATGAAGTGTCAAGTGAGTGAGCACATACACAAACATAACCTCGAAAGGCACTGTTTATCAAAGACACACAAAAATGTTTATTATAGAACTGCATCCCGCCACTATTTGAGCAGTAACTCAGCTTGGAAATGACACTCGGTAAGAAGAGGTTTTAGTAAAAGCTTGTGTCCCAGACACAATGTTCAATGTTCAGCGTAGAAATCTGTGTGGACATTATGTTCCTTAATAAAAGGTTTGCCGGGGTCAAACTGCTGTGGAGCGATCTGACCATGGCAGTCCTAATGCTGTATGAAAAGCAGATTTCTAATTTCTTTCTTCTTCTCTTTTATAAAACCAGTGTGCTGCTCATTTTTAAACCTCTAGAAAAGTGAGCTTTCTATATATTTTCTGGCTAATTAACAGCTCGGCACTCTACTGCTTTACATTACATTAGATATCCAAGCGCTTAAGGAACCTGCAGGAAGGCTTTGACACGATAAAAACTGATGCAATTCCCTTGCGGTGTTTCGTGCTTTCCTCAACTTTCTCCCTCTTTGCTTATGTCTCTGTTTTTTCTCGGTTCGTTTCTTTCTCCTCTTCTCTGGTGACAAGGATATAAGCCTCTGGGTGGAGGGCTGTATGATTAAAAGGAAGTATTGCAGCAACGTGATAGAACAGCTGACTGGTCACTCTTACCACCCTGTGACGGGTGTCAAATATGAGAATTTCTCTTCAGTGGTTCAGTACAATATTTACATTTTAAGCCATGATAGACAAAAATGTTGGTCTGTCGACCACTGTGGTCCAGACTGAAATATCTCAACAAATATTAGATGCAACGCCATGAACTTTGGTCTAGTCTTTCGTGGCTCCCACTCTCACTGACTTTTTCACTTGCCCAGTCATGAGGTTAAAATTTGTGATTTTGAGCAAAATATCTCGATAACTTTTGGATGGATTCATATGAAATTAAGTACAAACATTCATTCTCCTATCAGGATGAAGTGTAGCAACAAACTGATGGTCTACTAACTTCATCCAGTGCCCCAATCAGGTCAAAAATGTTGCGCTATGTATTAAATTGCTAATTAGCAAGTAGCTATAGGTAGCATGCTAACATGAGCATGACTTGCTGACATTAGCATTGAGCTCAACATTTTACAGCCTAACTAGAGACTCATAGAGCAGCTAGCATGGCTGTTTTCTGCTTGTTTCTTTTGTGTGTCTGTACCGAAAACAGATTCAGCTCAACAACTCAAAAAGGCTTTTTATTTTAGTGCCTCCTACGTAAAATGCTCTATATATCATCCACTTGAAATCACCATCTGGATACGAAAACCTGCATTAGAGAGGGCTTATGGACTTTAAAATAAATGTGCATTCTGACACAAAAAGTATGCTTAACTGACTCAAACCCCCCCCCCCCCCCAACAACGCCCCTACAGCCCCTCATCCTTTATGGTTTCTGCTGCGTATCCGCTGCCCGTGCCTTGCAAGCTGTGCACGTCTGTGGTGGCACTGTGGCAAAGAAATGCTTGATCAACTCAATTTCCTGTTAAACTCTCATTTCTCTTACCTGCCACCCGTCTCCCGTCTCCTCTCTTTTCTGTTTCTCACTTTGTCCCAGTGAGTGCACGGAGGTGCAGATTTATGGGGCGGCCCAGTCGCTGATGGCCACAATCCAGCCCGAACAAGTGATTTGTTCAGAGATTAGAGACACAGAAGACAGAGAACGGAGCATTAATGACTTCATGGACGGATCACCAGGTGTGTGTGTATGAGAGAGAGAAAGAAAATAAGTGTGTTTGGAAGTGGTCTCTACTTTTCTTGATAGTAGGGTCAATCATATGCATTTCCCTGATAATACAGAGCTGGTCCACCCTTAATAATACTAAAAGACATTAACATTAAATGGTTTCTTGGAAGTTTTTAATTCCTTAAGCACTCTATTTTTAAAATCACCATGTTTCAGTTGTGTTGTGAGCAGCAGTGGAGTTTATTTGCAATCAGCAAACACTCTGCAAAGCTCTTCGACCATTTTGTAGTAGAAGCCTTTAAATTAGAAAACAGCCCCGTGGCTAGTGCCGGGTGATCAAGCAATTAACATTAAAATCTCGCTGGATGTTTGTTTTAACCAAGGACACTTCAGAGAGGGCACCTTCAGTCTCCTCCACCCAGACCTCCAGCCATATGTGGCCTGGTTCGAGCAGCAGCGTTGACGAGGCCGTTGGCAGTGGGAGACTGTGCCCCTCCTGCTCCGCTTAATTACCTGCATGATGGAGTGGTTCCTCCCACGGCAGAGCCACTGTGCCACACACTGTGTCAGGGGCAGCGCGGACACTCTGAGCTGACCAGCCTCACCTGCCTTCACCTTTCTCTGTCTGTCTTGTCAGATCAGATTAATAATAAATTAGCAACAGCAGGAGAGCGTTTCCTTTTGGTCAAGTGAATATTTCATCGTTTATTTTTGCTTTTCTCCTTCTCTTTCTCTGCCTGTTTTTGGCAGAGGTTCCACTTGGCAGGCCAAATACTCAATATCAGTTTTATTTATTTTTAGTACAGTAAAAGAGGCATTATTGACTGTCCTGGGCTTCATTAGCGAGCCGTCTGGTTGTCTTTTGGATTGCACAGCACAGTACAGAGCACACAAGCCTGGGTGGAGAGTAAAGTGGAAGGCACTGAGAGTCCGAACTGTATCTGCTGAGGCTATGCCAGACCACATTAACTGTTGCTGTAGCAACCGTCTCGAAATCAGAAGAGAAAACTTGAATACTTTAAGCAGACTAATTTCTCAGAATGTCCCTCATCCACTGTGTCTCTTCCTCTATCATCCTCCTCTTTGTCTACCTCTAAAGGTTATGTAAAATATTCTGAATTCAGACATTCAGTATTAATGAAATTTTATAAGAAGAGTTTATGTAACGGAGAGACACAAATTCAGAGATTTGGCTCACTTTCAACCATATCTTCATTAAAATTCAATACATGGCGCATAAAAACAAAGTGACATTGGGAGCTAAACTCAAGCCTCTCTTCCAGATTTGCACAAATACAGCTGAATTGTTGGAGACTTGTGCCATGTCTGCCGATGCTGACTGATGAGGAGACAGTGGAAACAATCAGCGGTGGAGGAAGTATTCAAATATTTTTACTTAAAGTAGCAAAGTCTTAGGGGACAATCCACGAGAGAGCTGCTCCTCTTGACCAGTTTGTTGAGTCTTTCCCTGTCCCTCCCCAGCAAACGACTGCAAAGAATAATACACATACCACCACATTGTTATAAAAAGTTCCTAACAGAGTCCTGCACACTCTAAAAGACCTCAGACGACTTTGGCTCTTTTTGTACAGGATGTCTGTGTTGTCCGATCAGTCCAGTATTTATTGTTAAGGTGAACAAACAGGTATTTGCACACTCCCACCATCTAGATATCCAATCCTCTGAATGTTCACCGGCATGGCCTGAGGTGTCTTCCTCCTGAAGTCAGTCAACATGTCCTTCGTCTTGCTGCCGTTTGAGTCAAGATCGACAATGTCCCCCTGTGCTCCTGCTCATTTCCTTCTGATACACGTCCCACGATTTTACTGCTGTTCTCTCAAGTTGTGCCAACTGCTTTATACACCAGTTGTTAGTTTAATATACAGCCCTGCATCATCTTGTTTAAGATCATTATGTGTCTGAAATGTGATAACTGTGTATCTCTAAAAAGTCAAGTTTTCATGTGCTCAAAGACACAGCTGTTTTCAGCTTTACGACAAGTTAATCCGACAGAGATTTTAAATGGTTTATTTAATGTAAGATGTAGGCATTTTCTTTCAGTTTGTGAAAAACATTTAGCCCTTTAGTTTATCAGAAAAAATCTAATTTAATGGGACACATAATAGACAAATGTTGTGGATTAAAAAGTACAATATTTGCCTGTGAAGTGTAGTGGAATATAAAATTGCATAAAATGGAAATATTTAAGTAAAATGTTTTGAATTTGTACTTAAGTAACGATGCACACGCATCTCTTCTTCGTCCCCTAAAGTTCTGTGTTACGCCATAACATGGAGAGTACAATAAACGGCATATTTTGAGACAGTTATGAACATAACCCTTGAGAATTTACATAGTCCTTAAGTCTCGAGGATGAACACTTTTAATCAGCTATGCTAATGTATTCATGAATGATGAGGCAAGCTGCTGTCTGAACACAGGCTCCCAGTGTGTCTGGGGTGGTGGTGTGTATGTGTGTGTGTGTGGTGGTGGTGGAGGGGGGGGGTTGCTCAGGTGAACAGGGCTGCGCCTGTGGAGACACTTATCACCCACAGCAGAAACAGTCTCATACATGCCCAGAATTCTCAATGAGACTAACGTGGAGTTTGAATAAGAGGAAAATGCTGCTTTCAGGTGAGAATGAAAAGTGAAAACAGGAACCTTCATGTAGTTTTTGTTTGGTTTTTGTGTTCTGTGAGGTTTTTATTCATATATGAGCGTGTGTGTGTGTGTGTGTGTCTGTGTCTTCCCACATAAACATTTGAAATTATGTTTATCTAATTCATACCTGCACATCATCATCATCATTACATTTCCACGTAGCAACCATCCATGGTTGCTCATTTCATAGTGGAGCCCCAGTCAGAGCTGTTTGCTCAATATTTATGCTGTGAGCACACTGAAACACAGTCAAACAATTCATGTTGTTCGTGTCGACACCACACCTAACCAACATGTGACACAATAAGACGCAGAGAGGGAAGTGAAAGCACTCTGTCTGAGATGTCATCAGACACAGGTGAAGAAATGATGGGTTAGTGATTATCTGTCTGACCTTCTTGTTCCCACTGGCACTGTTGCCAAATTATTTCCATCCTGCGTCTCCTACTTTGAAGCTGGTGTTGTTCATGAATGTAAACTCCTCAGTGATGGCCCTAGACATGCTGTAGAACCAAAAGTTCTTTATAAACCAAGCTGTTTGTTTGTTTATGTGAAACTCTCTCTCAGCCACACAAGCTCGCCTGCGTCTGTGCGGTGGCGAACACAACCATACATCTCTTCCTTAAAGATGAGCTCTACGTCACTGACTATGTGTGTTTTGCACATTTTCGACCCAAGGCTGAAGCACCACGTCCTGATAGGCTCAAACAGAACGGCGGTGCGACATCCTGCCAGCAAAGAGCGGTTCATTGCTGATGTAGTTACACGTCGCTGCCCAGCCCACAGAGCGCAGCTCTGATATTCAACTTGACCTGGAGTAATCCCCAAAGTCATTTTTGCTTCGGTCGACAAGGTCTCGACCGAACACTTCATCTCTCTCCGTCCTCTCGAGGGCTCATCCGCTTGCGCGACTGTAACCACGGCGCGCTGTCCAAATCGCGCATTAGAAGAAGTGAATGATGCGGTGAGGAAAGCGTTGTGGGAGGACTCTGTGGTGGAAGACAAGCTGTTCACTAGGAGGTAGAGAGACGAATAAAATCGCACGACTCCAGCTAAGGGATTGTTTACCCCGTACCCGGCGCAGAGGAGCACCGTTGCGCAGTCTTTACGCACAACCAAAGAGCGGACTGTGGGGCGTCTGTCTGTCAGCACCATGTCAGCGGCAACAGCTTCGATAGCAGATGTTTCCAGAACTGATAATTCAAACAGAGATGACAGGCGTGACCGGAATAAATCAGGTAAGACAGACTGGAATTAAAACCAAACGGTGTCTTCATTCATACTCGAGTTAAGAGTGTAGGATGTGTGGTGTGGGACGGAGGTTTGTTTTTGGCACTTTGCGCGTATTGCAGTTGTAATCTTAACATGAAGGCCTGTTTTGTAAAATTGTACATTTTTATTCAAACGCTGCCCCCAATAAAATACATCTAGAACATTTGTAGAGGTTTAATATGTTTGTGTGTTACCTCAATGTTAGACCTACATTACATTTCCGCTTGTGCTTGTCTCTTTAGGGACTTAGAGCACTTGCAGCTCCCTAACAGTTGCTGTTGGATTAACAGTTAAGGTATATAGTGCGGTGCATTTGCAGATTCTATTTAATTGCTGGGTGTGTGCTCATTTCTGAGAATAAAACTTGCGTTGATAAATACACTTTACATTATGCAATAAGTTCCTTGAAGGGACATTTAAATGAACTTGGTGCACGCCTCAGAATTACTATCTCTCTTAAACAGAAAAAAAAAAAAAAAAAAAAAAAGAGGAAGTGAAAAAAAAAAAAAAAAAAAAAGGTAGTTGACGCCACTGGTTTCATATCAGAAACACCTAGCACAGACGCACAGCTTGGCATCTCGCACGCACGCACGTTATGTAAAAGTAATGCTCTGTACTTATCAGCAGTGAAGTGTGTACTTGTGTTACATAAACTTGACTGTGGACAGATGATGCTAACGTGGCTCAGATGAGCATCTATCTGAGCCAGTGCCAATGCAAAATTAGATCAGACGCACGATTAATTATTTAATAAAAATAACTTTCTTTCTTTCTTTCTTTCTTTCTTTCTTTCTTTCTTTCTTTCTTTCTTGCCCAACTTTGTCGTGATTTGACTTGACGCCCCTTGTGGTCCTAAAAGTGCACCACATGTGTTTAGAAGTGCACAGACCCTTCTTCTTTTTCACATTCCTGAATATTTTCCTCGCATTTCATAGTTACACAGAGGAACATTGTAAAAAATCTCCCCTGTGTCACATTCCATTGTTTTTAAAGTGAAAACGAGAAGCAGGTTTTCCTCGGTAAACAGGGTGGTTTTTTTTTTTTACTTTTCATGGGCCTCATCGCATTCTCCTCCCCAGTTTTGCTGGAAATCACTGAGTTGATGTCATTGTGTTTATTTGAATTCCAGCTGCTTGTGTCATGATGAAGTGATATCCTCATGTTGTAGGTTGATTGCAGCAGACTGCTGGCATACTGAGACGACACAGTGAGAATCCACCCCTCCTCTAATACTCTTCTGCGCTGTACGATAACCGGTTGTTTAGCACGGCTCCAGATGGCCTGTGTGTTTCCACCAGCCTTGCAGGCCTTTTGTTTAATGATTTATCACATTTCCTGCTTCGATACTGTTAGAATTCGATGCAGCACGGCGCCCGGCTGTTACAGGGGAGCAGTGTTTTGTCACGCAGTGTTGTGCAGCCCTACAGGGGTTCAGCACTGATAGCTGTGGAATGACTGTCCCATTCCACGCCGAATCTCATCTGCAGTGTTTCATTCTTCAATCTTTCTTCCTCCTCTTCGCCCCTGAATAGTTGTTGTGCTACTTTTTGAATTCTGTGATCATCCCTTTGAATTTTCTTTTGAAGATACATGAATTATACATGCGTTCAAGCTTTGGGAGTATCAGAAAACCAATGTTTTTGATGCACACACTCTTTCTTTTAGGTCAGTCCCAGGCTCAATGCACACCCATGCCCCTGCCAGCTCTGGGTACCCAGAAGATCATCCAGGGCAATGGCACCAATGTGGGCACAGTCATTGCCCTTCAGTGCCCAGATAAGCACAAAGTGGTTGGAAGAGAGCTGAAGTGTGTCATGGATACCAACAGCACCCACTGGGTGGGTGAAATCTACTGTAAACGTAAGTAGAAACTGAGACCCAGACATGACAGTTAACACAGAAAGAATGGCACTCTCACTTGCAGGAGTCGCATACTCGTAGCCAGGGGGGATGTTTCTCTATGAATCCAATTGTTCGTACACTTTATATGAAATGTGTTTGTGAGCAGATTAAATGTTTCTAATGCTTTTACTGGAATAACTGCAGCGACTGCAAAACTGTCCGTCAGCTCATTATTCTGAAAAGATGGAATATATATTAAACATTATGTGATAGGCATTGTGGCTAAGGGCAATGTGAAGACACTTAAGGTATTAGTCTAGCTTGGACTAATTAATGCTCTGAAACATTTGAGAAACACATTCGAGAGAAAATAATTTCTTGCTCGGGGATAAAGCTCATTTCAAGAGAATATTAATGCTAATGCAGAAAGAGAGCGACCATTTTAAGCAGGTGCACAGTGTGTTGTTGGCGAGTGAGTGGAAAAAAGAGAGAGAGAGAGGGAGAGAGAGAGAGAGAGAGAGAGCACAGTTTTAATTAAGTTTCAGGATCAATCATCACGGGAGTAAAGTAGCCGTCAGATGCGTATGTAATGGAATTTATGTTTTATTGTCCTTTCCATGATGAGCTGGCATGCAAATGTTGCAAAATGACTTCATTTCTGCCAATTTTGCTCCGATTAATGACAATGAAAGACTTGCGATGTAGCAGTCAGCGTGGTCTACTTTATCAAAGTCAAAGCTCTGGCAGTGTTATGCGTGATACTGAAGTCTGATTAGGTATTGTTAGACATAGATTGTGGAGCATGATGAATGGAGTTATAATGGAGATAGAAACGATAAAATCAGTCAATAGTCTTTTTCTTTCTCACGCTCCAGCTCTGGCTCCCTTTGAGGACTATGGTTTCCGTGTGGCCGTGCTGGCGTCCATTATAAGCTCGGCCATAATCTTCCTCTTGTCCATGGCCTTCATCACCTGCTGTTTGCTCGACTGCATCAAGGAGGACAAAAGGAAAAAGGAGGAGAGGTGAGTGAGAAGCAAACGGCGGTGTAAGAATAACCACAATGTAAAAAATAAAAAAAAGTCCTTCATTTAAAATCCTACTTAGAGGAGGCCTGTGGGGTTTTCCTGTAAATAAACAAACACAGTTTTCAAGTCTTCTTCTGCATGCGTGAGACAAACAAAATCTCGCAATGTAACATTAATGCCAAGTGGTCACAATATGACCCCGGGATCATTTGTGTTTAATCACACAAGCACTGTAAGAACATTACAGCACTATGGACCCAGATCAACACATTCTGCTGTGTTTTGATTGCAGTAAACTGATTACAAGCACACTGAAATAACTGCATCATGATGGTGATTTTGTAAAAGAGTTCATGCTTTGTCAGGTCTGTGCGCAAGACGACAAGCAAACAACTTCTGAAGTGCTTGTTTTCTGAACCCAGTTTGGATCGATGAGAGCTATGCTAACTTAGTTCATAAAACAGCAAAGGTAGAATCATGTAACAGACACATATTTTCAGAACTTACCAAGAAGTTTCTCCAAGCAATCTTGTTTTCTGTTTGGTTTCTGTATGAATATGAAGTAGTATCACGGAGCTCTGGGAGAGACGGCTACAATAACAACTGTGGATGTTTCCACTGAGAGCGAACATAAATCAACTTTTTAATCCCAAAAGTTTAAAAAGTGAGCTCCCTTCCTCCCGCCGGTAAACAGCTACAGATCAGAGCACAATCCGGTGTGACTCCAGGTGTTTATTCCTCGAGAAGCTCTGTCTCAGCCGCTGCCGTCTTTTCATAGAGCTCCTCCAGGCTGCTGTCACCCAGCAGCAGCTCTGTCCCTCTGCAATGTCTGGTTCTCTGCTCCTTCATCTTCATGTTAGACTGAGGGCAGACTAGACATTACAGTGACTCACTATGGCCTCTGGAGGCACAAGCAGTATTACAAAAAAGAATAGCCAAAGCTAATAATTTAGCATGTTGATTCTTTGCAGTATCTACGTAGCGCCATAGCTGTTACCTCTTAATGTTCTGGTGATGATGTTCATTTTTTAACAAGTTTTTAACATTCATGAACTTAAATTCTGACTCAATCTACATATTCAGTGAAAGTGCTCATTATGGAGAAAAATGCCCTGTGCCTGATGATATCTCATTACATTATTAGATAATGAATACTGATGGCTGAAGTGGAGTTTTAACTACTTTTCTACAGTTAATTAGATGAACAGTTCCTAACATGATGGTTAGGCCGCCTTCAAAAGGTTACAAGAATAATCTGTGGGATCGTGAGATGAATAATGTGGCACGAAACAAGAAAAAAACCTTTCTTTGAATCGTTGAAAATGTTTTTTATTACGTTCCATGACTTAATCATATCCCAGGCTAATATATTAGCCTTTTTTGCTGTTTACATGTTGACTCTGTTGCTATTGATCTCACCACTGTGTATTTACTGTTTTGTATCCTTTGTCTTGTTTTAGTTTTATATACCTCTGTCATTTGAATTTCTAAAATACTGAAGTGTGGTTTTAAATTGATTTTTTTTATTAACAGGGATGTGCGGCAGTGGGAGGAACAGGCCCAGTATCATGAGGACAACAGGTCTCGCTACAGCCATAAAGGCAGGAACAACAACAACAACAACACCCAGGAGAAGGTGTTTTCACCGTGGGACACCGGTAATCCAGCTATGTGTGATAACAGGCGAGCCTGCAGGTGAGGTCTGCCCTGAAAAAGTTTAAAAATGTCTCTAAAGACATGAAAACTCAAAAAATGAAAGACAAACCTTCCTGTCTTTTCCTCCTCAGATGTCATCAGCAGTATGCCTACGGTCCTGCTCGCACATATGGCCCCACTCTTCCACTTTCTGCTCTCCCCGGCTCCCCCCGTGACTGCGACCAACCTCTTTTACCCCGAAACCCAGAATCAGCACAGATCTCCGATCCGTCACCTCAGTACTTTGGACCTCCTCAGTCCTCCTGCCAAAGCACGAGCCCGGGCCTGGTCCAGATCTCAGCAGCAGCAGGGTCTGGTGTGGTGTGGCAGTATGCAGGACACCAGAGCAGTTCACCAGGAGTGAACCCATCAACCACAGACGAGTCCAACACAGGGAATATAAACCCTGCCAAAGAATTTTCCATACGGATTATATCAGTGTGAGGATACGTTACACAGGAGGTGAATACCATCAGTCAAGAACGTGTTTACTGACCAAACATGTACAGCAGTGTCGACTGTATCGCAGAGGACTATGGGCAGTAATAACAGAACATTTTTGATGTTGTTGAAATGAATATGTCTGCAGTTCTACACAGTATGAGGGCTCTGTAGGCATACTGATCTGACAGACTCATGTGCCTTTTGTAAACTGTAATGGCACACTGCCCTCTGTCTGAAAAGGGGAGCCATTGCACTTTCTGGACAGCAGCCTTGTTGGATGACACTCCCTGTGATTAGAACGTCAAGGTACTTTCATGACCTTAATGAAGCTTTCCAGAAACCAACTAAATTGTTACGTTGAGGTTAAAGTTAACGATTAAGGTGTTTATAGGGACGTAGTTCATTGTAGGCAGCTGAGGAAGTCTGTCTAATAAACTGATCTATCTCAAGGCCGGGAAAAAGCCCAGTTTGTGTTTGAGGAGAGCAGCTGGTGAATATGTAAATATCATTTTGAATGAATGTAAATACATCAAAGACTTCTACTGATAACTGCAACTGAAGGAGTGCGATGGTGTACATTTCTCTCTCATGCAAATGTTTACAAGCCAACATGACAGGGCAGCAGTACAGTGATTTTTGACTATGTGTAATGATGTAGCTTACACACACGTGACACAGAAAAGAATGTAATTAACAAGATGTATAATAAAATGATTGTCATCATCATTATTATTGTTATTATTATTATTGCTAGCAGGGGTGTAGTACTCGATTAAACCCAAGTTTATCCATTTCTTTGAAATGAGGCTAAGAGTTTACTCATCTGTTTTCAGAGCTGTCAATCAACCACAATCAAACTACAGTTTATCCCCCTCTATATTTACCACTACACACCTGACCTCTAAGGCCTAATAGATCTTTTTCACAGCAGCCATTTTGACATGAAATAGCAGTGTAAACACAGGTGTTACCAATTATATTAATTTAGGTCCCGTTCCATTCAGGTCAAACAGAGTCAGGGTGCCGCTGTGGTGCACGCTGGCCTCACTGGAAAGTCTCTGCTGCAATAAATGGAACTGAACCTTAATTAGTATCATTGGTAACACCTGTGTTGACCCTACTATGTCATGCCAAAATGGCTGCCGTGAAAGAGGTCAGTGGACCCAGTGCAGTTATTAGTATTTATGGAAGAAGGGGATGAAATAAGCTGCTAAATGACACCTCTGTGGCTCAGCGTTTGCAACAGAAAGCTTAGGGCAGATCTTGGTAATCTGCCTGTCAGCTCAGTCTGCGGACTGATAATCATCATGTGGCCCCGGGCGGTGCAGGGAGGTGCAGCGTGCTGATGTGACGGGGAGAGCAGACACCGTCTGGAAGTTTTACCGGGAGGCTGTCGGGTCGGAAAGAGCAAGTCCCACACGTCGTTTGTTTGTCAGTATGACAGGTTTGTGAATCAAGGGTAAGATGTTTTTTTTTTGGGGGGGGGTGGAGGAGGATTTAAATTAATCCCTGCGCGCTGATTTACAGGATACACAGACCTGCTGACCGCCCGCTGTGCTGTGTGGGTGCGGCACTTGTTGCATAAAATGTGCAAGTTTAGTCAGTTTAGTGGTTGCTTTAGCAATATTATTATTAAATTCATTACATTTGGCTTCAAGTGAAGAAGTATGTGGGCGTCGCCACTTGAAATAGCCTGAATATCCTGTCAAATATCCAGCCTGTGTATAAAACATGAGCACTTTGATAGACATGTCTATTTACATTCTGTTCAATAAAATCTACCACTGTCGTCAGAGCTATCAAGATCTTTATTAAAAATATGTACGATGAAGCAGTCACAGTCTTCCTCCACCTAAGCGAGCTGAGGAGGACTTCAACAGTGAGTTGGTAGGACATTGTGGCATTTGATGGTGCTATAACGAAACTAGGGACTATCTTAAAGTACAGTCATCAAGTTTGAACCAGCATCTTTTCAGTCAACAGAGAACATGAGCTTCACTAAACTGGTATTTACTGCAGGCCTCACAGGGTGTTTTGTTATTTTTAGACAACTTAATCGTGTTATTCATACATAACAAGTCACCAGATTTTGAGTATTATTGTTAGTCAAACTGTTGCCAAATAGACAATTATGCAGAAACTGTATTCGCCTTTTTAAACTTAGAGAATAAACCTCTTAGTCATTTATTTTCAGAGCATGGCTGACGCCAAGACCAGCTTACTAAGAAACTACTTAAGACTAGACATAAAATCTGCAGGCCTTCATTAGAGGTTTGTTGTTGCACGCTCCAATTGTACAGGATCATAATCTGCATCTGACCTCCACACTATGGCACAACTTTTAGATTCATATTTTAAAGATGGTACAGATGTGCTCTGTATGAAAAGTGTCCTAAGATAACTTCTTTTTCAAGAATATTAATTAAGGAACTAGAAATTAAAGCATGTATGTCGTGCAGAGTGCATTCTATCTTACATTGTCTCTTGCTTGTGCTTGTCTAGACATTGACGATCACCATGAGCAGCTCCAGAGGGACGCCCAGTTCCTGTGCTCGCACAAGAGGATGGACACTGAACTGGTTGACAGACTGGTGCTGCAGCTGAACAGGATCTACCCTCAGATACTCAGTGACAAGGAAGCACACAGGGTCACTATAGATAATATGTAATGCCGTTCCAACAAAAAACATCCTGTTTTGACAGTCATCATGTCTCTTACACGTGAATCTGCTAAACTGAATCTGAAGCACACTGTGCAGACTCATAGATATGTGCAGTGATTCAATCCAGCATGTCTCCCTGCAGTTCAGGAACCTGAGTGTGCCCACCAAGGTGCGATTAGCTGAATTGCTGAAGCACCTGTATTGGAAGGGTGAGGAGGCTTGTCATGAATTCTACAGAGGACTTCACATCCACGCTGAGGACGTGTACTCCAGCCTGCCCACCAGAGTCACACAAAGAGGTGAAAACGGGACTTGAACAACCGTTTTTAAGTGGCTGACGATTGTTAAGTAGAACTGGAGTCAAGTGAGAATCCAGCATGTTGGCTGTGCGGACTCACATCTGAATTTCTCAGATGTAATTTACTGCCCAAATGCCTCGCAGCAGTTTAGTGGGGAGGTACAATTAATTGTACAGTAGAATCAGACCAGGTTTTATATATAGCACACTACCTTTAATGATAAAAAAAGTAGGTCCTGGTAAATGAAATGTGAGTGACATCAATATCAGAAAATGCCAAAAGGTGTGTGACCTGTCTGTTAATCATTTTCTAGGATTCCTGTGCGTAACATTAATACGGATAATTACACTGATGCATTATCAGGTGGTTTTATCCTGAAAAGCTTCTCTCTGCTTACAGTACACCAGTTTTTCTCTGCATTAGTACATCAATCCACGAGTGTAGTCCTCACTTTTCTTTCATTTTTTTAATGCTATGTTGTCCAGTTTTTGCACCATATTTTTCAGCGAGGTGCTGATCTCACTAGGAACTTCACTGTTGTCCCAAAATGGTGGATAACCTCCCCTGTCTGGCCTTATGAAGGCTTATCCAATTTAAGATACAAAGAGAAGTCTGCACTGTAGTTCAAGTGTAGTGTAGTTCACTGCTACATGCCACTAAATCCTACACACTGGTCCTTTTTTTTTTTTTTTTTAAAGTGTGGCGTTTACCCCGTTAACCATTTCATTTGTACTCTCTGTTCCAGAGGTGGCAGATCCAAAATGGACTTACAATGTGGCAATCTACCCCAAGCGATATGTTCTTAACGACAGAGGTAAATCAAAATAACATCTCGCCCTACTGCTGAGTACAGCAAAGCATCATACATATCATTCTGTTTTTTTTATTTATATTTTTATGTTCAATTGCAGATACATCTACTATTTGAGTGTTCTTGGCAGTTTTTATTTTAAAACTATCATTTTGCAGAGATTTTAAACTGATTAAACAGTGATCCATCACAGTGAGCAGTCGATCAACTTTATTTGTTATCCTCAATTATAGATGCAGTTGCAGTCACTTTGACGTCACTTTGACGTCAGAGAGGTGATGACTGAATGCAATGACCACCCTTTTTCATCCGAGAAACTACAAAATTCGCATTAATCTTTGCTCAATATCCATGATTGTTTTTTTTCTGTAGACTTGAGTGATTTGATTCTGTGACAACAGAGCTCATAAGTGCAAAACTTTGAGCAGCCATCCCTCAAACCTGACTGTCCCTGCTCAAAACCGCATTAAAATGTGACGATAGAACAACTTTGAAATGAAAAGAAGATAAGAAAAATGTCCTTGTGGAGTTTTGTTTGTATGAGGCAGTAAATTTGGTACTTTGGTGATCTAATCTGCTCTGTTCTAATTATTCATTGTTTTTTGTTCTTTATGTGGGTTTTTTTTCAGAGGGTAATACAGTCAAACATTGCAGGCATTGTGATGGATAATATGTTTAAAGGTGTCTCTGCAAATTGACTTGTAATCTTATTCTGGCATGAGCTGAAATCGGTGGCTGCCTGGAAAGTAGAAAGTCATCCTCAAAATTAATGTTAAACTTGGGGAAATGCTGGACAGTAGTGTAAAGTAATTTGTAGTTAATGGGCTAAAGCACACCTTTTTAATTTGAAGTTGTAGAAGTTTAATTTGGCAACATGTCTACTGGAGTTGTTTTTTTTAAAGTATGGTGGTCTTACAGTTTGTGTGTGTGTCAGGGTGCCTCTGTACCCCTCACTGATCCACAGATAAGCCCCTTAAGCCCAACTAAGCTTTGTTCTTCAGCAAATGTAGTTGTCTGCTGAACCTTTTAACCCCAGGCATCAGAATGTGGGCCCCACAGCTCTGCGCTGCTTCACTATTCATCATCCCATTGCATCCAGGGCTTTGGCTTTGTGGGTCAGTTAAGCTCACGTGTAACCCCCCCCCCCTCCCATCCAAAAACAGCTTCCTCTGTCCTGCATTCCTTTGAACAGTCAGGCGGTTCATCCACGAGGTCAAAGGTGTGTCAGCAGGGAAATGGGTCATCGTGAAACACTGACTCCCAATCATAATTCATACAGAAATTATGGCTTATTTAGACCGTTAACAACAAGACAGCGGTCTTTCCACAGAGCAGCTTTGAACGCCTGAGTTTTTCAGTTCATATCATTTCTTAGGAAGACACTAGCCCACTACAGTCACCTGCTGATTAGCTATTAATTTGTTTATAGGTGTTACTAGTCTAATAATCACATATGAACTTATTTCTTCTCTCTCTTTCTACCTCTGCAGGACCGATGTTCTTCCTGAGCTGTCTCAGTTTTGTAGTTGGTATTGCAATCCTCTACTACTACAAAGGTGAGTCATATAGATCGCTATTTGTCAACAGGTCTGGTGTATCATTCCTAAACCACTCTCTCCATGTTTCCTAAAACTTTGTTTCCTGCCCACAGAGGGTGAGACATTGAGATGCACCGGTCCATTTCTTCACTGCTCTGCAGCAAGACTTAGTAAAACCATTATAATTTCCTACGCTGAGGTTGGCAGACAGAAAAAATGGAGCTGTTAAGGCGCTTAAATGTTAAAGAACGAGCCCTGTGAGAAGAACAAGCCATGAAATTCGCCACTTTGCTGTGCCAAACTCACATACACGTTGAGAACTATGAACCTTTTTCCAGCTGGCATTAACAGAAGTCATTATGTCACGAATTCCTGCAGCTCTCTTTCTATGAAGAAAAAAAAAAAAGTAATGTTTTACCATAATACTTGTATGTTTGAGTACTGGATTTACTGTGTGTGCAGAACTAATAAGTGGAATCTGTTAAAATGAAGTGTGATATTAACTGAGTGTAACTGCACACCCACACAGGTGTTTTCAATCACTCTGGCTGATTAGACCTCCGCTCAGGTCGTAGCTGAGTGCAGCTATGCTGGGAATTACATGACGTCACCAAACTCTGTACCAATGAGAACGATAAAGGATTAAACGGGTACAACAAAACTAAACAGAGGGGTGGAGGAGATGTCAATCAAGTGCCCTTTTGTACACACACTGTCCTGAGAAGAGGTCTAATAAGGCAGCGTAAGTGAAAACGCCTGTATCTGAGTGCATCATAACAACTTTTGCTCAAATAAAGCACGAAACATTTTGACATCACCTGAAGTTGAATCTTATATTTAATCAAGTATGATAAAGATAACATGCACAGAAATGTATACAATCAATTAACGTCAAATACTGTGTGGTATCGCAGTCTAACAAGAAAATTCCCAGTAATGGACAGTATGGTTTATAGGTTTGTGTCTGGCACTGTTTTGTTTCTTGTCAACGTGAAATGGAGATGACGATGAAACATTTATCTCACTGATTGAACTACATGAATAAATACACTAGAGGGTGCTGCTCCCTCATTCAGTGAACCAAAGTGGGAAACAAGGATGCTGGAAAATGTTCTTGTGTGCTATAACAATGACAAACTGAGGGCAACAGACAGGCCGCATTAATTAATAATGACAATCAAATTGACTGAATGGGTAAAGTCAACTTAATTAAATACTACATTAAATGCTGTTGACTGCTCGATAAGACTTGTGTGGATGCATTTCATGCTCACTTGAAGCCCTTGTTTGCTCAAATCGGTAGGAAATCGGCTACATTAAAGATGGTGTGTATATATACAGTACAGTTCTGGAGGAGAGCTCAGGTGTCTCATCTCAGGAGATGTGCGTCACTGAGCAGCACTTTTCCGCCTCTGTCTTCTCTGCAAAGAGAGAGCAACAGATGAGAGAGGGGAGTCAGAGAGAAAGAGGAGGGATGGGGAGGTGTCGAAGGGGGCTGGAAGCGTCACCCGGGTGATTGTCCAGCTTGAATACTGGCATCCACATTCCCACGAGCAAGCTATTAATAGTCTTGCTTCACACAACCGCAAACTGCTCGTTGATCATCAGCATCCTCTGATGTTAGACCCCCACAGAGCCAGCTTGATACACTTCAGGACTGAGACGGAGCCAGGAGTATAGGAGCCATAGACATACATTATGTATATATATATCAGTCTACAGATCTGCCCTGAGTGGAGCCGTGTGTGTCATGAATCTGGCTCTCAGCTCGTCTGGCAGTTTCCACGGTTACCAATGATAGTTGTGGAGGAGGAAGAGGATCAGATTGTGACGTTGGTTCGTCATTTCAAAGGTGCTTTGTCACAATCGCATTTAAGGAATTATTTATGCGAACATGAATATTCTTCAGGTGTTTAGTAGGTGATTATGTGAAACAGGCTCATACGGCTCGTGTTAAACCACTCAAGTGTATAAACTGAGCATTTGCTTGGGCTCTAATTGGGGTTTCGGTGACATTGCTGAAACACAGTCTAATTAAGGCTTCCATTTTAACAAGCAGTTCTGTTGGGGTCTGTGCTGTGTTGACTCTGACTCACCAGCTGCTGGTCCAGAGAACCACAGACACTCTCTAGCTTCGCTCAAAGCACAGAGGGAGTCATGGCACAACCAAACATTGTTATAATTGAATGTTAGGCATGACGCCTGTGGTTGGGCACAGATGTGTCGGTAAAGTTAAAGCTGTGAAGGTGGGTTGGAGCTTTGAGTCACGAGGCACACCCTGGTCTGCATACATGTGCTCAGCAGACCCGTCAACTGTCCTGGCCAGGAAGGAACCGTGACATCTTTCTTGGACGTCATCAGTACAATTAAAAATTGAAGCCTGCTCAGCAGTCACCATGTGCACGTGTGTGTGTGTGTGTGTGTGTCAATGTGGTTGTGCATTTGTGTCTGCCCGGTGTTTGAGGTCACTCTCGGGCAGCAAAGGAGACAGACAGCGTGAGGTCACATGTGCTTTACTACTGTTGTCTCCACTTTCCTGTTTGTCCACTGGGAACAAATGTTGTGTTGTATATGAACCAGACCTCTTTGTCACCACTGCTGGTTCTCTCTTGTTTGCTGTTTTCTGCAATGCAACGATTTTCTGGTAAAAGAACAGTGGTTGGATTTTGTTCTTGAGTTGTTTTCCGGTGGAAATTTCTCTGAGGGTCTGGAGAGGTCAGTGTGTTTGTAGGTCAGGGAGGGGATTGTGACGGTCAGGTCAGGAGAGAAGAGGACCAAAAACATGCTGACTACATGGATGTCTATAGGAGCGAACTGCACAGTGAGGCATGAGAGAAAAGACCTGTTTGGATGGAAAGAGGGGAGCAGAGAAAGAGGGTGAACATAAAGGATATATGTGATGAGCAAAAACAGAAAGAATACCTGCATGTGTGTGTTCTTGCTCAGTCGCTACGGTTCGGCCTGTGGACTCCAAAGGCTGTGATGAAGACGTTGACGACCACTATCATAAAAACCAGGCCCGTGGCCAAGTTCTCCATAACGTTCAGCCTCCAGTGCTTTTGCTCGTCGTTCAGGTTCCATCGAACTGTGGACAAAACCAGGAAATACAATTAAACAACACACAAACACAAGCTCGGTGAATGCCCAGTCAAACATCAGTAATGTACTTTATTCTGGGACTCGAGCCAGCTCATCGCACACACATTTACTGTCAACCATAAGTCAATATCTATTTAATTATGGGTGCAGTGAGTTCACATGTCCGTGAGTGATCCAACAAAAATGCAGACTATCAAATGTGATTCTGATAAGGGCATATCAGGATAAAAAAAGTACTATGATCTATCAATTTTTCATCATTCATCATTTTTTGTAACTAATATTCGTCATGATGAATGAGAGTATGATAGTAAATAGAAAACAGTCTCATATTGTTTTGTGTGTTTTGTCATTACCAAGTGAAAACTGGAAACAATTTACACAAATTGTTTGATTTGAGTTTGAATACAATATAAACACGATGCCGCACAAATAAATAAATGTTTTTCTAAATAGCTAACAAAACAAAACACTATAGCATCTAACCCATTCATTGTCATTTTAAATGATGAGCTGAGTTTGCTAATAATCTGGGGCCCCTCTTTAATACAAAAAATAGACTTTTAAGAAAATAGTGTAAAATGAGGTTTATTTCATACATTACCTTACTACATTAAATGGTGTAGTTTAATTAATGATAACTATTTGTATTCTATTGTTTCACTTAGAAAAAGAAATCTTGCCTATAATGAAAGTGATGGTTAAGACTGGCAGAGTGACATAAGGTAAAACAGTGAGGGGATGTATCACGTTCATTGTCATTGTTCAGGTGTCCTATGGTTGAAGCAGACAGAGAAGCTGTCCCGTACTTTTGCTTTATCCACAGCCCAAAAGTCACTTCAGCAAAAGTCAAGTTTTATCTCCTTGATACTTCACTTTTCTTCATGAGAACTGCTTATAAACATAATTTTGAACTAATGACATGTTACAGAAAATTGGGCTCTACCTTTTTGTAAAACCTGGTTGAATACAATGGATTCATACATATATCTGTGACTAGTGTTGACAGTAATGTTTACACAGCAATACCCTCCCTAAACCCAAATAGGTCTATCTGGATTTCTGTTATCAGAGTTTTACAACAGTTTGTTTGTCAGAGGGAGATCTAACAGGGAGTTAGATCCCTCCAGGGTCTAATTGACCCCAAACATGTACTCCATGTAATTTAGCGCTTACATGGGTACTACACAAAAGGAATATAATTTTCAGTGTCTTAACATTTGACTTAACATCCAAATACTTGTTATTTTTTTTAACATCAATCTGTCATTGTGGATTCAATCATTTAAGACAACAAGCTTCTGATTCAAAGCACGCAGAAATAAACAATAAACAGAACAATACAGGGAAGAGATCAACGATCAAGGGAAGCTTGTATTTCCTGTATAACACTGCTTCATTTAATTTGTGCTTCGTTAACAACTTGATCTAAACAAAACTACAAAAATAAGCAACTGGTCTGGGTTGTGATAATGTCACAACAGCTAACAAATGTCATCTTCATCCTCACAGGGACTGGCCTATGAATCATGTCAAAATGAAGGAAATGTAGGTGGAGTAGTGTAGATAGTAGCTGTGTGACTCTGTGACTCTGAAGGCACATGCTATGTATGCGTACGTGTGCGTATGTGTGCGTTTGTGAGAGATTACTAAAAAGGTTAAATGGTGTAAAGACCCCGTCTGACTCTGTGTGTGTGTGTGTGTCTGATCTGCCCAGGGTGGGGTGGACTGGGGTTGAGGTGGGGGGGGGGGGTGGTATGTAGGCCGATCACATCATGCATCACCGGCTCCATTAGACAGTGCTGGATCCACGGGAGAGGGAGGTTTGGAGTGGTTGGGAAGGGGGGGGGGGGGGGGGCAGAGAGGGCAGCGGGGTTCAGAACAGTCAAAGAAAATGAAGAAAGAGGAATGAAAAGAGCGATGAGAATGAGATGTGTTTGATATTCTGGTGGAGACGAGGGGGGCTGCAGGGGGAGCTGGTGGAGTCAGAGGATTTGGTGGATGGAGGGGGTCAAAGGGGGGCAGGCTTTCATGAATGTGTGATGACTCTAACATGCTGACTGACCTTCTTTCTGACATGTGAGTCTTTGGAAAATCAATGTGCGAATCTTATTTTACAGTTGATTATGGTTGATTATAATAATGAAGATTCATTGTGGCTATTTTGATTAATTTAACACAGCAAATTTAAAAACTAGAAAAATAAAGAAAAATATATAAACCAAGGTAAGTTGGTACGGTAAACTTGGTAAGACAAAAAGAAATCCAAACACCAGGAGATATTATTAGGAGAGGAGAGGTAGGTAGAGTGATAGATGTAGGGTGTGTTATATTTTAGTGATAAAGAGATATTTACTCCTCCAGCAAGAGCTCAGATGAGTCAGTGTGATCTGACTAAACTTCACTGACCCGATGTTCAGAGGAAAATTAACTGTATAAACTGTGCCGGTACAATTCGTCCAAACTCATCTCGTCATCTTAAAATCCATCTCCAGATGTGCCTCTCTTTAAATGCAGACATCCTCAAAATCTCTCAGAAGAAGTGCGAACAGGTCACGCTTTTATATTTAGCTTAGTTCTTTCTTTCTATTTACTTTAAGATGTGTTGAGACATGCATGCTGACACATATTGACACACACACACAGCAGAGAAATGAAATAACCTCCCTCGCTAGACTCCCGGGAGGACTAAAACCTAGTGAACTCTGACCTGGTATCAGGTCTTGTTGCTGTGGTTACAGCTAGAGTCCAATAACTGGCAATAGGGCTGTTTGTCAGTACACTTGACATTGGGGAATTGTGCTGAGGGGATAAAACACAAAAGGACATTTGAAGGTTGTGAGGCTCGCCAGACAGCTTTGACACCTCTGAATTTACCCAAAAGGCTCGGGCTCTGTTTATTTTCTTACCTATGAAGATAAGCAGGACCCCGACTGTGACCTGCAGACAAAGGGAGATGCTGATTAGGGTGACGATGGGGGTGTAAAAGGAGAAGTCTGGCCCCTGCTCCAGGACGGCCTTTAGCTGGGAAGCGTTGGCCATTAGTAGAGCCACATCCAGCATGCTCTCAGCTGCGCTCTTCTTATTGGCATAGTGGTTCATGTTCAGAGCTCGGGCTTGGCTCCTGGCCCAAACATCTGGATGGGAGGCCTGTGGAGAGAAGAAAGTAACTGGCACAAAGATAATGTTCATGACTTTGAGATAATGCCTGAAAGAAGAAGGCCTGGAGATAAACAGAAAGGCATGCTCTGTGCTGCTGTGTTTTGTTCTCCCAACAGAGCAACGAGGCAGCATGCTGATGAGGCTAGCAGTAATTTCGCGCTTCCTGTGCATTGATGGTGAGGATCTGGTTATCATTCAGACCTAATTAGCATTAGACCTAACACGCAGCTATTACAGAAGAGTGACCTTTGAAAACAGAGCCATTAGTACTGCAAAGGGATACCGACATACTAGTAACAGACCCGTTAAAAGACAGCGAATGTGAGTGTTAACATTCACAGTGTTCAGGGCTTTCCATTCCATTCCCTGACCATGTTATACCGCATATGTGGCTGTGAGACCTCTATTCCACTAGTGGTTGACTTTTCAAATCAAATCAAAGTGTGTCTGACTGTCTGTGTTGTGTTCAGTGGGTGATACTGAGACCTTTCGGTCATATCCTGCTCATATATCCCTGTCCCTCGAAGGAGTATAACAGAGTTAGCTCGATATCTGCACTGAGTAAAACCCAGAACAGCTCATTTTTATGACAGCGGCATCAATCCTGCTTCTGAGAAAGGCGCATTTTCTGTGCATCAGCATTTTATTGGAACTGTATATCGAGCAGATAACAAAAAAAACAAACACGGTATTTCATTTATTATTGCATATTCTATATAATGGAGATATTGGAAGTAGTTTAGGCCGTGTCCCTTCTATCAACAGGTGGTAACCGAACGAAAAGATTAAAGTAAAAATCAATCTTAGTTTTGTTGAATTTTTTAACCTATTGATTCTTGTGTGGGTGATGATTATGCAACAAAAGCTTTGATAGGTTTTGTGTGTATGTGTGTCTACTCCATCCCAGTGGACTCTGCACCGTTAACAGACAAACACGGTCTGGATCAGGAGGTGCTGGATAAACAGTCTGCTTGTTGCTATCACTCTCTTTTAAAATGATGCAAATCCTCAATTCAGAGAGCTGCTGCTGCCGCTGCTGCTGCTGAATGAACATCTACTCGGGCCTACTGTTCAGCAATGCCTGACTTACACCCGAGCACCACCACTGAAGATTCAGTCATGTCAAGGCCAAAACCTGCACGCTCGCATAGCCTACTCTCTGCAAACACGACATAATCAGCAGTGCTTGCAGTTTCTTCCTCGACACTGAAGACTTCCCGTTTTCTCACAACACACCCCTGCAGCTGCAAAGAGCATAGCTTGTCGGGGATTAACCAAACCACAGAGCTGGTACGAACTGTCTTCCCTCTCCTCCAGGGATAGAGACAAAAAAAAAAAAGAGAGAAAAGAAGAGTTGCACCCTCTAATTTGCCATAGGGTAGGCTACAGCTGAATTACAATGTCTTTAGGAGATCCACAACAATCAGCTGGCATGGTTAAGTTGATGTATGAGGGGAAGTGCACAGAAGGTGTAGTCGTGGGGGTTGGAGAAGTGCTAGTACTCTGGTTGCAGTAATTATCTTGATGAGGTTTTTTTTTCAATCCCGTGATAACTACAAGACAAGCCATGTTTACTTCACTTAAAAAGCCATTGCACTGCGTTTAACTGTCCATGCTCTTCATCTGACACCTCACATCATTTTAGATTTTATAATTTGGCAAAGCTTCATGCGAACACCGCAGAGACATCCCAACATTATCCGATTTTTTTTTTTTTTTTTTTTTTTTTTTTTAAAGAGACTGTCTCCACAGCCACAATGCCTTGTGGTAAGACTCATAACAAGGAATTAAACAGCTCTTCAAAACATGTTTCCCTACATTCCACGGGGGTGGAAAAAAGCAACATGGTGTGGTGTATTGCCCTTGTGACTGTGATTCGAGCCAAACGCCACAAAATGGCACACTGTCATGATGTGTCAGGGTCAGCCATTCTGCTCTCAAACACTGACACAGACTTTTCAAAGACAGCCCTTTATCCACGAGTCAACAGACCACAGTGAGATAATGCTTGTTGAGAGATCACAGGTTGGTAATGTGCAGTCAGTGTGTCTAGAAGCACAGCAGATGAATTTTCTCCAAAATTCACCAGTAAATATGAAGAACTCCTTTTAACGCGTAGTATTGTGTGTATACTAGTCCTAGCTTTTTGTCAGGATTAATCCCGCTGTCCACTCATATCATATGGCTGAGAACATAGGATAACAAGTACAGGAGACATTGTAGAACAAAAAGATAGTGAATATAGGCCGTGGTATGTCACACTGTTCTATCATGAGGAAGAAGGGAGGGAGGTGCTTGCTACACATGCAAAAAAAACAACATAATACCGGATGCATCTATTCCTGGCTTTCATTTGGATAACACCTCAAATTGAAAAACACGGAAGAGAACCCACATTTGCATACATGCACCGACTTTTCTATTCCCATTTGACAAAAACAGAGCGCTTGTCAGTCACCAAACATGTACAGATCTATTGTTAAAAACTAAAACGAAAGGTTCTCATTAAGTCAATTGCTCTGTAGTGGTCCTCGGTCTCGATGCTTATTTTCGTGATGAATTATTCACTCTGCATTCCTTGTCAGAAATAGACTCAGGGGAGACATGGAGGAGAGAGGAAGGGAGGAGGATGTGGAGGGGAGGGAAGACGGGGAGAGACAGAAAAGTTGTTTGAATCTGTATTAACTCTCAGTTATGTGTCACTGTGGAATAGCAGACAGATTCATACAATAACATTTAACGCATGCTGCCTTCTGACAAATCAGATCAGGTGTGGCTAATATACCACTGAAACAACCTGGACTGCCTATATATATATATATATATATATATATATATATATATATATATATATATATATATATACAGTATATAAAATGTGGAAGCACAGTACAAACAACACATAAAAACTAAGTTAAAATAGAGACAATCATAGACACTTAAAGGTTGGATTGAGTAATAAAACACTTCTTCTTCTAAAACAGGATTTAAATGTAAACTGAAGGGAAAATCCTCATAGTGGCTTAGTTAAGTGTCTCAGTGCGGGGGAAAATTGAAAATGCATGATCACTGGGTGCCAGATTGTACCTGAGCAGTGGAATGGAGAGAGGTAACGCTGAAAAACTAAAGGGCCTGAGGCAATTTTAGAGAGATCGGGCAAAATGAGATTTACACAAATGCCGATTCACGCAAGTGTTTTTAACAAATAAAAAGACTTGCTTTAACTTCTACAACTCTGCTACCTCACAATCACAAGTAAATAAAGATGAGTCCCATCATAAATAGCCTTATGTCTTCTTTATGTCTGCCACATAGTTGCCGTTCAGCCTCTGGAAAAGCCGCAAATTCTAAATTCCTGAGATTTAATAGAAACATTGAACCTAATTGAACTATAAATAGTTTTTTATTGTGCATTCAAAGGCCGAGTAGTTTTATTTTCTTTCCAAGTAAATGAAATGAACTCATTCAACTTGCACACCTAATCCCAAACTTTTCCCCTTTTTTCCTCTTGCACATTGTCACAATTGACTGATTACAGCTAAGCTAAATACCTGCATGTCAGTTACTGTGTAAGTATGACTCATTGGCTTTGTGTACCACACTTGGTTCATTTATCTTGACATGTAGAAAGGCTCTTTAGTAAATAATGCAAGACACCACTTAACAGTGAGGTCCTGCATTTATTATTTAGTTAATTGAACTTGCTGCTGTTCAGCGACATGATGAAAAGCAAATGAACTTGCCTTTGTAAACTGCACAGGTGCGTGTGTGTGTGTGTGTGTGTTTCCCTCCTTTTGTTTTTTTCCTCCTCATACATCAGCACTTTGCTTTCCATCCATCATGTCCTATCAGCAGGCTCCCTCTCTCACCTTCAATTAAACTCTGCCCTCATCCAGATGAGGATCGACCCAACTGTAAATCCACTTCCATGATTCTCTATAGGGCTTTTAGTTTTACAGGCTTACACACTGCAAAGCAAACATGGCTGTTTCAGAACGCGGTCTATCACTCAGTCTAAAGTTGCAATGTAAAACCTATTGATTATCCAAAAGACAAAAGGGACATGCTGAAGAATGACTGAAATCTGACCCCCGAATCTGATTGGTCTTAGATTTCAGCAGTCACAGGTACAGGTATTAAAAGCTCAGAAAGTCTGCACATCAGATCGTCACTCTACAGAACAACCATGGATTGATTCCATTCTTATTGATTCACACTAGCGGGAGACACATTGCAAATGAGACCAATTGCTCATTTATTGAGCTGCAAGGGGCATTAAGCATTCTGCATCTGTTGGCTGAGCACTGACAGTCACAAGGAAGTACCCTCCTGATTGCCAGGGCCCTCTCTTCCTCCTGCTTCTTCTCAAAACACACACACACACATTCATCTGAAATTAAATGGTGCTGTTAAGACATGTATGGAAATGGCACAGTGAAGGTTATTTCTCGTTCTGTAAAAACTGAATGCAGCTCTGAACTACCCCATACTGTAATTACTTGTCAAATGGCAACTCAATCGCTACATAAAACATAATCTAGTTGTAGCATAAAGTAGGATGACATTATGTAAAAGTAAAATCGTATGCATTTGTTTGTGTGCGCATTTTGGCCGTTCAAGTGGAAACAAAGGGGTGCATTAATTATTTATAAGGTCACTCAGGTGCCAACAATTCTTCAGTCCTCAACTGAACCAGACTGTCACCCGACCCAGCAAGCTTGAAACAGCCATGAAGATTTCTTTTTTTAAATGTTTCTTTGTTTTATTGATTTGTTTCTGTGTAGACTTGAAATATATCCCGCTCAGCATCATTTCTGGTCTTCAAAGTTTATATATAGGTTTCCACTCATCATATAGATGATAGGTAATATGAGAAAGAGTTTCAAACATGCCATGAAAATGGAGGATATAACATAACCACCACGCTGCTAATTTTATAACGAGGCTGGGCTTGGCACATCTTAAATATTTATTGCAAATGGCCGCTGCATTGAATTTCACTCACTAATTTCCAGGTATGTGTTCATCTTGGAGCACTTGTTGGATTTCCCTATGGTTGAATTTGGATAGAGCTGTTTGCAAGAAAGCAAGAATGAAAAACCCCTTGGTAAGCAGAGAAATATTGCATCCAGGCATCCCTGTAAGAAATTATTCTTGTACTTGTCACGACTTGTCACACTAATCTATTGTACTTCCAAAAAATGGGTCACATATAAAGTGGCACAAAGCAACCTTACCTGTTTCCCTTATAAAATGGTTTCAAATATCTTACCTCAGCCCCACTTGTTGCTGCTGGGATCATGTTCATCATCTTCCCATGCGTATATGCTGAACACTGCACCAGCTGCAGGCTGCAGCTCTGTAGAAATTGAGCTGCAAAGTGTCCTGTTGTAGGAGGGAAGAGAAGACGGACCTGCAAGCATATAGCCCTACTTTCAGAGAAGCACCGTAACATGCAGTTATTGTATTATACACAGCTACAGTATTTTATTTATTTATTTTTTTAAAAAGAAGAAAATTGTGTTACTGCTGAGTCGTGAGTGCGATTGTTGACTGAGTTACTGAAGGGCGTGAAAGAAATCTTTACAGGCTTTGTAAGGAATAATCATTTGTTGATCTTTTCATGTGAGATATGTGTCACCTTTGGTGTTGGGATACAGCAGCAGTATGAGTGGCTCTCCCTGCTGTCCCTGCGTGCAGTGTTATTGACGGTCCTCCAGTCGTTACCAGGGCGTGGAACCAAGTGAGCTGAATGGGAAACACATTGGCGTGCTTCACCGTTGTATTAACCTAAAAAAAGAGGTGAAGAGAAACGGTGACAAGCTGAAGCAGTTTTTTAATTGCTGAAGGACGACAGGTTGAAACTAAAAAAAAATCCCCGTGTGTTGTAAAGCTTAAAGGGTTGGGCTTTTTAACTAAGCACCACGCCCGCATACGGTGTGCTCCGGGAGAAGCGGCGGCATGGCGAGAGACACGGCATCTGCAAATCGAGGGAGAGGAGGGATGTGGGACTTGAAAGGAGATAAAATGTTTTTTTTTTTTATCTCTCCTGCGCCAAAATGGGGTCTGTTTTCAGTTAGCAAACACTGAGTTGGATCTGAATTTATTTATTTAGTCGTCTTGTGGGTGGAATGTTGTGTGTGAGAATGGGGATAATATGCAGATAGGGCGTTTTTAAAGTCCACCTTTTGCCGTGGACAAACGGCTAACGTTAGCGAGGGTTTTTTTTTCTTCCTCTAAACACTGACCTGTGTTTGTGTGTCGCTAACGTGAGTTTTTACGTTTAGTCCGTTTTTCGTCGCCTTTTTTTTTTTTTTTTTTTTGTTAAAGAAAATAAAAGTAAGGTAAGTCATGCCCCATCTCGGTTCAGTAAATCAAATTAAAACGTTTGAAGGCGAGCTAACGAGCTAAGTTAGCTAAATTTAAACGTTAGTTCTGAATTGCTGGTTAACTTGTGTCGTCATAGAAGCTTGCTGGTTTGTCGTTCACGGCCGATGATGGTCTTTACACATGTTTTAACTCGTGGGCTTGTCTTTTCATCCACCTGCTTTTATTTACTGACTTAAACGCCACTATAACTGACACCCATAACATTAGTATGTGTTTAGTAGACCCGCAGAGCTGAATCAAGGGCTTTCTTTCTCAATTAACTGGCAACATTTCTTTTGCAGCTCCTCTTGATATCGGATGAAATCTCGTCTATGTCATCCATCCCGGTGTTGTTAGGGGCCTCTGCTGGCAAACTGCGTCACCGAGTGGGCGCTGCAGGTATTCATCTCTAAAAAAAAAAATCTGCATGTTGGGCAGTCCAGCCATGGCACGAATGACCTGAAACCAAAGTGACTGAACTTTAAATCACCATGGAGCCGAGGCCAATTCAAACCTGAGCTGCCACCAAGAACTCAAATATCCATCTGTACCCAAATCTCAGTGTGACATGACCATGAATAAGGTATGAGGCCGTGGAGTGTATGGAAATGTCAACCTTGTGGACCCAGTAGTGAGAGTACGGAGGACCCCAGCGCATATCCTTCCTCCAGTTATCAGAGACATGTGCATCAGAGATTCATCAGGAGGAGTCTGTGGTTCTCGGACACAGATGAGCAAGCGTTTGAAGCGCTCCGAGAGTGTAAGCAATAGGAAAAAGATCCTAAACATAAACCCGCGAACAATAGTGACAGGACGCTGGGACTAGTAGTGGATACAGGAAGGATCCAGCACTGAAAGTCAAGGTGGGCAAAAAGACACAGTGCGACGGAGAGCGCCAGTGCTGATGAGGAGAAGGAGAAAGGTGGAGATGCATTAAATCTGGACATGCAACGATGCCGCAAAGCCGCTATCAAGGCAGCCAGTGAGGAGAACGTAGGAGGAGGTCGCAGGATGAAAGCAGTCTCAACATCTCCAGGAGGAAGATTCCTCAAATTTGACATCGAGCTGGGGAGAGGGTCCCTTCAAGACGGCCCACAAGGGCCTGATACTGAGACCTGTGGAAGCGTCTGGTGTGAGCTGCAGGTAAAGTACTAAAACCCTCAAACACTGTCATTGTCTGTTTAAAATAGTAAAGCATTTCCTTCCGTGAGCCGTATATAATTACAATTTTTTTTTTCTAAATTCTTACACATGCAGGTGAGCGTAAGGCAACAATAAATGGTGTAGTAATAATTATCTTCAATTTTTTAATTTTCTACAAGAAATCTGTTCTTTTTAAATCAATGGTGGAATGCCTGACTCTCAGAGGAAGCCCTTTCCCCTCTTTGTCGGTGAAGGTTCACACATCATGATAGTATAACGGTGATGTCTTCAGGGAGCTGTCAATCGAGTGGAAACTCATGAGGGAGCCCACTAGGTTGCAAAATGGTTTACTACTAAATTTTAAATGGTTTGTACAGGAAAGGTGATTGATACATTAGCTGCTGACGTTGGAGATGCATACCACCACTCGAGTATAGCGAATAGCACTTTTTCTAAATGCACAAGGAGAGTCTATCTTGTCTTGCATTACACAGACACAGGAAAATCACCAGCTTAGACTGTGCAGAGGTATTAACTAATTATTTCCGTCCTTTGGAGACTGCAGTAGGGATTATCTCTCTCTCTCTCTCTCCCTCTCTCTCCCAGGAGGCTGTATGGGACTACAGTAAGCATGACTGGCCTCAAAGAAAAGAAAACCTGTACTGTGGATTTGTCTATCTTTTCAGATTAAAAATTGTTAAGGATTCATTTCCAACAGCTGACGTGCTGAGCCACCTCACTTTTGCTATAGCTGATGATAGTCAGCGCAATTCTATTAGACTGACAGTGCAAGAGATGTTGTGTGCGCTCTGTCCCAGCAGTGTGTCTCCTGCATGTTAAGTGCGCTGTGCTACTCTACCTACCTCTCCCTCCCTCTGCAACAACAGGAGGTAGACAGACAGGAAGCAGCTGAAGTGCGCTGCAGCCTGCTGGGAACTGTGTGGCGGTCCTGTGGCCTCACGAATACTAATGCTCTAGGGTACCGAAAACATGCTGCGCCAGTAACTCGAGAGACTAAATGCAAAACTGCATTGACGCTGGAAGAACTAAGCCTGTTTTGTGTGACTGTGAATATCACAAGGCAGTCAGCACATCTCATTAGACGAGCAACATGCCACATTGGCCAGCAGTGAGTCAACATACAGCAGCGCTGAGAGACACAATGACTTCATGATGATGTCATGCAGGCATGATAGTAGCAGTGAGCTACCCTCACGTCTCCTCAACTTGACAACACTTAGCTGCAGTTGACCAAAGGGATGACGGGAAGCGGAACGAAGCAGTTTACTGTTTTATTCTCCCCAGACACATTAAAACTCCCTCTAGTGGACAGGCATTAATGAATGTTAATCACAAACAAACGATCTTTCTCACAGTCACGTTTTCATCTAAGTGTTTTCATACACTGCAGCTTTGAGTTGACTGTCTTGGATAAAAAACAGTTGGATAAACAAAATACTGTGCTTACCTGATCGATATTTTTCATTAGCCCATTAACTTACAGAGTGGATCGTGAACCAACCGGGCCCACTGAGTTGAGCCATCTAAGGGTTTATGTCAAGTAGTTCAATATAAACTATAGATGATTAATTTTGTTAGACAAATTAAGTGTGGCAGATCTATATGCAGAGGTCTGCACATTACAGAGGGTTCTAAAGGATTCATTAAATTAGATAAAAAAATTAAGGCCATAAAAAGTCTTACATTTCAAGATGAGGCTTAAACTGACTGACCAACTCAAAACATATGCTGTCTCTCCCCTGTTATAATAAATGACGGGAACCATAATCGCACAAGCACCGGTTTAGTTGATATGTAAAATGATGTACACGCTTGTTTAGGTCTAATAAAAGAACCCTCAACCCTGTGTAGTTCAGAGTAGTGACTAAGGATTATTTTTATTATCGGTTAGTCTGTTAATTTTCTTGATAAACCCATCATAATTTCCCACAGTCTGATGTGATATTTTCAGATTACAGCTACAACTATTTGTTTATAAATCAATTCCATGTCTAAAATGTGAGAATTTGTTGCTTTTCCTTTCTCGCCTTACATCTTTCCAGTGGTAAATTGATTTGTTTTGGACTCTTCTTTGGATCAGGGCTGTGACAAATGAGACATAACAATAACAATGTCACCTTTTGGGTCTAAGAAATTGTAATGGATATTTGTCACTCTTCTCTGGTGTTTTGTAGACCATAAATCAAGAAATAAACATCAGCAATATAGCACGTTATAGACATATAGCAAATACCAGCTTAAAAATGATTGAAATAATTAGCTGATTATCAAAAATTGAAAGAAGATTAACCAGCAATAGCTTCCATTAATTGCAATCATTTTACCTCTAGTATTTTATATGTTTGAGCTTACTATAGTAATGCGAACACCACAATCAAAGTGCCTTCTAATGTTAAGCTTATTGTGCTTTATTGTGTGGTGGTGCACTGAACAATATCCTAAATCTGACTCGGTGCACTAGACTCTGGCCAGCGTGACTTCTCGTAGCAAATTAGATGTTTTATAGGCTTTCTTAAAGAGAAACTTAGAGTTTGTAGCTCCGGTGGGGTTTATAAGCATGCTTAATGTTGTTGTGTGGCATGTTAGGAGTCACTGTAAAACTGGTGGAGTCTGAGCCAGCAGTTTCACACTGCCCACAATCGTGCCAGATCTTCTCGGTCATATTCAACAGAAACAGTGCAAGTACAGGTATCAACTAGTCCTAAGAGAGCATGTAAGGTAATGAAGATTTCATGCCTGTATTATGCATGTTTGCTCTTTAGTGTAGCACATAGGTGGTAAAGAAGCTTGCCTTGCTAACTAAACTGTGGTGGGAAAAAGGGGGAAAGACAGAGGAGCTCTCTGTGAAAGAGATACGACTCTGTGATTTTCCACTGTTTTCCCTCTCCAGTGGTCACATGGTTTTCTTAAGGCCTAGAAATTTCTGAATCTGGTCTTGTGTTTATTCTTTCTGTCTCTCTTGTTCATTCTTCTTTCTTCCTTTTCTTTTCTCTCTCTCTTTCTTCTTTCTCTTCTCTCTTCTTCTCTTCTTCTTCTTTCTTTCTTTTCTTCTTCTTTCTCTCTTTCTCTCTCTCTCTCTCTCTCTCTCTCTCTCTCTCTCTCACACACACACTCCGCCTCCCCTCACCACTCATGCCTATCTTCCCACATCTCTCTGTTTTTGTGCCAGGCTGCTGGCATAACACAGATGGCCCTGGCTCAGGCAGGATGTAATCTGAGAGAACGATGCCCTGTTATGAGTTTTTCATTGTTGTGAAGAAACACTGTTTGCCTTTTTATATCATTGCTCACTGAATTTATATTTAAAACTTTGAAACTTCCCCGCTCTGCCAATTGTGGCTCTGTGTATAGATTTTTATCTCGGTGTTGAATATTGTGCACACTGCAGACAGAGTTTTACTTCTGACTTTGTGCAGACTTCTCTGTGGTATTTGGCAGTGATCTTGTTGTTCTGTAGATTAAATCTGGTTCAGCTCGTGAATGCAGAGCTGTAATAGTGATAAGGAAGCTGCTTGTCTCTGAGCATTTTCTGAGACTTGTACTCAAACCAAACAAACCCAGCAAATGACAATGAGTCACTGGTGGTCAATTTCTGGTTCAAACAGTGGGTCGTGGCTGTAATGACAGATTAGATTGAGCCACATTATAGGATGTGAATGTGTTTGAGCATAGTTAATGACGGTCTCAGATTAACATGTATAGTGCTAACAGCAACAACCGCTTCTTGATTGCACAGATGGCTAAGGAAGACAAAGTTTGAGATGCTCAAGTAGGTCATTGGTTATGCTCCATTTGGCAATATGAGGCCCAGGAACAAGCATAAGCCAGCCCAGTGGCTGTAGCTAACAGTGCCTTGTCAGTGGCCTCCTCTTCAGGCATGCCTGAGCTGCCATGTCACTCAGCCACCCAAAGACCCAGAGGGAAGGAGGACAAGCCTGTTGAGTCACAAATGTGGACTGTGGTAGAGCTCCAACAGGCTTAAGCTGCAAAAAGAGGCTAGATGATGAAATCTGGATCTAATACGAAGCAGACAGTCATTGGCTTGCATTATTAAAGACTTTTTGCACTGTCAGATATGTACGATTTTAAAAAGCTTACTTGTCAGTGTCATATCAGTTTGACATTGTTTCCAGAGGTAAGAGATGACAAAATGAATAATGTTGAACAAATACAAACACAGAAGTGTGTACATTGTCAGATGTTCCAAAACAAGCTTTTATTTATGCTTTGTTTAACCATTTTTTGTATATCTTCATGTGTGGCAAAGTCTATTGGGGACATAAAAGCACACACACCACTTGAGTTAGGGCTTGAGAACTGTAGGTGTTGTCAAATGGGAAAAGCTCTCCCCATTACTACAGCTGAAGAGCCCACAAGCACAATTCTTTTGCTTGGCAGAATATAAAGAGGCAACAGACTTAAAGAAAAGCTCAGAGTACATTGCAGCCCAGCTCCATTTATTGAAGCTCATTATTCTTGTTGGATGGTGTTACTTTCAAGGCCACAGTTTGTTGCATTCAGCCAGTTTTGTGAGGATCTGTGTGGGCCTCTCTTTCCTGTGTGCCAGTGCATTTTAATAATTGAGATTTTTCTCATTACACATATTACAATATGATTGACTAACATGGTTAATTAATCTGCAGATTAATTTGTCTAAAATATTAGTTCAAACTAAACTAACTCGGCTAAAAACGATTAATCTTAAATTACTTTAAATACAGCAATGAATAAACTTAAATAAAAATTTCTTTCGATTAGGTAATCTAGTTAAGGGACTAATAATTTAGTTCTACATTGCAATTTGTTTGCTATTTAAGAGACCCTTTGCTTTGACTGGAAAAGCTGAAATCAAGACGCGCCAAAATATGAAAATGTATTTGTTTTGCTCGCATATGTGATTGATTTTTATAGCCTTCATTGAGTGAGCAACCTCCAGAGACACATGTTGACACATACGATCCTGGAGTTTAACCTTGAACTGATGAAGATTTAACTGAATGTCCTTGACCTCCTCGTCCCTCACCAACAATAGACCGTGTCACAGCAGCTCATTATGCCAACTAATCCCTTGGAATTTAAGATGGTTATTTGTATAAATCCGGAGCACCTTCTGTATCCTGGTTTGGATGAGGATATCTATTCATCAGCATGCAAGGTCATTAATTAATACTGACAAACAAAACAAAAACATGCATCAACTGAGAGTTGGTGTTCAGTGCTAAAACAGTGTAAAATAAGTCTTGAACCCTGTAAGTATTACTCTTAATACTGCACTCTGGATGAATTTCATCAGTAAGCTAGTTATATAATGAGTGCAAACAAATGGCAACACTTGTGCCTTTAAGTCTAACGTGAACTGTTAATATTTACTTTGACGCTCATTTTGCATGTAAATCCTTACGCTCAAGGACTGTTAATAGAGTTTTTTTCCTGCCATTTAAGCAAGTTTTTCTGGCTTATAATAATGAGGCAAAGCGTGGTACATGTGGACGCACTGAAACCATAGTTGTTTCACTGTAATTCCAAATAACACAAGACAAAAAATAAAACAACAATTAAACTAAGTCAGCAATATGACCTATCATTTGCTATATTACATGAAGTGAACACTCACACTAGCAATACTGATAACTTAACTTTATGATTGAGATTTTGTTGTTTTCTCAACATAGCTATAAAACCTGTGGCTGTAGTCTGTTGCCAAAACTAGCACAAATCAGTGATTTGCATGTCACTACAAAGGCGCTCGGATTTGTTATTTATGTGTTATTAGACCAAGAGAGATCACTTGGAAGTTACAGAGGATCATGTTACATCATTCTGAGAGTGGGTGTTTTCAACACGATGCTGGCTAACTAAACATCACCTGTCAGTCAGCATGTACAGCGAGGCTGGGATAGATATTTTATGATGTGATTGTTAGCTTTAGTTTCTCGCTGCTTCATGTCAGTCCATTTAGAGAAAGAAACTGTCAGGGTGGAATCCCAAACCAGACCACAGATACGAAATAATTTTTATTTATTTGCCGGATGCTCCTGCATTGAGATTAAAACCTTTTTAAGGGCAGCACAAACTATGACTTATGACTATAACTTTAACTTCTAAAGTAGGACAAAGATACTGCTGGGGCGTGGCAGGGTGGTTGTCACGCAGAGGTTCATGGCAGACAGCTGCATGAGGATGCAACAGTTAACCTATTACTGTACATTAATAAAATATAGCAAGTGTAACTGACTAGTATTTGTGGCTATCCATCCATTGACTATCAATCCCCGGGTTGCTGTTAACAGTGCTGGCACAGTGTTCTTGAAATTGGTTTTAGAACTGATGATGACTCAGCAGAGTTTTGTTAAAAAAAGAGGACTTCATTTAAATTCTCCATGGCAAGTTCCCTGCTTGCTTTCTTGCCTGTGTGGTGTTTAGTCTCGGGGTCAGGGTATTATGCTGAATTTGCTGTCTCTCTGGCTCTGTGCCCCACACTGCAGCGGCCAGGTTGCCCAGTTCGGCCTGGAGGATATCTACTCAGAGCACCACTCTTCTCTGCCTCGTCTGAGCTCCAACACTCGGCATCAGTGATGTGGCAGAAAGCGCACACGTGCAAGAGCGCTCACCCTCCACACGCTAGCTTTAATTTTTATGGGCATCAAGCACATTTGTGAATTCATGTCTCAAGTTCAGAGCAACTGGGCCTTATTCTAATTAAAATCCCAGCACCAGCGGACTTAGCTAGCTGTATTAGCTACTATATTTACAGTTGGTTTGAGTATCTGTGTGTTTACTATTAAGCAGGGATGTTTGGTGTCTGAGTGTGTGTGTGTGTTGAAGATGTCACCACCAGCTGTCATGTCTCAGGTCTCAGTTGGACATGCTGGTTAACGCTGCCTCCTCATCTCCTATGAATCTAGAAATGAAAAATATTAGGAAACATGGCCTGTTTTTAGCTTTGCTCTTTCAATGTAGAACCAAAACAAAGGATGTCAGTGATCATTATACATCATTATTAATAGTCAGATGATCATCAGATTAAGTAGCTAATCGCTTACAGCATCACTGAAGAGTAGTATCAAGAGGTTAGTGATAATTAGGTTACTATGAATCCCTGTCTTTGTGTCCGGTGCATTACTAGAATCAGGTTAGCTGTGTGTTTCTGTGCATCTGAAGGAAACACCTGGGTTTCCCAGAATAAGGCTGACACCCACTATTTCATAAATAGTGACGTTATCTAATATGTTTGTTACCTTATAAAATACTCCATAACTCATCTTTACCACAACAGATTTGGAAAGGGATCCCTGTTTATGTCTTCATGTCGGAAAATGATAATATTTCTGCATACTTACTAACACTAACACTTATCTAATATTATTGCTATCAGCGTTGACCTTAAAAATCCAGTGTCACTCAGACTCTAAACAAAGATGTGACCAGTTGGCAGTTGTCATGGCCATTGCATAAGCAGCATTAGTCTTTGAGGAAACCAGTGTGTAATCAGAAATTGTTTTCTTTGTCTCTGTGTCAAAGAACTGTTTGTTGGCCAGCTTCACGATTAGTTCAGACAGGAAAGAGGTTTAAAGGAGGTTTGTATGCCCTAATCCACATTAGCTCCTAAACAAGCAGTCGTAGCCAGACACACTACACACAAACGTTAGTACCTTTTCATTTTAGTTCATTTGAGTAACAAGTGCATGTGACACAGTACCGCGTTAACTGATGCTGCTGAAGGTGTGGTGGTGGTCGCACATCTCTCCTCATAGCTCCGTATCTCTTCCCGCTCGCTTCTCTTAGCTCACCCTCTCCCGCCAAACAGTAACAGAAGTTATTCGGGTCATACTGTATTTAACCACTGTTGTCTTGTTAATACAGTGGCTTGTCATCTCTGACGGTAAGTTCCTGTCTTTGGGCTCCTCTGACAAGGCTGGGTGATGCATGCACATTTTGGCTCCCCTCCTTGCCTTTCAGCGGTCTCATCAGCGCCTCCTCATTTAAAATATTATGCTCTGCCACCACGAGTGCCAGCGTGCCAGTTAGCACAGCTTGAGCATAGAGTGGCTGCTTGTCAGGTTAATACCTGAAATAAAGATAACAGAGTGCCTGCACAGCTGTTGGGACCAAATACTCCTGCAGTCACGATCGATGGGACACAATTCAGTTGTGGGCAGTCTGCTGGCTCATGGCTCACTTCCTGCACCAGTCTTCTGTTACGGCAGCGAAGCACTGCAACACTGGATCTGTTTTAGGGATTGGTGCAGAGGGTGGCAGGGTGGCCAAGTCATTTAGCATACCTCCTTCAACCTGGCAACCAGGGTTCATATCCCATGATTCATCACCATTGTGGAGATAAATAAGCTGTGGATAAGACACGCTTTAGGGGTGGTGGGACTGTCTCATCCGACCCCTGTTAAAGAAAATCCTCCTGCATGACTCAATCTCATTATAATTTGTGACTGAATCCTAAGCTTTCACAGTGGTAGTGCTACAAGGCCCGTTGCTCTGTTGTTTTAGTGTGGTCAGCTGTGACTGAGACAAATCTGTACAGTTTTACCTTTTTTAAAATGAGTTATTTAAATTGAATTAAACAGAGTTGGGTTTTTGTTTGTTTTATGTAAGTTCATCCAGGAGTGAAATATTTTCTTTCTTAATCTCTTTAGCCAAATGTTGTGACACATTTCACTATGCCGGGTTTAGCTGTCTAGGTTTCATAGTATATGTTGTTAACAGGTTGTTTCAATATACTGTAACCATGTCACACACACTGTTAAGTCCAAATGATGCTAATCTGCTCCTTGTTAACCAAGGATCAAGATGAGGCCGCCTTAATGCGGAAATTGTAATTAGGAACAAAATGCTGTTTTTTTTTTTTTGAGTTCCCGTACTTTAAAAGTGATTTATCAGCTCAGGTTCAAACAATTCATAATTTACACTCAGCGGTTATTTTATGTTTCAGTCATGCACTGATATCTTAGAGTAATAAACTATTTTAATAGAAAGCCTGTTTACCTGCCCGTATATTACCAGGTTGCCAGGTTTGTGTTTTTACATATTCACACCCTTAATTTGAGGTATGTATTTCAGTTGTGAGATGGGAAGAATCCATCTTATAAATGTCATGCTCACTGCATTTTTACTGATAACTGTGTGTGTGTGAGAGAGAGAGAGAGAGAGAGAGAGAGAGAGAGAGAGAGAGAGAGAGAGAGAGAGAGAGAGAGAGAGAGAGAGAGAGAGAGAGAGAGAGAGAGAGAGAGAGAGAGAGAGAGAGAGAGAGAGAGAGAGAGAGAGAGAGAGAGAGAGAGTAGAGAGAGAGAGAGAGAGAGAGAGAGAGAGAGAGAGAGAGAGAGAGAGAGAGAGAGAGAGAGAGAGAGAGAGAGAGAGAGAGAGAGAGAGAGAGAGAGAGAGAGAGAGAGAGAGAGAGAGAGAGAGAGAGAGAGAGAGAGAGAGAGTTTTTAGCTTCAGTTCAGTTCAGAAGTTTCTTCTGAGAAATATATCAGCATCTATCACTTGTCCGTGTGTGTGTGTGTCTGTCAGGTGTTCCTGATTGATGATCCAGAGAGGTGGCCTGTCTCAACACTCTTTAGGCCAACAGCTCCTCATACTGGGCAAACTGATCTCTATTAGTGGATAATCAATACTAGACACCACACTGCCAAGGGTCCTCAATCCCTGCACTTCACCACTTTTTTTATCAAGTAAATGGCCCCTGGAGGGAAAACGGCTGCGTCATTCTGTCAGCAAAACAATATTTCACTCATTTATCTACACACAATTGTGCCTGCACTGTGTATTTGTACATGTTTGTGATGCTTGAGCACAGCAAGTTGTTTTTTTACGCTCTGCTCGTGGGCAGAATTTCCAATTTAATGGCGAACTTTTGGACTCATTCGCAGAGCTCTCTGTTGAGTACTTGTGTTTGTTGGAGAGTTGGCCTGTTTTCCAGAACTGTTTTCACTACGAAGGTTGCTCTATTGTGTGCAGATTTATGTTGGCGTTATGTTTTCTCTGCTCGGCATGGGTTTGATAGGCCATTAATCAAGCTTGATTAGCGACGCTACTGCATTACACACATTAAGAACTACACTTCAACCACACTTTCAATAATAAGCTTACTATAGCGTGATGGTTTCTTTATCCAGATGTTACACTTAGAAACTCAAAATGTGTTTGTCCAGATAAATTTGGGTACTAGTAGAATAGTATAAAGTTAAAAGTCGTGAGTGGGGAGGAATAGGACTGACTGAATAACAAAATATCCTCTTGTTGGCACATAAGGCACCTGGAGCGATACCATCTTACCAGTGCATACCGTATATCTCTGTAAATATAGGTGGCCTTAGAGTTATCTCCAGCTCCTATCCAAGACAGTGTTTGTGTCACGCTGCCCACATAGAGTTAAGTGGCCATACATAGCTAATTATTTAATATCTGACAGGGAAACCACTGGAGCCTTTTACATAGAACCAACTATCTCCTAACTGGGTGTTACAGTTTCAAGTGAAAACATAGCTTTGTTTCATCTACCTCTCAGTGACCTCAGGTAAAGTAGCCGCTGATGGCCATCTCTCTCCACAATATGGGCAGTGTGCACAGTGTGACATGTACATAAGGCTAAAAATTAGATTTGAACACATAGTTTTGCAATTACACGGTATATTAGCCTGCAAAGTTCCCAGGACTAATATTTTAATCTATTACCTGGTCCCTCTTCTTCCCAGATCCCCCTCCCCTCCCTCTGTTTTTGGAATCTCAGTCTGATATGTCTGTGTTGCTGTATGAGCTGCCAGAGCTGTGGAACTAATAGAGCTCAGCACAGATGTAGTGGGTGGCAGCACTGTGGAGCTCTGCTTTATAGATTACTTCCTGCAAATGTCACAATCTATTTTTCCCGTCCCCGCTGCCCTATACGCTTTCTTTGTGTGGTTAATCTCACCTGGGCGGCTCCACACTCAGCCGCGTCAGCTGAGACTTTTCTTCAGCTGAGTGTACAGTACACGCTTGATAAGATTTTGAAAAAACATAACATGCGCACAAACACTTGATGATCTGTGCGCAGCACCACTCTGATTTCCTATCGTAATAATGAGTCACCCTCATTAAAAGCTCACATCGCTTCACAGTAACTATGAAGCACTTAACAAGTCTCATCTATTGATGCCTTCCGCGGATATCCATTGTCTGGTGTATGAGTGTGCCTTGGGAGTGACATTCTTCCAGTGTCTCGGCGTGCATATGTATCTGTCTGTGTATTCACATGTTAGGCACAACACCTCTGAGCCTATGTGGCTTCTGACATGCAGGAGCCCCAATGTCTGTACAGAGGAAAGCTGGTGGGAAAGTGTGTGTGTGTGTGTGTGTGTGTGTGTGTGTGTGTGTGTGTGTGTGTGTGTGTGTGTGTGTGTGTGTGTGTGTGTGTGTGTGTGTGTGTGTGTGTGTGTGTGTGTGTGTGTGTGTGTGGGGGGGGGGAGTGTCACTGGGACTTGGGGATCACTCTGCGGTGGGGATAAGGGGGGTATTTAGGAAAAGCAGCAGGATTCCTGAAAGATGAGAGGGAGGGGGACAAAAAAGATAAAGCAGTAATGTGGGGAGGAAAGCTGCAGTCCTCAGGGGTTAAATATGCTTTAAGCTGTCTGTCTTATTCCTCACTTTCTCTCCTTTTTAGATCTGTGGTCTCGGGTAAACTTTGGTCCACGTGCTGCCATCGTGCAGCAAAGAGCACTTGGGGTAACCCAGCCCAAAGTTTGGTCCAAGCCTTCCGTTTCTCAGCTTGCCTCAGTAGAAAAGGGTTCTCTGCAGAACTGAATTATTCATTGGACATTAGAAGAGTGCAGCGAAAAATCCCCACCCCCCACACACTTCAACACAAAACCTGATATGCCACATTCACACACACACAGACACAGAATGCTTTATCATCATATCACTCCACTGTTCAACACATTGCATCACAGCACATCTTGCTTCATTGTTGATTTTTTTTTTTTAGGTTATTCAGGCTGATTGCATATTAGTTGTGCTGTTTCATCTCACAGGGAGTTCACTGCGTTTGAATAATTAAATAGATTAGATCTCAGTCTAGGCTGCATTCATTGCAATCTACCGTCGGTGTCGCCCGTCTCTGTGAGGGGTGGGGTCGTGCTTCCAGTCCATGCTCAGTGCCGAGTACACGTGTGTATGTGTTACGTAAGTCGTTGCTGTGCTGGTTTAAAAAAAAAATCGCAGTAAAGAAAGCCTTGGCACTACATAGAGCAAGGTGCTCACAGAGTGGGGTCAGCCTTACTGAGAATTGAAGAGGGAGTGGTTCCCAAAGATGTTTTTCTGTGTGTGTGTGTGGGGGGGATGTTTGGTTTTATTATGGAGGTGGGAGCGGTTGATGATCAGGGTGCAGAGAGGGAGACAGATTGCAGATATGGGGGAAGGGGAGGAGGAAAGGAGCAAAAGGTAGTGGATGAGAGAGTGAGCAAGCAAGTGAAGGAGATAGGGGAAGATGGAAGAGATCGATGATACACAACCCTTAGCTGCAGTGTGTAGTGGGTGTGGCCACGTTAATGTGTGGATTCCTCTCTCCCCTCCAGTCGCTGTGGTTTGTCACCCTATAATGTCTTGTTACATACTCTCTGGATAAGTTAAAGCTAGTGCGAGATCGCATAATTATACTTGAAACATCACACACATGCATGATATGTAGGCTGGGTCTTGTTATTCCTTCTGGATTCTTCCCCCACACACAAACTGCTGACTGTCATCAGCGTTGATATACATATGGTCCAATTAGAGAGATGTGTACATGGCTCAAAGACACTTACCTCCCTCTCACTCGCTCTGAATTTCCCATTTGCTGAAACATGCTGGGTGCATGATTTTTAAAATGTGCCTCCAAGGTGATGGCCTCTTCCATCTGCTAGTCAAAGAAGTATCTTATCATTAGGACTTCATATTAATTATTTCTCTCCGCTGCATCTGTTTCTTTTAGGATCGTAAGCTGTCAAAAGTGGAACGTCAGCGCTTTAAGGAGGAGGCAGAGATGTTGAAGGGTCTTCAGCATCCCAACATTGTCCGTTTCTATGACTTTTGGGAGTCGCCCCTTAAAGGAAAGAAGTGTATTGTTTTAGTAACAGAGCTCATGACGTCAGGAACACTAAAAACGTGAGTACTGATGAAGTCCGATATTGCACACACAATTTTTATAGTGTGTGCTATAGTGTTCTGCAGAAAATGTATTTTAAAAATTATATGTCGGGTAATGTGTTTTCCTCTCCTGCCCACAGCTATCTAAAGCGCTTCAAAGTAATGAAACCCAAGGTACTGAGGAGCTGGTGCAGACAGATCCTGAAAGGCCTTCACTTTCTCCACACCAGGACCCCTCCCATCATCCATAGGGACCTCAAATGTGATAACATCTTTATCACTGGACCTACAGGCTCGGTCAAGATAGGGGATTTAGGACTGGCAACACTAAAGGCAGCTTCCTTTGCTAAGAGCGTCATAGGTAGATCACTTTAAAATGTAACTTGGCAGATTTATGGTTCTCACAGTAAAGAAATAAATGACATATCCATTTGGCTGTTCTCTTCTCTCTTCAGGCACCCCAGAGTTCATGGCTCCAGAGATGTATGAGGAACACTATGATGAGGCTGTGGATGTCTACGCCTTTGGCATGTGTATGCTAGAGATGGCCACCTCAGAGTATCCCTACTCCGAGTGTCAGAATGCTGCTCAGATATACCGCAAAGTCACTAGTGTAAGTCCAGATTTTCCAGTTTGTTTCAGAAATTAGATATTTAAGAAACATATCTGACATGCTGCACATTTCAGTAGCCCAAAATGACAACAGATAACGATAAGCGAGCTATAATAACAGCTGTCCCAATCTATCAATAAAAAGCTGTTTGTACAAAAGAAATAGGGCCTACACTAACAACGGTTAACAAAATCATGAATGATTTCATCAGTTTAATTTCTGAATTTATGAAATAAAAATATTCTTGTTCTCCTTATCACACAGTGTAACTCTGTAATTTTGTTTCTAAAAACAAAAAGACCCTTCTTGCAGCATTCAGTTTTTTAATAATTCAGGCTCATGCTTAGTGAGCCTGTGAGATGGGGCATAGTAATGTCAGGGATGTTTTTAGCTTCTTCACCACATTAAGTCCAGGCGCTTTTCAGCTGCAGAAATGAGGCTTTTTTTTTTTTTATAGAGTACAAGAGCTGCTCTGTTGTTTCAGCTAGATAGATCCTCACAATGTCTGGGGTGAAGAATCTAATGAGCCATATGGAGTCACAGAGGGAGTCCAAATCTCCTTGAAATGGAGTGGAATACAGCCTTTAGGCTTTATCTAAAAAACGAAGGAGTGTGCCTCTGCTAGCAAAAGCGTAAACTGCAAACCGTTTTCTAGATTAGGGGGTGTCTAAAGTCATGATAGACTTCCTGATTTGATGAAGAGTATTGATTTTCCACTCTTGAGACGTGGCAGGGTCGGAATCTGAGAGATGACTCTTTCACCTGCAGTTGAGAAAGAGAGCCCATATTAATGGCAAGGCAGCATCAATGCAGTTATCTCCAGATACTGTTCTCTGCATTGTTATGGTGTTCATATTCGAGTGCCCTGTAGGGACCACTGCAGGATGTTAATAGAAGATTGATCAAAGAGGAACCCTGAGAGCTTTATACTCCCTGAGCACATACAGCATGAAGCCGCATAATTGGTAGGGATGTTAATCCAGAGGATGCATATGCTTTATGTCTTAGATGCATAAATTAATGATTTAGTTATATCAACAAACATATAATGCAGCACCATGGAGAGAACTTGATAAAATTTGCCTGCAGTGAAAAAATAGAATGGTAAAGAGGGTCAGACTGCTGAGCTAAAAAAATGAATTATTACCACATCCGCCATTTTAAAAATAACAAAAGAAATCTATCAAATACTGTTAAAAAATGAAAATCTCTTTAGAAAGTTCAAGTAGCGTAGTAATCAAAGCCAACTGTGTTAGTTTACAAACTAGAACCAGGTCAGTGCTTTCACAAGTTTCTGCAGATGCTTTTATGCTTTTTGTAATTCACTGCAGCTGACATAGATTTGAGCTGACCGCAGCTGCTGTGTCCTGTCAAGGTCCACAAGCCTACAGGGAGTGAGTGTGCGATAAAATAAGATTTGGGGTGGAGTGTCACAAAAACATCCCCACGCTCTCTTTCCTTTTGTTTTTCTTTCCTGATTGTTTTTCATCAACACACTATCCCTTCCTCAGCATCTTGTTTATATTTCCTTTTTCCTCAGGGGGTGAAGCCAGCCAGCTACAACAAGGTCATGGATCCTGAAATCAAGGAGATTATTGGGGAGTGTATCTGCCAAAAGAAAGAGGAGCGGTGAGTGACTGCCCCCATCACTGTCCAGAGTCAAGCCAACAGGGCCCACAAGGTGCCCTCTCATCTTTCATGCCTTGTCTCACCTCCCCCGCCTCAAAGCTATGGCGCTGACAGTTGGGCTCACAGCAGCAATGCAGTCTCCCACCATATCTGCCGGTTCTCTTTCATTTGTGTTACATAATGAGTTTGTGTACAGAGTGGAAAATAACCCTTAATTAGCTTCCAGTGACCTTTTTTTTTACTGAAGCATGATTGAGTTCAGTGAGTGCTTCTCGGCAACACATGTAATCCATGTTCATGTATGATGTAATTACTGTGTTAGATCCTGCCAAGCTGTCCTTTCACTATCACAGCTAACCATATTGAAGCTAACGCCACCTGCATACACTCTAACCCTATGTGTGTTCCTTTTCCTAGGTACACCATCAAGGACCTGTTGAACCACGCTTTCTTTGCTGAAGACACGGGTGTAAGGGTGGAGCTAGCTGAGGAGGACGATGGGAAAAAGGCCTCGATAGCCCTGAAACTGTGGGTGGAAGACCACAAGAAGTTAAAAGGGAAGTACAAGGAGAGTGGAGCCATCGAGTTTACATTTGACCTGGAAAAAGAGGTCCCTGAGGTTGTGGCACAAGAGATGGTGAGTGAATAATTGAAGACAAAGTCAGAAGAACTTATTCATTCAAATATTAAAAATAGAAACATATCTGTAGATAAGTCTGAATTTGGAGTTTGAGTTATGTACTTCTTTGTTTTACATTGGGCTGTCAACCTCTGATGTCATCTTTACAAGTTCACCCTTTTCAAAATCCTTTACATATTTTAATTTTAGTAATAAATTAGTTGCAACCCATACTTAGTGATGCAGTTTGTCATGCTTTGCATGTCTTTGCGGCTTGCTGTGTTCTAACTGCTCACAGTAGTCGTATCTCATCATCTGGGAATGCACTCAAATGTACATGGGTGGTGATAACTTGCTCTGCTCTTCCAGGAATTCAGTGATTGCGGTTTTATTTTTTTGCTCTTTTGTTTACATGGTTTTCTCCAGTCTTTCTGCGCCTGGTTTTTATTTCAGGACCAGTGTGTGCCTTATTTGATGGAGTTCACTGAAAATATCTCTCTTTGTGAAGTTATGATAATACCAATAAGTCTTTATGTCAGTCACCTACCTTCTGTAGTACCATGGAATTATTTATTGTGTAAAAGGTTTAAGAGAGATGGAATTAACACAGTTCAACTTCATCTTGTTTTTTAACAGCATTAAACAGGCTTTGGTGGAGGAAATGAAACTGGTACACAATATCAGGAACATTAGAGAGACCATTTGTTGAGACTCTTCAAAATGGTATCGAAAACATGCTTTGAAACAGATGTTAGTCCTATCTACTGATCAGGACTGCGTAGCATCTGCAATGTGTTATCAGATATGAACTTCTACAGTATGTACTTGTACATCCTGCATAAGGAAAGGAGTTTCATTGTTGCTCTCTCCCACGTATCTCTCTCTTTTTCTTGTCTTCATTTGTCTGTGCCATTTTAGCTTGACCAGGCTTGAAGCTGGGGGAAAAAAAAAATCAAGGCCTCTTTGTAACAATGGCCTTAGGGATGAGAGCAGACATGTGAGCCAACAGCACAATGAGACTGTATGGCCTACATGTTCCATTGTCAAGTCACTCCTCATCCACTCACTGATCAGTTATTTTTAAGTTCTGTAACTACAGAAGAAGCTAAAACTTATAGCCGGTTTATTTATGTTGTATTCTCCCCTTTGGTTTTGAGACAAAAACTGTCGTTTTTTTTTACATGCACAACACTTGTTTGTGTCTTCTTCATCTTTGTTATTTGCAGATGTAACAGTCCAGACATCTCTGTTGTGAACAGTGAACTGAGCTGCTGACAAAAGGGGATAGTTCCCCACTGCTCTGATCTCCTTAAAATAGATTTTCTATTCCTTCCTTTTCTTGCTCTTTCTCTCTCCCTCACACGCTCCCCTTTTTAATGCGCCCTCTCTTCTCTCACATGCTCTTTGCTAAAAATACCCTTTTCTTTGTCAGGTGGAGTCTGGCTTCTTCCACGAGAGTGATGCTAAGACTGTGGGAAAGTCGATCAGGGACCGCGTGGCACTGATCAAATGGAGAAGGGAGAGAACGGTGTCTGCTGCAGCTGCAGTGGATCAAGGTGAAGGGGGGCACAGGATCCAGATGACACCATCTCAGGGCATCTCTGCTGGGGCTGCACATGTAGGACAGCCTATGCTGGAACCAGAAGAGCCAGAGGCAGACCAGCACAACAGGCTGCGAAACCTGCCAACCAGTGCCACCTCAGTGACATGTAAGACATTCCGTTCTCCACTCAGGAACACACAAGCTTAAACTTTGACTTTTTTTGCAGTGAGTGCATGATTTGTGTGTGTCTCTGCAGCAGACGGTACACTTGACAGTGGCATGGGTTCCACTGTGTACTCCGACTCCCACAGCAGCCAACAGAGTGTCCTCTACCAGTCCCTGCTGGAGCCTATTACTATGGCAACACAGCAGGTCTGTATCACGAGCATACACACCCAGGTGGACCATGTACATTCAGATTTATTAAAATACACACGCTCTTTGACAGCGGCAATCGCTCACGTGGCCTTGGAACAGAACACAGGCTATGTGTAAACAGTGGTCATCTGCAATGTCAACACGCAACACATTGTTGGACATAAGCAGATTGGTCTTCATTAACATGTACATGCACACTATATGTTTAAATATTACTCATAAATTCATGTGTCATTGCAAGCAAGTTTGTTTGTATACATCTCATCATTCATCCTTTTTTTTTTTTTTTTTTTTGGTTGTGATCCTTTCATTTTGAGTAACGCATATTTTGCTTTTGGGTTCCTCTTCTATCAGTGCCAGAGCAGTAGCCCTTTACCAACAGCTCGACCTCACTCCTGCGAAAAAGGTGAAGTATGGGAGGCAACAATGAGCCCAGAGCTCAGGACTCGCTTGGGAGCTGCAACCCGGAGAGGAAGTGCGCCTGTTCTTGACACTCAAAGGGCAAACCACATTGCTCAACTCCATGCTCTCATTCAGTCTCAGAGATCAATAAGTCCCACCCCCACAGTACCAGAGAACCAGTCAGTAGTCAGCCCCACTGGGCCTCACTCGGAGTCTAAGGATGGGTTCCCCTCTTATGGTGCTCTGCCGCTGCTGCAGGTCTCCCCTGTCTCTTCTGAGTACCGCCGCCTCAGTGACACCAGCATCAGGCCGTCATCAGAGGCCATGAGTGAGAACTTACCGCTGCCTGTGTCAAGTGGACGCAGACACTCTGACCTTAGTAGTCTCCTGAGTGTAACCTCTCATCATAACCACCACTTTACAATGCCTAGAAACCACGTGTGCCAGGCCTGCCTCTCTTTGTTTCTTCTGAGGTCACGGGAAGTAGGCCACCACCATCCTTCTGTTGTCACGCCAACACACCACTGTCCATGTGACTTTAGACACCACCCATCCTCTGGTGGAACATTGAGCACCCCTGGTTATGGACGGCTGAAAGGTTCAAGTGATTGTTCTGATTTCTCACTGCTCCAGCAGTCGCTTTTCAACATAATCAGCCGCAAACCCCCCCCTTGTCACACCGCACCCACCCAGGCATCTGTGCTGCACTCCTCAGCTGCCCACAGGCCTGCCTGCAGTGATGCAGACAGCAGCCTGAAGAGTCATCTCCTGAGTGGCAGTTTGGTTGGAGACCAAGAGCCCCTTCGGGACTGCGAGGATAGATTCTGTGCCAGAGCGCAGCAACTTCCCAAGGCTGTGGGAGTGGTAGGTCACAATAGTAGATAAATTGCTTTAGTTTCCCATGAGGGGATAACACCTGCTTAACTGATTTCTCCTAGCCTATAGGAGATACAGCATTTTTCTGCATAGAGCTGGTCTGATCTCCTGTCTGCTGCCTGAGTCTTGCCGCCTGCAAAGGCCTACAGAGCTGACCGCCCTCTCTTAAATCATAAGCTTGTGCGTGTTGGAGGACAATGGCGCGATCTCTAACAGACCACATTTCCCTGCTGATTAATCAATCTGACCTCGATTTAACATTGTCTCTTTCTGCTTTACTGGCCAAATGCTGCAGCTGTCTTGCTCCTTAGCTTGTCTTGGAGAGATGGTCTCTGATTAAAGGAGGTTGGTTGCTGTCTGATCTGCCTCCTCTCGGTCTCTCCTACCATTTCTCCCTTTGCGTCCTTATTTTAGCGCACACCTGTCACTGCTTGCTCATTGTTGAAACAGATGTTTCATTAACTTATTTTTATCCCTCATCCTCTCATTATACTAACATCCTGTGTGACTTAATTTAATTGGAACAGTCATTGGCTTTTGTGGGATTTTATCCCTGACCTGTAAAATTCACTCCCAAGTGGGTCTAATTTGAATTTCTGTTCTTTGTGTCCTCAGGCCAGTTCGGCAGGCCACCAGAATCAACAATCTATCCAGGGCCTGGCCTCTTCCAGCACACCAGTGCACGCGCCACTGCAGTACGTCCAGCCTGGACAGAGCTACCCTGCTGCTCCATATACTGTCCAACACAGTGCTGCAACACCAGCTCCAGCTAGTCTATGCTCAGTCAACATCCAGCATACAGTCAGCGCTGCTAGCTACACACCTCCAAGTGTGCAACAGACCCAAACTGCAGCGAGTATTTCAGCATCAGCTGTGCCACAACACGTTGTACAGAGCTACCAAGCACCAGGCCACCAACAGCAGCAGGCAACAGCAGCAAGCTCTTTGACTTTTCCTTTGAAAGGCCAACAAACTTGTCAGAACTGTGTGGCTCCAACTCAACAACAGGCTCACTCTGCATCAGGATATTCTGCTTCAGTCCAGCAACAGACTGCGGCAGCAGCAACCACCCTGCCAGCACAGCAGCCAGCACAAAGCTACCCTCTTGCATCTGTAGCGCCAGCTATGGCAGCCACAGCCCAGTGTCATCCTGCACAAGCTCCCAGCGCACTGCAACAGGTGCAAGCTGCAGTGAGTCTGCAAAATCAGCAGCCTGGTCAGAGCTCCTCCACACCAGCACTTTATAACCAACAGATACCTATTCAGCAAGAGCAACAACAGCCCTTACTGCAAAATAATCAGTCCAATATACAACTAACACAGCATGCTGGGCAGGCTTATATTCAGCCTCAGCTCCAGCACAGCCAAGAAACTCTGCATAGCATACACCAACAAATGACACAACAGCCTGCCCACCATGCTCAAAGTGTTCAGCCTCCTGCTCAGCAACAAGTACACATCACAACTCTACAGAAGCACAGTCAGAAAACCATGCAGACGGTAGTCCGACAGCAGAGCCATGACGTATCCCAGTCACCAGTCCAACAGGTTCAGACCCCAGCTTCTCAACCACATCCTACAGCAGCCCCGGTTGTGCAGCTTGCAGCCACACACCAGAGTTATCCCACTGCTGGTCTACCTGATCCTGCTTCTCAGAGCTATTCACATTGCACCCTCAATGTGCTGCAGCAACAGACTGCTTCAGCTCAGGCCCAATATCCACCTGCACAGTCTACTGCTGCTCCTCAGACCTATGGGGGAGCTAACCAGTTAGTGACTCCTCAGAGCCATCCAGCCCCTTCCCAGCATAGCCAGGCTGCACATATCGCCCAACAGGTGAGTGAAGTGTTGATGACTACTACGCAGTACATTGTAGCAAGGTGGCATACATAGTGCCCCACTTTTATGTTTGTTTTCCCTCCTGACCTCGCCCTGTTTTCATTTTTCATCAGTTTCAACCCTATCTTTGCATCGCTGCTTTCCAGAATCAGGTAGAATGCCTTTGTCTCAAAACACTTTGTCACTGTTGGCCTCAATGTGTAAGGGACAGAAAATAATGCATTCAACATGTTAATACTAGTCTTGTAGATACTCATATTATGGTGCCTGGGTTTGATTTGGAGCAGCTGAATTGGAAGCAGCTGTGTTGGTGGAGAGTAGGTGAATAAAAAACAAACAACCCAATAAACAGGAGTTTCCTCGGACGACAGCCAACAGAGAAATAATTGAATAGTAATGAAAACAATAACCGGTTTTATCTGCGGAATCCGCCAGCCCTCCCAAGCTTGCTCTGTGTCTGTGGCGCACAGTGCTCCAGTATGTCCAGCACATTCAGACTGATTTCAGGCTCAGGGACAGAATGGAAAATGTGAGCTATTTTCATCTGGGTCAATAGCAGGAAATGCAGATTTCCAAATTGAGAGATGAAACTAGAATCCCTGCCATTATTGAACTTCCTCCCCATTTTTCTCCCTCTTCGTCTTGTTCTTCTGCAGAGTGTTCCTGCTGGCCAAAACATTTCACAACTTGGACAAGATGGACAAGGCCACGGGCAGAATCTCAGCCAATTAGCTTCAAGTGTGCCAGCCCAGGCACTTCTTCCTCAACAGTCGATGGCTCAGGCTGCTGTCCACCAACAACTCCAGCCTCTGCAGATTTCAAACAATCTACCACCAACACACACATCCCAGGTATTGTCAGCCATCTCACTGCTTCGCTATTGGATGTCCAAGAACGTCACTGAAACAAGTTATCTTGATGCAGCTTCCTCAATGAACTTTGTTCTTAAGCTTATTTGATTATTTCCTCTGCTTCTTCCTACCTTTTTTTTTTCTTTTCCATTCAGTTTCCTTCACAGTATCCCACAGTCCAGGTGATGACAGCTGTGACTGACAGTGAATCTTCCTACCCTCACTCGTGCACTGCCCCTCACCCTTCAACTTCCTCCACTCTTAACCACATTTTTCTTTCTCCTGGACAGACTCTCCCTGTGACTCCCTCTGTCTCTCCCATTTCTCCTATGCACACTGAAAACGTGTTAGTTTCACCCATTCCTGTGTCCCTCATACCATTCCCCTCACCTGTGCTTGGCAAGGTGGGACCCACATCGCCACAGCACCAGCCCTCTGCTGCTCTACAGCAGAGTGTCAGATCCGAAACTTCTCATTCGCAACCTGCATTCATATCAGCACTAACAACCCATCCCATATACACACACACTGGCCCGTCCCAGAACACACACCCTCCCACAAATGGCAGCACTCAGCCTCTGATACAGGTAATTATGATGCCTGCAGTGGAGTGCAGATGTTTACCAAGAGGGTGTGACTGTGAGCTGGAATCTTTGATTGTGATATTCTCTGTAAGGTTGTTTTTACATCTTTGTTTGCATGCAGATTAATTTGATGATGAAGATGAAAAAATGACCTACATCTTTGCTGACACATGCTGTACTTCAACCATGTTGAATAAAAGACTTTCAAAAGAACATAATTGTCTCTAATAATAACATAATAAAATAATAATAATGCGGTATTTTTGTTTGTCTTTTGCAGCAGCTTCCCCAAGTGACCCAGGTCAGCCATCCTGAGCTTTCCCCCGCTGCTCAGCTCACCCAGCCTGCAGTCTTCTCCTCACCTGCGCAGAATGGGTCAGACCTGGGCACAGCCACCACTGCAGCCCAGCTGGACAAGAGCCCATGCCAGCTGCCACTGCAGGGCCCGTCCCAGAGTCAGATTCCTGTGCTGCAGCCTTCTGATTCTCAGAGAACATCATCTGGCTCTGCCAGCTCCAGTGTGACTCATCAGAAACAGCTTAATAGTCTCACAGGAGCTGCAGGTCAGGGTCCAACAGAGGTCAACACAGAGGTATGAACACATGACTCACTTCCACATTTTTTAGTTCTCACTAGTTATTTCCTCATCTGTCTACCTTGCATTGCAAAGATACCAGTGCAGTCACATGTTGTATCACCACACTTCCTCTCAAGTTACTGTGAAGAATGTTATCTAAAATTAAATACTTGATACACGTTCCTCTCTTTTTATTCAATCTTTCGTTTTGTCTGTAGGATCAAGCTGCAGAGAAACACACTGGAGGACAGAGCTATGACAGGTACTAACTTATTTCCCCCCCACCTCCTCTCATTTTTGCAGGGGGACAAGTCGGTGGATGAGCCACTTTGCATTTTTTTAGAATTACAAATTAATCTTAGCCTGCTCTCAGGTGCTGTCACTCTATAGCACATTCTCCCTGATAGGCAGTAAAATGTATGTTGACATAATGCATTCAGTCTTAAACAGTTTCCGCCCTCTCTTATTCAGACTTAAAGAGTTAGAAGTGCTATTATTTACACTGTTGCAGTAGCCACACCAAAGGAACCTTGTTGGCTCTTTTGCTCTTTTCTGTCAAACAAATAGTAAAACAAATGACTTAAAACTCCACCAAAAGCAATAACTCTGTTTAATATTGTTTTAACTCCCGGAGACAGACATTGTTTAGCTTTAGAAAACAGTAAAAGCATTCCACCATTCCTCAGAAATGATGGAACAACCAACTAACTAGCTGGTCCTGCTAAAGTAAAGAGTCCCATTTGTTATTTGGTATTATTTGTTTTGTACTGCGGTCCTAGTTGACAGCTACTCTGACAGCTTTCTTTGGCAGTGTGTGGATCATAGGACCACTCTCTGGCTAGGCACAAACATGTCTGTAAAACCACAGTGCACTTTGATAAACACTCTGATAGAATCTGTGTTGTTGTGGCCAACAGCAGCTAAAACTCTTTTTAATTTCAGAAAGTTCAGTTGGTCCCTCATAATGGATAGCAGATTGTAAATCCCACATAAATCTATATCCCGCTTAAGCTTATGTGGAGTTTAGCGTCACCCATGGCTGATAAATCAGACTTTTATAAAATCCTGCAGGCATTCCAGAACAGTGATAAATACAAAACCTTTTCACTGAGCTCCATAACGAAGAGGGGAGGTAAATCCTTTCCAATGCCAGTGCAAGATTTTTATCTTTTGCACCCAGCAGATTGTGTGACTCAAGATGCTCGTGTCTCAAATTTCACTTGGAGAATTCTTTTTATTCATCACACACTTTATTTACTCGTTCTCCCTTTGTCAGTCAGTGTCAGTGATCTTTTAGTAAAACAGTTCTGAACATGGTTGTGTGGATTTGTTGCTTGTTGGTTTCTCTTACTGGTACTGAGCACTGCTGCAGGTACATTTTTAACCTTGAAAGCATGAAATAGCCCACCCACGCTGTGTATTCTATGTGCAGGTATTCATGAATAAAGCAACACTTGCATTAATACTTCCCTTTCCTCACCAAAACCAGCGTCAACTCCGATGCCACGTCAGGGAAGGAGATGAGCGATGGTTACGAGGGGACACACGGCGGTAAAGGCGAGGCGAAAGTCCGCAAACACCACCGCAGGTCCACTCGCACTCGTTCTCGGCAAGAGAAGATTAGCAGGCCAAAGCTCAACATGCTCAATGTAGGTAACCAAAATATATTCCATCAGGGAACGCATTTCTTTAAGCTCATGTTGAAAAATAATCCAACATAATGATGTGACCACTCTTGATGCAGGTGTGTAACACTGGCGATAAGATGGTAGAGTGTCAGCTGGAAACTCACAACCATAAAATGGTCACTTTCAAGTTTGACCTGGACGGAGATGCACCGGAGGAGATTGCTACATACATGGTGTGTAGGAGTCAGTGCCACTTCATTTGATTCAAAGGTTTTTTGTAGCGTGCTGTGAGCTGTGGATTGCCTGAGATGTTTTTCTTGTGGCTCAGAACTCTGAAACTCCCTGTGTTGCTGTTCTCAGCTGCAATGCAGCAAAAATCTTTGTCTCTCTCTCTCACTCTCTCTCTCTCTCTCTCTCTCTCTGTTGTTGTTTCTCTCTCCTCCAATCCCAACCAAATCATATTGGGCTCATATTTATAGATAGATAGATGAATAATTATGGCATAACTGCTACATCAGCTTATCGTGTATAAAATAGGTGGTGACTAAAGCAGTGCATCTAATTAAAAACATTTTTTTTTCATGTGCAATGTTTAGAAATGTAAATACTTGATAAACTGACTTAATCTGAATTGCCACCCTGAAACTTCCTGATACATCTGTTGTACCTGGCACAGATCCTTTTTAACTTTTTAACTTTTAATGTTACTTTTTTCTCCATCATGTCCCTCAGGTGGAGAATGATTTCATTCTGCTTTTAGAAAAAGAAATGTTTATTGAGCAGCTGAAGGACATTGTGGACAAAGCTGAGGATATGCTGAGCGAAGACACTGAGGCTGAGAGAAACTCTGACCAAGGAGGCAGTCCCAAACAGAGCGAAGGAGCTGGCACGCTGGGAGCGGAGGTGAGAAAGGAACTGTTGACAGTTATAGTTGCAATGGCACAATCTGTCTGCGAGTGACTCTGCCTTGGATACATCATCCTGACAGCACTCTCAAGATGACTTTGCATGCAGCTCTGCCCTCAAGAGCTGCCAAAAATACCATTCCTGCTGATGTGACATTTTGATCTAACTGAATTTATTTCTGTGCTTCAGCTCTTTTTGGAGGAACATTTTTAAATGTCTTTTAAATTGATGCACTCGCATCACATCGGTGTAGTAATCCTCCTTTATCTTTAGGGATCGAAGGCTTCCACACCCAGCACCCCACAGCTGGTGTACCAGCAAAATGGTAAGACTTTGAGCCACCTGAAATTTGAATATTCACTCAGACAAAATCCAGTCACACTTTTCAATGCTAGTTAAACTCAGCTGTGCCCCTGTACATTTGCATTCTTAAAGGTGCAGTGTGGAAGAATTAGGGGGATCTATTTACAGAATATGACAGAAATCGACTATATCCTCTTCTATCAAGTCTGTCCTGCTGAAATTTGTTTCTACTGTAGCCCAGAATGGACAAAGTAAACACTCGCCCTAGATAGTGCCTTTTGTGTTTTGCAACCACCAATGTTTCTCCATGCTAAATAGGAGAGGTGACTGTGTTGCAGTTAGCAACTCCACTGCTAGATGCCATTAAGGCCTACACACTGCTCCTTTAAGAGGTCTGTTATGGTGTGACACTGGAATGAGGAAGATTTAATGAATTACTATAAAAAGTGTTCTTTCTTATCCCATTCTTTATTTTGTCTTTACAGTTGTCAGTACAGGCAGTACATTTGGCTGTTCTGCTGAATTAATCTTATAGTCAATGTATATTTATGAGTTTTTCTCTGTCTATGTCCTTGACAGTCCTCCACACTGGCAAGCGCTGGTTCATCATCTGCCCTGTGGCTGAAACGCCTGTGCTGGAGAAAGAGAAGACTACATCTCAAACCTCTGCAGCGCAGGGTATGCTGCACACTCAGAAATACACAGTCTCATTAACGCTTTTTTGTGTCTTTTACATTTACTAAATAAAATTCATTAATATGAGGACTTTCTCTGCCATATTGTCTATAGAATAAACTGAATCATTTGTGTTTCACTCGCTGCTGCTCATGCTCAAGACGCTGCGCATGTATTAGAGTTGGGGTCAGTTATGTAAGAGTGCCTCTGCAGTGGTTCTAGGCAGAAATGAAGGGCAGGATTTATACTCCAGCTGACAAAGCCTGATGGAGCAAGGCAAGCAGTGATGTAACTGGCAGCCACCGGACACAGCTCCTCTTCTTTATGGCTGTGGCTGAACTGAAAACAGACTCCCAGTCTGTACTCCTCCTAATTAACCTTTTCATCTTTCCAGAATCTGAAAAGACTGTCCCATCATCAGTCCGGTCCAACAGCAACACAACTGCAGTGACTACCCCAGCTGCATCTTTGTCTTCCCAAAGTCCGTCCTCCTCTTCCTCTCAGCCCCCCGCAGCTCAGACCCCAGTGCAACCTCAAGACCAAAACATTGACAAAGCTCGGATCCAGCAATCTCAGCCATGTGTATCTAAACACACCATTGGTGCTGCTGGTGCTAGCCATCGCAACTCCCTTACTGTTGAAGAGCCTTGCATCTCTGCTGTCTCTATGGTAACGGACATGCCATGCTGTGCTATTGTGCCACCTGTCTCGCTGGATGTGAATACTATTGATAAAGGAGCAGCTGGAGGTTTGGCCTCTTCTCAAAATAATCAACCCAACCAGAAGTCTAGTCCTACTGGAGAGCTACCCCCTCAGCTGGCCTCCCATCAGTCCGTGGTCCTGCAGCAACCCTACGCCACGCCCATGCAGGCAGGGACAGTCACCTCCCAGCCCCAGAGTCCAGCACATCAGCCCCCCCAGAACCTCCAGTCGTCAAGCCACCAGCAACCAGTGAGCGGGGGCCCAGGAGAGTCGGACAGCGAGGGACCACGCAGGGTGGAGTTCGTTGACCGCACCATCAAGACTTTGGATGAGAAGCTGAGAAACCTGTTGTACCAGGAGCACGCTCCCTCCCAGCCCTCCAGCGCTGCGTCTGACCCCCAGGCCTCCAGTACAGAGGGAGTCAGCTCACCTCCAGTCTCAGATGGCCAGAGCACTGAGGGAGCACTTACAAAGAAGAAAGGGGAGCCACTGGTAAAATACACTCTGTGTGTGTCTGCGAGAGAGAGAGAGAGAGAGAAATCTGAGCATTCAGACGTTGGTTAGGAACTGAGTTAATGGCAGCATCATTGAATCGTTTCCCTGCACTGTGTTATTGATTTGACTATTGGCTGTAAAGAGCAAGACTGATACTAATACTGTGTTTAGAAAGAGGGGAGGGTAACGAAATTACTGCTGTCAGCACGATACTTCATCATGATCTCTTACACTGGCAGCTTCATTTTGTGTGTTTCTTTGTGTGCATGCATGCTCCAAAAAACAAACCGGGGTCTGACTCATTCAGACAAAACCGAGGTCAGGAGAGGATAATGGCTAGTCTTACCACTCTGATCTAACGCATTTAGTGATTTACCACTTGCCACTATTCAAAATGATTTCAACCTCCCACACACACGCCCTTCTCTTTTTCTCTCTCAGCCTCAGATTCCTGAGCGCACAGATAGTGTGGGTGCACTAAGTGACTCTGCAGTGGCAGGTAGGTAACCTTATTTATGCAATGTCCACATCACATAATTACTGTATGACAGTCGAAGAATCAGTGGTTTCCTTGTGCCTTGTTTCCTTCAGCTGCTAACAGAGTCTTGAACAGACGAGATGTGACTACCAGCTCCAAACACCGTTTTCAAGTAAGAATCCACTTTCAAAACTCTTGAGGAAATTTCCTCAATAGAAATGTCATTTGACCAAATTAAATTAATTAAATTGTAATTGTCAAATTAAATTTTATTACAGGCCATGATTCTTGAGTTATTTTTTGTCCTTGGTCCAGTTTGTTGCTCACATAGCATCAGCTGACCATGTTTACAGACCCTAATTTTGTTTGGCCTCCTCTTTCCAGATCATCCCTACTCCACCGGATGTCATCTGTCGTTTAGAGAAAGGCAAGACCAGCTGCAGCAGCTACAACTCCCCAGCGCCCTCTAGTGGTTCTGGAGGGTCTCACAGCCAGACCCAGGGCAAAGGGAGCAAAGAGAAGGGTGGCGTAGCTGAGGGCCAGTCTTCTGTGACAGCTGCAGCTGATAATGAGACTGCGGAAACATCCAGACCCCACTGTAGTCACCGTTACTCCGCGCCACCAAACTTCTACCATGCCACCCCCACTTCCAGCCCAGATCTCACTCCACGCCACATGCCCCGGGCCCAGACCATCGACACTCCAACCCATCACCACTACCACCACTCCTCACATCTCTACTCTGACTCAGCAGATGAGGACAGCAGCAGCGTAGCCCTTCCTCCGGCCCACCCCCCTCCGCCAGCTCATGCTCTGACTGAGCACAGTGGAAGCGACCTCATGAAGAGGGCAGTGGCCTTCCTGCGGCGATCTGGTCGGAGCAAAAGTGAGCAGAGCTCCGATTCACCGAACCGACAGTCCGTGGCAATGAACGGTCACACTCCCTCGCCTACTGCAGGACATGCCCATTCATCCTACATCAGCAGCGACAATGACTCTGAGTTTGAGGATGCAGATATGAGGAAAGAGCTGCAGAAACTGAGAGAAAAGTAAAGTAACACACAAATGCACTCAACCACAGCTGCACCAATATGTTGCCGTGTTGGCAGTGTTTCATGAAACATTATTCGAGTCACTTTACAGTACACTTTTACTGAATTTAAAAGATGTTTTGATGTCTATTTCCCTGCAGTACTGAGTGCAGCACTGAAGATTACACGCGTCAATACAATTTTCAGTCATGACACCTTTGTCAAATGAGGCCCATCCTCTCCTAATCATTATTATTGTTAGATAATCAATTATTAAAAGAGACTTATCTGATAACATAGTTGCCTCATACTATAAAAATAAATGAGGTTAGAGTCGTAACATGATTAATTTTTCACAAACTCCAGAGCAAATCTGTGATGTTGTACATTTCAAGAAACATTTGAGACATTTTGTCCCTCACACTTGTAATTACGAACCATGACTTAGGGCTGCAAGTAGCAGAGTTTTGTATTGGAAATAAGACCATTATCACCAGACAAGCAGGACATGCTAATTTTAGCATTCATTTTAGCAACAATAGAAATGCAATAAGATTACTTGACTGAACATGATGCACTCAGTCTTAATATTATGAAATTAAATGCACAAAAAACAGATTTTCTTAGAATATCACAATACCTACATTTCCTGTCCAGTGTTTTGTTTTGTTTTTTGTTATTGTCTTCTCTTAGTATCAGAGTGAGCCCATGAGCCCAAAAAATGCCACTAAGTTGAGGTTTGTCACTCACTTATTTCTGAAAGACGTGGAGAGGTTTTTAAGTGACTCAATAATCCAACATAAGCACCAGTAGAGGATTTATTTAATGCAGGTATCATGACTGCAACCTGTAATGATGGAGGCTTTAGTGGACTATATAGAGTAAATTACAGACGGAGGAATGCATGCAAATGAAATTGAGTAGCAGCAGAGATTTTAAGTTAATTTCTGTCTGTTCTCTCCCTGTACTTTCTCACTAGACACATGAAAGAGATCTCTGAGCTGCAGGCGTTCCAGAGAAATGAAATTGAGCATCTGTACAAGGAGCTGGGCAAAACACTGCCCCCCAACGTCGGCCTGCTTCATGCTGCACCACCAAGCGGCCGCAGACGCAGGGCAAGCAAACACAAACTGAAGGCTGGAAAACTGCTCAATCCAATGGTGCAGCAGCTCAAAAACAATCTCAACACCTCCACAGAGAGAAAAGGTGTGTGGGTTGGGATGGTGTGGTTTATGCGATGATTTGTGTTATGATTTGTGTTTATGGGAGAGCTTTTTTAGTCTAATGTGCACAAGTGGAAAACACAGGAATGGCGTCAGGTTCAGAAAACCGTAGGAGGGTGTGATTCATGCAGTGATTCACTCTGACTCACACTTTTTTTTTTCTTCTTTGTTTTTTTTGTGCCAAGGTGAAAGTGCTGCCAGTTCATCCGGCTCCCCGGCTAAAAGTTCAGTTCTATCAGATGGCTCCGCCCACTCCAGTGGCAGCTCCAGCTCCAGCAATCAGCCCGGCACCGCTCCAGAACAGGTTCACACCCAGCAACCCTGTTCCTTGAAGGGCTCGTTCTCCTCAGACAACATCTACGCTGGGCTACACAGTGATGGAATGGCCAACCAAGCTGGTCCTGGCCAAGGTACACATTAGTTTCATGTGCATGCTGATGTGTGTGTGTGTGGGTGTGAATGGGACATGCTATCTACAAAACAGCCACTAGCTAAATAATTAACAGTGTTAGTGTTGTCCATATTGTCCATGGAAAACATTTTGCAAGTAGAAGGATGCAGAGTCTCACCCTGAAGGATTACAGACACAAACAAGACCACCTCATTTGAACTAAACTAACTTCATACTGCATGCCGGATCACTTAAAATAATACACACATATATAAAAAATATACATGCTAGTATCTACAAAAAAACAGAAGTAGCATCTATTCTATTCTATACTATTATATCTATATCATACATGTCAAGACGTGGAATTACTGAACCAATAACAATAACTGATAAATCTATTTATTGTTTTAATTCAGAATGTGAATAACCTCAAATTATAGACAATAAAATCAAACTTTGCCTGTTTTATTTCTCCTAATACTACATAACCAATGAATGTTGAGTTACTGTTCAGTTCATGCCAAGAACTTAAATTAAAATGTCATGTACACGGGTACTAAAAATTAAAACATAAGAAAAGAAAACATGGAAAAATGATTCAGTTAATCTATCATCCGCACTATAGAGGACAGTGAGTTGATGATAAACAATAATAATGTATTGTTTTTCATTAGCCATTATATAATTGTTAACCAAGCTATTTCTACTGCAAGTTAGATGATTGCATAAAATATGACGGATGAAACAACAGATACATTTTTAACAGCTGTATGTCCACTCAGACAATCAGTAACACCTGCTGACTACTGATAGATACACTGTATAAACACCTTTATTCTACAGTTTTTACTACATTTTATTCTTTAGCTCTAGTGTATTTTCTGATTTTATTTTAAGACCTAAGCACTTCTAGGGATGGGTTTTGAAGATTACAAGCTATCTGACAAATAAATAATCAAATAAACAATAATAAATACATTAATATATAAACAGACAAACAAGGTCAAAACTCAATCACACAGCCACAATACCCTGACCCGATAGTTGTTTTCTTCCTCTAATAAACTTCCTATTATCAGTTATAATTACTGGCTGAAATGTCCCATTAATCACCACATAATAAACGTAATTGGATCCTGCATATCTTGCACTCCTTATCCTTTGCTGGTGCTTTTGATGGTGGGGGTTTCTCATCCCAGTCTCTGTGCACTTTTACAAAGTGTCTCTCTTGTTTCTTCTCTTCTTCCCTCTTATATTCATTTTTACAGGCTGGACGGTTTACCACCAAACGTCAGAGAGAGTCACCTATAAATCTAGTAGCAAACCACGCACTAGATTCCTCAGTGGACCTGTGTCTCTGTCCATCTGTTTGTATTTGTTCTTTTCTATTTCCCCTCACTCATTACCATTTTCTCTTTATTTAACCTGCCTCTCTCTTCTATCAACCTTTTTTTTATTTATATGTAATATAGTGGAACTTCTATTTCACCCTCCTCACAGACCTCCTCACCTGACGTACATCATCCATTTTCTATTCCTACCACGCGCCCCCTCCCTCAATGACCCCAAAGCTTGTGTTCAGTATAATTTATTCATTTATTTTGTCTGGCCGCCAGAGGAAATCCATCACACGCACACATGTTGATGATGTTGGTATTTAAGATTCATGTAAACAAAGTCAACTGAATCTAGCTAACGTAGGAATGCACCTCAACAAACATGCTCGTGCAGCCAGGATGTGTCTCCTTTTCAACTTCAATCAATCAGTGGAGCAGGTCATATTTCTGTAGCGTGTACTTTCACTTGTGGCTCTGCTGGAGGTCCCTTCACCTGTTACTGCTGTTAGACATGATGTGTTAGACACTTGTTCTGTGGCACTTGAAGGTAGCTAATGGCAAGATAATCTTATTTGTCACTTCCTGGAAAAAGTTCAACAACATTGACTTCCATCAATAAAATTAGTCAGTCAGTCAGATTCAGTGAAAACTCTTGGATGACAGAAGTTGAAACAGATGTGAGAACTTTTGATTTGCTAAGCATCTGTTGTAAAAGAGTCATGAGTATGTGAACTGGATGATGATGTGAACTGATGGGATAGGAATAAATCTGTGTCCTCTTCTCAGAGACCCTCCTGATATATAAATCAGGCTTTTAGTTTGACCACATTTGAGCAACAAATTAAATTCATCCTTTCTTGATATGTTTTATCTGTTCAGTCATCACCATTATGTGAATTTGATTAAAGCCACCAGGCGAATTTGAAATTTTCTGACTTTGGTGCCCCCCAGTGGTAGTAGCAAGGGAGACACCGGCAGACAGCAATCAATACATGTTTAATGGAACTGTGAATTCAACACCAATTGTAACACAGTGGCATACATTTAGAAAGAAAATTATACCGACAGTGCATTCAGCGTTTTTTGATCTCTTTGAATCACTTTTAAAAGATGACTGTCAGCACTCTAATTTGTTGGTTTGTGTGAGAAAATAAGAAGCGAAAGTATTGACTTTCTAAACTGATTGTTGAAAATATCGTTCATGACTTCAGGCTCAGAGTAATTCCTGTGCCTCTTGACATCAAGTGGAACTCCCAAGAGAGTTTCCACCTCTGTGCGGCAACATGTGCTTTTCTACATTTGTTCACTTACTGCCTTGTATAATGCTAAAGCAGCAATCGTCTGACCGACACATTCACAGTTATGAAAGTAATACAGCACTGTCTCTTCTGGTCAGAAAGAATGAAGAGGATAAAATAATCTGTCACTGATCAGTTTCACGGCATTAAGATTGAAAAGGAGACATTTCCAGGGTGTGTACGCCTCTTTATAGATCTGTGTGTGGCCTCCAATAACCAGGCTGCAAGTGATTTTACACAGTCTCTCCTCTGGCTATCATCCACAATTCACTGAACCACAGTTACATTCATAACCATTCATTTATGGGTATAATGCCCCCCTCCCCTTCATACAAACGCTTTGTGCAGTGCTTCTGGCTTTAAAAAACACAGACCCCACAAGCACACTGGGGCAAGTTCTCTCCAAACATGGGCCTGAGGTCAGATCTAAAACAAGACGGTGTCCCTGTTTATACAAATGCGTGTGTGTGTGTGACATGTGAGAGAGAATGCCAACGCCTTTTATACCCTATTTATTTGTTGTGTGTTTCCATCCACTGTTAATTTTGATTGTATAACATCCCCCAAGTCAAGTCAGGGCACTTTGCCCAAGCAGACCTCTGTATACTAACACAGAGAAACTCCCCACGCCCCCCCCGATAGGCAGGGCCCTTTGCTGTGGTAGAGGAGAGCTCTCTGTCCCTCATGTTTGGACGGAGAAGACGTGCATGGTGCAGGCGCCAGGCAGGGCACTGATGGAGACTTGCTCCGCCATATGAAGGGCTGTATCATCAATATTACTACTTTTTATTTTTTCTCCTTTCACCTCTCCTGAGTTACCTGCATGTTTCTGACAAGTGCTGACTCTGATGAGTTCCAGCTTGTATCTGTGTGCTCTTTGAGTTTGAAGTTTTGTTTTTTTTTTTTTAAATTTAGTTTCATGTTTTGTTTCACAGGCATTCTCACATCGACAAAGGGATCTTTTTTTTTTTTTTTTTTTTTTTTAAATCCAGGCTCCAGTCTTCCTTTCTTAGAAAACACTTATTATCTTGTTATGGTCTCTCCCTTCCAGCTAATGGATTATTCCATACTAAATCTTACAAACAAACATATCAGATTTATTTGTAAAGGTGCATTTACCAGATTTCTGTTTAACACGACACAGTTTAAAGAAAGGAAAAAAACAGTTGTTTTCAGTATATTAATTTACAAAGCAGCACAAAATATATCCTGACAAGGTTGCTAGAAATGCAGGAGCTAATTAGCATGCAGCATCACAAACCAAGGCTAGGTGTGCTCTCTGTTTATTAAGCTGTCAGGTACACTTTTCAAATGATTGCACATTTTAAAGAGAACACCTAGGCTCTTTCTTCCAGTCCTCCTCACTGATTTTTCAACCCCCCTTTGTCCTCCTTTCCCTCCTTTCTCTCTCCCCAATTGTTTTGATAGCTGAATGTGCTTTTGAAGCAGCTTGTCCACATACTTGTGGTGTGCAGTGTGTCCTGGCCTAACTGTTTCTGTCTTGTGCTGTTTTACCTTTTTATAGGGTCCACTCTGAAACGACTATGTCTAGGCAAAGAGCGCAGTAGTAGTAACTATCTCATTTACTTTCTTACTCTCTGTCTTTCTTACTCTGTCCTCACTATTTTAGTCCTCCTTATGTTTGTGTGTGCACTTTATTTTCTCTCTTTTTTTTTTCCTTTTTGTTTCATCACTTTGAAAAATGTGACAGTTAATGTTCAAAACGTGGGTACTCGATTGTTGCATTAATTTCCGTTTGTTGTTTTGCATGGCAGTGTCGACGTCTGGATTGCTGAATTTTGTCATTGCTTGCATATCAAACATTTCATTTGTCTATAATTACTCATGAAAGTCACTTATGTTTTAATCCTTTGGCTGCTATGTTGGCAAAATATGTGTCACAGTAAATACGCTGTATACACATTTACTCCGGCCTCGACAAAACAATTAGAAGTATTCTTAAAGGATTAAAAGTTTGCTTTCATGGCGGTGATATTATAGGTTCATCGTGTCAAAAGTGTCTTAAATTACGTCATGCAGCAGCCAATTGATTTGAATGTCCAATTTTTTTGTTGTTGTTGTTGAACTGGCCAGATTTTAAAGACCTCTGTGTCTTTTCAGGGTCTTCTCTCAACACCACCACAGCTCAGACAGCTGCCAGTCAAACACAGCCTCCACTCACCACAGCCACATCCTCACCATCTCCTCAGCCAATCACGCGGCTCGCTCAGGTCCAGACCAACAACAGCAACAACAAGAGAGGCACGTTCACCGACGACCTGCACAAACTGGTGGACGACTGGACGAAGGAGACCGTCGCGGCGGCCAATCATCCACGCCCCTCCCTGAACCAGATCAAACAGCAGAGACGCCAGCAGGACCTGGAAGGCAGAGCACCACTGATGGGAGCGGCTTCACATGAGGTATTCAAAATGGAGAATGAAGAATCACTTTTTGGGTTGTACTTTGATCTCTGACACTTATTATGCATTACTTTGTACAATAACTTCTGTCTGTTTCAGATGAAATGCCATGTTGGTCCCAGTAAGTTCCAGCTGCCTCTCTCCTGCCCCCTGACTGCTGCTTTAAGCCCCGGTATGCCCACAACCCTAGCGCCCAACTCCTCAGCAATGCTCCCTCCTGGGTACATTTTGCCAGCAGGCTCCTACGGCGGGATGGTTCCTGGTCCTCTTTACCCCCAGCAGTGGCCTGCCATGCCTAGTCCTGTAGGATCCATGGGTCCCGTAGGCCTGCTCGGTGCTGCAAGAATGATGCCCTACGCCACAATAGCAAACCCAGGGATGAAAGCCTTCCCTCTGGTCATGCACGACCCAGAGAGCGGCCCCTGTCCAAAAACCACAAGGACTACCTAATCTGCTTACTGAAATGTGTTGAAATGTGTGTCTGGCCGGGATAGTCCAACTCTGTTCTGTTTCACCAGAGCCACACATGTACATAATCTGATCTTGTAAATAACATGACGCGAGTGTTGATATTCTTTATACAACACCTATATCTGTAATTAATTGTGTGTGTATGAGAGTGTGTGGGTGGTGTGTGTACGTATGTATGTACATGTTAATGTCTGGATACCTAATGCTTTTTGGCTTTGGTCTTGACTAAACTCAGCCATACAAGACATTTTGTCTGCGGTCACGAAAAAACATATTTCACTTTATTCTTTATTCTGACAGTTTTCACATTGAATTAGCCTTTCTCTGTGTTACGTACACGTTAAACACTACATTAGGGTCCAAATACCAGTGGTTTGAGATACATGAACAGGACAGTATTTATGGAGGAGATATTTGAAGAAATGTAGTGCCTTGAACATTGATTTATATATTTTTTTTCTTCTTCTGTGAAACAAAGCATGTCTGCATCCAAGTTATTTTATTTATATTAGCTTGAGTGCAGTCTCATTTTTTTTTAATGCATCACACAAACTTGTTTTTGGTTTACATATGAATGCCCTTGTAGTACTGCACTAGTAACACAGTATATGCTCTTATTTAAATAATAAAATCATGTTTTAACCCTTGTTTACTTTCCACCCCTGTGACAGATGGAATGCCATAGTGGTGAGATGTACCGTTGCCTTGCAGAAACAAATGGTTAATGTATGAACGATGAGATGAGACTGAGAAGGAATAAAAAAGAAATTTACGCCAGCAGCCAAAATCTACTCTTTCAGGTCAAATGGCTCACTCGGACACGGCCCTTTTTTTTTGATCGGACAACTTGATGTGTTGGACAGCACAAGTTGTTGGCACAATGTTGTAAGCCTTGTGCTCAGAGGAAAAAGGCAGTGTCCAGAGCCATATATACTGTACATAGTTCCTTCTACAGTATATGCCTCTGGTAGTGTTCTGATCAGAATGTAGCAATTGTTATGTGAAGGCTTGAGGCTTAAAAGTGCAATTTAACCCCTCCACAAAGCTTTGATCGTGGCCTTTGCCACAAGCCTTATCTATCTCTGATGTGTGTGACAGGAGCAAGCTGAAAAGTTGAACAAAGTTACAAAATCCACAAAAGCGACAGAAGTTACCAGGCAAACTATTTCTAAACATAACAAACCACCAGTCAGACTCTGAAAATCACTACTGCTAAATGTTCTTTCAACTTGGCTGTCCTATTACTCAGCATACACTGTATGTAAAACGTTTTTTTGTGCAATCACCAGTTAAGTCTGACGTTTGTTTTTGTTTTTTTTTTTCTTATTTGATGTTTGAAGCTGTTTTTTTTTCCTTTTGATGCTGCTATCGTCTGAGGTGATTCCACTGTACAGTTAAGCATTCTATTATTCACATAAGATGGTACTTATAATAAATGCATTAAAAAAAACCTCAAATTTAATTAACAAACGGGACGCTCACAAAGCAGTGTTATTGCCTTGTTGAAATTTTGATGTTGTGAATTTTCATTTCCCGGGTTGCTTTGATGACAGCCTTTTCTTTTTTTATTATTATTATTATTTTCATTTCAGTAATATATTGCAAAATTCAAATGATACTTGATGCGGGAGATTTGCACAACATAACGTCTCCCTTAATTCTGACCTGTGTAAGAGTTTCCTACACTGTATATAATGGGTTTCACCGCCTGTACTTTTTTATCACTGACTAGCATGGCCAACTTTTCATGTTCCACAAAGCAATGATACAAACAATACAAGCTACTACGGTTAGAAATTTCACATCTCCACGACACATTTGAACAGTTTCAGCACCCCGATCCTGCCAAGCTGTGAATTGTACAGTTTTTCTTGTAGTTTATATTTGTACATTTTGTTTGTTTGACTGCTTAGGGGTGTTGGTGGTGGTGGAGGTAGTGGCGACGGTGGTGGTGGTGGTGGAGGGGTTGCTTTGATGTATATTATTCCATCAATTCGGTTTGAATTGGACTTTTATAGGATATTATGCAGAGTCTTCTGCTTTGGTGAAATACTTCCAGTAGTAAGAGATTTCTGTTCTCTGTCACTTGTATCTGATATTTTTTTGTTTATGTTGATTTTTTTTGTTTTTGTTTTTGTTTTGTTGTGTTTTTTTGTTTCCACCTCCCTAAGCTGCAAACTCACAGGGGGAGCAGAGGAGGGAATAAACTGATTGTTGGCATATTCATTTGGACGCAAGCAGAGGGTGAAATAAAAAGCACAGAGGAGGTGCAGTCCTGATCTTTGTCAGTAGTATAAAATTCCTCCTCTGTTCATCTCACCTCTCTTTGGACAACATTGCCCCCTGGTGAATATGCTCTGACTGTCAAAGGTTTGTATTAATAAAAAAAAAAAAAAAAAAAAAAACAGTGTGGGATTGCTTCTGCCTGCTGTATGTCCCACTGCATTACCCCACCCAAAACCCTGCTGCACTCTAATCACAGACTGTATGTTGAGAGAGAAATAAATATTATTTTGTGCTTGATGATGATGTGTGCCATTGTTTTTATTCCTATATTAAACATTTCTGATTGATTACAAGCTTATGCAAGGTTGTGTTTAAGATAAATAATTAGAATAAACTCTATTAATACATTTTTAAATTAGTTTTGGTGGTATTTATAGACTTATTTAAAAGTGTGACGTGCACACGAGTGTTTTCACCTCACACACACACACATATCTTTGAAACTAAGTCACAGATTCGCAACAGCCAACACAAAATAACCAATTATCGATCGAGTGGAAATGAAAAATAAATTATTCGGCGTTAGTTTCAAACTGAATATGTTGTGTTATAATGAATCGTAATTTAAAAAACGTGTCTTTTATAGCCGAGAAATAGACCCTGCTTTGTGTGGCGAATGTGTCAACCCGCGTCTGCCGCGTAACGTTACAGCAAAAACGGTTACCCCCTTTTGTTCAACCGAGTTCCTGAATTATTCCCAACACAATGAAATGATCGGGATGTTACATTGTTTCATAAAAAACATTGCACTCTTCCTACGCTTCCCGTGGCCTCTCATCTGGGATCATCCAATGAATTAAAAAAAAAAAAGAAAGAAAGAAAGAAAAAGAAACAAAAAAAAAATCGATCTGCAACCCTTCCGATCTGGTGTGAGGTTTCCGAAGCACGCAGTCTTGAGGAACGTGGAGTAGTAAGTGTTTATAACGTTAGTCCGAGATCTGTAACGTTTAACGGTCGAAGGGGCTCGTTTATTTCGCGGTCACATTCTAACACTGAGAGCTAATGTAATCTTTGCGGTAACGTTCATCTAAACCCACTGAAGCCCTGAACTACACGGGAGGAGTAGTAGTGGTAGTAGAAGCCCTAATGCAATATAAGCAATGCCTGGCTATTTTTTCCTCGTTAACATTTCACCAGCTATTTCACCACAGAGAAGCATTATCGACCGTGGCTGTTTGAATAAAGTAACACAGCTGATCGGGCGATGTCGTAGCATTGTGCTAACCTCCTGAAATCAGCCGTTAAACTGTCATTTTGCTGGGATTCACAGGGTGAGGTCATTGTGGAGGGAAACACTAGAGAGGGGCTTGAATGGTAATCTTAAGTTACTGTGGATGTAACTTTAAACACTCTTGTTTGTTATCTGTTATTAATGGTGGTAAAATATAAAATAAATACCCGCTACGTTAACGCGATATATCTCTTTGTGTGGCTAACGTCTGCCCTGTGAATACAGCTAGTGTAGCACGCTGGTTAAACTAACCTGGTTAACGTTACCGAGCTGAATGAAACACTTGACGGTTGGTTAAAGATTAATAAATGAACAGGAGCTGGTGTTTGGCTGTAAGTTTGTGCCGTTAACTAGTGAGTATTTTATTGTGTGTGTATATGTATGTGTGTGTGAGTAGCTCTGCTTGTTTGCACTGTGTTGTTGTTTGCTAGCTGCTGTTAGCTCGCAGGCTAGCAGCGTAAAGGCTGAAATGTTTCATTGTTTGAGGAGGAAGCGTCAAGCAAAACCAAAAAAATGGCTAAAGGCTAACGTTAGCTGGATTTTAAAAATGCCTTAAATCCCGAGGTTAGCTCTGGGAAGCTAACATTTGACCTGTGTGTCGTTGCTTTAGCCACATTAGCGTGTACTCGTGGGCTGTAAACAAGCTTACTGTCACCCAGACTTGACGTTTCACTGCACGTTAGCCGGACATAACTCTAATAAGCGAGAGACGGAGGCAAACATTGACCTAAATAGCATCTGTTAACGGGTAACCAAACATAATCATTTGTTTGCTACTGGGAATAGGGGGGCTCGATCACGTGACTGCACCATAACAGGTGCACAATGTGCAGGCACGACTTGTCTAGACTGGTGTCTAACCGGCTACTACAGCTTAATGACAGGAGTCTAACTGATGCATTGTATGTTATGTATATTCCATCTCTGGTACTGATGCTCCTTTGTGTCCCCCTCTGTCAGATGTAAACTCGAACAGCATCTGTCCCAGCGGTGGCTGTTGGCACAATGGGGCTGGACTTTGATGTGAAGACATTCTGTCACAATCTTCGGGCCACCAAGCCCCCTTATGAGTGCCCTGTGGAGACTTGCCGCAAGGTCTACAAGAGCTACAGTGGCATCGAGTACCACCTTTACCACTATGACCACGACAACCCGACTCCTGCACAGGCTGTACCCCAGAAGAAGAGGAAGGGACGGCCTCCTCGTGCCTCTTTGGCTGGGTCAGGGGATACGGACGATGGTGGGGGTAACGGAGGTGGCGGACCGGGGCACGGGGGGAACACACCTGGTAGTCCAAACCGGTCAGAACGCTCACACTCCCCGGGCAGAGAGACAATGACGTACGCACAGGCGCAACGTATGGTGGAGCTGGAGTTCCAAGGACGGATCCACCGCATCAGCATCTTTGAGAACATCGACGTGGTGTCGGAGGAGGACAGCGATGCGGAGGACGCTCCGCCGTCCGGTACTGGTGGTAGTGGTGGAGGGGTGTGTAACGGCAGTGATGGCGGAGGTGGAGGTAATGAGGTAGGAGGTAGCGGTAAGGACAGACCTGATATCCCGTCTTCGAATGGGGGAAAATCCACCCCAAAATCTGGGAAGCATAAGGGTAAAGAGAAGAAGAAGGATGGCTCATCTCATCATCACAGCGCTCAGTCCGGGCCTGCAGTCAAGCTTCCTGAGGCGGTGTTCAGAGAACTGGACCAAGAGAGACCAGATGCACCCGTTCGACCATCGTCTTATTACAGGTCTGCATTGAGAATTACAATCTGGTTAATAGTTACACAGCAGGTAGAAGAATTAGAAGCATTAAGTACATGACAGGCGTCTTTTTCACACAGAAAATACATGAATATTTGAGGCACACATTTACACTTTGTTTACAGCTGTACAGCTCATGGTTATGCATGTATCATGGACTTAATTTGACCTCAGACTCTTCATTATTCTGACATCTATTCCTTGTTCTACACTAAGTTGAAGCTGGTGCCAATCCTACACCACCTACTTCTTTTCAACCCATGTACAATTATGTAATAATAAAAACACATATTTCTTTTCTTTCCACCTCTGTTGTTCAGGTACATTGATAAGTCTGTGGAGGAGCTGGACGAGGAGGTAGAGTATGACATCGATGAGGAGGACTACATCTGGCTCGACATCATGAACGACAAGCGGCGGCGCGACGGTGTGACACCCATCCCTCAGGAGGTCTTCGAGTACCTTATGGACCGTTTAGAGAAGGAGTCCTACTTTGAGAGCCACAACAAGGTACCTGAGCTTAGAAAATGGCATGGAAACAACTTTTGAGCATTAATATATAGATTAAATCCAACTCTGATCTTTCCTCTGTTCTCTCCTCTGTTCTCTCAGGCAGACCCCAGCACCCTAATCGACGAAGACGCTGTCTGCTGCATCTGTAACGATGGAGAGTGTCAGAACAGCAACGTGATCCTCTTCTGCGACATGTGTAACCTGGCGGTGCACCAAGAGTGCTACGGCGTCCCCTACATCCCGGAGGGCCAGTGGTTATGTCGACGCTGCCTGCAGTCGCCGAGTAGAGCTGTGGACTGTGCTCTCTGTCCCAACAAGGGTGGCGCTTTCAAACAGACAGACGATGCACGCTGGGCACACGTAGTGTGCGCCCTCTGGATCCCAGAGGTAAACACACACGCCTCTACATGCATTCTTGATCAGAGTTACATAATCATGCAGATATTGAGGTGCTCTGTATTGTGCTGTGTTCATCTGTGGTGCTTTCAGCGTTAGTCTCTTTTGTACGGTTTTGCTCAGTCAGTCTGTTCTCCGTGCCTTTCCTCAGGTCTGCTTCGCTAACACAGTCTTTCTGGAGCCGATCGATAGTATTGAGCACATTCCTCCTGCACGCTGGAAGCTCACCTGCTACATCTGCAAGCAGCGCGGTTCGGGCGCCTGCATCCAGTGTCACAAAGCCAACTGTTACACAGCCTTCCACGTCACCTGTGCCCAGCAGGCGGGCCTCTATATGAAAATGGAGCCTGTCAGAGAGACTGGGGCCAATGGCACTTCTTTCAGCGTCCGTAAGACGGCTTACTGTGACATCCACACGCCCCCTGGATCAGCCAGACCTTTGGGGGGTGTAGGCGGGGCCAGCATGGGATCGTCTCACAGTGAGGGAGAGCTGGAGGAGGATGACGAACCCAGCATTGGCCATGATGATGACTCCAAGGGCTGGAGCTCAGAGCGAGCCAAGAGGGCGAAGGCCAAGTCTAGGCTGAAGATGAAAAGAGCAAGGAAGATCTTAGCTGAGAGGAGAGCTGCTGCGCCAGTGGTGTCTGTGCCCTGCATACCTCCCCACAGGTATGTACACACACAAGTTTTATCTGTGTAATATAAAACTGTACGTGGAACTAAAATGATGACTTTAACTCCACTGTAAATCTTCCTAACCTCACATGGAAGACTTCTTCTAAATAAAGAAAGTTTTATATTTGTGACATTTGAATACAAGAGTTTACAGAGTGTTTGCTTCTCTCCAGGTTGAGCAAAATCACCAGTAACTTGACGGTACCCCGGAAGAGCCAGTTCATGCAGCGGCTTCACAGCTACTGGACCCTGAAGAGGCAAAGTCGTAACGGTGTACCTCTGCTTCGCCGGCTCCAAACCCACCTGCAGTCGCAACGACATATTGAGCCACTCCCACCACAACCCCCATCGCAACTCCCTCCGGTAAGCGGAATTCAGGGACTAGTTTTTAGTAATTCTGTATTTGCCGTATTCAGCCGTCTAACATGTTTATGGGTTGGTTTGCGAATGTTGGTCTTGCAGAGGGACAGCGAGGAGAAACAGTCGGCTCTGAAGGAGCAGCTGAAGGCGTGGCAGAGACTGAGACACGACCTGGAGAGAGCCAGGCTGCTGGTGGAGCTCATCCGCAAGAGGGAAAAACTCAAGAGGGAGACGGTGAGACACAAATTAGATTTATTGTGGTCACTAACATATATCAAAAACATAACATTAGCAGTAACACACACACACACACACACACACACACACACGCGCACACACACACATTTTTAGCTTTTTCTGTGGTTCAATGCTGAGACACAATCTCAATAATTAGTCAAAATAAAAGAGTATTAATGCAATTAAAAAAAAAAAAAATAGTAGAGTAATTAGAGAGCTCTGACAAATTTGCTTTAAGAATCAGCTGCAAAACATTAGTGCATTCATGAACTTTTCTTCCCACAATCATCTAATTTTCAGTTAATCCACCATAAAAGGTAAAAATATCAATGTGGTATAAGTCAGGTGTATGTAGAGGCCTGGTCATCCGATGCAACACTGCATATCATTCTCATTGGTGTTAACCTAACTTTTTTTTAAAAATGTGATTAATGCTGTACATTATGAACTGAACCACACAACAGATCCATTCATCATTCATTTATTCACTCAGTAGGCGTACACTGTTTAAAATAATGTGTCTGTGTTCAGATTAAAATTCAGCAGATGGCGCTGGAGATGCAGCTGACTCCCTTTCTGGTGCTGTTGAGGAGTACGCTGGAACAGTTACAGGAAAGAGACACCAACAACTTTTTCACTGAGCCTGTACCGCTAGCAGAGGTAAATGAACACACACACACACACACACACACACACAGGAGGTTTCTTATCTCTGTGTTCTCCTTTCATATCAGTATCTTTTGCTGAAATCTGACCACACTGCTGTGTTTATTTTTGTCTCTTCTTTTTATTTAAATGAGTATATATAATTCATGTTAAATTCCTTTTTTCTTTATGTCTTGATTAATGTATCTATAATATTCCTATTATTGAAACTCTTTGATAACAGAATTTGAGGGATGTTTGCTAGATGCTCATGCCTCTGTCTAATCTCTACCTTTTGACTATCCAGGTGCCAGACTACCTGGACCATATCGACACTCCAATGGACTTCCAGACAATGTGGAACCTCCTGGAGTCCCATCGCTACCTCACTTTTGAGGCCTTTGAGGCAGACTTTGGCCTCATTGTCAACAACTGCCTCAAGTACAACGCCAAGGACACGGTCTTCTACCGCGCCGCCCTGCGCCTCAGGGAGATGGGCGGGGCAGTAATAAGAACCGCTAGGCGCCAAGCCGAGCGGATAGGCTTCGACTACGAGACCGGCATGCACCTCCCGCGAGAGCCAAGCCCAGACAGTCAGCGCGACCAAGAGAGAGACAGAGAGAGGGAGCGCGAGCGGCAGAGGGAGCGAGAGCGCGAGCGGCAGAGGGAGCGAGAGCGCGAGCGAGAAAAGGACGGGCTGTTGTCATCTAATGAAGACGGTACGTGAACCTCTTTCACTGCGGCAGTCAAAGCATCAAAATAAAAATATGTGAGAAGCGGAATATTTCAAATGAGGCCAATAATTGACAACAATAGAATATGTTCTTACATTACACACACTCACAATTCGGGAGCATTTGGCAGGCTAGACTGGACTAGCTTCATTCCACTGTATCACATAAATGTGAGTGAAATACTGGAGAAATGGGAGAAGGAGGGGAGATGTCTGAACAGGATAAGATTGGATAAGAGAGTGACACCATGAGTCAGAGATGAAGTCAAAAAGAAAGAAAGAATGAAAGACAGATATATAACCAGGTCCACAGCTTCCAGAGAAGAAAAGATAACACGATCCTTGTCAAGTGTTGAGTGCTACAACAGTATTACACATGGGTAAAATGCTGAACAGAAATATGTTGTAGAAGCATCTATAATGCAGTAAATCCTCTTTACCAGTAGGTGGCGCATGCAGTTTTTTTTTTTTTTTTTTACTTTTATGACTTTCTTTCTAGTTAGGATGACTTGTTGCGCCTTATCACTTAGTTTTTCTTCAAGATAGATAAAGTACTTTATTGATCCCCGAAGGGAAATTCTTGTGTTGCGACTGCAGTTACAAGTACTGCAAATGCATATGATATAAACAAAAAGGCATGAGGTAGATAAGTTCAACCCTTCTTCTCTTCTGCTCATTGAAATACAGCCCTGGAGTGTTATTGATGGATATAAGATGACTTTTTTTCTTTTTGAATTAAAAAAAAAATTGATTACAAAAATATTGTAATAAAATACACATATAAAGCTGAAGAAACATTTATTTCTAAATTAACAATCAGACATATGTCTTACAGAACTTATGAAACTCATGTCAAAATATCAGGCATGTGATACAGTGCAAAAAGGGTTAGCGTGGGATCCAGGAGAGGCACAAAACAGTATTTCATGACTTCTTGACAAGAAGGTTTGAGACGCTCTGGCTCGTAGCCTGACCTTCGGTGACTGGCTGAAGAAAGTCACATGATTCAGCGAGTGACTCAGTATAAACAGAATTAAAGTCTAAGGGAAGGAAGAACATATTGTTCTATCCATGTAAAAAATATACACAAAGAATATATAATTAAGACATTAAAGTTATTGTGCACAGCTTCAGATTATGTTGGCTGAATCTGGAAACAGTCCATATCACTCCCTTTAGTTAGTTTCCAGTCATATTTGACTTCCTTCATAACTATTTAAATCTTTCTGCCCCTTTGCAGACCTTCTCCTGCCAGAGAACAGACGACGGTTACCGCTGGAAGAGCAGCTGCATTACCTGCAGGCGCGTCTTGATGAGGTCAGCTCGGGAACGCACAACATTGGTCAGTCCCGTAGAGCCAAAGCTCTGAGAAAGGAGATCAGTGTCATCAAGAGGAAGCTCGCGCACCAGCGGGAGGGAGGCTCCGGCATGGGGGGCCGGGAGTCTGTGGGAGGAGGAGACCGGGGTTCCTCCCTTCCACATCACCCATCCTCTGCTGGACACCACGATGAGGGGGGAGAAAGCAGCAGCCAGGAGATTAGTGGGAAAGGTGTGTCCAGAAAGATGCAAAATATGATTAATGTGCAGTCTGAAAATAATAATATAAAACAAAAGTTAGATTTAAAAAAAAAAATCATGCATTTTAACCTATAAATCTCCCTCTCCCTCAAGATCTGAGCGTGTCCTCGTCTGCTCTGGCTCCTGAGGTGGGCCGACGGACGTCTGTCCTCTTCTCTAAGAAGAACCAAAAAATGGCTGGCCCCCCTAAAAGGCCAGGACGCCCCCCTAAGAACCGGGATGCAGGCTACGGTGGGGCAGGGGTAAGCCAAAGCCCCATAGGTCCACCTCAGCTGCCCCTACTGTCATCAACCAGGCAGAGAAAGAGGCAACGCAGCCCTCACACCAGCTCCAGCTCAGACAGTGACAGTGACAATGACGACCTGCTGCCTGGTACAGTAGACAAGCTCACTAACAAACCTTAAAATACAATGTTTGAGTCTCACACACTCACTTCCCTCTGTCTCTCTGTTTTCTTCAGGTTTGCCAAGCAACGGTTTTGATGGAGGAAACCAGCCAGTAACAGAGAGCTTCCGCGTGTACAGAAACGAGCCTCGTCTCCCTCGTTCCAGCTCAGACTCGGAGTCCACAACCAGCAGCAGCAGCAGTGCAGCTTCTGACAGGACCAGGTAATTTAGTGCACAAACATATTGGATGTTTATTAGATACGGAGCGGTACGCCTGGTATTCTCAAACATTCCTCTAACCTGTAGTTTTTATATTCCCAATGAATCAAATAACTACATGGCACATAGCTCTACAGATCTGTGAAGTTTTTGCAAAAAAAAACAAAAAAAAACAGATGAACCAACTATACAGTAGAAGACAAAGCTTAACTGGTAATGATGATCAAGTGACTAACTGATGGAGGAAGTGATTCACTTCCTCAAGGTGCCCAAAATTATGCAGATTGTGCAGCTATTAAACACAGTTTGTGAAATACAAAATAGGTGATTCACGATTTCTTTATGCTTAGTAATGCTATGAGAGTGCTACTCATCCTCTCATTTAACTCTGTGCAAGAAAGAAAAAGTCCCAAAATGTCAAACTATTGAGAAGTGCTCAGAAAATGATGATGCAGTAGTGTCAGCCAAACAGGTAGTCATCTGAAGGGTGCTCTGGATTTTATTCAGTGCTTAAAAACATGCAGTAATAATTTGACTTGCACTAATACAAATGCCACGAGAAAGTACGATCATCAGCAACCTCCTAGTTTAGCATCCAGTAAATTGTGATGATGGCATTCCTGCCAATAAGCTGATAACATCTTTGACTCGACATTGCTAAACGCTTGTAATAAAGTTGCACGCGTCTTTATGTTTATAGCTCTGTCCGTCTCCTCTTCTCTCTCAGCACGACCCCGTCTAAGCAGGGCAGGGGGAAGGCGTCGTTCTCCCGCTCTGCCTTCCAGGAGGACAGCAGCGAGGAGACGTCAGGGACTGAAAACGATTCCTACTCGGTCGGAGGATCACGGAGCGTTTCACATTGTGAGCACGTTTTCGCATTTCAAGCCCACACACGCCTTCATGTGACACTGGTTACACAAGTAGTTTCAGTTTATTTAGACGGCGAGCGTCTTCTCAGAATGATTTCAATCTTAATGCAATCAGTAATTTAGTATGGGCGAGCTGCAGTATGTTTGAGACTGTAGCCATAGATTGTGTTATGTATATTTGATCTGGTATGACTCAGTGCCTTCAGTACCAACAAACTAATTACTAATGATGTTATCTTCGCACTGCTTCAGAGTTCTGCTCTAATCGAAATGATCTAAGTAAGTTGTACTTCTTAATTGCTCAATCACTTTAAAAATAGAAAGATGAAGTGCTCTAAAGTGATGCAAGAGTTTGCTGTCAAACAGTACCCAAAAAGCTCCTGACTTTTGAGCAGGAAAGGCAGACAGAAAATATGCCATTTTTTTCAGCATGGAAACTGCTGAGCATTGCACTTTTTTGTATTTTTGAGCTCCTTTGACGACCAAGTCTATTTATTTAGCTCCCTGCCCCAGTCTTGTCGGAGCTGGATCAATCAAATCAATTATCCATTAAAACGGCTGCTAAGAGGCTGAGTAGGCTCGTACTGTGACGTCACGTTAAGTGAGCTTGATAATATTCTGTTAACTAGAGTGAAAAGGGTTGAACCTTGCAACGACTTTGTAGAACAGCAGTGTGATTGTGCACATAATCATCTTTTAGCTAGAAATGAAGTTCCGCAATGATCACTGTCTTCCTGTTTTTTGTGTTTTTTAACGTTAGTGGTGCGTGGTCGTGCAAGGTCAGGGTGCTGGATGACCTCCGATGACTACTCTTCTCTCGAAGCTTTGGACCTGGTGTGGGCTAAATGCAGAGGCTACCCTTCATATCCTGCTCTGGTGAGACACAAGTGGACCAGAGTCATGAGTACTGATTACTTCAACAACATATTCTCCAGATTACTTAACTCTACATCCAACACTTGTCCCTTTTTTTGCCTGCAGATAATTGATCCGAAGATGCCCAGGGAAGGAGTCTTTCACAGGGGTGTCCCAATCCCCGTCCCCCCTTTGGATGTGCTGAAACTAGGGGAGCAAATGACCCAGGAGGCCAGGGAGCACCTGTTCCTGGTCCTGTTCTTTGACAACAAGAGAACTTGGTCAGTGCTCTCAGTCATTTTGACTGACTTACTTTACTCACTCCTTGCGTGCTGTCACTCATTCTTAACCTTTGTCTCTTCTTTGTTCGTTGCTGACATTCTCTCTCTTTTTGGCATTTTTTTTTTTTTTTTTTTCGAATGATGAAGAAAAACACAAGACGCAAGCAAAACGGAGCTTCTGTTGTTACTGGATGTGCGCACAGAAGTAACTCTGTGGCTAGAGAGCGGTAGTTCAAAGAGAAATGCACGGCTTCAAACGACGTGCAAGGCCACAGAACATGTAGCAGAAATGGGGCAAACGTGGTTTTGGAGAGTAGAAGAGGAGGGAAAAAACACATTGCGTTTTAGGTCATTGTGTGCTGTGCAATCACTTCTCTTCGATGTTTGATTGAAGCTAGCGTCAGCCACCTTAGTTATCCTTTTAGAGCTTATCAGAAGTTGATCGGCTTTCAGGTCGTACGTGCCAGAACTCAAGAGACAACCAGGAACTCCTTTATCCAATTTCTCTTCCTTGTGCACTGACTGGCACTATTATGCTTACGTATACTTTTTACGACTCTTTAACAAGCCAATAAGTCTGTCTGGAGTTACCGCCTGATTTGCTTCTGTTGGAACAATCTCACTGTGTATTTGCGTTTGCTTCTGATTAATGTTTTACTATAAATTAAAGAGGCCTCATGTGTATGTGTGTGTGTATGCTTCTGTGCATCCAGGCAGTGGCTGCCACGCTCTAAGCTGGTGCCGCTCGGGGTGGACACGGAGCTGGACAAGGAGAAGATGCTGGAGGGCAGGAAATCCAACATCCGCAAGTCAGTGCAGGTGGCCTTCCACCGTGCCATTCAGCACCGCAGCAAGGTGCAGGGAGACCCCAGCAGCGAGACCAGCGACAGTGACTGAAGACACACAAACACACACGCGCACGCACACACCTTATGTGTCGAGTATATGTTCCTCTAGAGAGCCCAGCCCTCCACCACAGAACACAAGAAACAGTGCAAGTAGCACAGAGTGGAAAAAGAAACATCCACTACATCGGCCCCTCAAGACACACACAACTCACACACACTAAGCCGTATTTAATCAGACATGTAAAATATTGTATTTAAGAGAATTGAAAAAAATGGTATTAATAATAATAATGATGGGAAAAAAATATGCTATGTTCAGAATCATCAATCAAAATATTCCTCGTATGTGGTCGATTATGTGTTTAATAACAAATGAGACGATGGTTTACAGACTAAAAAAAAAAAAACGAACATATTATTGCACTTTGATGCATACACGCCTCTGCCTCTCCCTGTCACACACACACACACACAGGTAATTTTATATTTGAACGGGGAAATGCATGTAGTGTTCAATAAAAAATGCACACATCGTGGGGCGTGGCTGTGAATGCCATCGCCCTCAGCACATCTTCTTCACATGCATCGCCCAACGTTCCCAAAAGAAACAAACAAACAGGCCTGGTGCTAGTGTCCGGTCATTTGTCAGTGGAGCACAAAGAGAGACATTCATGTTATTTATTCTACCTACTCCTTCTTAACAAGTTCCACAAGCTCGTTTTTATCATGGACTACTTCTAATCACTCCGGCTACACAAGACACCATTGTGTGGTTATTGTTGTTATTGTTGTTTTTTTATGCGTCCGTCACTCTGTGTTCATCATGTTTCCTGTTTTTACGGTTTTGTTAACGAACATCTGTGTCACACAGGCCGCTGGTCAATGAATAATGAGGACTAAACTGAAACACATGATTGCCTCACTGTCTGTCTTAGTCTCAGGCTGATGGCTTTAGAACTTTTATATATATACAGATTGCATAAAGATAGAAGTTTAATAAAAATAATTGAGTTTTTTTAAACTTGTGGTTAATGTTGTGGTCACTGGGTTTGGGACTGTTAATCTTGCTGTTAATCTTCACTTCTGCCGAGTGTTCTGCAGAAAACTTGTTGCATATTTCTTGGGAACTGAGTCATTATTGCTTCTTAAGGCTTATTGTTATTGCTGATAAGGAGACATGTAAACCCCAAACCGCACTACAGTTGCAAGATTTATTACCAATGAACATGATGTCAGGCTTTATATTTCTTTGGAAGCTCTGTCTGTTCTTTAGGGTAAACATTCAAGTTCACTTCCTCTTTTTTTACAGTAAGGGGAATCACCACCATGTCACACCCTGAAGATATCTCATCATATCATCTTCAGCCTTCATGTTTTCTTCATCACATCTAATAGAGTTAAAACCAAGGTACATCTATTTACCAAGCACTCCCGCCCTCGTGTTAGTAGATAGCTTCCCTGTGAGGGTGTGTGTGGTTTGATATGATCGCCTGGGTGAAGTGTAGACTTTGTGTGCACTTGTTGGACGGCTTACGTTGCCAGATAAAGCACTTTGTTTTACACACCCAGATGTTAAAGCAGCGGTTTTACCCACAACAATGCAAGATAATGGTAACCTGTCAAAGTCATACTAAAGCTGCAGGGTCAAAGGCTTTAAAACATAGAAGAGATCACAAACTGTCATGGAGTTTTTTCAGTTTTAATTCCACCTGACGGCACGTTTTGCTGCCATGTTAATGACATTTCCCATAAGTTGCTCGGCTTGTTTACATTATCAGTTTCTATATGAGCTCATTGGCCAATGATGACAAATCTCCCTTAGCAACCATGTGAATTTCCTCCTCCCCATACCAGAGTTTTTGAAAACGTTTTCCATGTGCATTAAAGATCCCCCACCCAACTGAAACACCCACTCACCGCAACATCTATGTCTTCAGATTTGCAACCAAAACAGCTCCCCTATGAGTAAAGACGCCTTATTTCCTGTCCCAGAGAAACACTCACACAGAGTGTGAATGGAAACCGCCGATAAGCATCACTTGCACAGAAGGTGACCTTAGGGTATTTTTTTTTTCTTTTCTTTTTTTAATACCTTCCCACATCTACTATACAATAATCTTAAAGTCGTAGACCCTCCTCAGGCATTCAACTGACACACTGACAGTACATACTGTATAGACTTTCCAGCTTGTATATGATTAAAGTTTTTTATATTTCTGTGTTTTTATCTACAACCTAAGTCTTTCAGATTTATACAAAGGAGGCTCCTCAGATATGCAGCCAAGTATAAAGTTGGACAAACCTAAAATACACTGTAAGTACCATAAAAGTGTGCTTAGGTTCACTATTGTTTACTTGCTATCTCCATGAAAGTAGTTGTGACCTCCCCTTGGAAGTTTTTATGGTTTATTCTTCTAGGACGTTAAATGAAAGTACATTTCATGTCACTTTTTAACAAGAGAAAGACAGGAAACAAAATATCTAATATACGGGTATTCACCTCCTTCAAGTTCATATCTAGTAGGTGTACCTTTGGCAGCATTTACAGAAACTGCTCAGGGTTGTCAGGGTACGTGCGGCTCGTGACTGAACAGTGGCTTTATGCTCAGGCTCGACTCTTTGTTGAAAAATTAATCTCAAGTGTCTTGCAGGCCGCATCATGTTTCCCCAGAGGATTTCCTTTATGAGCACTATGTTTATAAAGGTGTGAAGTTTGGTCTGATGGCCAAAATGCTCAAGTTTATTCTCATCAGGCTAGAGGCGCTTCTTCCAGCTGACTTCAGAGTCGCCCACGTGCCTTCTGGCAAACTGTCTTTCAGATGTCATGTGAGTTTAAGAGCAGCTCTCTTATTTCCACGCTTCATAAAGCCGTGACTGGTGAAGCAGCGAGGCCACTGTTGTATGCAAACTCTCAGTTTCCACCACTGAAACTTGTAACTCATTCAGTTGTTGTACGTTGCCTCCCTCACTAGTTTCCGTTTTTCATGGTCTCTCCGTCTTTGAGGGCTACAGCTGTGTTGTACTATTTCCATTTCTTAAGTTTTTTTTTGTTTCTGTTGTTTGTGCTTAACTTTTACCACCCCCTTCTTTCAGGGTTGGTTGGATTTGTTCTTCGTGGTGGTGGTTTGTCAAAATATTGACTCACCAAAGTTGGACCTGTGTCAGGAAGTTCCTCTATCTCCTCTTAAACTAATTACATAACTTCTTAAACTTATTGGCTGCACCAGTGATGAAGAATATTCTAATGATGACTGTAAGATATCTGGTTTCACTTTGACATTACATATTCCTCTGAAAAACAATCTACTGATTCAAATGTTGAAAAACATCAAAACGTCCAAGGGTGGGGGGTGTCTGTGAAATTACAGTTCAAAGCAGGTGGGATTGTACCTGAACTTTGCATGAGTGTCAGTGATGACCTTTCACGATCACTTCCTGACAGTATTAGCACAAAGAGTGGCACACGGGGTTTACGAGCAGTATGTGTTCCTGTGGGAGTATTATTTTTGTTTGGATGGGATGTCATCCTTTTACACTATATAATTACGTTAGCAGGGCGTCAACACAAAAGTGGAAAAACCGGTCTTTGGTTAGGGAGGTGTCTGTTTTAACTATACTATTGTCTGGAGCTCAGTGATGCTGAAAGTCAGCCAGAGTTGATGGGGGTCCAGAGAGAGAGAAACAGGGTCAATCCCCGGCTACTCCAGTCTGCATATTGAAGCGTCCTCAGGCAAGATACTGAACCCCAAATTGTCCCTCAAGGCTGCACCATCGCTGTGTGAATTCGTATGAATGTTTAGCTCCTAAAACTGATGAGCAGTTTGCACCGTGCATGGCAGCCAATGACATCAGTGTATGAATGTTGTGTGAATGGGTGAATGAGATATGTAGTGTAAAATCTATATATACGCATATGCATAATCTGTTTACCAAAAATAAACTATAACCAGAATAAACTATAATCAGATTACATCAGATTACAGATGCATTTTCAAAGATCACATGGTGTGGTAGAAATTCTTATTAACTGGTGTGAGACCAAAGTTTTATTCTTCTGCATAGAAAGCCAGCCAGGTCATACAGAGTACATTTTAGTTTGCAGTGTGAGCGGCAAAGTGAGTATTTAAACACACAGTCTGGATGTAACTAAAAAACTGGTGTAAACCTGGACTGGGTTGATTGTTTTGCAAAAATGTTGACCTTGACATGCATATTGTTGCAGAACTCACAAAAAAGTTCAAAACAGGATATGCGTCAAAGCTTACTGGATACAGAGAATAAAGAACATCAGTATTTTCCATCACGCTGATTTAAAGTATGTCAAGAAAATTAATCAAACTTCTTTTATGACGGCTAATGCCCTTTAACCCTGCGGTCTCTTTTGATCTTGACAGAGACAAACATTACATCTTATGCTTTCACACACACACACACACACACACACACGACCACACAGCCTCTGATTGGTCGACAGAGTCAACCCAGGCAGCTAACAAAACAACCCAAGAACAACACAGAAAAAAATGAGAAATAATCACAATTATTTGGCCAACTGTGAATGCTGAATATTCAAAAAGAAGTTTAAAGATTTTGTTGCAATATTTTAAAAGTTAGATTTTTAGAGAACCCCCCCCCCCCCCAAAAAAAATCAGAGTAGGTTACATTTTTAATCCGATCCAATGAAGTTTGTTACTAAATACAAACAAATGCTACGTCATGTAGCTGACTACATTACAAAATAATCTGAAGAATGAACTCAGGAATGAGTCAGCATTTCATACGGGAGACGAGCGGACATGTGGATCTGTCAGTGCTCATTACATCCTTTAAACAGTCGAGCTGTTTAGTTTTCATTCCTACATGCTACAATATATGTTTCACATGTATGAATTACATTTCGACTAGGACCTTCAGTGGTAGATATCTTTGATTAATGTTCATGCGTAAGAATAATGATAAGCAGTGGAGGAAGTGACTAACGGAAATGTAACTTTCCCATCAACAGTGCAGTTTGTACACTTGACTGATAAACATACAGTTATACAGAGGAACATATTGGTCGCTTCACCTCTGTCTCTCTCTCTCCGGGGGGACACCGTGTTTAAACATTAACAAATACTCTGCCAGGCTTCATGAGATATATTTCATAATCTAGATCTACAGCTGTAAATGGAGAACAAAAGCAAGCTCTAGTTACTGGATATGTTTCATTACTTATTACTCTATAACCAAATCAAACGTCCTGTTGTAGCAATGGCCTGTCACTGTAGATTGCAGGAACTGTAGCTGCAGCGGGCTGAGTTGGGTCTGTCTGATCACGCGTCCACTCTAAACTCCCTAAAACACTTCAATGTGCTTCAAGTGTGATGGATCCAAACAGTTTTGCTTATAATAAGATTGTTTATCATCAAACTTCACAAACAATGCACACAGTACACAGAAATTCATTATAAGTTTATCTGATGGGTTGCAGCCCCCTTCAGCCCCCTTACTTCTCACGCCCATGCAATACCGCTTGACAGTATAAAGAAAGTATTGTACTCCTGATGTGACCTGCTTTCTGCATTAATAAAGGTCGGAAATGAGGTTGTCTCCGAATTATAGACATATTAATGATAACAGCGGATAAAAACAAAAGTCAGACTTTCCGACCACAAGCAGTAGAGCAGTGCGCATTTACAGTAAACCTCAGTGAAAGCAGGAGAAAGGCTCTATAAGTTTTACGTCTCATACGACACCCGTCTGTGCAGGACTGAGAGGCGGAGCTGAGGTGTGCGCGCGACCTTTCACGTAAAATTAGTGTTGCTGTTTTCTAAAATAAACGTCCTCCGGGTTCAGTCATCTGAGAGGACCTTGGTAAAATAAGGCGGGCGCACATGCCAGAGGTAAAAGCTCAGCTGAGGACAGACAGAGGGTATACCACACATCTGCCCTCGCTTTTACCAGCAGGAACCGACTCCATGGAGCGGCGACTTGGTCTTCACAGAGCCCCATAATCCTGGTTACTGACTCTACCAATTGCAATGTGCTTTACAAATTTAAAATGCTTCATCGCGGTGGCATTTGTTGCCATCGTGGTGACACCACAGCTGCTGGAATGCACTATAACATGTCGGGTGAGTTTAACACAATATCCCTTCACATTTAACCATAGAGAGGTTGCACAATAGCATTAGTGTTTGTAATCACTGCAGGCTAAATATGTAAACAAGATTGGATATATGACGTCCAAATACAAAGTGTGCGGTGCGTAATTGTGCGCATTCTGGATGCGTCTTAACAGCATGTTGTCTTTCTTGCTGTAGGTGGCAGATCAAATTGGTAAGTCTTCTCTTCATATTATATGCTCTGGCAGAGATGCTCAGAGATCCATGTGTCGGCTGCATACACACTAACGCGCTCCTCTGTCTGTTTGGACAGATTATGTAGAGGGTCACTGCCCTGTGAAACTGCTGGGGTCAGAGTCTCTTGATGACACATCTTATTCTGAATGTGTCAATGTCAGAGTTTGGATGAAGCCTGATGGTATGGAGTCAAACCATAGTTGCAAAATCCATGTTGTTCTCACCCGTGAAGCTGTTATATGTCAAATGTGTGTCGCACTGCTTTTATTCCAGACTTATCAAATAACCCGAAGGTTGAAATTCACTCCAAAACCACTGAGACAATTATACCTACCAAGAGAAAAGGCAAAAGGGGAAAGAAGGTTGTTTCTCAGTCTCAAGCTCTGTAAAATGTCAAAGCCTGCAGTTCATAGTAAAGTTCAAGAAGCTGGAGAGAAATGGTCTCATCTCTCTTTCTCTGTTGTCTCTTTCTTAGGCGTACAGTGAAATAAATTATGTCAAGTGTGACATGCAGTCAAATAACAATACCGGTGTTACCCTGGTAAGAAGGATTTTTCCTGTTTCAGTTCAATCTAACATTGTGAAGATGTTTTTAGGAAGTTAATTTGATATGTTTTCCTTTCTTTATTCTAGCTGCTGCAACAAAGTTGTACCAAGGCTAAAGCAAATGAAGTTGTTTCTGTGTCGTACAGCACAACTTCAGTGAAATGCAGCGTCAGTTACAAAGTACCAGGTAGTGTGTTATATATTAACGTCTTTGCTTTCTTTCCTTTAGCTTTTAGCCTGTATAACATGAAGGAAATGCAAGACTTAGGTGTGATATATCCTGTTTCAGATGGGTGACGTGTTAAAGGAAAAACAAAGACACAACATACTGTATCATAGGAAGGTGTTGGGCCACCATGAGCCACTAGATCTGCCCCAATGCTCCTTACTCTACTTTCTAAAATCTGTTTTAATGCAAACTCAGCCTGGTTCTAACATTATTATTTATATTATGCTGCGATTTGTGAATTAATAATATAAAGTTACTACTAAATAGTTACACATGGATTAGAGAAGGTGTAAATCATAAAACATCATTGAAATTTACTCACTAAAGCTAAAACAACAGTTTATCTGTCACATTTTTAAGTTGAATTGCAGTATTGCAGCATTTTATAACACAGCAATCCAACAGAGAGTTTCAGTAGCTGATTTAGTAACAAACTAACTTGTACTAACTCGTTACTGAGCCTCTAGTGTCGACTTTATACCCTAACTTAGGAGAGAGCGTACACAAAGCTTGTGCAACTCAGCCCTGAGCGCAAACAGATTCCCTCGGTTGGGGGTATGATGGTAGTGGTGGAGAATGCTTTCTCACACATTTAATCCCTATCATCCATGTGTATCCATTTAGATCTGGTGACCGCAAAGGCTTTCATTTATGATTCATGCCATTTTCACGCTCATCAAAAAGCTCATCATCGCTCATGTGCTGTGAGCGGGGGCATTGTTCCCTTTGGGAAAAAAAAAAAAACACTCATCTGTATCATGTCAGAATAAAATTGTTTTGAGTTGTACTATATGTTACCCATCTGTGTGTTTTAATCTGTTAAGCGTTGATGATAATATCTATTTTTTGTGTGTGCCTGTGATAAAGATCCCATACCACACTTTAATCTGTCCGTGAATGAGTCATCTAAATCCATCGCTGTCACTGTGGAGCCGGGAAAAGAAGTATTCGCCATATGGTGTTACAAAAAAAATTCACAACTCTGCAAGAGCGGAGGATGGGCTCCACGAATTCCTGTGAGCTTCAGTGGAACATTTATGTGCGCATGTATAGTTTTGTTTATGTGGGGGAAAAAAATGTAATGTATCTGTTTGTTCTGTTCAGATTGATCCATCTCAGAATCCAACAGCTCTTCTTAACGTCCCTTACCTGCTGCCCTGTGTCTGCGTGCAGGTAAGTCATACATCTTTTTTTTTATACAAGCAGAGTTATTATTTCTTCTTGCCTTTAATGTGTCTTGTCTGCATTGACAGGTATATTACACCCGTATGGATGCAAAGCGACATGAAAAGTGTCTGTTTCACAATCAAAGCATCCCAGGTGAGTGTGACAGATGATTCATGTCAGAGTCACATTGAAAATAAAATCATCTTGTAGGGACTTTTTCTTTACCATTATTGCGCAGCAAACAACTCAGATAGACATGATTCAGGAATATAACACAGGGGTTCCCCTTCATATATTGACCGATGTTCTATCAGAGGCTGTTTTAGTGTTTATCACAGTTCACTGACTGCCTGTGTCGAGACGGAAAACACGACTGGTCTGTGATTTAGAGATATTTAAAAGAAAATGACTAATCTAATGCAGCATACTGCAGCGTGGGATGTTATCTTACACCTGCAGACAGGCCTGATGAGGTAACTGGCCACCGCCAACCTCATTAAAGGCATTAAAGGAAGCACACAGAAAGTGGCCTTTATCACAGTGACCTGTGCCTTCAGGTGTCAGATGAGGTAAAATTAGAACTAACTATAGGCACAGACTTGCTCCTGTTTTGAAGCACAAATGTGCTGTCCATCTTAGATTTGGAGAAAGTTTTAAAATTGGTAGTTTTTAAAGGGTCAGTTCACAGAACATTACAAAAAGACGTGCTTAGTCGTCTCTAGCCGCGCCGATGCTTTAAGACACACAGGTGTAGGAAACTTTATTGTACTGACAGCGCTGAAAATGTCATTTGAAGACTTGTCTTTTCCGAAACAATGTTCCCGGATATTCAAACCGGTCTATTGCACCATTGTGTACGCTTCTCAAAGAAACTATTTCCCCTTTACTTTCACTGAAACTAAACAAATAGAGGCATTGTTTCTGGATAGGCATGTTGCCATTGAGGTTTTCAGATGTAATTTATTGTACCTGTAAATGAAACAAATCTAAATAAACGGTCTGATGTGGTTTTTTCGCTTTCTTGCCAAGAGTTAGATAAGATGAGCGATAGCAATCTCCTATCTGTACAATAGATTTAAGCCGGTAAACGTAGCACAAAGACTGGAAACAGGAGGAAACAGCTGAAATCAGCCTATCAGCACCTCTAAAACACAATGACGAGTGCTTTATGCCTTGTTTATTTAATTTGAATAAAAGCTGATGTGTAAAAATGACAAATCATGGTGTTTCAAGGTGTGCTGGAACTATTTATTCATCAAGAAGCAGTAACTTCCCAGAGTGTGGTCATCAATTGACAGACAACTCCAGAAAACTTACTTGACACACAGGTCGAGACTAACTGTTCCCATTTCAGCTTAGTCCACAAGCCGTCTCTAAACATGAGAGAATAAAAAGCCCTAATAGTAGTTGTCCTTCTTGTGTTGTTGTCTATTCTGATACAATATACTGTTTATGTTGGTAAAATCTAATCTTGTTGGTTTACCACAACCACGTGCCTGGATAGACCACATTCAGGCTGATATCATTGTTAATATCACCGTGCACTGCCTCTACAGATGTCACAGATGTTTGGCTCTCCTCTGAAGTGACACTATATGAGTCACATTTCATGTGGAAATCAAAGTGTCCAGCCAGCGACTTCAACGTCTCTGCCTCCCTCTGCTGGAAGCAGCACGAACACCTCTGCACACCTGTGCTCAACTCCACACTGAAGGGGGAGGGCAGGGGACAACTAGTGGTAAGTTTCGCTGCTGGTATCAGTGATAGATTGATTTCAAATGATTCAAACTTTCTTAGACACTCACTGTCTCTCCTCAACAGAAATATACCACATCTGCAGTGGACAAACACCCTCAGATGTGTGTGCAGGTAAGAGTTAAACGTATATGCTTGCATTAATAGAAGTCTAGTTGTCCACTTTTTAAGTTGCAGATTCACACGTTTGTGTTTCATCCTTGCAGTTTTCTCTACAAGGCGGCCGTAATATCTCTTGCCCCTTCATGGCTGGTGAGTCGAACAGGAGAACAAATAACAAGAGGGTTATTTTCCTGACAAGTCTCAATGTGACTCCCACGCTCCTTGTACTTCACAGATATGTCCTCATGGGAGGTGTCACTCGGACCGGGCATTCAGAGCGTCTTATTGTATCTCACCTCTATTGTATCAGCAAAGTTTTCAGCTCAGCTCTGTGTTCTCGATAAGAGCGGATGTACGCCCGTGGGGGAGGTCCACTCAATAACAGTGGTAAGCATGTGAGAGGAAATGGAGCCAAAAATAGAGAGGAAAAACTGGTCATTTTAATGTTAATGTGAGCAAATATGTGACTTCTTCTCATCCATTTTACAGAATGGAAATATGACAGACGCAAGGTTAAAAGTGCCTCTTCACTCTGTCGCCCAGAAGCCGTGTGTGCAGGTAAATTAAAATAACACAAACTTGTGGAAGACAGAGAGAGGTGTGTCTTTTACCTTTTCTCTCCAATCAATCTTCCAATCTGGTTTTCTGCAGGTGTGGCGGTCAGATCCGTCACTTCACGGTAGAAGAGTGCTGTGTCCGGACTGTGAGTGTATTCAAGATCGCACACGCATGGTATCTTTATTAAATTATGCATGACTGCAAACACCTTCTGTCTTTATACAGACACCCACAACCGGTACGGCATGTGTGCTGTGGCAGTGTTGATATTTGTGGCTATTGCTGCATTACTGGGAACTTTCATCCACCGTCTTACCAAGGGCGGAGCTGCAGGTTAGTTCAGTGCCTTCATGAAATGCCAGTAATTTCATTTACATTGTTTGTATCTTGTAGTGATTGCATGTCATGATCGCCACTATTTCCAGATTTTATTTAGTTTGCCGTTAGCCTGACGGCAGCTGTGCCCAATGAATCCTAAGGGAACTACTGAGATTCAGCCAACAAATAATAAATGTCTTTTCTCTTTTCCCAGGCTGGCTCTGTATCCAGAAGCCAGTGTTGCTGGTGTGTTCATCAGAGCAGTCAGCCCACGTCTCCGCCGTGTGTGCGTTAGCCTCAGTCCTGCAGGGGGAGCTAAGTGCCACGGTGCACATGGCTTTGTGGGCCCTAAGCTCACAAACGGAGGCTGATGCTGGCCCTGGAGTGGCAGATCTGGGTCCACTTCCGTGGCTGTACGGGCAGTGGGAAGCTGTGCGTAAGGCGCAAGGAAAAGTGCTGATTGTTTGGAGTCCTGAAGCCAAGAACACCTATGAAAAGTGGAGGGAGGAGAGGGCGACCGTGGATAAAGAGCAGAGAAAAAAGGGAGATTACAGCAAAACAACAGTGGAGGTAGAAGAGGATTTCAAAATGAATGGAAGAAGACTGGGAAAATGCAAAAATAAGAACACGGCAAGAAAAAAAGATTGTGATAAATTATGTGTTGATAAAGACTGGTACCCCCAGAGGGAGCCATCCACAGTGATAGCGCCGGTGTTCACGGCTGCTCTGGCCTGCCTAGAGGGAGCGCTTCAGGGGTGCAAAGGTCAAGGAGTGGCCCTTGTCTACTTCCAAGGCCTTTGCCACAGCAGGGACATCCCAAAGGACTTCAGGGGTGTCCCTCGGTACTGCTTACCGCAGGATTTCAGGGGTTTAATACAGGAGCTGGGAGGGATAAGACGGACAAAAACTGATCAGTTCAGCTGGCACTGCTGGCCCAGACTCCTGTCTAAAGTATTATCAATATGGCTGGCACGGCAGCTCGCCCAAAGACTACAAACACTGCTGCCTCAGACGCAAGGGAAGAAAACGCAAGGGCAGAGTGTCACATCATCACTGAAAATGATGTCAGATCAGACACAGGGCAGGCTCAAGTTGCCTCTGGCAGCCAACTCGGCCAGGAGGCCAGGAACGGCACAAGAGCACGAGCCTCTCCGCGGGTCACCATGGAGAGTGGTGAAACTTTAATCTCAGGTTTCACGTGTCTGACGGGGAACAGACTTTCGTCCAGCTGGAAACACGATACGCTGCACATGAGACACAGGAGCCGGTGTTCCATTGTGAGCACCTCGGTGCCAATCACTGTAAAAACTGTTTGTTAACTTGACGCCATCGTGTCAAAAATACCGCCAAGTTTTGCATATTAAAAAGAAAAATACTCTGTCCTATCTCCCGCATTTAGCCTCTGACAGAGGCCCCTTATGTTGCTTTCATGACTGAACCATAGTCAACACCTGTGTTATCTTTGCACATATAACCATTAGGAAAATCTGGTTGCAAATGATACCTCATTTTCTTTCGCGAGGGCAGTGAGTGGTGTGTGCACACATGACAAATTTTATGTGAACATTGTTTACAGGAACTCGCTAATTTGCATAGGATTTTCTAAACACAGATGTTGTGCTAAAGCTGTGAGAAGATTTCCAGGTGAAAAGAGGAAATGACTTGTCCTGAAGTGCGCTTGACTGTTTGACAGTTAACTCACGTGTTTGTGCGTGCAAGTGTTATACTTACTTTACTTATGTAAACAATTCAAACCCATTCTTAAATATTTGCACATGTACTACCCCCTAAGTATTTCAATGTTTTGTACGTTTCTTGTTGACTCAGATATTATTTGTTGTTACAATGTATATTAGCCTAAAACTCTTGGCATTATAACATTTTGTATGCTAAACAAAACAATATTCTTTTAATAAAAACTAAACTATTTTCTATTTGTGCATAGTACTTGTGATGACAAGAAACGACTGAGCATCTGCTTATATTTTTAATTTATTGTTACATTTTCTCACATCTGTTCATTCAAATGAGTTGATGGGGTGCTCAGACCTCCTTGACAGGATTAATAAGCAAGTAAAATGTCACAGACAGTACACACACACTACACACACACTCCAATAAGTTAATAATAGAGTAGTCATAAGATGGAAAGATGGATGCTCATACGGTATCAATTACATTTTAATAGTATAGAGTCAGGGATATCGTTGTCTGTTGATAGTTTTAAGACATATCTACCATTTCTGTTCTATGATGGAAAAAAACAAATACATTCAAGACCCACTAGGAATTTGCATTTGTTCTTTGCTGGATCTAAGGGTGACAGGCACACATGTGTTAAGGCTTTATAATGTTTTATCAGACAAGCGGGAATACAATTTGTAATCAGTGGACTTAACTGACCTCAATTTGAGAGAGGTTAATGATTGAACTGCACTCCAACCGAAAGTATTCAAAAGGCATCCTTTGTTTCAGTAACACCTGGGTGAAAAGAGGGTTTAGACTTAATATGTTCACTGAATAAATCACTGATTTATAATTTACAGTGTAAAAACGAGCAACGCTGCGAACATGGGCACATAGCTATAGCCTTGTTAAAAGTGCCTGATTAGTGACAGGCACCGTAAAGCTCAGTTTCATCGTTTTTATCGTTTTTTGTGCTGTAGTACCGAGTGAGACAACATGTCGTCTCAGACTAAATATTGTTCTTAGAGCAACACACGTAGGAAAACACTGAATTGGTTTGAATAAACAAGCTCAGTCGCTAAGGTTTAACTGCTCCAAATGAATTGAAATCATGGGTGACAGAACAGCAAATACACTGCAAACAAACAGCTCTGCAAGAAAAAAAGGAGGGCATATTATACAAGCAAATATTAACTCTGACTAGGTGAATCAATATTAATGTGACTTATGAAAGAAGAATCAAATCAAACTAATAACTGACAACAGGTCAGGTCAGGTCAGGTCAGGCTTACTTTAACAGTTTCCTTGTGTGTGTCCTCCTACATCCACCTTAGTGGTGACAAATTGTTAAAACATAACTGTAAACAAATAATATCTCAGAAATATCACATGCAGACAGTCTTCTTGTTAATTCACTATGAATATAATCCATAAAGATAATCTGTGCTTCCGTACAAACTTCACTTTTTAAGACTTTGTGTCTTCAGTTCTGCAGCAGCTTTATTTTAGTAGGAGAAAACAGTAGGAATGGTTTCAAAACATTTATAACTCCAACTAAAATAAGATGGCTCAGATAGCTGCTGAAACAAAGACCGACTCATAACATTGTTGATTTACACGTGTGTGTGTGTGTGTGTGTGTGTGAGAGAGAGAGAGAGAGAGAGAGAGAGTGTGTGTGTAATTTGAGCTGTTTTCTTTTGTCTTTTGTCTTTACCAAAGTATCTAACTGACTTTGTGCTTCCTGTTTGACAGGTGAGCGTTTGACACTGTTTGACACCTACATACCTCATAACTTTAAGGATGTTAAAATGTTTTTTAATTGATATTCTACATATGAAACAGACAAATACAACTCATCTAAACTAGGTCTGTTGTGTCCCCCACCCTGCTGCAGAAGCTCCACTTGCCAGATCCTCACATTCATTTACTAATACAACCAATAACATGCTGACTAACAGCCACTAGACTGTTGAACCTTACTATTTTAGATGCTTCTAAAGAAATGACACAAAAAGTGAAAGTATGAGGCGCTGCCCATTCCCGTCTCTCTCTCTCTCTCTCTCTCTCTCTCTCTCTCTCTCTCTCTCTCTCTCTCTCTGTGGGCTTATCATTAACAAATATGCTGTTTTCACAGGTGTTGTGGCAATAATCGGACTCTTCGTGTGCCTTAGGTCGCTCTTCCAAGTTAGTTCGTATTTATTTTGTGTTCTAATGCACGCTGAAGGATTTGCTACCCAGACAGAAAATTATGAGACGTGTTTTACTCCATCTCACCTGAACACGTGACACGCCCATCACCTCCGAGCTGCCTGCCTGTCACCGGGGGCGCGTGGAGCCAAAGAGGAGAGTCACAACAACTGACCGGTGTGGGACAAGTCATGGTCTCTAGTTTCTCTTCATTTCTCATTGATCTGAGGGCACAGGTCGTTTTGCTCTTTGTGTTTCGGATGACAGGAGGAGTCTAGTAGTCGTGGATCAGGAGACGCGCGCTCTTGAGGGACCCTCTGTGCCAGGCGCAGAGGAGCTCTCCAAGAAATGGCTTTCACGCTCCTGAGGGTGGCACGTGTTTCTCTTTTGTGGCTGCTGCACTTTTGGCTGCTCCTGACCACAAGAGCTCTGGAGATAGTTGACCTAACCGCGCCTGAACTCAGCTGTAGTGAGGTAAGACGACAGACTAACAGCATGGCACTCCTCTTATTAACTTAAGACATGATACTGTGAAGCCAAGCTGTGACACAGTGACTAAAATATTTCTGTCTTGTGTCTTCAGTTGGATTCTGCTAAATTATTTAATTAATGGTATTATGGTATTAAGGTGGTATTAAAATTAATGGTATAATGCAGAATGGAGCTAATTGTTACATGCAGAATAAGGAAACCTAGAGTGTAGGTTTAAGGTGGTCAGAGAGAGAGAGAGAGAGAGAGAGAGAGAGGTTAATTACAGTCCATTATTTATTCACTATTGTGCCCGAGAACGACACCTTACTCCACTGCTCCATCAAGGAAGAAGGAGTTGCTTTTGTTGAGTCATTTTCTTCTGAATTTTGCTTCTGAGCATCATGACAGGGCACGGTAGCACAAGTGCCAATGAAAACATTGCAAGGGACAAGAGTAAACATTACAAAGGACAGTGTGTTCATTGTTTGTTGTGGGACAGAATAATTATTACACTATTATATTCTATCAAACGCCTGTCAGTGTAACGTCACTCCAATGCAGTAGCTAACATTTAATCCACTTCCAGTAAAAATACGATAATAAATGCTAAACTCAAACTTTATTTATTCATGTATCATCTGGCAATGCAAACATGCAGCCCATGCAAAGTGTTTCACAGAGCAAGAAATAAAATCACAAATACACAACAAGAATTAGAATTTCGCAACATAGATTAACACATTATTACACACTAAAATTTGGTCATACAATGATAAAATGTTAGAATATATAAAAGTATAATAAAAACATTGCATAGACACAAACAAACAAACAAACAGGCAAGACAATAGACAGGCAGTCACTCCCAACAAAACAAACAGTACAGAAGAAAACAATACCACATATGATGCTCCATACACAAACTACCCCGAGGCATCAAATGTAACAGCTACATCCCAATCATAGTGATGTAATTAATAGTAATATGTAACGTCATTTTGATCAAACATTTCTTCTATTCTAATTTCTTTTTTTATTTTTAGTATATTTATGAAAATTGACTTTAATGATCACAAACTGGGGAAATTCACTTGCCACAGCAGCTCGTACACACTGGACGAGCTGCTGGATAAGAAATTACTCACATGTTAGAAATATATAGAAAAAAAGTAAAGCTGAAGAAAGTCAATAAGTCATGTTGATGTTGAAGAGTCTGACAGCTGTTGGAATGAGCGGTAGCGCTACGTTTTACATGGTGGGAGTAGCGGTAGTGCGTTACTGAAGGAGCTGTTCAAGGCTCCCAAGAAGAGCATCTCCTGAGGCTAGTTAGGATATTTACTTGTGTTACCTGAATACCTCTTCCTCCACTGTTAGGTTAGGTGATTGTTAAAATTTGATTCTCATCGGCAACTTTTCCTTCTTCAGGGTCTGACTGACTGCCGCGTGAGCTCAGGTATGCAGCATCATGATCAACACATATGCCAACACATACATCATGGTGATGACCTCACGCTTGAGTATGGCCACTGTTTGGCTAAAGCAGAAACAATCTTTCCGCAGCCTCCCTGTACAGTGCTGCGCTGCCCGATACAGATGATACAGTGAATGTTACACGTGTGAAGCTTAAAGCGATCCTGTGCTGTAAGGCCACACAAGACTGCGAACCGTGTCTGCAAATCATCATCGCAGTTCAAGGTTTGTCCTGAATCTTTTGTTTGTGATGTTGTCAGCTTTTGTAATGATGTTTGCTTCTGCAGGTGTTTTTTTTTTTTTTTTCCTGCATTCTGATCATAGTTGTTCGACTTTTCAACCAGTCAGGAGTGCAGAGCAGGTTTCTGAGCAATCTGGTGAACACAATGATGAAGAGGAATTCTTTAGCACGACTCAAATGCTACAAGGAAGTGGTCAGATGATGCTTCCCGAGCCAAGAGGTATAAAACCTAAAACACACAAAGTCATGCACATGACATACTTTATATACTTTTCTTCAGTTTAATCCTCTTCTCCTCGGTTTTCTGCGTTTCAGCTTTGTTGAAAGTGTGTCGCAGCTCACCGGGCTTCAACGTTTGTAAGACACTCCAGTTTAAAACAAGCACCTCCGGTTTACAGACGTCTCAACTGCCCACACACGAGGTAGATAATATCTGGCAGGTGTGAAGGAGTTACCTCACATTGTTGTTGTTTCAGTCAACTGTGTAACATAAAGTAGACCAAGAACTGGAAAATCTACGTACTTTACTTGAGTATATCCGTTTTATGTTACTTGTTATGTTACATATACTACCATCACTTTCTGTTGGCTTATCATTACATCACAACATATCGTGTTGTGGTAGTTATGGTAACAATCTGAATCTTGGTTGGTATTTATTTTGTGACCTAAATTACGGTGAATGATTTACCGATCAAAGAGAAAAGAGTTTTACTCTTAGACGCCCCTCACCTCCGAGCTGTCAGCACATTAAATTAAATTAAATCAGAACTAGTGGTTCTCAACAATTCAGCTCGTGACCCCTTCCAAAAAATAAACAGTGCTTGGTTGGTGCACTTTGACACTTCTCAGTTGTCAGCAGTTACATTAAAGAAATGTTTCTAAACTCTCTGATGGCTTCATTGAAATTAACTGTTTGAGACCCAAAGAGATGAAATTAAGAATGATATCACGAAAGATTAGAAAAAAGAAAACAAATTGTTGCAGCAAAACTTTGTTTTTTCTTCTTTTCTCACCAATCAATCATCTCATGACCTCTCACATTTATCTTGCAACTCTTGAGAGGGGCCCGAACCTGAGGTTAGGAACCGATGCACTAAACCACTAACCTTGCAAGGCAGCTGTACTCGCAAGATCACGAAATCTAAACGAGATAAACTATCTCCAACATGACCAGCGACAACATTAAAAATCTGCTTAGTCATTGTTACTTCAGCATTAAAAAAATAGGATTTAGAATATCACTCAAGGGGGAAATTTCTTTTACTTTTGATGCAATTATTCTTTCACTTTAACTTGTAATTATTTTTACATTGTTGTATTAGTACTTTTACTTACATAAAGTATTAGAGTACTTCTTCCACCATTGCTGGCCTCTCACTTGTGCTTGTGCTATTTAACCTAAATATATATTGTCTTTAAGCATGTTTGTTTTGTTTCTTTGTTCTTGAGTGATTTAAATACCTCAAGTTTACATTATGTATATGTCTCCCGTAAATGCAGCTGCTGTTGACAGAGAAAGTCACGTTCGGCGTTCCTGTTGTTGTCCTCGTCGACGCTCCGCCAAATGGAGCTCACCACATTCAAAACATCACAGTCCCGTCCTTAGAAGAGGGTGAGGATAAGTGTCGCAATATGAAGACACGCTGAACATGCCGATCACAAATGTCACTGAACATTCTCTCCCACCGCTTTCTTTCAGTTTGCTCCATGAAACTAGAACGGACTGTGAAGGAATGTGACGGTAAGAGATTGTTTAAAGCTGTCTGGCATCAGGAGCCGTTTGTCTACCTGTTTATCTAGTATAGCGTGTATTGTGTACACACTGAGGCACAAAGTGGCGCCAACAGTAGTTGTACACGCCTGTAAAATGCTAACACTCAGAAACGTTTTATAATTCATGCATCTCTGTCCCAGCCCCAAGAATCCGAGCTGTGACTGATCACAAGAAAAATGTGGTCCGCCTCAAGCTGATGAACACAGATGTCAGACAAAATAAAATCATGTGTCAGATGATGTGGAATGGAATACCTGGAGAAGTCCTTCCTTGGGTTAGTCGGTGCTAAACAATTCATATTCATCTGTTCTCTTAGTCTTAGAAAAACATATACTAAGCTTTTTTTTTTTTTTATCCTTTGCAGCCGAAAGGAAAGAGAGAAATTGTAATTTCCTCAAACGCTGTTGCACCATGCCTGTGCTTCCAGGTAGCTGACATTTTAATTGTAACTGACAAGAAGAAACATCTACAAAACATTTTTGGAAATACATTTTTTAATCTGTAAACTTGTTTTTGATTTCTAAATCTTTGATTACAGGTGTGGTGGAAGGGAAAGCCAGTTCGAAGAGAATCCTGCCCGTTCAAAGACCAGCAAGGTAAAAGTGAGTGTGCCAAGGTCAACGTGAAAACAACATCACTTTCTACCGTGAATGGTTTCACAACATAGCAATGTTTATTTTTGCAGAGGTGCTGGAAAGAATGCAGCACAACGTGTCTGTGTCTATGGCAGAGTGTCAGATAAGAGAGGGCGGCACAGGGCTGTGCTGGAATGTGACTGCCCCCTGCAGACTGCAGGCGGAGGTGTGGCTGTGCAAGAATGATCTGGCAGGAGGCCAGTGTGAAGAGGTGACGGGCTCCAGACAGTGGGTGGACAGCCACTCCAACCACTGGAGTGCAACACGCACTGGACACTGGGTAACAACATCATGAAAAACTTTGCTTCCTTTTCAGGCTGTCAAATCTTTAGAGGTCAAAAGTAACTGAGTAGATTTGCTCAGGTGCTGTAGTGCTACATTACTTCAGGGTTTTTACTTTATACTTGTATTGTACTACATTTCAGAGTATAATACCTATTTTCCACTTTTCATCTGCTGTAGGTTAAACTATCCAACAGTGTATAAACCAGTTAATCAGAAGCTCCACTTCAACCAGATACAAGAGCAAAATACATGAATACATCAGTATAACCCTTTTTCTGCTTAAAGATTACTTCTAATTACTTCTGATACTGAAGTGCATTCTGCTGCTGATGTAATATTTTGAATACACAACTTAGTTGTGTAACCCGCCACTGCACATCCTAACTGCAACCCCAGACCTAACGCTCACTCAAAAGGACCGCAGTAGTCTTACATGTTTGTAACATTTACTACAAGTTGCATATATTTCACATTATTGCTGATTACTTTCAAAACTAGAAAGGCACTCAGAGAACGCTGAGCTCCGCCAAGGTCGACAGTCAGGTGTTTTGTGTTGCATGCGAAGCGCTATGTCTGTATTACAGTTGATCTTTTAATGTTGAATGGAAGTGAAAAGTAATTTGTGTATCAGCTCCAGAATGTAATGGGTTCTTCCTTGGCCCATGCTACACCGTTCCATGAAAGTTTCATGAAAATTTGTTTGACAGTTTGTCCATAATCGCTCTGACAAACAACATATGTAACATAAAGAACAAACGCGTCACTAAAACAATGTTTACGCTACTACAATGTTTGCACTGCTACTAATGTTTCCAGGAACTACAGGCAAACATGTATGTTAGTTTAATGTGCTACATCTAGCCGGAGCAGTTCTTACTCTTTTGCAAGTTGATTTTTAAACTGTAACTGAAACCGATGACTCACATTCAACACTGACTGTGTTTACGTGGCGTTCATTTGCTGTAAAAAGTTAAATAATGACGAACCTTTCCATGAGTTCAGTCTAATTTCAGTGTAAACTTACAAGATCGTTTTATGACAGATTGTTTAATGATGAATATTCACTTCCTTCTTAATTTTCAGAAAACAGGAGAGTTCAATGTGTCGTCCCATCCTCTGCTTTGTGTTCAGGTACTCTCTCCCTTTGTGCTGACATATCAAATGTCACCTTATCGCATAATTGAAAACCTGTTTCACTACATTAACTGTTTGAATTTGTTTTTTAGATGAAGATACATGGGATGGAGTCATACTTAGAGCCACATTGTCCGTTTGCAAGTAAGCCTATTAAATATTATCCAGCTCCAGATTAAATGTGTTTAATGTTTAACTCTTATAAGCTAAAACAAGTGGCATGTTTTCATTAGAATGTGGTAGCTGAGCAATACAGTCTGTAAAACTTCATTAATTATTTATTTATGTTCCAGCATCTCGGTGGAGATGGAGTCTGCCACTTCTCATCGGATTACTACTTATGTGTGTGGCCGTACTCGGAGCCTACCTTATCCAAGGTGTCCTAAAAGGTCCGTTTTCTATTTGTAGGTTTTTGAATATTAATAGCACTTTAGCAGTACCTCACTGTTGACTTCTGTTTTTCTTTTAGGCTACATGTGGAGATGGTTGAAAGAAGAAGACGTTAAAGGTATGAGAGCCTGACATCTATATCATACACACACAATGTTACTCATACATTCATAGAGATGTATGGAAATATTGATGTTCTTGTGGTTAAATAGTTGTGATTGTAGTACTCCTTTATCCTTGAGCTAGTGTTACTGTCATCTGATGTCTTTATATCTCTTATCGTTTCTCATAGTATGAATATACTTAATAGTCCCATATTGTAGAAGGTGTTATATAAAAGCTGTGAAAGTATCAAATCACTCAATCCATGCCCACAGCTCATATTCAGAAACTGAACCTTTTAATGAGCTGTAAGGTTACAGCTATACAGCCACCGCCCCAGCAGGGCCAACCCAAACTGACCATCCGGGTGGACCAGCTGTAATCTGTTACCTGTGTTTAGCCTGGCCATGCAACAGCCAATCAGAAGGGAGGCTCATTAATATTAATGAGACAAAACACAACACAAAACGCCATTTTCTTGCTATAGTTTCAGAGAGAAGCATGAAAAAGGAGATGTAAAACTACACTGGGGTTGTTTTGGTGCTTAAAACCACAAATATGACAAATGAAATGTAAAATATGTTTGAATTAAAGGAGTAGTTCTACATACGTTTTGGGAAATACACTTCTGGTGGAGTGTTAGATGGAAAAGTTGAAGCAATCCTCATGTCTGTCTAGTAAATTTAGAGGTACAGCAAGCTACTGGTTAACTTAGCTTACCACAAAAAAGAGAAACAAATCCTCCTCTTGCCAGACAACCAACAGAGGGTGAAGCTACTGCTCCCAGCCAAGTAACAGTCTGGCACGTAAACCTGTAAGGTGACATTGTAATACACATTGTTTTTACATAGACTAAACAAACAAGATAGTGTTTAATTAACTATTGATTGAGCTAACGAATTAACTCCTGGCTGTATTACATTTAACTGACAAATATAGACAAACTAGATTAATATTGACACGGTATCAATCTTCTCATCTAACTCTGTGCCAGTAATTACATGTTTTATTTTTAATTCCGTTGAATTTAATCAAATGTTTTAATCTTCCTCTGTTTCAGGTGCAGTGGGTGGTGGTCATGTGGTGTTGCTGTACCCACGTGGTGATGACCAGGCTTTGCCAGAGTTAATGAGTCACCTGGGCACATCCCTCCAAGCTCTGGGCTTCACTGTGTCTTTAGACCTGTGGAACCAGGCCGAGCTCTGCGTTCTGGGTCCTGTCCCTTGGCTCCACTCGAGACTGAACCGACTGCAAAGACAGGGGGGCAAAGTGGTGCTGGTCCTAACCCAGGCTGCCTGGATAAGGGCCGAAGAATGGGGAGCTGGGAGCTGGGAGAGAAACTCTTCCAAGGAGATGAACAGAGAGGGAGAGGAGGCAGGCAAAAGCTACGGTGCCTCTTCTCCCTGTGTAGATGTTTTCACTGCTTCATTAAGCTGTATTCTAGCAGACTACTTACAGGGCCGTGCTGGTGAGCGGTTTATGTTGGTGCAGTTTGAATCACTTCCACCAGAGCCTCCAGGTGGCTTCCGGCCGCTGCCAGAACTTTTTCGTGGCCTTCATTTGTACAGCCTCCCCTCCCAGAGCCTGGGTTTTCTGACTGAACTGGCCGGGGCTCGGCAAATGGCTACTGCATCGGCCAGACGAAAAAGAGCAGGGGGGCTCAGGATGGCTTCCCGAGCTTTAGCACGAGGGCTGTCAGGGTTCACAGCAGGAACTTCTGTATTACGCCTTGCGGGAGTGCCCCAGAGTTGCGTTGGGGCCGGAGCTGAAGACTCTGGGGAAACCATGCCCTTGCAGCCGTGTCTTGTTACACCCCCCTCCAGCCCTGACACAAGCCCCAAGGCTAGTGAAATGGACTGGGTCTGACGGCAGGAGAGGAGAGCACGTCACCAAGCTTCATATTTGAGATGAGTTGACTCTGGGACATGTTCAGACAAATCAAAGCATTTGCTGGTCTAAACATCTTTATGTTTCTAGCAACCTTTTCGAATAAAAGCCGGGGTGTTATAGCTTGAGCTCTTTCTGCTCTAGATACATAAAAGTGCACAACATTAAAACCTCAATATTTCTGAAGGGTTAATTCAAGGAAAAAAATACACCAATTAACACAAAGTGGTCTGTGGTGAATGTATCTGACTACATTGTTTATTTAAGCCGTTTTTTTTTTTTCATTCTTAAACAAAGCCATTGTGTGTGTGTTTGACATAATTACTAGTATTTGATATACTACATGTACGTGTATTGCATATTACAGCCCTGAGAGACGTGAAGGAAAACACAAAAACAAAACAAAAGTAAGCTACTTCTCTGAGGTTATACACACAAGTACATCCAAATACTTTTTATTTGAGTTTTTATACTGTGTCATTACAAAAGATCAGATGTGCGCTTGCATTTGTTAAACATGCAGAAATTAATCTCTGAAATGTGGATATATTCAGTAAAAAAAACCCCAAAAAAGCTATTTATCATCAAGTTACATCCTGCTATTACAGCACTGTTTTTCTAAATTATCTGTGTGTAATTCTGTGCCTTGTACCTTCATTTTACATCTGTCTAAATGCATCTAAAGCAGGGCTCTTCAACCTTTTTGAACACGGACCACCACACGTAATTAATATTTTGAAATGTGTTACATTTTAAGGCTGGCCTAAAATAACTTTTATATTTACTTTATTCAACTTTTATTTCACCGTGTTAACCTATTTATATACTGGGTTGTTAGACTATATGTGTTTATGATTGATTAAAAAGTTGCATGATTATTGTTGGTTATTAAATGCCAAGAGCTGTGCATCTTTGGACATCCGACTGGAGTGCAAATGCCTCTGCTGTTCATCATCTGCACCCTCACGGTCACCATTATTTTGGTGAAAATTGTCAATTATTATGACATTTTATGGACATTATATGTTGTTTACATGGCTTGATGAATATGATGCATCTGTATTCAGCGTGCCATCACTGACAGATGGGACTGCCTGTTTAAAATAAGGATGTTAAATGATTGGCTGATGAATTAAATCCCAGCTGGTTTGGGCGGTGCCATCTCCTGTGTGGCTCAGCTGCGTGGACAACAGAGAACCAACTGGAAGCCGTTCATTGATTCAGCCCGGCAGAGCAACATTAGCACTACTGTGAGCACTTCTCAGCTTTAGAGAGCTGGCTAGTCATTGCTGTGCTGCTCACTAACTTATATATAGATATATATATAAAAAAAGACACACTTGAAGCTTTTAATAGTGTGTGTCCAAAATGTGAAACCTGCACTGCCTGCACTGCGTGAATCAGACAATCATCAGTGAGTGCAGAGAGGTGCAGCGGACGTGTTGTCGTTTCAACAAGGAGGTAAGTCCAGAAAGAAAGCGATATGAACAGGTCGGCTAGCTTGATCTCCACATAAAATATTCACTTTGACGTTAACTATCGTTAAAGGAGGCTGGAGTTCACCTCAAAGATAAGCGAGGGGGGGGAGAGAGAGACTGTGATACACACACGTTAGCTCTGGCTAACAGCTAAATGTTGACCTTAGCCAGCTGCTAGTTTCGAGTGGTGCTGATGCTGAGCTAGCTCAGCTAGGCTAAGCTATGCTAACGGTGAAAGATGAGCAGCGGCAGGGTTTTTAACCTGACAAGACTGAATTAATATTACATTTGGAGGTCCGTCCTTCACGTGTATGGCACTCTGCTTAATCTTAACCCAAATTATGATAAATATGTATTAAAATAATAATGCATTTGACGTGAGTGTGAACTAAATAACAGGACAGTAATGGTGAAATCCAGCAACTCTGACACTGTCCCACTGTTTCATGCCAGTATATATTGTATCATTATAGTTTCATTACTCAATCATGATCTCATTACTCATAGACAATGTGCACATGCTGTGCATACTCTATATACTGTCATATCTACCTCATGTACATAATACAACCTGCTATAGATAGATGGATAGATAGATACTTTATTGATACAGAGGGAAATTCAGGCATCCAGTAGCAGCATGAGACAGTAAACATACATTAAAATTAAACCTATAAAGGTGCATTTGACTTTAAATTAAACCTGTGCAAAGATACAAATAGAAAACTATGTAAAATGTAAAAAGAAATGCATTTTCTTAATAAAATAAGTAAACAAATGGAGATAGAAATAGAGATTAAAAACTATACACACTTAAATGAGACTGTATAAAGTGAATGACATCTCTAAGGAAACATGATGGTTAAAGCTTATGTGGTTGGAGAGAGTCGGTGTCTTTTATTCGAATCAGTAGAAACCAAAGCCTGAGGTGGTCTGCACAACATCTGTCACAGATGGAGGTTTACCCATTGTCCAGTGGTTGTAGATGTTGGGTGTACAACCCTTACCCTTCTTACATGGTCACCTAAAATGATCTGCTGCTGACCGTTTGTTCTGTCCAGATAAGGGTCATTTCTATTAATAGTTTATCTTTGTGCAACTTTGGGGCAAGGTGCGCGGTCAACATCATGCCACCACACACAAATAAAATCATAATTCAAAGTATCATTTAACATGGATAAAAATGAGGTAATGTTATTCTTGTTAGATAGCCACATTGAAGTCTACCAACTAGCAGAGTATTTGGTACTTGCTGTGATGATCACTTGAGAGGTGTTTAAACCTAAACTTTGTTTTCTGACATACATTACTGTGCTTTTCTGAAGGATCATGTGGTGGACCTGGCCGTTCCTGCCTGCTCTGGTGCTTCTCTCAGAGCTCTCTGTGGTGAAAGTCCAGACTGCGCCATGCCAGACCTGCCGAAAACTCACAGAAAGTTTCATTAAGGTACTGCAGTTAAGTCAGTCAAGCTTCAGTTCATGTTTGTCTCCTTGAGCTAAGTTTTTCTAATATTCCTGAGTCTTTTTTAGGGCTTGGAGAAAACAGCCAACAAGAACTTTGGAGGAGGTAACACTGCCTGGGAAGAAGAAAAGCTGGCTAAGTATGCACGCAGGTACGAAAGAGTTTTAACTAAGTTTCTTTGGTCAATCTGCACTCGTTAAATGCCAAAAAAGAAAAGACTAACAGATGATGCTAATTATCTTGTTGTTAGAATCATCCTGAATCATGTGATTCAATGTCCTCTGTCTTCTTTGCATGATATTTTGTAATAATGTGTGAATGATTACACAAGATCATCTATTTTTAAGTGCTGAGGGGAGTGAAACCTCTCAGTGGACCAGAGCAATGCTCCACTATTCTTTGGGGGTGGGGTGGAGGTGGGATAACATCTGTTCTGTTATTCTACTTTGGTCTTTCATCTCTAAACGCTGGCCTCTTGTTTCAGTGAGACTCGCCTCCTCGAGATAGTAGAAGGTGCCTGTGAGAAAACAGATTTTGAATGTAACCAGCTGCTGGAGCAGATAGAGGACCAAGTGGAGACATGGTGGTTCCACAGGTAAATGTGATATGATCATTATGTAGTCGAATACTTTTTTTGTCCTGTGTTTTTATCCCACATTTATTTATTACCATGCAGTTTTAATTCCATAATTGACATCAGGGTTTGAAATTAAGGATGTCCTGTTGTCCTGGGGACAACAAAAATAGCATCTGGGACACAAAGATATACCGCCTAGGACAGCAGAGAAATGTATCGGTTCAAATGAAATAACGTTGGTGTGCCATGGAATATATACCAGTTTGTGAGTTGTTTTTTCAGACCCTCTTAGTGACTTTATTTCTAAAAACTAGTGACAAATTAAGTGACTTATTTAGACAATGGGAGAGTTGAAAATGGAATTCAGGACAGTTGCAAGACACCGAGGGGGAAAAAGAAGTTAATTTTGAGCCCTGACTGACATGATGTATGTGTTACTGCAGGCAGCAGGAAGCACCGGACTTGTTCGAGTGGCTGTGCATAGAGGAGCTGCGGCTCTGCTGTCCTCCTGGACGCTTTGGACCTGACTGCAAAGGTGTGAAAATCATTAAATAGAAGCTTCCTGATCTCAGTATAAAAAAAACCTTACCATGCCATACCTCATTTATCCTAATTTGTCCCAAGTGAAGAATATGAAAAAATTACCATGCAAATTCCAGAGCACCACTAACAGCATTTATTTCTAATATAGAGTGCCCATCTGGCCCTGGTGGTGTGTGTGGAGGTCTGGGCCGCTGCGAGGGCGAGGGAACTCGCCTTGGAGACGGAGAATGCGTCTGTGATCCTGGATACTCGGGCCGTCTGTGCCAGAGCTGTGCTGACGGCTACTTCAGAGAGAAGAGTTCCAATGACAGCATAGGAGCCTGTGCAGGTGCATCAGAACCACCCAGTTATTTGCATCCTCTACATGGATTAAATTCTGTTCGAGGTCACATAAAATTAACCTTCTCACCTTGTCTCCTTGTCTTTCATCCTTTGTAGCCTGCTACCACTCATGTAAGAAATGCTTAGGGCCACAGGACTATAAATGCCTTGACTGCAAACCCGGCTGGATGCTTCATGACAACAAGTGCGTGGGTAAGTGTTGCTTTAGAGGTCATGCTGTAACATTTCATTGACTCTGTGCCAGTTTTCTGGATGTGTGTTGTTTGACCACCCTTGTTTGTCTCTTAGACATTGACGAGTGCGGTACAGAGCTCGCTCGTTGTCCCTCTAACACCTACTGTCACAACACAGACGGATCGTATGAATGCAGAGGTAAGCTCTCCTGTGTAGCCACTGTTTAAAGTTACTAGTGTCCGGTGACTTTGTTGTACCTAATGACAGCTCCTGATAGATTGTACCTAATTACCTAGTTCCTGATGATAACAGTGTTTTTAAAAAAAAAGAAGAAATATATATGTTGTAAATAATACACATAAGATAATATCATGTAAAACTGTTCAGGGCCTTTTATGTTTTAGTACATTTATGGTTACAAACAAACTCTCCTTCACCCTACACTCATATTTTGAGTTTTGAGTGTATTGATAGAGACATGACACAGTTAAAGTGAATTGACAACTTATAACTTGACTTATAATTGACAAAATTAGTTTTATTACGTTTTTTTTAAAGAATATCATGAACTCTTTTGGCCATAAGAATTGTGTGGTGAAAATCTGATATCATGCCAGCCCTAATACTGAAGTCCACGTTCCTCAAGAAGTGTGAAAAGTGGCAGGCTTTTAGTTTCATTTGCAGAATTGTGAAATCATACCAAAAACTCTATTGTATCTCATCACAAGTGATTTTTGGCTGCCGGTTATTTTCATGGACAGTTTTGTCTGTAAAATGTCATCTCCAGGCTGTGACCAGGCGTGTGTGGGCTGCATGGGTAGTGGTCCTGCCCGCTGTAAGAAATGTTCACGTGGCTACAGATTGAAAGGAGCAAAGTGTCTCGGTAAGCAGATACCACTTATTTACTGCATTTCTAGGCCATCTTTTCTCTGATTTCCTTTTAAACCCTTTTTTTTTTGTTGCTTCCTTGTGCAGATATAGATGAATGTAGCGAACGTGCAATAGCGTGCCCTGGACTCAATGAGGCTTGCATCAATGAGGAGGGCTCCTTCCACTGTGACTGTGCTGATGGATTCATTAGAAGAGATAGCATTTGTGTTGAGAATAAGCCTCCTGGTAAGTTGTCAATAGCAGTAAATCTGCAAACATACATTTCTGACAGCTTTTCAGATATGTTAACTTTTTTTTTCCTCCACCTCCTCAGCTGGGCCAGAGAAGGGGCTGTTTGATGACATAACAGATGAGGAGGTCCTTGTGTTGCAGCAGATGTTCTTTGGTGTTGTAATCTGTGCCCTAGCCACGCTCGCCGCCAAGGGGGACATGGTTTTTACAGCAATTTTCATCGGAGGTGTGGCTGCTATGGCCGGATACTGGCTGACAGAAAAGGGAGACTACATGCTGGATGGATTTCTGAAGGGACGTTAGACCACGACTTGAGAAAAAAACCTTGGAATACCAGCCAGTTAAGGTGAATGAGACTCAACCGGGGGCAGGAAACTATCCCTACAATGCTAGGCTTTCAGGGATTTATTTGGGATTCGGGAGTTACTTGAAAGGGCTTGGGGTTCGTTTATGTTTATGAATAAGATAATGCAGGAAAAAGTGAGAACTCGAAGGCTATGAAGCCGTGAACCTTGAAGAGGAATAACAAAGCAACACTGCACTGAAATAAAGGAACTGAACTTTATCCCTTACCCCAACTTTGTTGGGAACGAGGGTGACATGAAGACCACTACTGATTGTTAAAATCTATTATGCATTTGGATGTCTGGCCTCGATGTTGCTCAAGAAATGATGTCGTTTTCTTCCACACAATCAAAACCTCCTGTTCTCACCTCCGTCATGTTTGTCATTAGATGTTTTTCCCCATACACTGAATGGTAGGAAAGGTTTGGCTGTGCCAGATTACTGCAACAGCTAAGCTTCTCATACTGGGCATGGGATTTAAATAAGGGAGTTTTAGCAATCACACTAAAAAGAAAGCTCATGGAAACTCTGGGATATTTCCATTATGAACCACTGGTTATTTAGGTTCACAGAATGACTTTTTACCTCCATACTGAATGATTCTTTTTAGTAATGCATGAAAATAGGATTTGAAATGAAAGGTACTACACTGTATGTATTAATTTATTGTCTTACTTTGGCATGGAGGACTGACTTCAACCGCTGCTGGATCACAAACATTACTGCTACTGACCACTTAACGAGTGTGTGGGGGAATGTGCTTAGATAAATACCAGCGCTATTCTGGATGATTAAAGCCATTCTCTGTTGCCTTTTTAATTTATTTTGAAAGCAATATTTATTGGGAAGATGTTTATCATATTTTGCTCTTGACATTTCCTGTGTATGTGTGTATATGGTTGTGTGCATTTTTTTTTTTTTAAATCTGTTCAAATGTTATTTTGCAGATACAGTAGCATCATGTTAGAAAGCCACTGACATATCACTTTTTACCCGTCCATCTGATTTATCTTTGGTTTTAGTAGTGTGGCGAAAGTTCTCAAGTCATTACTCATAAATGTTTGCTTTACAATAAAAAGTCTGTCACTCTGTCACATGTTTTTTTTTTAATTTTTTTATCAGATTTGTTCAATTTTATGTTGTCATGCTGACTCTGCTCTTTACATAAACACAATGAGGAAAAACATCTCAGCTTGCAGGAAATACATTTCTGCTCTGTTGAATCGTAATTACAGGACATGCAGGAAGTCAATGACAAGGAAATTCAAAGGGAAACTCTTTTAAGTCTGTACACGGTCCTCGTAAGTGGAACAATGTGCAAAGTCATTCCTTTGCGTGTACTTTGATTTTAACAAATATTGTTTGGGGTGGAGGTTTTGCAGCTTGCTCCTCCTCTTTGCTTTCAGCTACAGTAGCCACTACTAGCATACCAAACCTGAAACCTTCCACAGAGATGTTGGCAGGAAAGTTACATTGTGAGAAATGTAGGCAAGAGGGCATGGAATTAAAATAATGAGCTATTTCTGGTTGTGCTGCATCATTTGATACTTTTTAAAAAGAACTGTCAGTCATGACAGTGCTAAAGGGCTGCAATGCTAAAATGTAGTCCTGAATTTGTGGACACAGCAGCATACAAGAGAACCTTTATAAATGAAGACTGGAAATAAACCAGCATTCCTGTAAACTGAAGAAAAGTGAAGAGCATCATTTGGTTCTTCCCAGTTCAAAAAATTCTAGAAATATCCCTGTAAAGTTCCTTCAATGCCTATCCCAGCACTAATTACATACACTACATACGTCATGTTCCATCTTCATGCATGCCAAAGTGCTACAGCGAGGCCTGACTTTTAAATTTTGACTCTGGATGTTGAGATTCAACCTATTTCAGTGTTCCACTCCAGTTAATGGGGTTGAGGCACAGCAGCTCTCTCTCCTTCATGGCCTCCTGGGAGCGCGTTAGTGCTCTGTCCCTCCAGCTCTGCTCCATTAGCTGCACACAGACAGAGAAGAAAGACCTCAAACACTCCCTCATATTGTAACCTGAGAACATGCAGCATGCTGAAGCATTTTTAGGACACCATTGTATGCGGAGTAAACATAAAAGCAGAGAATGCATAATGCATGTACTATACCCTCTTGTTCTCGTCTCTGTAAGCTGTCATTGCTTTGCTGTGCTGGATCCTTTGCTCTCTGTCACTGGACAGGGCCAGGCGGTCCACCTTTTGGACATATTCTGCTTCTTTCACTTTACAGGCCAGCTGCAGCTTCAGTGCTACACATTTCTCCTCCATCTGCCTCTTTAATTGTTCTCGCAACTCCTTCCTACAGGAAAGAGAACAACTTTCTCACTCTTTGTCACCAATGAATGATAAGATCCTCAATGGAAAGCAATTTAAAAGGATAGGAGGTGAGGTAAATGTGTTCATTGTATTACCTGTACTCTTCTCTCTCAGTGGTGGTTCCATAAAAGGGTTTTCGCCACACTTGATGATACCTAACACATCGACCAACTACAAGTCAATGACTCTCCAGAGTAAAGATGGTAATAACATCAGTAATTCTCAGTACATATAAAAAATGTACAATTTATAAAAACACAAATCAATTACATTGTGAATGGTGAGGTACTTCTACCTGCAATGCTCTCTCCTCTGCAAGATTAGTGCCCTCTGGTGGTTGTGGTGGTGAACAGCTGGCGTCTCCAGACTGACGGTGCGTTTATGGACCATAGGTGGATGTAAAGGGTTCAGTCTTGGAATAATCTAAGGAGCAGATATATGCATTTTTTTTATGGCAAAGACTATCAACACTAGAAGAGTCAGACAATACATCAAATTTCAGTGAATCTCTGCTCACCTGAGTGCTCGTCCTTAGCCGTGCAGAGTCTGAGATGATGGGGAACGTCATGGGAGTGACCATCATGCAGCGACTCTGCCGGACGGGAGTGGTGTCGCGAGGAATACACACTGGTGTGGAAGCTATAGTGATGGCTGCTGTGGTAATGGAGAATCACAGCACATGTTTATTGGTGGCACTAAAATAGACATCAAATGGGAAAAAGAAAAAAGTTTTCTTACGTAGTTTCATTTTGTAGTTCAGGTTCTTCTGTTCGCCCACCATACAAGTCCAATCTTTGTAGAATGACACTTTCCAAAGTGTCAAATCCTACACGATTTAATTTTCTTCTTTATGCTGCAGTTTTCTTAGCAATAAATCATAACACCAGTTTAAACAAAAGATTAATGTGCTGCTACTAGTTAGAGATTAAACCGTGACATGCCTGTGCATTCACTGAGTGTTTTGCGGTGGCAACAGTTGCCTTGGGAATCGGGTTACTCCCCATCAAAAGAAAGCTGCTGCATGGAGTGTAAGGCCATGCATCAGTGGAGTCAAAAAGAAAGATTATTAGCCTGTGACAATGGACTACCCAAATACAGTCAGAAGATATCTTCAGACGGCGCAGGAAAACCAGTCAGACGGAATGAATAATGCACTCATGAATCATTTAAACCTTGGAATCATTTAAAACATTTTATTAAACATTGAGTAAAACTTTTTCAACATCTGGAGAGTGTCTCTGCATAATTTAAAGCAATTAGATTTAACTTTGCAAGTTCATCATAATACTAATGCTTAGATAACGGCAGCGTTATAACTGATTTTCTTGTCTGAGCCAAGAAATCTTCCTTGTAGTTCTTTTGTACTTTCAGATTCCGAGTGTTTCATGGTTCTCCCACAGCCAGGCGTGGTATTTGTTTAATTTGTGATCTTGAGGTGTCACCTTTGATAAAAGAAGACCAGATTTTGTGTTAATTACTATTACAAAACCAATGTAATCTACTGAAAGCAAAACAGTTTTAGATGACACTCACCTGTCTCCACTCTTCCACACAGAAGATCCTGTAGGAGTCGTTTCCATACTTCCCGATACCATGCAGCTCGATGGGGTAACGCCACTGTTTTGTTAGATATTCATCTACGCAGGGGAAAACAGATGGTTGCATGAGTGCACAAACGTACTGCTTGCTTACACACAAGTGTATGCTGTAATCGATCACAAACAGTGGACATCATTCACCTGAGAAGCGGATGAGTGTTTTGGCTCTAAGCTCATACAGGCCCAGGGGCATCATAAGCTCAGACATGGGCTTCCAGTCAGCCTCCCGGGTCACCTGTGCAGACGGGTATCGCTCAAAGAACTGCCACAGTATTGGTATGGCCATCTTACCTGGAGTATTATAAGACAAATGTTAGATTTGAGTGCTGGTTGCTACAATATTGTTGCAATGCAGTGTGCATGTTCGATCCTACCGCTTGTCTTATTCAGAAAAATGGTGGCCACCAGGAGCTTCCAGGGGTCGTGGAAAAGGGTTTCCTGTACGAGGTTGTAGGGTGAGCGGGGGGGTGTCCACTTCTTGAAGACCTTCCTCCTGGGTGGGCTCAGGACTGTGTTCAGACAGTGTACATGGTATAGGTATACTTTAAGTCCCACACAAGTTTTCTCGGTTTCTTGTATTAAATAAACCAGTTTAACATTACCATCTTTGCCAAGTTTCCTGCTGAAATAAGGGCTTGTTTTCCGTTTGTCTTCCATGCTCTTAGGCTCTAGGTAGACAAGAAATATTTATGTATATTTAATATTCAAGAGGACCTGCAAGCAATGAAAAAATGCTCTAAAAAAACACTTGAAAAGAACAGTTCCTTACAACCTTACCAAGAAAGGAGAAATTAAAATTGGAGTTCAAGCACAGTTAGTGAATAGTTCAAATGTAAGTTAAGTAACTATAAGAAGTATGTGTTTTATGTCCTTAAAAAAGTATTCTACTTGTTACAAATCATTTCACGGGCCACACCAAGTGTTTTACTTGAATCCTGATCCTGCCTCATCCAACATATAGATTCAAAAAAGTATGAGAGCTCTATGAAGTGTGACCACATATTTTATGAGACTCATCACGAGTGGGTTCACATGCAAGATCTTCTGTAAAAATTGACATTTTACCCCAACTGATGGAGACGTACACCGACCATCCACTTCATTAGGTACGCTTCAATCCAATGTGATCCAATACAACAACTCTGCAACTGCATCATATTCATTATATTACATCACATTCATATTTTGGACAACCCATTTAAATACATTTATATAAACAACAACAGCATCCACTAAGCTCTTTATAATAAACATAAAGTAATACTTCTCAGTGTCAACAAAAACTAAGAAATTCAGCTTCATAAAAGTAGAATTTATGGCAGAGTTGTTGTATTGAATCACACTGGATTGTGTAGTACATTGTACATAATGGAGTTGTCTGTCGGTGTATCTCCATCTGATTTTTCTCCTTTTTCTTTCATTTTTCGTTGTGTTGAATTTGTATGTATTTATAACTAGAAAAATGCGAAGGCAGCTGGAAAACAGGTTAAAATGTGATATTGTACTGTACTGTATAATATGCTGATTTTTATGTGCCAAACTAAAGTAAAAAAAAAAAAGCAAAGCAGATGCAGAGAAAATTAACTTAACTGCTGCTTCTACAAGCTGTCAGAAAGTGAAGATCATACTTACTATTCTGGGATTCTCTCACTCTTGTGCAGCCCCCACTAGTGATGTCAGGTAATAACACCTCCTCTTCCACAGTCTCCTGCTCAGAATTAGGCTTGTTGTCACCTTTTCTGCGAATCTGTATCTCATCTCTGTCGCGTTCATCCTCACCCTCGTTCTCGCTCTCAGTGGCAGGTTCAACATTCAGACTCGGGACTGCGGGCTGTGAGTCTGCTTGTGTGTGCTTGTGAACAATTAAAGTCTTTGGTTGGTTACTGGTAGGAGCCAGTCTGAGGAGCTTCTCTCTCAGCAGACCCACCCTCTGGGGGCTCTTCTGCACTGTGGCATCATCCACTGTGGGTGAAGGTGCACCTTGTATTTCTCCTACATGTGGGATCTCTTCTAGTGCAATGTCAGTGTTAATATGGTTAGCATCTTCTGGATGCTTGATATTTTTCTTTCTGAGGGTGCAGGAGGCTCTTTTAGATTTATTTGGAGGTGGATCCAGTATTCCTGTTGCATCCTCCTGCTGTCCATCTGCATGTTTTTTCTTTCTTTCCCTCCGTTTCACTTGTGAGGGAGTGACGACATCATCGCCTTTGGATGCAGTGAAATCAAAAAGGTTTATGTCCAAACCACCTTCTCCATTTTTTAGAAGGAAAGTTTGCAGGGACGCTCTTGACCGGAACTTCAGCCCTTGGGGACTTAAACAGAAAGATCAGTCAGACACTGATCTCAATGCATCGGCAAAACACTAAGCCATGATGCAAGGTATGATTACAAGAAAACACTCGAATCACCTTATAATGTAGACATCCAGTTTCCCTGCAGTCTTGCCTGTTTTTCTCATCCTCACCTCTCTGATCCAGCCAGAGGGCATTGTGCAAGTGTGGCACGAATCATCCTCGTCCTTGCAACCTTGGTTAATTATGTCTCCAGTGGCCTCAAGTTGGACATCACAGCTTGTTGTGGGGAGCATTTTGAAAGGCGTGGAGACAGTTGTTGTGGAGTCTGGAGTTACTCTCACATCTGTGTCATCTTTATCTAAAACACAACAACACATGCATGAGATCTCTCCACTGAACACCAAACATATCATGGACAGCGTGTGCTGACATTAGCAGCAAAGCACAAACATGTTAATATAACAGTAAAATATATATATATATAACATACATGAATCCTGCTTTCTTAGAGGTGGGCAATGGCTGAAATCAGCGCTCTACTTCCCGGGTACTTTCTGCTGTGAACACCGGAGGACTGGACGTGTAGTTTTGGCGGACACAACAGGAAACGAGCAGCGGGCAAATCCGCGCATGCGCAGTGAGAATAACGAAAACGGAGCTTAGTATGAAAAACCGAGTGAAGAAGCTACAAACAACCTGTGGATAAAAAAAAACCTATCGGTCCTATTTAACGTTGAAGAGTGGAAATGAGAGCCGTATTATCATGGAAGGAAACAGTCAGTGAACAATGGTGAGAGTCTACGTGTTTATGTTTACGCTGCCAAACCGAGGCCCGACGCTGGGATGTAACGCTAAGGTGGTTAGCAACGGCGGTTGCTATGTAAACTAGTTAGTGCTAGCCCAGCTAGCATTGAAGTTAGCACCACGATTCGTTTGTGGTTCATTAATGACAGAGATGCTAAATTTGTCTTGTATCGAAGATGTCATGCAAGATATCTGTCTTGCTGACAGCGAAGCATGCCGCATTTCTTTTGGAGCACGATGTAACTTTATATGTTATGAGCTAATGTCAGTGTTAAGCTAGCTAACTGTCGTTAACAGCCAGATTTTGGCACATTTAGACACATTATTGAGGTATTAAAAGGGCTACAACCAAGACAACGATTAACACTACTTTTATTGGAGGGGTTTCCTGTAGTTTTGGGTCTTTTACTTTTAGTTTTTTGGAAAATCATTCAATCAGAATCAGGTTTATTGCCAAGTAGGTTTCAGGATTTTGGCTCAGTGTTTTTAGTACATAACAAACCTTAAGTAAAAATCAGGTATTAAAAATATATACATATTTTAAAATGAAAATGAAAAGTTTGTGCAGGAATATACAAAGTGTTTACCAGGTAATGTGCAAAGATTTAGTATGCATAATATTCCAAATCCATCCATTTACTGTATGTCAGCTGACTTAGGGCAAGAGATGGGCTACACCCTGGACAAGTCACCAGACTAACAACCATTCACGCTCACACTATATTTATAATGTGCAAGATATTGATCAAGACAAGAAACCAAAAGATGTTGAATAAAAGGTGTACGTTAAAGTAACGCATAGAGTCAGTAGATCCTATGTTCATACTGCTGTTTTCAAAATTAAGAAATGTTGCTTGTTTTGTCCAATTCATTTTTTTCCATATCCAAAGATCTTCAATTTATAGCTATAAAAAAAGTAAAAAGCAACAAATCCTCACATTTGAGTGAACATTTGTATATTTCCATTAAAAAAGGACCTGAGAAGTGACCATTAATTGGATAACCATTTCACCATTATTATCTCTTGCAGTGTTTATGATCTTGCCTTCAAGCCGGATGGCAGCCAGCTCATCATTGCTGCGGGACTTCGTGTCCTGGTAAGGTTTTCCTGTTTGCTTTGGCCAAGGCACATATCTAAATAATACATACATTACAATAATTATTACTAGATTTTAATGTATTGTTTTTTGTTTCAGGTGTATGACACAGCAGATGGAGTTCTTATCATGCCTTTAAAGGGACACAAAGACATAGTGTATTGTGTTGCCTACGCTAAAGATGGTACTCGACTGACTTTTCATTTGTACACCACATTTTCCTGCATTAGTCATCTTTGTTATTATAATAACTGCTGCATTCATCCACAGGTAAAAGGTTTGCCTCGGGGTCAGCAGACAAAAGCATCATCATCTGGACGTCTAAACTGGAGGGTATTTTAAAATACACGTAAGTGTCACTTTGCTCATCTCTTTAGTATTAAGACATCCTCTGCCTTGTGTGTCCCTCCATCTATATTTGTTTTCTTTTCTGTGTTTACCTGTAGTCACAATGATTCTATCCAGTGTGTTGCCTACAACCCTGTCACTCACCAACTTGCCTCCTGCTCTTCAGGTGACTTTGGTGAGTGCACCATGACTCTAGACTGGACTTTAAAATCTTTTACATAACATGCTATAAACCTATAAATATTTCTAAGATGAATGATTGCCCCCATGGATCACAGGACATCTCACCTACCTTTACATTTTTAGGTCTGTGGTCCCCGGAGCAAAAATCTGTGAACAAACATAAAGTGAGCAGCAAAATAACATGTTGTGGGTAAGTCATATCTGTAATTAAAATCTGCAAAATTTGTATACTTTAATCGGACACATTTGTGTTGAAGGGTTTCATTTGATTGCAGGTGGACAAATGATGGCCAGTATCTAGCCCTTGGCATGATGAATGGAGTGGTGAGCATTCGAAACAAGAATGGAGAGGAGAAGGTCAAGATAGAGCGTCCAGGAGGCTCCTCATCTCCGATCTGGTCCATAGCCTGGAACCCCTCCAAGTAAGTCTTTCGTAATTATTACAGCATGAGACTGTAAAAACACAAAACTGTGTCTCATCTTAACTTTAACTAATTTATTAAATTAAACTTCTCACACTGTCACACACATGTGCTAATATAAGTACATTACATTTTAAATGAAGACTTTGCATGGGGCCAGCAGGTGGCAGTGCTCAACCAAAGAGCAGTACGTCTTATTTCTGTGATGAAGGAGAGCATGATGACTAGTGGGAGACGCCTCTTGATGACCCCTACAGCCAAAGAAAGGAGCCCACCTGTAGCCATTTCACAGAACTACTGATCAGGAGAGAAAGGAAGATGAAAATTTGAAGGAGGAAAGGAAAAGAGATCAGTGATGAGATACAGTGATAAGATTATTATTGGGTTGCTTCATGGAATATGTTTGGTCATCACACAGAGGTCAGAGCTTGAGGTAATTCAGGAAATAGTTTTTCTTGAGCTGTTAGGGTTTCATTGTTTTTCTGACATATGCTTTGACAGGATGAATTCTTCTCAGCACAAGGGCTTAGATGGCTAGATACATGGGCTTACTGTATATCACAACAATAAAGATTAGTATAATACTCTGTCCTGACATGCACTTAAAATTGTTGAGGACACAAACATAGTAAAGCCAAAAGCTTTCCATTGGGAAAAGAGGCCTGACCATACATCTCTGTGATAACATTGTAATCTTTACCTGAACAACCAAAGCCCCATCAGTACAGTATGTTGACAGGAATACTTATCCCTAAAGTCATTTTTGTTATATTTTCACAGGGATGAGCACAATGACATTCTGGCTGTGGCAGACTGGGGTCAAAAGCTGTCCTTCTATCAGCTCAGTGGGAAACAGGTGATTATCACAGGTCTATGTAATAAATAAGGTATGCCTAAGCACAACTAACATTTGTATAATACATGTATGTGTTTATATGCATGCATATATGCTGAGTCTTAGTCGTGCAATGTGCTCTATTAAAACAGCACTCCTCTGCCAGCTTCTAACTGCTTAAATGGGCACTTAGATGACTAAATATAGGCAGTTTCATTACGTTGCATGGGTAATACCAGAAGACTAATAGAAACACTATCGGCTTACTGTACGTGTTATCATTTGCTATAGCAATAAAAAAAACAAGAGTACTTGAAACTGCCTATCTTGCCAAAATATATGGTATCGAAACACTTTACGAGTTTAAGACCTGCGTTTCCTGTTGTAATCAGACTGTCAGGGTCTATTGAAACCATAACAGTACATTGGAAGTGATCCTGCTATGCTTTAATGGCCCCCTCACTGTCCCTCCTCCCTCCTAAATTCCCTGTGGGCAATACCGTAATTATGGACAAATATGCACTGTTCATTATTTTGCCGTTATGCCTTAGGCTCATATATTGTCAACGGCCTATTTATCTATTTAAGTGAACATTCTGTTTTGATTACAACACCAGGAATTGTGCACAATGAAAGAAAATAACTACAGCTTGTCAGGCAGCCTTTTTTTTCCAGAGTGAGGAGAAACAGATGCACAGAGTTGGGGGACTAAAATGATGTTTTGCAAATGGACTTTGAACACTAATACAATAGAGGCTATTTAAACCAGTGAAACACTTTCTTTTTTGTCTCATCTTTTCATCAGACGTTAAGAGGGATTCTTGAAAGTGCTGTAGACTTTGATGTGTGTCAGCCCAGACAGTGGGAAGTGTTGGCCCGGGCCCATAGGCAATAAATATGAGAAATACTCATTTTATTCTTGGTTTAATGGCCACTTCTCTCTTTGTCTCTCTCAGATTGGAAAAGACAGGACTCTCACCTATGACCCTTGTTGCATCAGCTATTTCTCCAAGGGCGAGTATATAGTCATGGGTGGCTCCGATAAACAGGCCTCCCTGTACACTAAAGACGGTGTGCGGCTAGGCACCATCGGAGAGCAGCATTCCTGGGTGTGGACGTGCCGCGTTAAGCCTGACTCCAACTTTGTGGTGGGTCCTCAGCTTATGTGGCCATGTGTCTCGAGAAGTTATCCTCATAGTAGTATGTGTCACACTGAGAGAAGGAGGAGGAAGATGTGATGTGAAACACCGATAAAGCTCAGACCTGAGTGCCAGTCTGCATTTGATACATTTTCTTGATCTGATGGCGCAGCGCCTCTTTAGCTACACAGACACACAAAGCCTTTTGATTTTACAGTAGCACCTTGGCAGTTTTTCCTTTCACAATATTTAACTGAAAGCGATGAGGGATGCAAGAGTGAAATGGTCGCTGGCAGATTCTCTCAGTTCTACTGTGTAGATGCTTTAACAACAGGAACACTTTCCCACTCTCACAGTCTTTTCTTAGAGGTGTTAATAGGATGTACTGCTACATTGTTATCTCTTATCTAGGTGTTGGGCTGCCAGGATGGGACCATCGCCTGCTACCAACTTATCTTCAGTACAGTTCACGGCCTCTACAAGGATCGCTATGCTTATAGAGACAGCATGACTGATGTCATTGTCCAGCACCTCATCACTGAACAAAAAGGTTCTCTTTTGTTTTAGCAACAGTATATTGAGTTTATAATAGAGTACTGTATTGGAATGACACTTGAAGTAATAGGGTGTATTAGTGTCTTGAAACATCACAGTTAGTACCAGGATTAAACGTGTAAAACCCATATTTTCTGACTTAATCTTTAAACATTACCAACAGCTTTAATAGGATCATGTTATATTTTTTTCTGTTGTCTTATCAACCACATCTACAGTCATCCAGCTGCTATTTTGTAAGAGTAGCCAGTCCGCTGTCAAATGGCAGATATCTCTTTTCATTCTTCATATAAAGGATTTGTTTTTATAAAGGAGTGGTTTCAGCCCAGTGTTTATTTTCTTTGACAAAAAGGGAAGAGCAGCATGACAGCATAACTGGGACTGTAACACTCAGCTCTGAGAAGAACGTGTCCATTCTCTCCCTTCATTTCCTTCTTCCCCCAGTGAGGATCAAGTGTCGTGAGCTGGTGAAAAAGATTGCCATCTACAGAAACCGTCTTGCTATCCAGCTGCCCGAGAAGATCCTCATCTATGAGCTCTATTCAGACGACTCCTCAGATATGCACTACCGCATCAAGGAGAAAATATGCAGGAAGTTCGAATGCAACTTGCTGGTGGTCTGCTCCCAGAATATCATCCTGTGTCAGGTCAGGGGAGATCAAAAGTTCCATTACCAGCTTAAAATTTCCTGCTTGTGTATACCAGAGAGTTTGTGTTCTGGGTCTTTCCTCACATAATGAGACAAACAGTTTTCCTTCAGTTTTGCTTCTTAGACTAAATTATACTGACCTGCAGTGACACTGTTGTTCTGATGCACACTTGACAGATTGTGCAAGATGCCATAGAGACATTTGAGCATAATTAACACGATGGAAGCAGAGTGATTCAATACTAACCCAAACAGTCCAGAGAAAAAATGATAATATGAAGTCACTGGAATCCCAGATGTTTCTGCCTAGTTTGCAAAAGGCTCTAGCTGTGCAGCTGTGCATGTGCTCCACAGGCTCTGCCTCTCTCCCCTTCTCAACCCTCTTCAAACTGGATCAAGCAAGACAGTTGAATGAAGGGGAAGAACCACAGTCTGTTGAACCAGTGGGTGTCCCTCGGGGTTCCTCTCTGCTTCTTGTCTCTATGTGTTTGACAGAGGCTGGTAGGGAGGAGGAGCAGCCATAACACAGAGGTTATTTCCCTTTAAATCTGTCTGTGTGTGACAGAGGTGCTTCAGATCTCTCTTTAACAGGCATGCTCATGTTTCGTGCCTCAGACAGCTTTTAGACCATATGAATGGGCTGTGCTCGTAAGGGCTGTGTATGTCTGTGTCAAATCAAATTGTATTTTATCTTTATAGCATTGCTTTGTGACTCTGAGCCACACTTTTCAGTGTGGTATTTATGAGCATGTTTAAATAACACAAAAGGTGAGGTTTACAGACTGTACAATAATAAAAACAGGATCATTCGGTCACACTGTACTGGGCTTTTATGTGTTAAATGTAATTGTTGTCTCATCTTTCCCACTCTGCTCTTGAGCAGGAGAAGAGGCTCCAGTGCATGTCCTTCACCAGTGTCAGGGAAAAAGAATGGGTGATGGAGTCTCTAATTCGCTACATCAAAGTGATTGGTGGTCCGCCAGGCAGAGAGGGCCTTCTAGTAGGATTAAAAAATGGAGCTGTGAGTATTTTGAGAAAACACATTCCCGTTTTAAGTAACCCCAGAAGTGGCACTTATGCCCACAAGCCAGTGGTGCAGGGATTTGAACATAAATGAAACAGATTTCTTTCTCGTCTTTTTCATTGATACGTTCCTCATAGTGAATTCGACTGGCGTCAGTGCTGATGCTGTATTCTGATTTTGTTTTGCTGGCCGTTGTGTTCGTGATGTAGATCCTGAAGATATTTGTTGACAACCCGTTTCCCATCACGCTGCTGAAGCTGTCAACATCAGTGCGCTGCCTGGACATGAGTGCCTCTCGCAATAAACTGGCTGTGGTAGATGAGCACAACACTCTCCTAGTGTACGACATCAACAGTAAAGAACTGCTTTTTCAGGTCAGTGGAGCTAGGGGTTAAGGGCATGGTGGAGAAACATAACTTTCAGAGTTTAAAATCCATTTCAGAGGTGCAGCAGGGTGGAATAGAACATGCGTGTTTGTATAAATATTTGCATTAGGTACAGGAACATTTTTTACTCCTGTACTCCTGTCTGTTTTTCTCTCTTATTCACTGTTGCCCTCCTTTACCTGCCTCCTTTGTTTTTCTGTCCTTGTAGGAGCCTAATGCTAACAGCGTGGCCTGGAACACCCAGTGTGAGGACATGCTGTGCTTCTCTGGCAACGGCTACCTTAACATCAAGGCTAGCAACTTCCCTGTACACCAGCAGAAGATGCAAGGCTTTATGGTTGGCTACAACGGCTCAAAGATCTTCTGTCTCCATGTTTATTCCATGTCTGCTGTGGAGGTGCCTCAGGTACGCATTATGTTGTCAGACGGTCCTAGTCTGGAGGAAATGATGGTGTTCCATGTGATGATGATGTTTAAACAGTGTCAACAGTCAGTGTATCTTAAATATCATGGTGTTCATTTGTACTACAAAGACAAAAAATACTTGGACTGCTTTTTTTTTTTATCTGTTATTGAGAAGTATGTGGTGAAGATATGATTTTGTTGTTGGTCCTTTTTTTATTTATTGTTTAGTTTGCCGCTTTTCTCACACTGTAAAATTTGTAATGCTTGATGATTGTGTTGTTGCTCTGCCCAGTCAGCACCCATGTACCAGTACCTGGAGAGGAAGATGTTCAAGGAGGCCTATCAGATCGCCTGTCTAGGTGTGACAGACAGTGACTGGAGGGATTTAGCCACAGAGGCCCTGGAGGGACTCGACTTTGACACCGCAAAGAAGGCCAGTCAAGCATACAGATTTTTCTGATGTCACTTAGCCTTACTCTTAGACTTTATCATCTGGAAACAAATATTTACAGCACGCACATTACACAGGCATTCAGATGTAAACAGAAGAAGGTATGTTAGGATTTTTGAGGAAATGGCACTGCAAAAGAAAACAAAACATCAGATTCTGAGGATGTTCTCTAAATCATTTCTTGTCTTTCATCATTTTCAGGCCTTCATTAGAATAAGAGACCTGCGCTACCTGGAACTCATCAACAGCATCGAGGTCAGACCTATTTTTCAGCAAGGGAAGAAAAAATCCTTCAATACTGTGCAAAGCCAAGTTCACATTTTTTGTTTGCTGATTTCTGCTCAGACCAGAGCTGACATCACGAAACTCAGACTCGGCCAATAACAATTATTATTGTCATCATGTATTTAATTGCTAGGCTACACTTCACACACTACACACTCAAACAAGGGAGGAACCTATATCCTAAATGACCTTCTGGGGTCAAATCCACACACACATATAAGCCAATACACAGCAAAGCACATGCACACACATACAGGGCAAGAGGAAGGTCTTTCAACTTTGCTAGTGCTGGCAAAAAGTTTCAGCTGTTCTCCCGTTTTGAAAAAAAGGAAATGTCCTTCTGTAATAGTGCATTTTCTCAGTGATATGAAAGAAATGTTCATTGTATTCTATAAATAGTAATAGTAAATAGTATTTGTTCTTACCATGGCCAAGAGTTTAGTGTGGGTTCAAAAGTGAGGCTGATTGCATCCAGCAAGGCTTTAAGCGCCTTCTGTGTTGTTTGACTCAACATGTGTGTGCATGCATAACTGTTTGTGTGAGTGTGTATACATACATGTGAGCGTTTATCTCTGCACACATGCCAGTGTTTGTGTTGACTGATTTGCAGGAGAGGAAGAAGCGGGGTGAGAACGACAATGAGCTGTTCCTGGCAGACGTCTATGCCTACCAGGGGAAATTCCATGAGGCAGCCAAGCTTTACAAACGCACTGGCCACGAATCCAGAGCCCTGAGCATGTATACTGACCTGCGCATGTTCGACTACGCTAAGGTGACTAAATCATCGATTGACCTAAACAAATATGCTCGTGCAGCATACCTTTGTATGGATATGGACAGAACAACCTACAAAGAACTACATGTTTTAGGGGTGTAGAACATATGTTTTTCTTCATCATGTGCAGTTATGCCAAGTTGGGGCCCTGCACTGTGTTCAAACGGCCCCCCTTTACCGCCTGTCTTTCATCTCCTCATATATCACTGAAATCTCCACATATATCATCTGATCAGTACACACACACCGTGCTTTTACACACATATCCCTGTGCAACCCAAGGGTAACTTACACACATAGTTACAGTTGTAAATGGAGCACAAATGGAGAGAAATAAGGCGAGCGTCTGCTTTTACATGAATACTTTGATGAGAAGGTCAGTTGGAGTTGAGACAAATTCATGCTTTATTGTGTTTACATGCGGAGGGACTCTTTGATCATCAGCATTACATTCACATTGCTGGAGCAGATGACACAGCCATGACTTGTTCCTGTATATTTGTGTGTGTGCGTATATCAGATTGTATGTGTGTTTGATCTGGCTGCTGTATATTTATGTGGCTGTGTGGCCATCTGGTCCTTCAGGCTGTTTGTTTTAGGTAGGATGGACACCGGAGGGAACGGCCCTCTAGCAGCCTGCTGTTTGTGTGATTCTCTGTCTCCTGTCTCGGCCTTGACCCACACAGTTAGGGCTGTCTGAACTGGATATCTCTTGCTCTCCTTCCAGAGTGTATTAGTATTCTAGTTTTTAAAAAAAAATTACCATCAGTATGTTAGTAGGTTTGAAACTTTGTGTCTTGCTCTCAGGATTTTGTTGGAGCAACAGACCCTAAGAGCACTCGGATCCTGATGACCAAGCAGGCAGACTGGGCTAAGAGCAGCAAGGAGCCCCGGGCAGCAGCAGAGATGTACCTGTCAGCAGGAGAACATCTCAAAGCCATAGACATTATAGGCGAACACGGCTGGGCAGACATGTAGGTGTCAGTCACTGTATGAAACCCTAGAGATGAGCCTTTCACCATAGGAAACACTGTTATTCCTGTTTAACCATTTCTAAACCAACTTTTTAGAATTGTGTGTATGATTTCCCCACATTTGTGTAATTTCAAAATACAACTCCTTTCAATATAGTAATTATGAACATGTTATAGTAAATAACTGAACAGAAGGCAGTCTAAAATGAAGATTCGACTTGAAAATTAGCAGAATGCCAATAATTTTGTTCTTTTTTCAAGTAGGCGAGTGAAGCTAGCTTGGGACGGAGAGTGGAGAGCAAAATTTAGGTCAGATTTAAACCTTGATGCATATTCAACCCTAAACCTCAGGGTTGAATCTGATACAAATACACATTTAGCCAACTAAGCCATTAGGATGCTTCAACCTTTGCAGATTTAATGGATTGAAGATTGATTAATTGATTGATTTAAGTTCCCCTTCAGTCAGAAATATGGGTTGGTTATTGTTTCTTCTCTTGGATCTTTGACCCTCTCTTTGCAGAGTTTCTATGTGTAGAGTAGTCTAGTAGTTTTAAAATGAAAAATAGTTGCATGATTTCTGGGTTTTTCAATGAGGGGGAAAGAGCAGATGTAATTTAAATAAAAAAATAACTGGGTCACTTAACTTTTTTCTGGAAAAAACATATCAGACAGTCTTAAAACATGTCTGGAGGGGATCTATAACCTCTTTGTTGCTTACTTAGTAGCAAAAAGAAGCAATAAAATAGTAAATGTCTAGAACATGTGTCTCCCGCTCAGTGGATCAGTATTAAAAGGTATATTTGACATGCTGATGCTAGCTAAGAAAGTACAGAGGGCATGATTACCTTTCCATTAGCTTTCACTCATTTGTGTGGGAATGCAGGGTGTGAGTGCGTGTTGTTGAAAACCAGGCAAAGTGATAAGCCAGTGTCTGGTGGTCATATCAGAACTCCCCACTGACTCCATCTGACCTATTGTCTGTGTGCGAAGAGTCCCCTGTGGTGCTACCAGTTGGTCAGCCCAACAAACACTGCAGCTGAACAGAGGGGGCTCTTTAACCTGAAACTGATTCAGCTTGTGACCCTGACTGGTTCATATTCTTTTTGAGGTCATGAGCATAGTTTGATATAGCAGACCTCCGTGTACGGGTTTATCGGCACTCGCCCTGTTTGTGTGTGCGCGCTCATTCCTCTCTCCTCTCTCCTCTCATTCAGGCTGATCGACATCGCTCGCAAGTTGGACAAGGCTGAGCGTGAACCGCTGGCAAAGTGCGCGTTCTACTTCACGAGGCTGAAGCACCATGGCTATGCCTCAGAGACTTATTCCAAGATGGGAGACTTGCAGGCTCTAGTGCAGCTGCATGTGGAAACCCGGCATTGGGACGAGGTCTGACATACTTATGCACACGGGAAGCACACCTGCTCTGCTCATCATGGCTTAGAGTATATATATAGAGTGTCCTGAGACAATCATCATAAATATAGTGTGAGCCACATAGGGGTGTTCTAAATAAAATGCTGTGGTACTCAGAAACCAATATCATAAACCATTTCATGTTCATGGCTTGTTCAGTTTTTGCAAGGATCGCCAGAAAAGTATATTGTATTTGTTGAAGTAACCACAGCTGAATGCAAACAATAAGACAATGCATCTGCCTAATTTCCTCATACCCTGACAAACTTAAACCACGCACACTCCAGAGCTAATCATCCAGCTTTGGATTTCTCTGAATCCATGCCCACACTATGATTAGAGAGTGAGAAGCACAAAACAGTCTACTGCACTGCAAGAGTATCAGCTTAAAGCTCGATTCTGCTTCCAATCAAATTCATACATCACAGTGGATCATGTTCCTCAGACGAGAAAAGAAGAAAATATTGCATTTCTTTAATCCATCTGCTGTTCTTTAATCGAGTTAAAGGCATTGCGGAGATGCACATTGGTGATTTGCATGCTGAAACAGAAGAGCCAAAAACAGAACATCAAATCAGGATCACATGGTTCTGCTGTAGCGTCTGAGGGAAGCCTTCCTGGATATTTATTTGATCCTCAAAGAGGAGAAAAGAGAGAGCAGAGGGAGGGAGGCAGAGGTTGAGGGAACTGTTAGGCTTTATGTGCTTCTCCGGGGGAGGTGGACACCAAGACAGGACAGACCTCAGACTAGAGTTACAGCAAGGGCCATATGGATGCTATTCACAGCACCCACTCTTTCTAAAACAAAGAATTTTTTTAAATGACTTTGGGCTCACAGGCCTAGGACACACACACTCCCTTTCTCTCTCTTACTGTATGGTATGACCGGTGTGTGTTTCTTGGCTCAAGTTCTGCCATAGGACTTTTAGATTAATCAGTCCCTATGACAGGCAAATATATGTCCTTAGGGCACTACAACAGCTCTTTATATCCCGTCATTCAAACAGGGTAAGAGCTGCAGTTGTAGTTCTAATTGAGTGTGAAATCAACTTAGCTCATACACTTTCTTTGTTCTCAGCTAATTAATAACGCTGTAGAAACGTTTTGACAGGAAGTAATGTGTGTTTTTCTGAATAATGTGCGGCACCTCGTATATCCCTAATTTAGGTGTAATTACCCAGGGTAGCCTTACATTCTTCTATATGTTACAATCTGTGTGACTTTCTCATATGAACCTGCCACATAAACTGTTTAACATCTCTCTTCTTTGCTCACACTTGTCATTTTTCAGGCCTTCTCACTGGTGGAGAAGCACCCCCAGTTCAGAAACAACGTCTTTGTGCCTTACGCCCAGTGGCTGGCTGAGAATGACCGCTTCGAAGAGGCGCAAAAAGGTGCGTTTGCGTCACCCTTATGCCTGTACAGGTTGCTCTGATGTATACATCCACATTCTTTTTTTTTTTATAGTGCACAACTTTCCAGGGTTATTTCAGTGATCATTAAAATCTACACTTGCAGCCAATGTTTACATATGGAAGTGATAAAGCCTGGCCAGCTCTGCAAGCAGACATTTTTCACTACTTCCTTAAGATTCTCTGTATCCACTGTAAAACATGATCCTCTTTGCTGGAGCAGAGCAGAACAGAGCTGGGCTGCCTGTTAACTGAATGACATGCATGCATGCCTCTAATCACCAGTACTACAAGCGGCTCTGATGATGATTACCAACTGTAACCATAGTTATAATCAGCTCATAGATTTATAATTATGATCTCAGCAGGCATATTTCCTCTTCTACATAATCTTCCTCCGCCTGTCTCAACAAGACTGAACAGGCCTGATTGTATTGGAGCTTGCTTATGGTCATGCATTTTGCTGATCGTGTGTATTTAAGTTGGACAGTAACGGAGTATTATGTTACCAAGTGATTGTAATTGAGTCTAAGATTCTGGCCTGTGCACTGTGCTGGTATTTCTCAATGACAGATTTAGAAATGGTTAACACCAGACTGAATTGAAGAGTACGTATGTCAGTAGGTCACTTGTGTCGAGAATGAGGTCCTGGACCTCCAGGGGTTTTTAGTGGGTCTGCAGCATTTTCATCATCACCAAACAGCTATTTGACAGTTTTCTTATTTGTCACATTCAGTTTGTGTTGTGTCTTTTCACAGTTTCTCGGTTTTATTCATTGAAATCATTCAGACAGAAACTTTCAATTTTCACTTTTGACTCAATGTGCTAGAAGCTTGATTAACCTGATTTTTTGATATACACATAAAGTTGGGTGCTGAGATGACAGTTGTCCTAAAGATGTTACCTTTATTTACCATTATAGCACACGTCAAACAACGTGTGTTTGTCTGTTAAGGAGCTTTGATTAGAAAATGTTGAGAACCACTGCTACGCTCTGCGTCTCTGCCAGCTTGTGTTTTGTGTTTCTTTAAGGGGTAACAGGGGGGGTGTGTGCTCCTTCCTAAGACTAACCAACTGCAGCTGAATGTGGTTTTTATCCCGTTAGGTAGACTGATTAATATTTACCACTAATATGTCCTGACCCCTTCTGTGGTTGCATGGACGGGGTCACTGGTGGGGTCGATCCACCAAAGCTGCTTCTAATTACCTTCTGATAGGAACATGAAGAGTAGAGCTCATGTTTGCTGGTGCTTTAAAGTCAAACTCGCTGTGTGGAAAAAAGGGGACGTTAGTTATTATGTGCAAAAAAAAGAATTGGAAATGTTCATTATGTACAAAGGCATTTTCTCTGAGCATGCAGTTTCATCAGCAAACAGCTAATCTTCAGTGATTCTTTACAGATACATGTTGATTGAACTTTATTATGACTTGAATTTTCAGAAACACAAATGATTGCTTTTGTATTCTCTGTTACTGAGACACTATAGCTAATTCATGAAAGCTGTGTTGTTCTTAATAATGTAATAATAATCTTAATAATGTCTGGTAGCTCTTTCCTGTTAAAATCCTTTTTCCAAACAGAACATGAGAGGCAGTGAAACTAGTCCAAGTACAGTGCAAAAACACCACCACAATGACAACTTGTCACCCAAAAATAAATAAATAAAGCCGGGACGTCTTGGATTGACACTTTAAATCCAGCGTTGCCTCAGGACTAGACAGTTTTTCAAGGGCAAATAATAATCCATCCTTCACCACTTTCTGTTTTTCACTCTTTAGCATTTCACAAAGCAGGGCGACAGAACGAAGCTGTGAAAGTCCTGGAGCAGCTGACCCACAATGCAGTGGTGGAAAACAGGTTCAACGATGCAGGGTACTATTATTGGATGCTGTCTATGCAGTGTCTGGACATTGCCAGAGGTGAGAGCCATCTTTTGAGCACCGAGAAGAAACATTTGTTTTTACTTTAAAGCTTAATGCATGCAGATTATCGGCTCTTACTAAGCCTTTTGTTATGTTTGTGTTTATCTGAATCAGAAAGTGAAGACCAGAGGGATGAAATGCTGAAGAAGTTTGAGCGTTTTCAGCATCTTGCTGAGCTCTACCATGTCTATCGCTCTATTCAGCGCTACACGGTGAGAACATGCTCCTGTTGTCAGCCCTAATCTTTCATAGCCAGACCAGACCAGACAAAAGTAGGAGGAGGCTTTAAAAATCACGAGGACGCCATGTGATTGGCTGTCAGATTGAAAGCCCAGAAACAGTAACATATTATATGGTTAGATTTCAGTTTGGATTTAAACTCTTTCATGTTCCTATTATAATTTGTTTTCTCACAAGAAGTGTACTGACAACCCCTCTGTGATTCTGCCCACTTTTTAATAAACTTTAGTACTCAAATTTCTTCAGGCTGCTGTGAGTTTGACAAGAAAAAGGTCTGGCTCTGTAAGATTATGTCAATCCAAAAATAGGGACTCGGGGTAAAGGAGTTGTTTGTTGTAAGTAAAGTGAAGAAAGAAGACAGCACTGAAGGGGAATTTAATCATCTTGAACTACCCAGGAACAACTGCTTTTTTGTTCTACTTAAAAGTTGACTGACAGAGAATTTCTGATGGACTTTACTACACGTAACACCTAACAGTGATAGATGCCCTTAACGCAGCAGTCAAAATTGCTCACTTCCTGAAACCTCTCTGACCCCTATCACTATGGTAACCATCTTCTTGATTGATCATGATGACTACCAAATCAATAATCTTCTCCAAGTCCCCAAGCCTAACATACTTACAAACAAGCAACCCCTGGTTATGGGCGCTATACGGGTGACCTGGCCTGTGTCAGTGTCCTCAGTTTGTTGTTTCAGCTTTCTGCTCGGCTGTGGTCACACCCCTGCAGTTGTGAAGCCTCGGTGTGATCCAGACCAGAGCAGGGAACCTCGATATCTCACTTTAACTCTCATGGGCAGCCACTATAGATTTGAACTATCAACTCTTAGGATAAGGTGCTGTTAGTGATTGCTTTAGCAAATTCTCCGTCCCCTTTCAGAGCACTGTGAGGTGTGTTGAGGCACCACAAAGGGGTTAGGCTGCTTTTAGACCGGGTTAAAAGATGAAAGTGTTAAGAAGGGGAGTAGGAAAGATGAAGCTTTAAAAAAAAATGTACAGCACGCACATTTTTATCTGAGATTTTATAATCCCTACACCTTCCATTTCTCATTTTTAACTGTGTCTATCTTCAGGATGAGCCTTTCAGTTCCCACATGCCGGAGACGCTCTTCAACATCTGCAGATTCCTCCTTAACAACCTCACCAAGGAAATACCACCAGGAATTTCCAAAGTGTATCCTTCCATTTGAGAAAGTCGACCTTACGAAGATATCAAGCAAATATTTTTAGAATAAACCGTTGTGGGGCCCTTCCTCCCTGGAAAAGTCTCAAGACCAAACATGCCAATCTGAAATTAAGACTGGCAGAGACAGTGATGATAAAGGAGGTGGAAAGGAGATAGAAGTAGAGAGAAAACGGAAGAGTTGGCGCCACTACGGAAACCACGCTGCTGCTGAGAGAAATAAAAGGGGTGATGATGGGGAGGAGGAGACGATGCCAGGAAGAGGCACATTCTCCGTTATTGAAAACAAATGCTTTGATTGCTGAACTTTGTGCATACATGTACATACATAAACACACTAAACAATGCGCTTTAATTTGAAAAAATACACACACAGCCACCCACAGCCACAGCCGCACAGACAAACCAATGTGGTCACACACAGTGGAATATGAGGAAGGAAAACCCAGCCTCTGAGAAGGAAATCGGGTTGAGCAGCTGGGTCTGTGGCCAAACTGAGGTGTTCCAAAAACTTTGAACTTAGATTTATAGACTCAGCCGGGCCGCGTTGGACTTGGTCTGAACAATTAAACACATCACAAAAAAGCTGCACTAAACAAGTTTAAACAATAGGAGGACATGCATTTATCATCAGTCCCAGCCGTGGAACAGAACTGGGTGTGTAGGAGGAGCTGGAGAGTAGCTAAAGTGGAGAGGAAAGGAGAAGAGTAGTGTTAAGTTGTAGGTGATGGAGGAGTGCCAACATAGAGCTGTTGCAGCTGCAACTCATTGACCTGTCATTGCCACTCTCAGAGCTGCTCTCTTACCAATCTGTCTCCTTATAAATACAAATAAGCTGCAATTTCCTCAACTCAAACACAAAAACAGCCACACAGGCTTGTATAAGCACACACGCAAACCCACAAACACTCTTACCATGGTATTACTTTTCAAGGCATTTAGCCAATGTTGCTGGCTCAGCAAGGCTGTTGTTCAACTCATTAAGAGAAATGAGGGAACGCACCATTATACCTATTTATAAATGCACACCAGACACAAAAAAGTAACTAATTTTTCAATAAGACACCCAGAAATCGATTGTCCAATGAAGCTATATTTGGATCACCAACTATTCCCCCTACAGTACATTAGTTTTCCTTGACCTAATTATTAGTAACACCTTGTATGCTCTGGCCAAGCAGAGTCAAAAACTGGGTGCATATAAACTTGCAAGGTATTCCTACGAGAAGCTCCAGGAGCTGCACATTCCCTCCCGCTTCCAGGAGTCCATAGAACTGGGAAGCCTCACCATTCGCGCCAAACCGTTTCACGACAGCGAGGTGTGTTTTTAAAAGTTTGATGTACGTGCTGATATATTTAACTTTGTTCACAGATATCGTTCATGAATACTTTTTGGATATTAGAGGAGTTATCCCTGCCCTCTGTTCCTGGAAGTGTATGTTAAACTTCCATGTGTCTCCTGCAGGACCTGATTGAGGGCATGATGTGCTACCGCTGCTCCACCAACAACCCCCTACTGAACAACCAGGGCAGTGTGTGCATCAACTGCAGACAGCCTTTCATCTACTCGGCCTCATCATATGGTCAGTGACACACAAACAGATTGTGGGAAGTATTTGCATAGAGAGGACTCCAATTGTGTCTTATCTGCTTTTGTACAGAGGTTTTGCCTCTGGTGCAGTTCTACCTGGAGGAGGGCATCAGTGATGAAGAGGCCGTGTCTCTGATTGACCTAGAAGTCCCACACACGGATCAGAGGGATGCGCGCTGGCACGATATGGACAATGGTGGTATCCTTTGGTCATCTACACAATGTAACCGCACACACACACACACACACACACACACACACACACACATACACAGAGTAACAGATGACTCACATGCTTTGTATGAATTATTAACTCCTCGCTCTGCTGGTCCTGTGTCCCTGCCCTAACATACTGCACATCACTTCAGAATGAAGCACGTGACTCCCCTCCGCCTTGTGACAGTTCTAAGAAGCTGTTTAGTCTGCGTTGGCCTCGATTCTGTGCTGGTGGGTAAGCTGTCAGTGCTAAGTCATCTTAGCTCTTGAGCTAATAGGGTTAGTGAGGCTCTCCTGTCTCATCTTAATGACACTAACCCTCCGAGAGCCGTAGCCACAGCCCTAGTGCAGGGATTAACCTGCATTAGCCGGCAGACACTCAAGGGCACTGGGGTCTGCTCTGTTTCTCCAGAGCCACGACGTGACTGACAGGCATGACTGATTGGTATTTTAAACACCCACTTTCTCTTTTTCTGTTTTAAAAATACATAACTAGATAAAACATGCCTAACACGTTAAATATAATGCCGAAATGTGTGCGCCGCTTCAGCTGTTTGTCCTTAATTAACACAAATCAGAGCTGCAGGCTTTGAGGATGGATGACGGTTTGGATGATGCAGAGGAAGACCCATTTACAGCCAAAATGAGCTTTGAGGTAAGAAAGGACGGAGCAGATGAGGCGATTAATATTCCGCCAACTGGGCAAACCAGCTGGAGAGGGTGAAAGGACGGGGTCCATAATAGAATGTGGATGTGTTCATGTGTCTGTTTAAACAGCAGGGGGGCTCGAACTTTGTCCCAGTCAAGGTGAGTCGCTCGGTGCTGCGCTCAATGAGCAGAAGGGACGTCCTGATCAAACGCTGGCCCAGGCCGCTCAAATGGGAATACTTCCGCTCCCTGCTGCCTGATGTGAGCATCACCATGTGCCCCACCTGCTTTAAGGTACAGCACTTATAAGACACAAAGCTCGTATAACCCGCTGGGAACCACATACAAAGTTTTTCTGTCATGATCTGTTAATTCTTTTCTAATGTCCCTTTCTTTGTATTGTCTCATATAGATGTTTCACAGTGAGGATTACGAGCTCCTCGTGCTCCAACACAACTGCTGTCCTTACTGTCGCCGGCCCATCGATGAACCAAACTGATCTACTTAAAACTAGAACAGCTATTTTAAACATTTCACTTTTTGTACCCTCAGGCTAACACTCTTGTCCTTTGGATATTCTGACCTTTTCCACATCGTACTTTTACATTGTATCAGCGTTGTAATATAAATAGACATCTGTTGTAATGTAATGTAAATGTGTTACCTGTTACCTGTCCTCTAGCTCCGTCTCAAGAGCAGTAATACCTGTAGCGTTTGTGTTGGTCATTATAGGGTGAAACAAAAGTGCAACATCAGCCTATTAACCCGATTGGATTATTAGGATCAGATTAGCTTGGGCTGTCACTGATTACATCATCACTTTAAAGAGAGCACAGGTGTACAGTGTAAAAAAAAAAATCACTATGATGAGAAAATAATTTAAAAAACACTATTTTAATGTAATAGATCGCATCTATTTGTTATGTAGAGAACGTTATTATTCACAAAGAACAGACACATCCGCCAACAAGTGCATTCCACAGGCTTATATACTGTATGTTTTCTAACATGTATTTTTTATATTGTTACAAGGGAAAACAAGCCTTTTCAATAAAATATTTTGGTATTTTCTAAGGCAGCGTGTTTTCTTACTGTCACAAAGACAACTTGTGTAATATTACTTCTTACTCTTTGCAGACTGAACTTCAGGATTTGTCTGCGAAAGAGCTGCAGGGAGAGTGCACGCCATGAGCGGTATGCCCCACTGATTCTGATTACACTTAGGGCTATGAGTTGAGCTCTGCATAATGCAGTGGTTAGGGATTAGGCTTTCACAGATGCAAATAAGTTGAATTGCTCAAGAAAATTCATTTGTAGTTTGTCCACTCTGAACGTTTTAAATCACAAATACGCCTGCTCGCTCTTTGCTTTCCCTCCCACTTTCTCTCTCTCTCTCTCTCTCTCTCTCTCTCTCTCTCTCTCTGTCTCTGCTCTCATCTTATTCTAATGATGCACATGACAGTAATGATGGGGTTTGGATAGCCACAGCTGTAACTTCTCACCTTGAGAATGCTTAGCTATTATACTGCATAGCTATTTCTGGAGGTTTCTCCTGTAATGCTTTATGTGTGTGTGTGTCTGTGAATTTGAAAGAGGGGGAGACTGACTGAGATTGTGTGTCTTAATTCCATCTCTGCTAACACGTTGCTCCACGTCCCTAATCCGACTGGCCTGTTAAAAAGGTGCCGCATCACTTCAGGGGGCTGTAGAGAGCTCCTCCACAAGAGTCTTACTTCCAACAGATCCAACCCTCCAGCCATCCGTTCTCCCCTTTTTGCACTACAGCCGCACGACAAGACTCCCTTACAGTATTCTATTCTGAGAAGAGACACCGACTGTGTCAAGGTCTCGGAGGAAGAAAAAAAAACCCATCACCAACCGCAGCCATGAATGGCACAGAAGGACCCAATTTTTATGTCCCCATGTCTAACAAGACTGGGTTGGTTCGCAGCCCATTTGAGTACCCACAGTACTACCTGGCCGAGCCCTGGAAGTACTCTCTTGTGGCGGCGTACATGCTGTTCCTCATCATCACCGCCTTCCCCATCAACTTCCTCACCCTCCATGTTACCGTGAAAAACAAAAAGCTCAGGACCCCGCTGAACTTCGTCCTTCTCAACCTGGCTGTGGCTGACCTCTTCATGGTCATTGGGGGCTTCTCGGTCACTCTCTACACAGCCCTGCATGGGTACTTCATCTTGGGTGTCACCGGCTGCAACATTGAAGGATTCTTCGCCACCTTAGGAGGTAAGAAATGAGGACGTGGAACACCTTGTGTATTAAATACTTTAATTTAGATATTACTTAATATAACTTTTGTCCCTTGGGAGTCAGTTTTATTATTGACTATTTTAAAGCCTAAAATAGCTTGTCTGTAGAATTGCAAGTGCTGTATTTAAATTTACACCTACTATTTTATGTCTCAGGAGAGATTGCTCTCTGGTCTCTGGTGGTTTTGGCTCTTGAGCGCTACATTGTGGTCTGTAAACCGATGACCAACTTCCGGTTTGGGGAGAAACATGCCATGTTTGGGCTGGCATTCACATGGATCATGGCTCTGACCTGTGCTGCTCCCCCTCTGTTTGGATGGTCCCGGTACTGTATGTTTTAGTGTCTAGACTGTGTTTGCTGAGCTCTACAAATACTGTACTGATCATTTGTACACTAAAGTGTGTTTACTTGCGACACACTTACTCAAAGTTGCACAGGCTATGCAGTATCAAATATTGAGTGTGATGGTGTTGATGGAAATTCTTAGGTTATTATTACATGTGTGACTGCAGGTACATCCCAGAGGGAATGCAGTGCTCCTGTGGGATTGACTACTACACTCCCAAGCCCGAGATCAACAACACCTCATTCGTCATCTATATGTTTGTCCTCCATTTCTGCATTCCCCTCTTCATCATCTTCTTCTGCTACGGTCGCCTACTCTGCACTGTTCGAGCGGTAAGACCACCACTGCCAGATGCGATATTAATAATAAGGATGTGATACCTTGTTTATCCTTGTAGAGAAATTCTTTTTTTGTTGTTTTTACCTTTAGAGAGGTTAGCAGCTTCACAGAGCAGGGTCTCTGGGGACGTGGGGGATTTAGTGGCTCAAGGACACTTCAGGAGGGTAGATCATTGCCAACACGGCAGCTTATACCTAGGTCCTCCAGCTGGAGGGCAGTCTGCTCGCTCACTGTGTCACCCTGATGCCCTCATTAATAATAATATCACATCATTGATAATGTATTAGCAGTTGTAAATAATTAAATAGTTTAAAAAAAGAATAATGAAATTCTTCATTAAAACAGCTATAGTTGATATTTTTATACTAACAATCAGGTGGAATCTCATTGGGAACATTTACTTAAGTTAATATTGACTTTACAAATTAAGATTTTATTACAGACAATGAGCTAATTGATTCAAAAACTATATTTTGATAATAGTTTCATGTAAAAACATTTCTCCAGTGAGGATTTGCTGCTTTTCTTTTAATTTGAACAAATATGAGGTTTGCACTATTTGTTGGATAAAATAAGCATTATGAAAATGTCACATATTGAACCTTGTTAGTGTTATTTTGTGAAATTATAATGAAGCAGAATTTTTACAAACCAATTACATTAGTTGAAGTCCTGTGCAAAAAAAAGCTAAATTAAGCTCTACCTCAACTACTACAACAGTAAAACCCTCTTTTACAAAGCATGAGTTATATCGCTATATAGATATAGTTACATTTACTTGTAACAGTATTTTTACAGTGTACTTATGTAAAAGACTATGAATACCTCCACCACCACTGTTAACGATGTATCATATGACAATGTGAAAGGGGCTGCTGGTGATGAACCTATAGAGAAGTATCACCTCAATCTGCTGCAGATCTGCACAACTTTAATGTGTTTGCTCACTCTCTGCATCATTTTTAGTGAAATCAAGCTCCCAAACTCTCCCAAAGCTCCCAAAAGTATGTTACCTGCTCACCACCAAACAACAGGTAGATGCAGTTAGTAACTAGCTGGTGAACAAAATGAGGTATTTAGTGATAGCTAGTATTGATTGCTGGCACATTAGCAATATCAACTCAAAAAGGTGATGATATAATCAATGTTGCGTTCACAGCCTGTTCCTGCTGCCTCCAAGTGGCCAAAACAATCACTTATTCAAGTCTGATAAGGCATTACAAGGCTCAGTCTGTAATTTGACATTTCCATATAAATAACTGGAGCTTAATGACTTAACTTAATGCTGTAAAATAATCTTGACAGTTCATTTTAAGGGTGTGTTTGAAACCATTACAAGTGTAAACAAACCTCCAGCAGCATGAGGAAAAACTGACTAATTAACTGTAGATCTCACTGTTTTCAAATGTAAGTCCATTGATTTTAAAATAACAATCAGTCAGTTCGCTTGTCTGATCACGTGTCCCTCAGTAATGGTGATGGGCTGAGCCTTTTGTTTACATTTGGAGCACAGATTAGACCTCTGATAAGTTAATAACCTGCTTCTGTTTCTGTGCTCAGGCTGCAGCCCAGCAGCAGGAGTCTGAGAGCACCCAGAGAGCAGAGAGAGAGGTCACACGTATGGTTATTGTCATGGTGATCTCCTTCCTGGTGTGCTGGGTGCCCTATGCCAGCGTGGCTTGGTACATCTTTGCCAACCAGGGATCCGAGTTTGGACCAGTATTCATGACTGCCCCGGCCTTCTTTGCCAAGAGTGCTGCTCTGTACAACCCAGTCATCTACATCCTGCTAAACAGACAGGTATGTGACGCAAATATCCAGGAGTAGCTGGATCCAGTTACATAAAACCAGATGCAAACATTTACGTCATAAACAAACTCACAAACATTTATTTAAATAAACTTGATTGTGTATGAGGTAATGTTTGAACTAGTCACATAAATTTGTGGTGACTTGATTGTTTGTTAGTGGTGCGATATACATCGTGCATTAAATCACAGGCATTTTTACTGATAAAGTGTTATGAAAAAGGCATAATAAGCTAATGAAATAAAATTGCCTTCATCATCATCAGTCAGTCATTGTTACTTTCCATTTATCTATGGGTTGTTAGCAGATCCACCAGAGACATTTCCCCTCTAAAGTCCTCACACAGTATGATTTAAATGGCTGTTTAAGCCGTCAAAGAGACACGCAGATAAGAAATGTTTGTGTAGAAGCATTTTGTTTTCTTTTCATGCTACACCACCCTTCAGATTTATCTTGTAACCAGCGTAAGGCCTAAACTACCAAACTATACTGAATATAAAGTAGATGAAACCAGCTTCACCTCAAACAGCTGTGACACACTGATTCCAGCCTGAAGTTGGGACACTGTGTACAATGTAAATGAAAACAGAATGTATCAAATTCATCGTATATTTACAAAAAACAATTGTGGTTATCAGTCTGAATGTGAAATATCTCATCTTTGTACGTATTTATTTGGATATAGGTTGGAAAGGATTTGCATTCTGTTCATCCCAACTTGTTTCTTTTGGAGTCGGGGTTGTGTATCAGTAAAACGCTGTTTATGCTGTTGGGGCATCAGTATTAAGAGCCTTCTAATGTCATATATAATAATACATCAGTCACAAGAGCCAGTTTTGCTTTCAGGTTTTGACATTAATTGCTCTTCTTGTTTTTATTACACACCTCTAATTATCATCAATGTCATTTTTACACTTTTCTATTCATCTGTATTTATTTCTGTCCATGTTTTGCTGAATTCCCTTCAGGGGATCAGTAAGTGCTTATCTTAGCTTGCGTTTTGCTGATAATACTTCCTTGATTTAAGGATGTGAATACTTCTTCCACTACTGAGTGAAGGTGTATCGTAACTGAGCCGATACTGATGTTCTTCTTCTTTCGGGCCACCAGTTCAGAAACTGCATGATCACCACGGTGTGCTGTGGAAAAAATCCGTTTGGAGACGACGAGGCCGCTGCCGCCGCTGTCTCCAAGACTCAGACTTCATCCGTCTCTTCCAGCCAGGTGGCCCCCGCTTGACCTGTACCCCCTCGCCTCACTTCAATGTCCCATCTGTCCCTGCACACCTAGGGACTCACCGCCGCCAAGCAGCACTAAGTTCTATTGGCCAATCCTCTTGACTTACCTCTCCATGTGTCTTCACTCTAGTGGCACAATTGCACCTTTGGTGGGACTGACATACTGAAGAGCCAGCATGGGTATTTTCAATCCATTTAATCATGGAAAGTGTTCAGCTGGCTTCACAGAGTTTAACCCGGCATCAAGGGGGTGTTGTCCATGTGATGATCCAACTGAACACATTCCAGGTTCCCCACTCCCCAAAACACATAATAGGTGAAAATCTAATTCAGCAAACCGCACTGCATGATTTCATCCACATCAACTCGCGTTCAAGTAATTGTTCCAGCTATATATCCCCCGAAATGCGCTTTAAACACTCCATTTTATGAATACTTAGGTGAATTTAGTCCTGAATATTAATAATTAGATATCTCAGATGAGTTTTTAAAGCCTCAGACAGGGCTGTCCTCTGGTCTCTCTGTCTCTCCTTTTGTCTTTATGGTGACAAAGCTGAGGTTGTTAGTTTGCTTTTGGCATCAGCTGAGACATGAGTGTAAACAGATGGACCTGAAAAGAGCCTCTGCAGGGAGAAGGCACCTCCTGCAAGAGAGCGTGTGTGTGTGTGTGTGTGTGTGTATGTGTGTATATTTATTTATTAGTGTGTGAATGGATGTCAGAATGTCAGCGTGTGAATTAAAAAGATATTATTTTGTTCGTTGGGTAAAGGCTAGGATTTTGTGGAAGTTGTTCTGTGTCCCGCAATAAAAACAAAGCTAAACGTCTGCATGGCTATTCCTTTACTTTGCTTTTTCATGAGAACTTTTACAAGACTTTCTGAGAAGTTCCAGATGCTTGTTTTGTGGGATTTCGGGTGGCTGGCCAAGATCTTAATGGTTTTCAAATGTTGTTAAACTCTATGCGATGTAATGCATTCAGAAATGAAACACTTTGAGACTTCATATAATAAACATGGTCATCATTGGACACGTTAAAATCCTAAATACTGTAATTTATTTCACAAACTCTGACAAGTCATTTGGCATCACAAATACAGTCTCTCCTCTGATTATATTGAGCTCACTGTTTTTTTTTTTCTCCTCATAATTGTAAATTTCCCTCTTTTAAATTGGTCAGAATCCGACATGAAATTCATTCATTTACAAACACTGATCAACACTTCTATACTGATGCAGCTCTTCCCAGTGAACTACATTACATCTGACTTCATAAATTTCAGTCATTTATATTCTCTCTGCTCCCCCCCAACCCGTCATCAACCTGCAAAGCACATTGGGACGTACTGTTCAAAGCACCGATGGGCGTCGGTCACCCATCTTCACCAGTCACACCTGAGAACGTTGCAGGCTTTAGGAGATGGGAGGAGTTTATTGTGGTCCTTTTCTACTCATCCTGATAAACAGGCCACTTGAAAGCATTATAACACATCTATAAATATTGCTATGGACATTATAATACAGTACAGTGCATCATTGGCTCGTTCCCTTCAGAAAAGGGTTCAGTGCGTTAAGATTGCCACCAGGGCTTACTGCAGAGGCATCCAGAAAAAGCCTCATCTCCAAGCTCCTACGCCTTCCGTCTAAAGCATAGCTGAGCCAGACTGTAATTCTGTCCATGTCATAGGGAAAGATTTGGGAAAATTGCTTGCCGTTCCCAGATCAGGAGAGGAAAACCTCAGAAAATGTATGACGCTTAAGAGGCAGGTTTAAGTCCTTTGCTCTGCCACTTTTCATGCCTCTTATAGTCTGCAGGAACAATAATGACACTTATGAAGGCTAACTCCTTAGTGGCCGACATTCCCAAGTAGTTATGTAGGTAGGAGGAAAGGCAGCTGTCAGCAGGAGAAAGAGGCGGCTAGTGGAAAAGACACTAGCAGGTTCAGGCTTCACTGCAGCACTCGTAGATGTTGTCCTCCACAAGGGCAATGACCTGCTCGAACTTGTGGTGCAGCTGAGTGCGACGTGCAGTGGGGTTAGACTCCAGAGCGCTCACCACCTGAAGAAAAACACAACAAAGATGACTTTCAGTGGCTTTGGAGCATTCATGCATCCATCAGTTGAGGAGAGAGGGGGGAAATCAGCCACCTGCCCGGACAGAGAAAGTTGGATGAGAGAGAAAAAGGGAGAGCAGCGGAGAAACAACTGAAGTGCTTCAGCCTCTTCTCCAGCCTGCACGCATGCCTCCACACCACAAAAGCGCTTTGCTCTTCACATATTTACAAAACCCACATCTGCTCTGTTATTCATGCCCAATAGTTGTCACCGTGTCAGTGGGATTTATGGGCTCTTAGCGGCAGTGTGCTACCAGGCAGAGCGAACCGAGCTGGGGCGAGAGAATAGGCAATCAGGGGCCATTCACAGAGCTCTGTGAATCAGAGTCTAAGCCCTTGGCCCACGTCAGTACAGTAGCATGACAGAGGAAAGCAGCTAAACCGTATTACCACGAGGGTGCTCCATTAAGGCACAGTCACCACTGACTAAGCCTCTACTGAGAATAGTTAAAGCAGTATGGAAACATGGGGGAGGACAGCAAGGGCTTGAAGAGGGCTAGTTCAAAGAGAAAGAGGAGATATGAAGCAGCAACTTAACGGCGTCATTAAAAAGATAGAGGTGGCGGATAAAGAGAAGGTAAACACCACGCTGTTTGCTTAAAGTGAAAAGCATATGTGGGCTGGAGAGGAGAATTGGACACATTCAATGTCGGCTGCTGCTGGAAAGATAGTCAAAATCAGATTATTTTGAAATAAGATTGTTATTGAGTGCAGATAATCAGGGCCGTTGAGAGTCAGTTTGTCTCTTAACATGCCCATGATCTTCCACGCTGATACGTCACGCTCTGATACCCGTGTGTTCAACTTGAAACGGTAAAAGAGTTGACTAGGACGTGCCTGCAGAAAGGGGCCAGTTTAAACATGAGCAGCATATCTAATCTGAATCATATCACAAAGACGGAAGTAAGTCTCTTCTCTCACCTGGTTTCTGTATCTCTTGGCATACTTGTAGATTTCTGTCAAGGCCAGGTTGGTGTTGAATTCATTTCTGTATTTCTACAGGATGGACAAAAGAGTCATATTAGATTAAATTCCAAATTAAACCTTGCGTGTAATTGCGGGGTTTTGTGGAGCAAGATGACTACTTTACTCACTCGAGACTCCTCAGCCAGGTGAGCATTCATCTCTTGCTCACTGAGAGGTGCCATTTCTTGTATCTGCTGGTAGTAGCACTGCACTCTCTTCTTATACTCTGGGATCTCCTTGGCATACAGCAGCTTGTTGGTAGGGGAGTCCTAAAAAAAAAAACAAAAATTCAGTCAGGGATATGCGTATTAGTTTGGCGAGCGTGGTGATGCTTTGGAAGAAATCTGAGCAGGCTTGAACACATGTTACAAACTTTCATGTACAGCTAAAAGCTTGAAACAGGAGGAGACAATGTAGCAGAGCTCAGCGTTGTTGTTTCTGGAGATGACTGTAGGAAACGTGACTAACAAAACAACTCCTGTTTCTGCCTGAACCACCACCAGGCTCCATATATGGCATAACTTCAACCTTTAGTGCCCTTTGGAGGATTAATTAATAATTTATCTCCAGGATTCAGTATATAAAGAAGAGGTCTGGACATTTTTGTGGAGTTATTAGGTGCTAATGTCCTAATAAGGAGCTGATGAATTGCAGTAGATGTAATTTGTTGAAGACCCAAGTCTAACTGAAGCGAGACAATGTGGGGAGGGAACAGTTTCCTTTTCAAACAACAGGAGACTCAAAAACTAAGAGCCAGAGAAGGAACATTCCAGTCTAAACAACACTCCTTCATTCCTCTGCCACTCTCTCCACAGTCACTTCAGGCTCTGTTGTTCATTCAAGCGAGAAGAAAAGTAGCGGGGCTAAGAGGTTGTGGGCATACTCTGGTTTTAGTGGTGACTACTGTTGCGAGCGAGTGTGTGTGTGTGTGTGCGTGCGTGCGTGGGTGCGTGTGTGTGTGTGTGCCAGAGAGAAAAGGGACATAGAGAAAGTAGGACAGAGAAAAAGAGGCGGCCAGCCTCAGCTTTCAGCATCAGTGAATGTGCTTACAGCGCACCTTAATATTTCTATGTGTCATGAGTTATTTGTGTCATCTAATATGTGTGTTTGTTTGGATGTGTGTGCGTGCGTGTGTGTGTGTGTGTGCGTGTGCGTGTTTGTGTCCGTTAGCAATGCTGCGGGAGTGGAAAGGCTGTGGCCGTGGTCGCTCCTTCTGATAGGGAACCCTCTCTCTTCCTGTCCACAAGGTCACTTCCTGCTGTTCGCCCATCTGCCTGGTAACCCCCCTGTGACCCCGTGGCCCTCCACGTCTGCATCTTGCCAGATAAGAGGTTTCCGTGGAAACAGCGAGCGTTGCTTCGTTCCCTACCCCTCTCTTTCACCCCTGCTATGCTTCCGCTAATCCAGACCCTGTACCCTTCACTGCCCTGTCCCGAGGCTATCACATGCGCAAACAAGCGACTGTAAACAGCCGAGGAAATGCAGAAGTGTGTCATGCCACTCTCCTTGACCTACAGGAGAAAGCTTCTCCATATCCTTGAACCTGATGACTCCACAATACATGCACTGCCAGATGCGACATGTTAATGAGGAGGCTGCAGACACGCCGTGCGCGATAAATGTCTCATCGCTGAGTGTTTTATGTCTTTGTATGCATACAGTACGTATGTACCTGTCCACATGTACGCGTGAACGTAGCTGCGGTAACTACACTGGCTCTTTGGCACCGAGCTGAACTATATAAATCAGACTGTTTCTCAGTGAAAGAGGAGCATTATTTGATGAGTCCTCGGCTCCCTCCAGGGAGGAAGCCAGTCAGGGGGAGACAGGAAGCAGAGCGTGCTCAGGGTCACGGTGTCTGAGGGATGAGACGGATTTGTGAGCTGTGAGGACATTGACATGCAAGCACACACACACACACACACACATACACACAGACAGACAGACAGACAGACATACAGATATATGCACGCCTGAACACACACACACATACACGCGCACAGCACAAAAAGAGATCCCTGGTGCTCATGACCTTGGATCAGCCAACTTGGCTGAAATAACATGAGGAGAGGTAGATGGAGCTGACAGTCTGAAGGCTTAGGGATAAGGGTTCACAGGGGGACTCTGGAGGTATGTATGTGTGCATGTGTGTGTTAGATACATACACAGACGAATGGATAGATATATAGACATAACCATAGATATACAACCTTTCTTTAATCAGGCAGAAGTGATATACAGACACCGTTTGATAGATCAGACTGTTTTCAAACTGTGAGGCACGCCTGCTCAGAGGGAGAGACGTGGGGCACAGATACTGTTTGACTGAGTTATGACTCCCTCACGCAGTCAATCTTAACACACGGACCTGATGCACATATTTCATTTTGATTCAGTGTGACTTAACACTTCCCAATGATATCGTTATCTCCAATGTTCATCATGAATAAATGTCCAGAAATCACAGAAAAAAGATGCTCCTAATAACTTCAGAGGTTGGCTGAGAATCATCATATTATTAAGTGCCTCAGCATCAGCCTATATATATATATATATATAGATAGATAGATAGATAGATAGATAGATAGATAGATAGATAGATAGATAGATAGATAGATAGATAGAGTCTCACCTTGCCGAGCTGCAAGTCAGAAATGGAGCAGGCGTCTATGAAGGCTTGGGCAATGACAGACAGGCAGGCGTCCATGTGATCTGTCTTATCAATGTCAAACACAAACTGGGGATTCTTCAGGATGTTCACCCAGAAACGCAGGGGTAAACTACAGAGGGAGAGATAAGCTTTTAAAGCCTTGCACAGTGAGGTGGCCAAAGGGGACTTTAGTGAGGGAGTTTAGTCGTCTACCTGTTGGTTTTCCAGATGTGCAGGGTGTCTGGGTCTGTGATGCCCCGTTTGTCAGCCTGCTCCTCCAGGAAGTCGAAGAAATATTTGACAGCCAGAGGGGGGCGGTCTGGAGGGATGCTCAGGATGGCTTGAAAGAGGTCATCCAAGAACTTCTGAAGAGTTCCCTGTGGAGGAAAAGAAAAAAAAAAACACGGTTCATACATACGCTGAGACATGGTTTCATGAGATGTGGGGATTTCTAGATGGCTCCTGAGGCTAATATGGGCCATAAAAATGAGAAACAGAAAGATGACTTAGATATCAAGCTACAACCTGAGCCTCTCTGTAGTGTAAACAGTCTCTTGTTTCCTGCGTTTACCTTTGTAGACAGCAGACGTGTCAGGTAGATTTCAGGCAAGACCTTCTTGCGATGGCTCTGCCTGTGTGACTTCTTGGTCTCCATTAGCTCATCATGAGGTAGGACCTGTAAAAGCAGAGGCCAAAGGTCAACAGGTTGATGTAATAAAAACCCCCTCATAAGTAGCTAAATGAATGCTCTTCTGTCTCTGCTGTCTCACTTGCCATGAGGAATGTTCTGTTTTTTGCATTAGACACATGATCCAGAAACCACATAAGGGTATTTTGAAGAGCTAAATAATACAAAGAATTGAGGAAGTGATGGGAGTTGGGAAATTCTGGTTTTCTCTGGTCGCTGTGTAAAGGATCATGTCTCTGACTTGCTCATACAAGTCTAAATAGGGGTAGGGGAAAGGAAGAAGCAGTCAGAATCCACCTACATGTGTCAAAAAAGGAAGTAAGAACTGTCCTGTAAAACTAACTATTCACCCGGTAAATTGTGTTCCGAGGAACTCATTATTCTAAAGTCAAAGGGCCCATATCTTGGCTGACGTTTATAAAAGAGCTTAAGCTGCATTAATGCTGTCATGTCCTCTCAGCAGCTTTCTTTTCACCTCCATTCACCCCTATTCACTCGTCATCAGGCGTGCTCCGGGGCTGACTAACAGTGGCACACACCGGAAAACCTAATAAACTAAGAGGCGCACTTACAGAAATACTCGGATTACCTATGAGGATCTACTCACCAAGTGTACGTACTTCTCCGTATCCAGATCTTTAACTAAGGAGAAAGAGAGAGAGAGAAAAAAAAGAAAACACAGCATGAAACAATGTGTAATCAGCAAGGTGGAGACCTGAGAGAATAAGAGGAGACAGGAGGAGGGAGGACAGAGGAGTGTGACAGATAGGAGGGAGAAAAAAACAAGAGGGAGATTGACAGCAGAGCGAGGGAGATAGAGTACATGTGAGAGGAGAAAGTGATTAAGGTGGACTGTGGGCAGGTAGGGGAGGGGAGCTGTCTGAGAGAATGAAAGAGAAAGATTACGAGTGAAAGGAGAGAGAAAAGAGAGAGATTAGGGGAGACAGACACACGGAGTCTGTGATTGGTTCTGGAGCCGGTGTAATGAGATGGTAATGCTCAGCCAGCGCTGGGAAAGAGCATTAAACCTTGCTGGTTTATATATAGATCTAAACACAAACACACACACTCATACACATGCATGAACATGCATGAATACACGTAGACGTATGTCCAAACACAAAATCAGACAAACAAGTACAGTAAATGATTTTTCCACAGTACTCACACAAGCAATAACATAACAAAGACACACAAGCATATAGTGAGTGTGTTCTCATTACAGCCTCCTCTGCCAGAGATGCTCCTGCCCAGCGGGCTTCAGTCCAGACCCTCAACACTGATCACAGGCAGACAGGACAGTGTTTTATATTAGCCAGGGAGCACTACAGGCTCATAACACCCCCTCGATGCTTTGAAGCCAGAGCCAGGTTTCGTCCACATAAGCCTATTTTTGGCCCAGTTTGAATGAGAGGAGAGGCTTTGATGGACAGAGCCTGAGCAATACTGAGCTCTGGTCTGGTACTGATTATGTAAGGTAGACCCAAGACAACAAATGGACAAGCCCATTAAATGCTGTATGTAAACTCATATGTCAACAGGCAGAGCAGTCATTATATTGCAGGTTGAGGCTCGACAATGGGCCAACTTGTGTCGCATTTTTTTCCCACAAGCTGACATTTGCTAATGGAATACATCTATAACAGAGAAAAAAGGAGCTCTGAATGAAGTGGCAGCGCAGAGTATGTGTTGTGATTTATTAGGTGCGAGTGTGTTTAGATGTCCGCTGTGTCTTCTGAGGACGCGGAGGGTGTGTGGTTTCATACATGTTTACACGAGCGTATCGTGTTCTCGTGGCCGACTAAGCATGTGCCGTTTCCTGTGATGGAGTGAGTGTGTGTATTTACCCAAGTGTGAGTGAGTGTGTGTGACAAAGCGACGGGGAATGGGTGTGTTTGAAGGTGACGTACCTCTCCCCAGGGTGTTCTCTTTCTTGTCTTTCAAGCTCATAGCCAGCGATGCCCCCTCTGGGATCTGTGAAGGGAGAGGAGGAGAAGAAGAAGAAGAAGAAGAAGAAGAAGAAGAAGAAGAAGAAGAAGAAGAAGAAGAAGAAGAAGAAGAAGGAGGAGGAGGAGGGAGTGGAGGGAAGACGGGAGAGGACAGAGGGCATGGGGTCAGGGGTGAGTTGGGGTGCAACAGAGCAGTGTCATTAAGCATGCCCTCGAGGGGAGTATGGTGTTGAGAGGTGCATATGTTGGTTTGTGTGCGTGTGTGTCAGTCTTGTGTGCATCTAGAGTGGTGGCAAGTCTGCAGGAGCCTGGCTGGGCTCATTAAAGTCAACCCGCGGTGAAATGGATTGAACAGCCTCGCCAGTGAACCCAGACTGTTAGTACACGATGCAGCTCGCCGCTTTCACAGCTCTGTCCCAATGGCTCAGCAAAAACTAAACAGAGCACTTAGCAAGTACAGGTAAAGGGTCGAAGGTCGAGGGTCACAGAATGACTGTTTACTCACGCACAAATGAACACAGACATAAGCAAACACACACCTACATAAATACATTCTTAGTGGGATATCAGACATGACACTTTTTGTTTTTAACAAAATACAAATTTGATTCTATGAAACTTAAGTGTGTGTTGAGTGTTGAGTGTTGTAAATACTAATTTTCATTTTTTACAGTATACTTATTGCGTAATCATTTAATTATTTCATTTAAAAGTAAATTATATGTTGTACTTTATTAAATGAATTAATGTATTTGTAGTAAGGAATGTATTGTATGTATTATTCATATATATTCATATATTATTATATATTTTATTCATATATATTAAAGTACATTAATGAAAATGTAAATTTTAATGAATGATTAAATGGTAAATGGACTGTGTTTAGCGCATGTCTAATCATCCGACCACTCTCTTCACATTCATACACTGGTGGCACTGGCTGCCATGCAAGGTGCCAACTGCTCATCAGAAATGAGCTAATCGCATTCTCACACATTTATACACTGACGGCACCACTGGGAGCAATCTGGGGTTCAGTATTTTGCCTAAGGACACTTCGACATGCAGAGTGGAGGAGCCGTGGATCAAACTAATGATATTTTGATTAGTGGATTAGGTATTGTAAATGTGGGATCCAAGTCCTGGAGGGCTCATATAATGTCTGCAGTTATTGTTAAAGATCCTTACCAGACAGGTTTTAAGACAAACAAAAATACTCTGCTTTGAATGATAATTTGTCAGATTTTTTTTTTTCCCACAATAAAACAGCATAAACAATGACATCTATTCTTTCTCCCTCACAGAAAAATCCAGAACATATGACTAACCTGACTAATGAACACAAGATGTCTGTGAAACATCCTTTCTCATTGTTTGTCCACTGGCGGATTCAAGTTTCCACATCGCACTTGTGCCAGTTACTTATCTGACCATGACTGGCCTCCAAACGAGCTATCACGCTCATTCGTCCACATTATAACTCAGATTTAAAGTGAGCACGGAGAAGCTTTCTCCCCTTCAGCAGATCGATGTGAGAACAAACTGTGCACACGCGTCATTCAGCACAGTGAAGGTCAAACATCAAAAAAGCAGAGCACATTTTTGAGCAGAGGGGGACTTTAATAAATAATCATTTTTGGGAATGTCTATTCAGTGTGCAGGTGTCCCTTTTCTCTTTAAACTTTTGAAGTGAGCAATTTGCATATTTACAGATTCTGTTTTTTTCAATGAGACAAAAGAATTTGAGAATTCTTAACGAGGTAGGAAAAACACAAAAACAAATAATGCATTATTCCAAGCAGAGTATTTGTTATGCTTTAAAACATGCCCCGTCTTTAAGTTAGGTATTAAAATATTGTGATGAGTGATTAAATCATGTAGGATATCACAGTTAGTGGTAATTAACAAGCAACAATCATTATTTTGTATTCAGTAACAGTTGTAACAGCATTACAATTTACATAAAATACACACAAACACAAACACACTGTGTGCAGTCTGTATAAATGTAATCTGTGCAATACGGCGGGTCTGCTACAGCTATGCTGCAGTAACTGACCTGCACATAAAGAGAAAAATCATACAGCCACACAGCAAACGAACAGAAGCCCCAATAACAAACTGTGTACAGCCACATAGAAGCAGAGAGCATCCTCCCACCCATGGACAGCCAGTGACACCATTTATAAGGAGTTCTCACCTTCAACACCCCCGCTGATGTTGCTACCATATTAGGGATATATACAGGTACACCAATGACAACACCCACCACAGTGGTCTCACACACACACACACACACACACACCTGGTAATGGAAGACTGTGTTGAGTTTCTTCCTGCCATCCTCCATCACTGAGGAGTTATCCAGGTCCTGCAGAAGCTTGCTGTTGCTGCCAGAGTCAAACCACTCTGGAGGACAGAAAAGTGGGAGAGAGGAGAGAAAGGAGACGGGAGAAGGGAGGAGAGGGGAGCGATATTAAACAATTTCATCCTAAATTTGGAAAATAATATGTGAGGCATAGGGCGGCCGCACTTTCCCCGTGTCACGACCTGTGGAAATATTCTTGGGCCATTAATCAAATCAGCTCTGCAGGCTCCACAGTTTTGAAAGCAATAACTCTTTGTGATTATCACTGTACACTCTCCTCGATGCATTCTGTCATTTATTATATTGCAGCCTCGGGTTAGTTGAGCTTCATGAGAGGAATTGACCTTTTGCAAAGGAGATTACTATATCTCGGAGGGTTGGGCAGGGGAAAGGATGAAAATAATCAGAGAAAATGTGCTCTTACCCAGGTCTACATCCTCTGCTCGGGGCCATTGGGAGAATGGCAGATTTTTATAAAAGGCCTCTAGGATTTTTTCCTTCACCTGGCAGATTGTGTCTGTATGCATGACCCTGACAGACAGCGAGTCCATGCCACAGCCCTGGAAGGACACGTTTATATTCTGCCGGGAAAAAAAAAAAGCAAAAATATGCAAGTTGAATTTCAGCATGACTCTAACTTTCCAGCAGTTAATGAGTTGAAGTTTGACATCGACCTCTGAGCTCTAAAAAGCAGAATAATGTGAGGTATCAGACCTGTGGCTTGGCCTCAACATTCTCGCGGAGCAGCCACTCCTCGTTGAGGGTGTAGCGGGCTTTCCCTGTGATGGCGTCTATGGAGCCCTTGTTGATCTGCTGCTTGATCGCACACAGCAGCAGGAAGAAAGGCTCACCCACTGTTTCCTAAAGAATGTGGCAAAGACGTGGAGTCAATAATCAGAGCTGCGGTCGTTTGTTTGAATCAATCCCGCCTCATATCTTTTTCCAAACTCACCTTGAGGTAGCTGTACATGCAGATGGACATCCAGTTGGTCAGCATTTTCTCCACGACAGACTCAGTGCGGCGCAGCATCAATTTGGGGTTCTTGGATGCTGAAGCATCAATCAGGTCAACCAGCAGATCTTTCATGATACTGGTGTAGTACTCCAGCTTACCATGAAGAGCGATAGTGAGCAGAGACGCCAGGCTGCATCTGAAGGGTGAGAAAACAGATTAGCAGAGGAGACAGATGAGCGAAAACACGCTCACGCAAACATGCCCTGTCAGTTTGTGTGGTCAGTGGCTTAAAAATAACTACATTATAGAAACAACAACAAGGATTTGACCTCCCCACAGCACCTGTGACTGCTATGCCAAATAAAGCCCTGATCTAATGCAGGGAGTGTCTGGGTGAGTAAGTCCAGAGGTGCAGGGGATTTCCCTAACAAAGCCCCTTTAATCCAGGAGAAAGGGGCCGCATCAGTCAGTAAGTGCTGATGCTGAACTGGGACAGGGATGTGGTCTTGCCTCTGGAAATTTTCTCCACAGTGACTGGCTAGTTTAAGGACACCAAAACAGCTACACTTATAAATGACCAAGTATTTACAAAGCTGGAGCAACCACTTTTCTGAACAATGAAGATATTTTCGTGCTGTAAGCAGCAGATACAGACAAATTAGAATGAGAAGCAAAACAGCAGCAGAGGTAAACAATGGAAAAATAGGGCCACCGTCTGTAAACAGTGTAATGCCATGCAATACAACAGCTGTATGATAAATACTATTGTGCTGTAAAAAAAAAAAAAGCTGACTTTGTTTTTGACTTGTTGTGATTATAGAGGCCACTGCTCTGTTAGTAATGTATCATGGGTTTTCAGAGGCTGGAGACAAGGTTGATGAGACAACCAAAACGGTAACATTGTGGGCTGTAAAACCAAAACAACGAGCTTAAAGAGGGTAAAATGCTCTGTGGGGACGAGGGGAACCGCAGAATCAGGTGACATTTCTCTGTGGTTTTGTTACTACAAGCAACACCTTTTACATAATTTACATAAAGTCCTTTGATCCATTGTGTAGCGAACGCCTCACAAAATGATGTAACCTAATAAATGATGTAACCTAATAAAACACCACTGCTACTGCTTCAAAAAAAATTACCACAAAATTGAATTCTTCCTTACAATTGTTACTCGGGGTGAGGTGCAAATAATTCTGCTGATTTAATGACTAAGTGAATCTGGATGCTTTTTCTGTTTCTTCTGTAACTTATACATATACCAGTTTATGTATTTACCTGTCTCGTACAGCGAAGTCCTTCTGCTGCTCCAAGGCATGTACGAATGTGATCAGGAAGTGCTTGTTATTGAGAAGAGTGGAGAACAGAGTGATGCCCTCCTCTATGTTAGGCCTTGTTGAGTTGGTGGCCTGAAGACAGGAAGGGGGATTGAAACAGTTATTTTCTCTGCGTGACTTCACCTAAAGTGCATTACGCACCTGCTGGGCCCTCCCTAATCTATTTCACCACCTCTTGTCTCGAGTGACCTATCTAGTAAACACTTCATCTTTCTATCACAGCTCTTCCTTCTGGTTCTCCACACACCTCCCCGCTCTGGTTCTTTACAGTATCTGTATCTCCCACTCCGGTCCCTGACTGTGTGTGATTGTCTCTAAATGTGCCGAGTCGACTTAATGAGTATGGTCTATCTATGGGTGCGACTAAGCAGCAGTGTGATGAAGTCTTCCCTCTGGACTGCAGCCATATGGTGTGGTTTGCAGCCTGACAGAAGGAGAACAGGGGTGTCCATTAAGATAAATGCCCGCCTGTGAGATTTATTTGCTGTGACCTGGAAAACACTTCCTGGGAAGACGATGTGGATCCAAGGCACTTCATCACGGTTAGACAGGCTCCCCCGGCTGCCGACCCAAAACCAGCACGGCGATCGTTACTTTCTCTCTTCCTAATGTGCACACACATGCACGTGCCTTCACTTTGAGCATGAAGAGGTGTGTGAAAGTGCACGCTCCCGCTCCCGCTCTCTCTTTATAACTTCCACTCCCATCTGCACCTCCATCACACAAACAAACACACACACACACACACCAGCCATAGATGGATTTCGATGAAAAGCACAATGTTCGGTTGTCCATGAGCCAGTGGGAAGTGTGTCAACAACCTGTCATCAGCTCGGTGGGAGCGTGTTTTTGACAAGTTGAGTGTTCTTTTTTGTCTCACTTGCTAGAAACCACCGAAGACCAAGCTCATATTCGTAAATGCTCTTGAGTTGCAGTGACATTAAAACAAGCACACAAAGGCAAAAATGCACAATACGCTTTTCTTTGCTCCTCATCAACAATAACCACACTGTGAAGCCCTAATGAGCTTCAGTGTGACCCAGTTGAGAAGCAAAGGAGTGAAGCAGGACCCATAACAAGTCAACTCTGGCAGAAGAAACTAAACTAAACTGAACCTAACATCCTAATGGCTTAACTCCTCACCTGCCAGTCCTGCAGCAGCGGATGGGTCTCTGGCAGCGCTCGAGGCCCCAGACCATCGTTCTCATAAGCGGGCTGCACCAGACTCTTCTCGTAATCGGAACACATCTGAAACACACATAAACACACGCAGAAAACTGTAACACAAAGTCAGCTCTGGTTGTAAATACAGGAAGATGGATAGACAGTGAAGACAAAAAGAGCTGGCCTTGAGACTTCAGCGGTCAATTTTCAGTCTGGAACCAAAGGGCAGAATTTCTCAATGAAGCCCTGAATAGGCCCAGACTGACCATGAAAAGGAAGCATGACACAGTGACACAAAACGTCATGAAGCTTAATGGCTTTAGAAACAAACTGACCCAGAGCCAAGAGGCAGCCTTTCAACACAGTCTGTCATTTCAGGGCAGCTACTTTTGGCTCCTATTCTAACTGTGTCTGCGTCTAACATCGTTTTGTGCCTGTGTAATCTAAGAGAACCAGAAGCCCTTGTGGAAAAACAAGAGCACAAAGGGTCGTGAGTAGAATCTTTGCTGTCTGCGGAAAAACAGACGATACTGAAGCAGCTCGGATTTATGTTTCCGTCCATGCAGCCTCTCAACACTTTCCCTCCTTACTTCCTTCACGACGCTGCAACAAACCAGCGCGTCTGCCGTTGCGCAAGAGCATGTATACTTGCAAAATAGTGTGGGTGTGTGAGCTGAGTGAGGAGTGTGTTTTGAGAAATCAGGGGGGGGAAAGTTTCCTTGTCTCAGTGCCCGCCATTGTTCTGTCTCCTTGAAAGTCCATGCCTGTGGTTGGGAGACAAAGCCCGCTGAGTCGTGTCTGTCTATATTGGTGGAAAAACAGCCACCAACAGATAGGCCGGCAGTCTACCTTCAGGGTGGATCACACATTAGAAAAATGCTTACCTATAGAGAACACATTAACTCTCCTGCAGGGTGCCAAACTGTGCCACACTTTGCTAGACGTCTACTGTGTGTTTAAAAGTTCCAAGGTGAATTTATATCCTGCATATTACAAGCTGTGGGAAATGTGAAACAGGACACGCGGAGACAAGAAGAAGTACTGAAACCCCATTGAGAAAAATGGTATTGTCAGTGAAATCAGATAGTAGGGGGAAAAATAGGCTTTCTCACCTTGGGAAAGAACGTGCGTGTGACAAACTGTTTGTACTCCAAAAAGGGGATGCCCTGGCTGCGATTCAGCTCCTTGGTCAGGTCTGTCATATCCGTCTGCAGCTCGGCAAAGCCTGAAAGGACAAAAAAAAAAAAAAAAAAACTCAGAAAAAACAAAAAAAGAACGAATCTTGGGACTGTTTTTAAACCACAATCCTGTTTCTGGCTCCTCAAGCTTTTTTTTGTTGCTAAGCAAAATGAGTCAGAAATCTGTTCACAGGCTAACGCAATAACCATCAAATTCTCCCAAGCTGCCACGAGATCTGAAAGAATCTGTCTAATTTCGGTGGAAGAAATTTGAGATCACACACAGAAATATATCCCTCATTTTCTCCAGATCTAGTGTTGTGGCTGAATATTAAATATTCCAAACGACTCATCCTCTGATCTTTTGCCTCCCTCTCTTCTTCTCTTTCTTTGCCAGATTGCACAGTCCAGAACGGCATGCAGGCAAATATTTACCAAACAACAATCAGAGCAGCCAAATCCAGTCTGAGGCCCTCATCCAAAACATGTGTGCAGGCTGTGGTTTACATGCTGCAGAAACAGTATCAGCATATCCAGACACTGACTTGAATCTGCATGCTAATATTGGAGCCACTTTATTGGATAGTATGTTCTCGGAGAGGATAATGTGCTCCTCTAATGAGACGCTGGAGATCCCTTTATGGAGGAGCTCTTCCTGTCGCAGGATGAGAGACGTATTTGGGTTACAATTCCAATTTCTTCAGACTGTTTGTGTAGAAAGAAGGGAATACAAGACCTGAGGGATTTAAGACATATTTCATTACTCCACTAGGTTATTTATCCTCCTGCGCACTAAAGCGTCCCCTAAACCAGCAGTCAGTTCACACCATCAACTCTTGATTAGACACAGCAGGCCTGAATACCAAACCTCCCCTCTTTTTCACTTTTAGGACAAAACCCTCCCGTTTCTGTAACCTGGAATATGTCAATTCCCCATTTTCTTTCACTCCCTCTTCTGCTTTTATCAGATCTCTCATCTCAGCAGAAGTATCCCTTGCTTTATGCACACTCACCCTGAACTCCACAAATCTATCTGCGTCCTCTGACTAAATAACCTCCCCTCCTCCCACGCTTTTGCTTCTCCCCGGACTCGCGGCCCTGACTCCCGCTCCTATCTCTTCCTCCCTCCACTTCTCTTTCTCTATCCATCCCCCGTATCTCTGCACCATAAATCTGGGTGCACAGACGTGGAGTGGCCTTCACACGGCTTTACTCTAATGCCCTAGACACACACACACACACACACACACACACACATATACACGCACAGGCCTTGTTCCTATACCGTGTAGCCACAGCAGAGGCGATGCGGCCACTCTCAGTGCGTCTTGCATGTGACTGATCATTTGTCAGACACTGTTTTATGAGTCACGCTTACTAGGCACAAATCTGTCAACTGTTGTATTTCCCTCCCACTTTAGCCTAAAAAAAAATCTCAGACAAACGTATATTTTGCATGCACACACACACACAAACAGACAAATATATGTGGTCAATGTTCCTGTCTTCCCAGGAGCTCTTTTTTCATGTCAATCGACACAAAACATCATTTGAAGTCTAAACAACCGTGACAGCAGAGCTTGTACAATAGCTAAGGGTGTGCTTGTGTGTGTGTGTATCTATGTGGGTTCTTGAGTAAACACACCTTTACGGATCTCCTCTCTGATCTGGGACTCCATCTCCTCCATTTGGAGTAGAGTTTTCTGCCAGTAGCGTTCCGCTCTTCTGCTTTTTGTGCAGTATACCACGAGAGCTGAGAAATACAAAATGCAGTTTATATACAGTATGTTTCAACACACAGGCTGTTACGACACAGTGACTGCTTTCACCATAATGGATGGAAAGAATGACTCAAAAATGATTTTGAGTCTGTGAAAATGTCACACAAAGTGTATTCTATCTGAGAACGGATTCAAAGCAGGAAATCGCGTGAAAATACGCACTAGCATCAACTTTCACCCCTCCACCTGCCCTGCGCACACACTCACACAAATATTTAAATATATATAAAGAAAAAAAAGACACACACACACACTTAGAGCAAAGACACTGAGGAGAACAGTAGGGTCTTTGTGCTGAAGGGGATGAAGCAAATGCAGGAAACTATGACCCCCAGAATTCCTTTTATCTGTTCCACATCTGGAGCTTCCATCGCTACAGAAGGCACACATCCATCATGGTGAGCATGTGTACACAACCTACCAACAGTGCACAGCAGAAGCAGCACGCAGCACACCACAATGGATACCACGATGGCCAGCTCGCTGCCACCTAGCTGCACTATGGCGATGGTGTGACGAAAGTTTCCCACTTGCACCTTGAAAGAGAAAGAGCGACAACGCATTAAAAACTGGACTGAGCTCCTTTAAAAACATCCGCTTTTGTTTTAATTTAATCTTCTACAGTTCACACCATTACCTTTTACATTACTTAAACATCTCATCATGTCATAAATATTCTTCAGTCAATTTTCTCATAGTCTTAGTAGTTGCACACCAAGTATACTATTTCAGTGGTGAAGTTTGTCAGAAAAATAACTTCTCACATAAAACCTTTATGTCTTAAGCACTATAAATAAAACCTACTACAAAAGGCTCCCTTCCTGAATCACAACTCAAGACTTTTATTCAACTAAAAGAAGTCATGAGGGATGAAGGACAATTTAAAATAGCCTTTAAATCATCGCACAAAGAGAATAAAAAAATCACCTAAATCATAAACAATTATCTTCTTCAAGGAGACCATTAAACCTAACCTACCTACAGCTAGTAAATTATGCTTCATATAATGCTTTACACTATAATTGTTTTTATGAGACAATAATTTTGATTTGTTTTATGGATATTGCTGCACTCTGTGAACTGTGAAAACAATAAATATGCCGTAAATAATGATTCAATTTCAGTAGCCTAGGCCGCCCGTTTAAAATAACCCAGTTATGTCTCCATATCTGTTCAGATATTGTGACAAGTCTACTCCAACGCTGTGCAAAGATGTGTGTGATGTGATATGTATTCCTAAAGTTTCTTAAAAGCGGAGAAGCTGGAGGCGAATAATTAACTTATAGTGATAGTAAAAAAAAAAAAAAAAAGTGGTCCAAGTGAGAGAAAATAAAAGCAGGACTTCTTTCTCAAGACGTGAAGCTGTTAATAACCTCCCTGGATACTTGGTTGTCCTTAATGTTCAGCATTATACTATTGCGAATCTTGTACATCTAATGTGACACCATGCTATTTAATTATGATCAGCCAATAAGGCAAAATTATTTTGAGAAAAAGAGATTTTTTAAAAAAGGGCAGCGCACTAATGAGCAGAGACAGTAGGTGCATCAGGTATTTTCTTTGTCATACAGTGCAAAAAAAATCTATGCAATACAACATGGTAAGTTCTTAATGGGAACACAAGTGCCTGCACACATGCACAAATCCACAGACACATCATTTTTTTTTTTTTTCACGGACACAGGTGCGTACACAGAAAAAAGATATTACACATTGTAGATTTTGAAAAATGGTCTCTCGCTGCAACGAGCTGGAAGAGTCACCTAGTTCAGAGTAACCCAGATGTGACAAGAAAAGGACTTTCACTTCTGCCTTCTGATTAGTCAGCAGGGTCTCTGTGGTCCCTCCTCACATCTTTCCCTCTCCTTCCCCACTCCGAACATACTTCATAAAAAAAAGAACCTCAGATAAAAAGCCTGCAATCCTCAGACCAAATCCCTCCTACACTGGTCTTACTCTGTGGGGGAAACTGGCTCACTGGGCTCCCTCCTGCCTTGCTCATTCCCTCTTTCTCTTTCTAGTCCAGGCATTTATTTACTCAGACCTGCGAGAGAAGGCCTTCTTCCAGAGACTGCAACAGCCAGGCCCGGTGTAATGGAGGGGAAAATGCCATTGTTCCATGTTCCTGTTTCGCTCAGAGTACAAAAAACACAGCTTCCCCTCATCCACTTCTGCAGCTCAGCTCCACTTCAGAGCCAAGGAAAACAGAGGCGTGTAAAAATAGATCTGCCACCGAAAGTAAGTGAAGAAACACGAATGGCCATAAGCCATACACACTGCTCAACGTGTTTGCATTTATACAAATGTGCAAACACAAAGGAAAATGTATGTGCTGTCTCTGTTTATGCCCCTGTCAAACGCGCACACTAATCATCCTCACAGGTCACGTGCAGGCAGCCCACCCATTTGTGTTATGGCATCTGATGTGACCCTTGCCCTACCTTTATGTCTTTCCTAATTGCACATGTTTATTCTCAGACATCCTGAGAGACAGATGGGGGTGGGTGGGTACGAAAGCTAGCCACAGGTACTCAAGCAGAGAGAGAGAGAGAGAGAAAGGGAGGGAGGGGGAAATGAAAGAGCTTTCCTGCTATTTCTGTGTCAAAGTAGGGAAACGTTTCTTACAGTACAACTCAAGTGACAGACAGAGACACGCTAACATATGTTTCTGAGCTATTTCAGAAAACCACTCACAGCCGGGCTCATATTTAAATATAGATGAATGCTTTTCCCCCTTAATAAAGCCATATCAAACATACCAAAATGGACAACAACAGATGGGAATCGTGGGTAGAGGGAGAAAAAAAAAGTGTCTTGTTTTATCAAGACAGTGCAGGGCTCGACCACGTCCTGATTAAGACCTTTAATTTTTGATAGATAGAACTCGGAGACAAAACAAAAACAGAGGCAAGGAGTGAGATCACCACTGAGTCAGACGCCTCGTGGCTCTCGCTTTGAGCAAATAGTGTCTGTCTGCTAGGTGATTGTGTTGGTGATGATAGACGGACTGATAAAGGATTAAAGAGATGATGGAGGAGGGGGAAACATTTCACTGTTCCACTGTGGTACAGCACCCAGACTAACTGCTGAATCATGGTGGCGTGCTCGGAGACTACAAACCATTCATAATGCATCGAGAGAAACATTTCACTGACTGTGCACGGACCTGTGCAGATCAAATCTGTCTCAATAAACATCACAGATGGCCTGGATTCTGATTAAATGGTTTGCTGATGACAGATGGGTGGTCCTTAAATTATCAGTGATATTTTCAACACGATGCTGTATTGGTATTTGTATTTTATTCTGGTGTTTTACATGCTTGCGTACTTACAATCACAGGAAGCTCTCTCTCGCTGGAGCTCAGCAGTCCGCTGATGGTGCAGTGGAACAGCTGGTCGTTATGGAAGCTGATGTTACAGGGATATGGGCCAATCATCACTGAGTATTCCTCCGGCACCAGCTCCAGATCGCTCGGCCCTTTCTGCGCCAGAAATGAACAAAAACAGCCGTCAGCCGGTCAGTGGTAAGAGACCAGAGGGGGCTGGTTTGAACAGGCGCAGATAACATTCAAGAAGACCACAGTAGCTTTAACCCACACATACATGCAGACACATACACATTATTGTATACACACACACACACACACGTACACACATAGAAACCAAGCCGTGGCAGGCCTGTCACGCAGCTGTCACGCAGAGGAAGCCAGCAGAAAACTCATCCATTCTGGGCTAGAGTTCAGCTTAAAGCAGCAAACATTCCCGCTGCCTCTCTCACATGGCCAGGGAAGTTTCTACAAACAAACCCGCTGACAGTCCTCCCTGTCTCTGCCCAAAATAACATTCTCAGGGCCATTTACAGGAGCCTGTTGGAATAAGCAGCATGGTCCATTTTTATCAATCCAACTTAGTCCTGTGTCAATCCAAGACTCGCTTCTCACTCCAAGTCCTAGATTAATTAATTACATGTGCAGTTCAGTTTATGTCAAAACAGAAACAAACAAGAAAACAGTTGTACTTCTATTTGTCGTCTGTGGTGCTGGAGGGAGCTTTCTAGAGTCTGATTATCTATTGTAGCGCTGCCAACAGTTAGAGAACACAGGCCGAGAGGGATTGATGGAGTTGCATCATGGGAAACGTAGGATCTAATATTTGACATGAAACATGAGACTATCTAGATATTTTCAACTGAACTTTGATTTTGACCTTTCTTTTTTTCCCACACTTAAGTCTCCAAACTAATATTTAATCAGTGTAATACCACTTTAAAGTCAAGTCTATATATTTCTACTTAGCAAGTGTATATTTAATTTATAGGTACAGAACGTGAGTCTATAAGATTGTGAAGTATACTGACTGAATGTTTATTTTTACACTGACATTTAGATTGAGAAAATTTCAGGCTGCAACTTTCAGGCTCTTATTTTTTTACAGAGTTGGTCATCATTGTACTCCCCAACTCCCCAGAGTAAAAGCTGAGATCGGGAAACACAGCAACATTGTTACAGCTTAGTCCAAAAAAACAAGAAACATGGTTGGGCAGATGATCACACACGTTGTAAACAAGCCAATAGTTTAGCTACATATCTAAAGCACTTTATCTGAAACTGAACCAGGAAGTCGCCCTGTAATCTCTGAAGGATTCCCTTATGTTTCCTCTCTAAATAAGCTTAGCTTAAAACCTCTATGATCATCGACTGCTCTTATTACTTGGCCTGTCCGACTTGTTATTACTGATGTATAAGAAACTACGAAGATATGACCCACTTTACAATTTCCCTTTAATATGAGAATGACAAGTGAGGAAGCGTGTGTGTTTATCCCCAGTGTGCTTCCTTGCTTTGATTACACCCTTAGGGCCGTGTCTTGTCCCTACTGCAGGATGCCACCCCCCGGGTCTCTGTCAACAAATGCTTCCTAACACAGACACAACACACACCACCCCTCTTAACCACACACACACACACACACATTTGCACATTCATAATACACCACACATACGTCAACATAACAAAATATGTTGGAGCATATTGTAAAATATACTGTTTAACTGCCATATACAACACTAAATCTTCACACTTAAACTCATTGGACCAAAACAACGGATTCTTAAAGCCAAAGCAGGATGAAAGCAAACAAAACCCACCCACATTCCAGCTCAGGTCCTTAATATAGGATCTGGCTGACTAACAAGCTCCCTATTAAACAAACACACACATTCTCTCTCCCCCCATTCAGGTCCACCACAAGTGGAATCCACCTTCCTAAAGAAAACAGGAAACAACAGACAAGTCACCCATGTAGACCGACTGGGCTGAGGCAGCGATTCCTGCAGGGGCCTCATCCTGACACACACAAACACATGAAGAGGAAGCTGCATCATGTCCCAACTTCCCCGTCTGCACTGTTACCATGTGCATGTGGTACGGTGTCACAGCCAGCAGTGCTTTAAGGTGATGAATCCAGACAGGTGCTTAAAACACCCGGGGCTACAGGAACATAGGACCTCCCTCTGAGCTGCAACTACGCCCTTCCCCCCTCTCGGACCCCTGACAGAAATCAACATGTTTTTAGCGGATGGGAGCCTTTGATGTGTTTTATGTGCCTCTGGTTTATGTGAATATGAATAAAAGAACGTTGAGGCTCTTCTGCTGTTCACAGTGGGGGCAGTGAGTTTACAGCAGTGGTGCTTTTGGAGCCAAGAAACAGGTAACCTTTAGAAAAGACCATCACTTGTTCTTTGTGGAATTTGAATCTGTGTTTTTGAAAGCTGAGATTGTTAAGAGCCGCTGTTTTCTGCTGATAGTATCTCTAAGTCTGACAGAGACACTGTCAGACAGTGTCTCTGTCAGATTTCTAGATAGGTTAGCGCCATGGCTCTAGAGACGGCAGTGTCTATAGACGGCAGTGTCAATTGGTCAGTGGGTTAGTTCACCTCTCTGAGCTCAAAGCACCATTGTGGCAAAGTACAGGCAGTTGCTAGTGTCGTAGTCTTCTTGTTTTCATGTAATTATGGAAAAGCTAGCAGTGTTAATAATGTGCTTTTGGGTAATGTTCCATTTTTGAATGGTTACCAGGTTTATTAATGTTAACCTGAATCTTCCTTTTATATCTAATTTCTTGTTTTATTAGCAAAGGACAATGTTTAAAATACTGAAATAATCATTTTGCTAAATAGCAATTAAGTAATCTGCTAAAAACTAAAAATAGACTTTCAATTTATGAGCTAAATATGAGTCTATAATTATTGCTGCTTAAACTTCAGTTCAAAGATTACCTAAATAGGTTAAAGAATCAAAATAATTTAGGACTGACATTTAGATTAAGTTCTTAAATCATTTATGATACAGTAATAGTGCTAGTACACAATAGTGCACAATTATGTTGAATTACATGTAAAATATTATTTAAAGGCTTCCAACCATAACTTCTGCTTTTACCAGCTATGCAATAGAAAATATATGTAATCAATAAAACTGCTTTCTATACCCAGGTGGACTACACCGATTTAAAATCACATTTTCTAACAAGCATGTCCTTGGCCGACACAACAGCGAAGCACTAATCTGAACTTCCTGTCTCAGCAGTGTCACTCACGTTGATGATAAGTGTCAGCGGCTCTCCTGGGTGGTGTTTAATCAGCTTCTCCTTGTTGGCAGTGAAGAACTGAGGGTCCTCCACATACTCCAAGCGGAAGTGACCTTTCTGATACTCCTCCTCTTCTTCATCGCTGTCTTTGGGGGAAGGGCTGTCACCCGTGTAGAGGACTCCGTTGAGAAAGAACTGCACCCAAGTCAGCTGGGACTGGCTGGATGCAGGGGATAGGCAGCTGATCATAGAGTTGGAGTCTACTTTGCAGGGCTGAAGAAAGACAAAGTAGCTTAAAATGTATATTGCGCCTTAGATAATCAATAGTCAATAGTCAATCATATGATCTAAATGCAACATGGTTCACTTTAAACTGTCAATGTTTGCATCTTTCTTGAAGGAATAGTCTGATACAGACAAGAGGTTGACAAAAAAATCTGAAGCTCTAAAGCTCACCATGTTATATCTCATGTTATTAAGTTCATACATAATGTGTAAAAATGAAAACCTGTAGTTGCAAAGCGGGTTATTTCTTGGTTGGACCTTTGTTTCCTTTGAACAGAGCTAATTGTTTCCCCCTGTTTCCAGTCTTTATGCTAAGCTAAGCTAACCACCTAGTGGCTGAGGCTTCATAACGCTCTGCAAAGTGCAAGCAAAGTGTATTTCCCAAAATTTGTTTTTTAGGTTGCGATTGTGTGAGTGTGACTTCCTGACACATGTATTAGTTATAAAGCCTGATTATATGGTCTAAAGAGTTTTTTTTTAAAAAGTAAAACAATGAAAGATTTCATCAGGTTACTCACTGTTTGTCCAATTCCCACCACCTGCATGGTGACACTCTGCACCAGATCAAAACCTTGGCCTGTCACTGTTATGATCCTACCACCACTGTGACACACACACACACACACACACACACACACACACACACACACACACACACACACAGAAAGACACAGAGAGTCACATCTCAGCCATGACAATGTGTCAAATACATACTGGTATGCAAATACTTTGAGACACTGCACCAAAACAAGAGAGAAACAAGAGACCAGATAATAATGCAAAACAGTTCGACTGCAGTGAAAATCCGCACACATGTCATCAAAGACAATGACGCTACCCTGTCACACACATGCTGAGCTATTTAGAATACAATAGAGGGAGAAAAAACTGCACATCAGGATGACATTACAGTAATGACATATGTCAGTGACTCTTGGAGGGGAACCGCAGACTCATCCAGCTTGAGATGTTTAAGACGTTTAGTTTTTAATGCTTGTGTTGTGTGTGTGTGTGCGCGTGTGTGTGTGTGAGTGTGTCACAGTCTACCAACCTGAGGTAGCTCTTTTTGGGATGGATGAAGCTGATGGTGGGATTCTTCTCGTAGGTGTACGTGGTGCTAAGCTCGCTTTGACAGGGGACGTTTTCAAACTCCACACACACTGCCACCGAGTCGGTGTGTGGCTGTAAGGCTCCGGGCATGGTGCACTCAATGGTTTCATCTCTTTTCCTAAAAGATGAGGTGAACATCGTAACCGCACGTCACTGTGATGTCTACAAGTGCAAAAAAGTTTCCACACAGAATCAAACTTATGGCTATTGTAGTTCATATAAGCACTCGAGTTAGACTTGAGACTTGACAAAGGTGAGATACTTGAAATCTGGAAACGATCAACAATCATACAGGTCACAGCTAAGGTCTAAGTGCTGACACAACACTTGGTGTCAGCTATGGAAAGAAACTGTGATCACGAGGAAAGCCCCTTTCAGTGCTGTGTCATTTAATGGTCTGCTCTGCCAGACTTGAATTTAAAATAAGCAGTACTTACTCTATGATGATACATTCCAGCGTGTTGTTGACCATGACTTTAATCTGAGAGCCGATGTCCAGGTGCTCCCCATGAATGGACACTCTAGTTCCTCCAGCGCGAGAGCCCTTCCTCGGATTCATGGACAGCAGCTTCGGGACCTGAATCCGGGCGAAAGACACAGCACATGAGTAACAGGACATGAAATTTATCGCTAGACATCTGACATCTTCTGTCACTGGCAAAGACAGGCTTACTCAAACTGTGTTTTGTGCTCTATGATGCTTTTCTTGACACCAAATAAAATCTCATCCTTTGAGGTTCAAATATCTTGTCTTTTCAGATTGGCTGAGACAGCTGCTGACTATAACGGTAAATTAAGGAGGAAAATTGTGAAGACAGCCCATGCTGCAATATGTTAAACTGCTCCTGAAGCAAGCAGGCCTCTGGGTCCAAATTTGCAGGACGGTTTTACTGCGGGTAGGAAGCAATAATGTTCATGCATAGGCATGAAAAAAAAACACACGTGTGCAATGCACATGCACACACACACGCACACAATGGCTCCTTGGGCGAAGATGAATATCCCTGTCCAGTTCTGCAGCTACCAGCATCAGCATTCCTGCTCTTTCCGAACTTTCTATCCCCGCCATGAACCTCGCCTCCAGGGAAACCTCTTATCCTCACTGACAGGATTCACTTCCTCAGTGTGCACGGACGGAGGAGACCTATTGTATGTTTGTATGTCAGAGTGGGTGTAAGGAGGCAGATGTTTCCGTCTAAAGGTTCGAGGAAGGAGACGCAGTAGAGGCGAATATCCTGTCTCCAAAACTGTTTTCTCGTTCTTCCCCAGCAGTAAAAAAACCCTCTCACACTGATCATCTCAGTGTTGGATAAGGATGGCAGAGAGGAGTTCCCACAACAGCCCAGCGTAATGTTTGTTGTTCTGGATTTTCTTCATCCCCGTGTGTCAAGAGAGGCTTCAAGATCAGGGTGATTCCTCTGCGGGATGACTCACAGGCACAGCCGCCCTAAGGAGCCGCTGAAATGATAGGCTGCTCCAGGATTGAATTATGAAAAACTCTTTGTCTACAAACAAAGAGAAACAAAGGGCTTACATGGGTATTTCCACTGGCTGAATCTAATGGGGGACTGTGTGGGTTGAGGTCCATTAACACAATGCTGGCTGGCTTGACCCAACCAGTGATGAATTCAGAGCAAAGGGACATTCCAACAATCGGCATATTTGTTTTTTCTGGCAGCGATTGCAGAATGACAATGGCGCTTAGTTGCAACGCAGATGAACGTTTGAAGATTCCCACACACTCGCATTCCTCAGAATCATAAAACGCATCTGTTAACACTCAACTGACACACACTTGGGGAGGCTTTCCCAGTGGGGAACAACGAACAAGAGAGCGTAGAAAAAGAAAAAATGTGGAGGGAGAGACAGATAGAATAGAAAGCAAAGATCAGCAGGAGGGTAGAAGTCTGGAGAATACTTACTAAGTACGAGAAGCTCTCCTTTGACTTCCCTATCCCGCCCTGAACCACATCCAGTTGGACAATATCTGTCCTGTCATGAGAGGACGACCCAGTGACACACACCAGCCTGGGGAAATTAAAAAGGGTGTGACCTTCTTGTTGGTTGTCAAAGCAACATAATCAGTTAATAATAATGATAAAAAAAAACAATAATAAATATGGATAAGAACACTCAATAGCACAGCTTGTAATTTTAATTCTATAAACTAATTTAAAAAAAAGGGGGGAAACCAATATTAAGATGAAGAAAGAGATCTTGATCACGACTGTTAAACAAAGACACATAATTAAACTCGGAGAATGGTGATTATGAGCTAATTCATCAAACCCTAATACATTTACATATGGAATCCAATAAAGCCTTGTGATATCAGATATCAGGAGATGTAAAGTTCAAAGCTCCTCAGACCAGATGTGTCTTACCACAGAGGAGATTAAGGGGCTGCTGAGACTTGTTCTCTCGCCTCCTGGCTGTGATTAAGCCTTGTGTCATCAGTGCACGCTCTACCGGGACGTCTCATATTAATGACACGGTGGTGTACCGAGGCACAGGGATCTACTGTTGTGGGGCCTCGCTGGGATAAATGTACTTGGGGGGGAACACAACCTTTATCACCTCACATGATCACCCTCCAGCTTGACACCCTGTCAGTTTATTTAGTCAGGTGCCTGGTGCTACAGTGGTTACAAATTCTCAGCCAGCGATCAGATGATTGACAGAGGAATTGTGGGGGGATTTACACAAGCAGACGAGCTGTGTTTTATGTAGGAGGACCTGGCAGGACATATGGTAAGTTGAGGCTGGGCTGGACAGATTTGGGCCTGGCCGGGGTCAAGCTGTGAGGTCTGAGACCTGAGAAGAAAAGCTGTATCTAAATGTGTTTTTAAATGTCAGCCCTTATACTACTCAAACAAATTCGCTGTTTTAACTGTCTGAACTGCTGCAGGGTTTCTTTTTTCTTTATCAACCTGAATAGCTGTTGAATACTCTAAAATAACCTGCAGTATCAGCCATCTGTTGAAAGCAGGGTCTATATCTCTGCTCATTAATTACAGGAGGTAAAGAATGCCATTACACTCAAATTACACTACTGTCAGTTTCGTGTCATGAGGGCAGAAGCGCACCTGTTTGAAGAAAATGCATCATTTCACATGCTCTCATTTAGAGAAGAAAGAGAAAAAAAAAGAGCGAACAAATAAAATGAAACATGACTATTCACAGATTGAGCCTGAGGGAAATAAAAGAAACTGAAGCCAGAATCAGTCTGAACCTGTAGGGTTGCTTCAGGCTTAAGTGGATTCAGACTGAGAATCAAACTGTTAACGCAACAATACATCACATACGATATCTGCTATTGAACCGTAACGTTGAGGATTAGTCTGGGCAAAAAAAGACAAACATAAAACCAATATTTCATGAAGAGTGCAGACAAAGGTATGATGAAGCCTGCAGCATTTAAACAACTTGCATACACTGGGTGTGTCAGTGTTTCTGTAGGGATTAAAAGTAAGACCTTTTTAATACCACATATGGTACAATATAGTTTAAAACCTGTTTCACAAGCATAATGGCCAAAGTATAAAAGAAGATGTGGCCTTATATCACCTTTTTGTCAGTAGGGCTGCAACTTTTGGTCATTTTAATTATCTATATTCTAAATTATTCTCATGATTAACAGTTAACAGTTAACACGTTAACAGTTTGATCTATAAAATGTCAGAAATTGATCTTCAGGTGTCTTGTTTCGACTAAAAGATATTTAATTTGCAATGATATAAAACAGAGAAAAGCAGAAAATTCTCATATTCAAAAAGCTGAATTCAGAAAATAGTTAATAAATAACTTAAATAATTAATTATCGAAACAGAAATTCATTTCTGTTGATGGACTAATTTATTAATCAACTAATTGTTGCAACTCCACAACAATATTTACTAATGATGTACTGAACAAATTTAACACAAACTGGACCCCCACAGAAAAGGAAACACACAATCCAGTGTCACAGCAATCCCACCTAGAGTTTATATGTATCTAAACATACAAAAAGACATTTAATGCTGTCCAAGGCCTTTTAAAAATGTCCATGCTTTTTAAGACAGATTCCCTGGTGCGTGCATGCGTGTGCGAGCTGAGCGTGATGTTGATACAGTGTGATCGCAGTCAAAAGACGTAGAGCAGACAGAGCATGGACTGACCCCTGCTCCACATTCCAGCGCCTCCCTACTGCAGAGATATTATGGGTTTCAGAGGGCAATATTGTGGCTAGTTTTAAAGATGTCTGTGTTCATTTCCCTTGAGTGGATGATGAGGATCATCAACAATCACGTCTGTGCATGTCTGGATGTGAGTGTTGTCTGCGGTGCAGCTAAATGGACGGGGCGAAGGCCACTCAAGGCTCATATTAAAATGATAGAGAGGGCGGCATGGAGGACCTGGGCCAAAAACCCAGAGAAGTGCTTCAGTAAATGAGGTGTGCCTAGACTGACTGTGCCATTAATTAAAATGTTGACACCGTGTGAGTGGAGTGCAGTCTCTCCAGTGCTGCACATTTTCCTTTTGGCACGCAGATGTGAACTTTCACCTCTCAGCACACGAGCAGACACCTGTCTCAACAGCCTTGGTAAATTAGGTCACATGTGCAGGTGTGTGTGTGCTTGTGAGTGTGTGTGTGTGGGTAGGTATGGCATTTTTGCAAGAGCTAGATTGCATGAGGATATTTTTGTGAATCAGGGTTATTTTGAGCATCCCCACATCTTCAAGCTGATTCATGGATGTGGTATGAATAGGTTCAGATTTTTTTTTTTTTATGAATAAAGGTTTAGAAGGTGAGATTACATGTTTAAGTTGGTGAGGTGAGATCAAATCATTGCAAAGTCCCCTGAAGGATGGAAATACAAAGATGAAAGTGTGTTTGTGCATGTGCATGTGTGTGTGTGTGTGTGTGTGTGTGTGTGTGTGTAAGTCAAATGTGCTGACACTGTCAGATGTACTGACATGTTATGATTTGTCGGTGCCACTTCCAGCAACGAGGATATGCTTTGCTGTCATAACAACCAGCCTCGGGAGCCAATCAGAAATGACGACATGAGATGAGAATACCCCTGGAGTGAAACGTGATTCGCTGTTTTCAACTTGTGCAGGGTTTTAGGGGGAATATATCAGGAAACTAGAGTGACAGGTAAGACCCGCGGGTCACCCTCGAACCGGTCTTAATACAATGACTGGCTTCAGCGGAGCAAGACCAGATAAACAGTTCCATTCAAGGAACATTACAGATACTGAATAGAAGTTTGAATGTAACTGTGGAGTTACTTTCACTGAGCTCTGTTATGTCTGTGTCAAAGCGGGGTCCTGCTGTCTCCATGGTGACAGTGTGATGGTCCCTGAGCTACGGAGGGATGGCGATGGAGTCATTTAAAATGAGAAGTGTGCTGCATAATAATATTTGTTAAAATTAGCTTCGTGAATACATGAAAACTAAACCATGCAGGGGTGGTTGACTTCCTATTTTCAAGACTGGTGGACATATAAGAGGGGGACTCTTCTGAGGAAGTTTAATAATTTATTTCTCGTCTGGAGTTTCCTTTAAACAAAACTTGAAGAGCATCGTAGGCTCACATGAGCTGCTTTTATTGGCTTTACTTCTGAATGTTTGCAGGTATATCTCATTTATTTGTCGCCAGGATTGTAATATGGCAACTCTGACATTTTTAGAGTTCTCAGAGTGAGAAGAGTACTCCACAGATTTTCAATTCAATCACTAACAGTTCATTCGGGAATGTTATGCTAGTAGCAGCTGATGTAGTCTCTGGACACTAAGCTTAAGCAGTGATGAGGAACGGCCAACAGTAAATTCACTTTTCATACTCATAGTCTTCAGCTCTAATGGATGCCGCCTTGAGTAAATTCATTACAGACTTACACAGCACATGCAGTAGTACTCCTCAAAACTTGTAAACAGGCGGCTTTGGTGTGTAAATGAGTTGTGTTTCCCCTTAAATATACTACAACACCTGCAATACAGGCATTCCAGATTTTTTTTGAATGCATGGCACCCATTACATTTTTTCATACCTTTCTCTGCAGATAAGGTGAGTGGCAGCTAGCTTCCTCTATCCATTAAATATAATAAATCACTGTACTGTCTGATCTGAGTTTTATTTTGACTAGTCCAGGTCTGGGTTCACACTGTGTTCAGGGCTGAGATGTGCATGTCAGGATTTCCCAAAGGTTTATTAACTGCAACAAATCTTTCAATCACTTGTTCCAATAGTCTCCGTTTCAGTGTGACGCGTCCACCTGACCACTCACCTGCCTGTAAGCATTTCAGGTTACCATGACAATGGGTAATTGTTAGCTATTATCTCACCGGTCCTAGCTGCAGCACAACTGCATATTATAGCAGGGTTTTAAATATAAATGATGTATAGGGTATGCTCTTATTTCTTTATGACAAAGTGGATGATGTACAATGCACACAGTACAAGATGGTGGATATTCAAAGAAAGCCTCTGCACGCTGCAATGCAAACAGTTGACATAAGCCTATTTATGTAAATGCGTGAATCATAATTCAGCCATATGTTGTAGTACTTACTCAACAGAGACGGTGTAGAGCTCAGGCTGGAGAGTACATGGCACCCCTCCAATAGAGACCTTTACTGCTTCAGCCCTCCTGCCTAGGTTCCTACCCTGTACTGTCAGCAGGGTGCCTCCTTCCACCGGACCCCTCAGGGGGGAGATCTGACAAAGACAAAGTGAGGTAATGAACAGGGAGAAAGAAAACCATGTAATATGCACAATGAATTATAGCTCATAAGTAGATTACCTCCCAAAAAATGCTCCACTAATGACAGGTGATAATGAACACGACAGAATTAACAGAATGGAGATGCTGTGTCTGATGTTGACATGAAGTGTGGCACACGGAGAGATAAGGACAAGTGGCCCGTGTGAGTGTTCTTCTCGTGAAGACTGAGGTCTAATAGAATAGACACACAGTTTAGGTGTATACACGCACACAAAAAGCAGACTCTTAACTGTGCCAGTCTGAGACTCTTCAGCCTCTAATCCTCTACAGCACATGCAAATAAAGAGCAGGCTAAGAGCCTCCTTCACATCCCACAAGAGACAGCCAGAGTGAGAGAGAGAGAGGGCTGGAGAGCACAGCAGAAAGGTGGATGAGTGCGGAGGCAATTTAGGGAACTGAGTGTGAGAGGAGAGTGAATGCTGATGGTGGTGGTGAGAGAGCAAAGCCTCAACAGGGGAATTAATGCACAGTGCTATTCCCTTTCATCTGTTTTCCTGTGTCTGCTCTGTCAAATTCCTTAGTCCCATTACTGCTGTTGTTCAGAGGCATGCTCACATGCATCATTTCAGCGCTCGCCTTTGGTCTCTAAACTTTCCACTCAGAAGCTTCGGAAAGAAAGGAGAGGACCGTCACCTCTCCAATCACCACGGAAACACAGCTTTAGAGATAGCATCTCCGACTCCCAGACAGAAGCAATCTACCATCATCTTGCCACTGTAGCATAGCTAGCCCGGCAGAGCGCGTGCTTTTCTGAATGACCCCCTGGCTGAGCTGAGGTCATTGTGACCCCCTCCGTGTTATTAGCCTGGCTCCGGCTCTATCAGAAACTGAGCTTAAGAATGAAAACAGCTCTTCTGTTTGGTCTGGGTGAGAGGGCGAGGTTCGGCCCTGCATTCAGATCATTTGGAGCTCGCGAGAGTGACAGCGCAGATAAATAAACCATATATTTCCCAGCTAAAAGAGGGGAGGCAGTTAAGTAAAGAAAGAATGTATTACTTTTAATATCGTGTGAAAATAAACTGTCAGAAGCAGACGTATTACTACAGTATTTCTGTGGGATCTACACCACAGGAAATGATGTGTTTTTGTGGTTATATTAAGCTTTTGGATATTAAGTGTGACCACCCTGTGCCTACTTACACCGTACATATATGCTTCCTTTGACAAAAACACATACCCACATTCTTTTATGCACATGTAATGCACAAACACCACATAATTGAGCACATGTGCACATGTGGCATGGCAGATAAACATACAAAAAGCATCCACCCTCTGCACAGAGCGTCGCTGAGCAGTAAGCGGAGTTATTTATTATCACTGTGCGTCTTATAGCACCTAGTGTGTCTCTGTGGTGCCATTGAGCATTGACATCAACATCAGCTGGCATGCTGTTCATTTACACCTCTTACAAGTCTGTGAGTTTTGATTTACAGCACAAACTCTGCCAGGCCTCCAGGGAGATCACGCGGTGTGAATGTGTCTGTGCGAAAAACCTCCACAAGGAAATGTTGGAGCTATTAAACGCTTTTGATGACTAAATTATTCCACGTCCTTGTATTCAAATATAAAAATTATACCACGTGTACTGTACATGCAGATATGCAACCTGCACGAGACAAACTACCTAACTGATATAATCCATATGTTTTCTCTTTGTTATTTTTCGCTCTGAATAGACGGCTTTGCAGCCAGAGCTTTCATCTTCCTCTCCTCACTCCAGTTCTTCTGCATCACACTAATCAAGCAGGACGTGAGTACAAAAACAGGAAAAGGCTTCTCACTGTACTGCACCCTTCTCCACCCTTTCTCTGTCCAAATAGCCCTCCATCCTCTCTTTTTCTTCTAACTAAGTTTGGCAGTTCCTGTTTTGGATGCCGAAATTACTTCTAATCAATGTTTTTTTTTTTCCTTTTTTAAACAGTGAACTAGCCCACGCATAACATGAGAATAAAGGACGTGCGGCGATAATAAATGTCTCCACTGTCTTACGTCACCGTATAGAATAGAGAGCATTTTTCACAATTAGGTGGCGTGTGGCAAAGTTTAGGGTATAATGAAATCCTCCTTCATGTTATTGACATTTTGATGCTAGTGTATTGTGATAAAGATTGCATGTGTCAAGGCAGAGCAAGAAAAACACATTTCATTATCTTAGCTACAGACACGCTAAGTCACTAGGACTAAATAACAAAGAGCTGCTGTGGTGTGTGAACATTCAGGGAGAGCTGATCTTTTCCTCCACAAGCTGGAGTGCTCGGCCTCAAAACCCCCCTGTGGATTCTCTGGGAAAATATGGCTGCCAAAGCATTGCATCACACACCCCACAGAACCACAGCCCCTGTATCCTTTCTGCAACCCGTTCTCCTGAGGAAGCTAGTGGGAGTGTGTGTGAGAAAAAGAGAGACAGAGAGAGAGAGAGAGAGACAGAGAGAGAGAGAGAGAGTCCTGCAACAATAGTCTACCCACACAGACGGCATCTCAGCCCAGTTTACTTCAGTCACATAAGAAGTCCACATAAGTTAGACTCTCGCGGAGCATCCTGTTAGTCACAGTATGCTGACAGATACAAAGAATGAGGGATAATCGTGAATGCTTCAATATGGCCTATTTGTGTGACATATTGTGGGCCACACTCACACAGTGTGTATGTGTGTGTGTGAGAGAGAAAGAGAGGGAGTGTGTGAGTGTCTGCCTGCTTTGTTCTGCTTGCTTATTCTCCCGGGCCGGCCAGGTTTTATCTACAGGAAGTTCAGGCCGACTAGGTCTCATGTGAGCCGTGCTTCCCATTGCTGCCTAACGTGGCTGTGCTGATATAATGTTTGGTAGTGGCAGAAAAGGCCAGTAGGATGCACTCTCATTACAGTTGGACAAACAAATGAATGTGATCATGCAAATGAAATCCATAAACAGTTGCCTGCCAGTAATCATGATGACCATTTGGACAGGACCGCAGTCAAAACCTTTGTAAGATAAACATCCTTTAATTCCCTTTTTGCCAGTGTGGTTTTGCTCTTGTTATGGTCACAAATCTTAAATCCCCTCATAGTTCTTGTTTGCTTTCTTTTAGCTCTTGTGGTTTTGCCCCAAAAGAACCCTACACATCCATCCATCCACACAGTTTACACGCATACTGTAGACACACAGAGCAGAAGGTGTTCCCATGCCCTCCTGAGTGATTGCAGATCGACTCCACTGTGTCCCCTAAGGGCTGCAGCTAAGTAAGTGTTAGTGTTATTACTGAGTGAACTGCTTTAATGAGACTCTATTCAAACGCTCCCTCGGCAGCTGACTCTGGACAGACAGGGCATGGGGCCACCACACCATGTGAGTGACCCCATGATTCACCATTTTATGGCCTGAAAATAGAGCTACAGTCAGGAGGCCTGCAGTGTGGGAGGATGAATGCAAACAGTTGCGGCCTGCATTCATGCATGTTTAACCTGTGATATTACCTTGTGGATCTCAGGAGAAGGACATTGATCACTGATTGGCTGACAGTCATCCCTTGGCCTGCAGCTGTTTTCACACCAGCCGCAGAGGTGTCCTTGATCCTCGCGGCCCCAGCACTGGGAGCAGTCAGAACTACCCACTTTGCAGTTGTACACTTCCACTAGAGGAAGATGGGATGGAAGGGAGAGAAAGAGAGGCAATTATTATTATAATACAGCATTAGTGAACTGTGTTAGCCTTCCCTGGTTAACTTAAGGTACTATAGACTCCTAAATTTCTTCTAGAGCTCATGTGAACCACATGGGCGGCGTGCTTTAAATAAACGGCATAAACATTTGCAAGATGATACATTCATGGCTATAAAAATAAATCAGTAAAAAAGAATGCTGGTGGAGTGAAGGAGAACAAAGCCAGCCAGCGAGAAACAGATGATTATGTTCATGTGCCTCCCAGTGAGAAGTCCCATTTGTATCACTGCATGTGCATCTGTGCAGGCATTTGTGTGCATATTACAGTGTGTGTTCCTGCATGTGGGTGATAAAGTGTGTGTCTTTTTAAAAATTTGATGACTCCGCATGTTATGAAGCGACCGTCATGTCCGTTAACAGCGCAGAGTGTCTGGCAGCGGCCCAGGGCTGTTGTTCACATGGTAGACACATGGACTGTGAACAGCACATCTGGGACTGGGATAGGCAAACGATTGGCTTGTAGCTCCACTATAGACGACATGCCAAATTCAACAACATGCACGCCACTCCTCATCGTCTCACCGTTGTCATGGAGCTCAAACTGTGTTTGCAACAATACGTACGGACATGGCTTGAGCGAAGCATTGATGACACCTTAAAACTGCCGCTCCCTATGTTCTATAATCATTATGTGTAATTAGATGGTGGCAGAATATGATATTATGGTAAATTACTAGTTGTTGGAAAATTATGTGTTGTAATACACGAACTGCTATTATTGCAAGTGAAAGGCTCTCTAACATTGTTTGTCCCTGTACGCAATTCTTTATTTTTCTCCGGGTTTAATTAAATCCACCAATCTCATCAGAAAACATTCATGCACAGGTGAAATGCATTCTGGGAGCACCGGTGGCAGCTATGTCAGATTTGTTCTTGTTTTTTTGCGAGTGTCTATAATTGTGCTGAAAATACAGGCGAGCCGGGCAAACAGCTGAAGTGTATATTTTTTCATCTTTTTACATGTAACCGTGAGTGTGACATCTTACCTCTCATAGGCTGAGGGCTGTCGATGAAAATATCCGCCCCACGCCCACTGAAGTATCCTTTCCTCCTCAGGTTGAGGTGGTAAATCTGACTTCTGTTATTAGTGGACAGCTACACGGACAGATAAGTAGGAAATAAATAAAACAGGTGGTGCAAGGCAATCATGTATTGTATTGTCACTTTGCCTCCATGTGTATTTTACTCCCTGCTTGAGATAATAATGGGTTCTTAGTCAACTGATAAACAAGGGTTTAAAATAATTGCAATAAAAACAACTTACAAACTAGACTTAAATCTAACAATAATGAGCACACTGAACCAGTAAATGCATAGTGACTGCACGAGAGCTTAACTGATCTTTATTTTTTCTACTTGGAAATTATTTTTGGTAGGTCATTGTCTATACTTACTGTTACTCCGCTGCACTTGACAGTTGAGCTGTTCAGCCATGTGGCCTCATATCGCTGTTCTGTTCCAAAGTCACACTCCAGCTCCTCCCCCTGTTATACCCAGAACTTATTTCAAAACAATGTGCAGTTTTTCAACAATAACAAGCAAGCAAACTGTGATATTATGTTGTTCTCAGAATGAGATAATCATTGCTTTAGTACCTAAAATGAGTACATTTAGGGAAAGCTTCTGGTCTGTCAGACATGTCTGGTAACAATTGACAACTCTGAAAGAGTACAAGGAAACTGAAATAACCCACAATAATTGTCCCTGCGAGGAAAAGATGCAATCTATTCAAAATTCATATTCATAAACATCTGGACTCCCACACCTCGGCGAGGCATCTGGGAGCCAGTGTAATGAATATGAATTCTTTCTTCATAAAATCTGAGTTCCGAGTTTAAATGAGCCAAAAAATTGTGAAGTTACGTAGTGAAGAAGCTAAGAGCAGTAAAGGATAAGTGCTTAAAGTGGAAAAAAATCACTTGTCTCTAAATCCAGCCAGCTTAAATTGGACCACTTTGATCGCCCTCACCAGGACTATTCCTGGACTATTTCTCTGTGCTTTCTGACACCAGAGAAGCTTGATGTTTTTCCATATCTGGCAGGCTCTTTATTCCCAAGAAAAACATACCACACATTGAAATGTTCCTTGAACTTATGTTCATTCTGAGAACTAATAGATACTGGACGACAAACTTACAAACACCTGCTTGTTGCTAAATGTTTTGGTATGACTGTTTATCATAGTTAGGTTTAAACTCTAAACAATTTATTTTAGGTTTGTCAAAAAAAAAAAGTGTGGGAACCAAACAAAAATTCGCCACAAATTCCAGAAGCGATGGCAAAGCACGGACACCACATTTCCTGCCGTATCGGCTTGCTGACAAGATGAAGACATTGCTCAAACAATGTCAGTTTGTATAAACTTCCATAATAAAGAGTAGTATGAAAAGCTGACCACATCCCCGGCTGCCCGGAGGAAGTATGTGTGTGTGTGTACGTGTGGATTTGTATGTGACTCAGTGTCTGTCACCATAGCAACACACCAGGAGAGGACTCAAAAGGCCAGCCAGGGTTAGGCGTGTGACTGACCACGCCTGGCAACTAGTCAATGCTGGAATTTTTAAAAAATATTCCAGTCATGTCCTTATCGGTGATGCAGGATCAGCATCTGACTCGCTCAGTATGGATTAAGGATGAGAATAGGAGTTTTAAAAAAATATATATCTGGAAGGCCTGGCCAAATTTAAAATGAACACAAGTGAATTAAAGCTCCTGCCGCTTGTGCTGCCTCAGACTGACTGCACATTGTACACGGTGCTGACGAAGGCACAACTCAGCTTGTCACAGTTAGATTCCAGATGCATGGGGAGCCCAGACAGCTGAGCAGGGAGCAACATAAGCTTTAAGATACACACTCGTTGTTCATTTTTATATATCTCTCTCACAACATGGAAATCGCTCCAACTTCCAGTTTTGCTCATTCAATGACCCGAATGACAGCACACAAATATCCACCTGTGTTTAACTCAGCTTGAAGCAAACACACCATATGCTTCTGTTTTATTCCAATCATTTTCACAACATGCAATTTTGGACAACGTCCAAGTCAAGCTCCGTAGCGGGAGGTTTGTCTGTCATACCTCCTGGATGTTGCTGAGGGATAGGGTGAAGTCCTGCGCCATTCCTGATGGTGATGGAGGAACCTCTGAAGCGACCAAACTGGGACAGGAAGCTGCATTCTGTGGAGGGGCAGGAAGTGACATAAAGGAGTTAAAGAAAACAATAGCTCCTCTGCACACATCCGCAACCCAAAATACCTGTCCTGTTTATCTGGAGGAGGAGGAAATGAGAGGGTAAAGTCTCGCTCTGAGGGAAACAACAATAGCTTCAAATAGAGAGACGATGAGGGATTAGAAAAACAGACCCACCGGACACTGTGATGGGCTTAGCAGAACAGGAGAAAAAAAAAACAAAAAAAAAGACGCACCTCCTCAGCTCTTTATGACCTACATTACAAAGATCTAATCAAGACTTTTCACGTGTAAAGAGAACTTAACTAAAAGTGACTAACAAAGCACAAACCTCTTGTGCTTTAATATGTTTGTTTTTGTGTATCTTGGGATCTGAAACAGCACGCCTGACTAGGATTTATTGTGTTTACTTAGAAAAATGCAATGATGTCTTTATTATTTCAGTTGTGTTCTAACAAAAACAGCTCTTTCCCTTTTCAGGGGGTCTTGCAATAGACAGCTTAGCATTATGCTGCAATAAGACACTTAAACACCAGCATCTGCCAAGAGATCTGTGAGTCACATCCTCTTCTCTCCAACTGAGACCAGCACCCCGTGCCCTCAGGGCCAAACTGCTGGGAGGACGCCTCCTCGCATAGGTCATGGGACCTGGCGGCGCAATAAAACTCCAGAGAGGACAGGAATTAATGCCACGGCTGACTTGGTTTTGATGTTGTCAGGAGCGTGCACAAAGGACAGTGGTATCTGGGGAAATGTAATTGGTTTCAATGAGGCTATTCTAGTTTTGGATAATTTTCTCAGTTTCACAGTTTTTTCACGTGCTCGTGCCAAGACTTTTACACTATTTGGTTTGTTTGCTTTTCAAAGTAGTTTACACCCTCACAGGACTTTAGATTGCCAAACATACATCTACATAATCCATTTGTACAATCACCTACTTAAAATGAGGGGATACATAAAACCACAGCTGAAAATGTAGGTGTAGATTTAGCTGGCAACAAGCAGTCGTGACATTTAGTAATACTTCCCTATAAAAATAGGGACACAGTGAAACTACTCTTCCGCATGCTGGCATATCAAACTAAACTGCCAAGAAAAGAAGCTTTAGAGGAGGTCTGAGCAACTTTAAAATGGTACATTGCCCTGCAAGGAGTCTGTTAAACCAGAACCTCCTGAGATTTTATAGCAGGTTTCAACATTTCTACATACTGCAGTTGAGACACTTGAAACTTCACACTGAATTACCACATGATTGCTCTTGCCTAACCTGTCTGGACTCTGGATCATTACAGCACACTTGGAGTTGTTGGACAGAAGAGTGTGGATTATGTCTGGCTGCTCTGACTAGTGTGATCTTAATATTATGAGATGGTTCAGGCGTCTGTTTGGTTGACGGATAAAAAAAAGAGAGAGAGAGAGAGAGAGAGAGAGAGAATTACTCACCTCGAGCAGGTTGTGCTTTGACTCATCTTTATTGGAGACACATAAGTGGTTGTCCTGGTCCCAGTAACACTTCCACCTGGTGCTCAAGCAGCTCACACATCTGTTATAGATGGACACACGTACATGGAAAATGCTGAGAAACAAAGATCGCATTTAGACGAATATGGCATGTTTTCGAACTCTGATCAGTTCCCATGCAGTAAATACAGTCTTTTAAAAAAAAAAAAGAAGTATGTGACCCACTATGATTCATTTCAAGTTGCAACATAAACTCAAAGACTGAACCGATTACAATCATCAAAGTTTAGCTTCAATAAAAGGAAATCCTGATTAGTCACAGTAGCGGACGCATTCATTCCAGAGTTACAACACAGTTCAAACTGGGCCAAATCTGCTGAGATAAAACAAAGCACTTCTCTATAAACACTCCAGACTGGTAAATGATCGTGAGTGTGTGAGTGCCGTCTCCTGTATTTTGATCTTTGCGAGGAGCATTTTGAGTTTTACACCAACCGAGGACATTTTTGGCAAGTGTGGATAAGCAGCTTGTAGACTCAAACTGCCACGTAAACAGGTTAAAGACATTCTCTCTTAAAAACCTGTTATCAGGACTGGCTGACAAGTCTGACAGTTTGTGAAGCGAGGACTCTCTGGCCAGTCATTCGGCGCTCATAGGACTGCATGTTTGTTCTGTAGCTGTCAACAAATCTCATGAAAGCAGTGACCTGATCCTCCTAACACGTGGTGTCTGTGTATCCTCAGCCTTTATATCTTATTCCACTGTAACGTGCAGCTCCATTCTTATTCAAAACCATTTAGAACATAAATGAGCCACACCGCTGCACAGGGTGACATGTTCTTTCATTATGATGAACTGTAGTCTACAATACACTGTCCTGCTGCCATTGATATTCATACTCCTCATAAATCCACAGCTGAAAATAGTCCCTATTTTCTCCTGTTTGAGTAATGTTTGCTACAAACTACACTATACATTACACGGCTCTAAACTATACATTCAAGTTTTCAAAGATAAATAACACTCTTTTTCTTCTTCTTTTCAAATGAAAAGTTTTCTTACGGAGTAATACGCACAGCCTTGCTCAGGGGGGTTTGTGTTTTGAGTCATAGCATATGGTGGCTCATGTTAGCAGCTGAGTAAGTTTGCTTTACTTGTGCTTCTCTCACACCGCATTTTTGTGACGTTTACCCAAATCTCATAAACTCTCGCCTCGCTTTAGTCCGTGTGTAAAGTAGGAAGAAATATGTGTTCTGAGTTTGTCAGACCAAATAAGAAAGTCTTATTAACCATGCATGATTACAAATATCGACAAGTTTCTGAAATTAGGTGTCAAAATAGGGTAAAAATAAGCAGTACACTCAGCTCCAGGACTGCGGGGTTGTGTCCACTCAATAACTTTGAAACACTCTGAGAGGGATGAATTCATCTCTATCGTGTCTATCTCAGGGTGGCCTCAGCGTGTCATAGAGCCACCCTTTAGGACCGCCCAAAAAATCCTGGATTGAAAACTGGTGAAAAACTGTTTTAACTCCACATTTCAGTAATATATCCTTCAAAATCTTTTCACATGTTTTCTGAAACTATTTTCCAACATATTTAATTGCCTTTACACAGACTTCAAGCTTAAAATTAAGTTTAGGTGAGGAGGTTGGTTCACCCAGATCACAGATATACGACCTCAATTTGACTTGGGTTAGACGCTGAGAAGATTTAGTGTTTGGGGGTTTAAAATGAACTGTATTGATCCTTGCTGTGGATGGAGTACAAACGTGTGCATGTGTCTTCCAGATAAACTTCTTTAAGTGGAGCACCTCCACTGTATGTGTGTGAGTCGACTGTGTGTCACTGTATTGCCGCCGGGAAGAGACAGATGTCCCACACTAGGAATGATAGTGCCTCCGGTGAGAGCAGCACTCTGGGAGAGGAGGAGGGAGGTTTAGACTTGGGAGGCAGCAGGATGGGTGTAAAGGGATGCAGAAACGTAATCGAAACATGTTGCTGTGTGTTCTGATTAGAAGCAGATGCCCCCCTCAAGGCTCTTATCAGCTGCAGCTTTTCTGTTTTTCCTGACTCCCTTTCTGTCCTACTAAAACACCTATACTCTACCACACACACACACAGATTGTTTGGACACTCTCTCTCTCTCTCTCTGCTTGACCTAACACTGACAGTAAATACCCCATGACACTGCCCACCAAGAGTCATAATGACCATGAACACACACACACATACACACACTAAATACATAGTTGGGCTCGCACTCTCAGGGCCTCTCGGTGGACACAGCGGTTAAACACACATCCTCAATCACGTCTCTGTCAAAGAGAAATACGTCCAGAAGAAAGGACCAGTTTCAGGGAAGGGAGGGGGGGGGGGTGCGACGCACAGGAGCAGAGACAGACGAGAAGGAGAGGGAGGGAAAAAAAAAGAAAAGAGAAGTGCCAAAACCTGAGACGCAAATGCGACATAAAAAGCAAACGAAAACAGAGAGAGAGTGTGTGTATGGGTATGTGTGTGTGTGTGTGTGTGTGTGTGTGTGTGTGTGTGTGTGTGTGTGAATGTGGCTGAGAGACATAAAGAGAGAAACATAGTGAGAGGGCAGGTTAGGTGGATGTCCTACTGAGCTGTTTGGTGAGAGTGGAATGCATCTGGTTGTCATTAACACTCTGCCTAGTGACCACTTTGAACGGGTCATGGGAGAACTGTCGTAACACACTCTCTCTCTCGCTCTCTCTCACACACACACACACACACGTAAACACCCTCACACAGTCTTTGAAAAACACTCAAATTGACTCAACACACAAACATCACGAATAAAGACCTCTTAAAGATGAAATCTGAAGCTATTTTCAACCAAATATAATTGGAATATTTTGCCACATTTACCTGAATAATGATAAATGTAGTGATGACTCTCTTCTTACTACCTTCATAGAGATCAAAACGGAAAAGCTCTACTATCTAGTTTCATTGAAGAGAAGTGATTCTCTTTAGGGATTATTAAAAAAAAAACAGCTTGAAGTGATTAAAATCAGATAGAGTATAGCAGCACCGCAGTTTGCAGCTCAATGCTCATCCTGTGAGAATGGCACTTTGCTCATTATCACCTTCTACAAACCACCGTCTAATTTCACACTCCTGGACCTCGCCGAGCACCGAGGCCACCTGCACATATTGGGTGCAGTCTTGCACACATGTACCTGCAACTGATGTGTTCACGCCAAAAGGCTGATTTCAAAAAAAGTGAACAAAAGGGACACGCCCAAACGATTTCAATCTCAGGGAATCAGTCAACACACACACACACACACACACACACACAAGCTGATGCCCCCTCTGAGCCTAGGATCTGCCCATCAGATAAAGTGGATCCTCTGACATGGTTCAACATGGAAGAGGAAGCCAGCTGGATTGCCTCCAGATATGAGAAAACCCTCTTTGTGACCCATGCAAGTCGCGGTCCTTCACAAAAACAAACATCAACATGACCAGCCAGACATACATATCCAATTTCCTTTGGCTCAACGTTTACAGCATATTAATCCCATATTTGATCCAGTACTGAGAAACCTTGAGTAAGCCAAATACACAATAAGCCCTCCAAGAGGATGTGTCGGCAATATTTACTCACTGAGGTCTAAATAGAAAGCGGGGAGAAAAACACGAGAGGGACAAATCGTAGAGGCCTTCGAGGCAGAGCAGAGAGAGAGAAGCTCCGCTGTTCTTTCAGCCTCCAGCTATATGTGCACATCTCCAATGCCACAGAGACCGAAGCTGACATTTGAGCAATGCCATAGCTCTGCAGAGCCGTCTGTTTAGAGACTGCTTTTAATTGTAGTTTGTTAGTGTTTAGGTGTCACTTAGCATTGTCTGGTGTTTGGGGATCGCCTGAAATTCAAGTAGCCAGTGAGTGAAGGTCTAAGCGTAGGTTCAAGAAGTACTCCTGGAGTTGATGTACTTAAATCATGACAATGTAAAAATCTGCTGTTATATGTACAAATCCAACATTCAAAATCCTGCTTTAAAGGGACAAAATATTAGCAGCAAAAAAGTACTTAAAGCGTCAAAAGTAAAAGTGCATGTTCTGCAGAAAAAAACGCCCCTGTGACAGATGTGTTGTTGGATATTACATTGGTATATTTTTGTGTAAGCAGCATTTTTTACTGTTAAGGCAGATGCAAGTGGAGCTACTTTGAACTACTTTTTTATATAGTCAGGAAGTTTCCAAACTTGGGCTCAGGACCCTCAAAAGGGTCACGAGATGAATGATTTGGTAGCAAAGATTCATGCTTTGGGTTTTTTTTTTTAGTGAAATATTGGACTCACGACGTCTTGGGATGTATCGCTCCAGTCTTCTCGCAGTCATAGATGATGAAGCTCCCCGATACCACAGATGTGCCATTCACTTTTATCGCCACGGAAACAGTCAGATGATCTGGAGAAACAAAGGCATGTAAACAATGCTGCCTGTGTCAAGCATTGGAGATGCTATCGCTGTCATAACACAAACTCAACAACGAGACATCCTCATGCTACACTGACTTTGCTGCTTTCTGAAAGATGAAAGGGGGAAATTACGTTTGTTCTCATACAGCTCAGCGTCGAGAATCACATACTGTAACTGGACCTGTGTTGCGTGGAAACATGTGGCTGGCAGCATTGGCACACAGTCACATGGATCCCTGTGCTGAGTCTCACCTCTTCCGGGGGGAATTGCTTGGTAGTTTTCACGAGGGAGAAGAGGACAGGTCTGGATCTGAGCGGGACCGGAGTCCAGGTGCACCGTGGCAGCTGTAGAAACACCCGGCCCGTATTCACACTCCACCCGGGAGCCGTCCAAATCAGGAACACTGCCATTTATCAGAATGCCGACATCCTACGACAGAAACAAATATAGGAGCACAAATATAAATAACTAGAAATGAATTTCACATGCCCACACACGTTCTGTATATTCAAACCCAGTAGTGTGTACGGTTAGTCTTTAAAGGGCAAATGACACTGGTATTACTTCAAGTTGATTCAGGAGTTCAGGCAGAGAAATAAAGGAACTAACGTGCAACGAAGAAACAGATGGCACAGTGATACATTCACATCTAAATCTAGCTATGTGAGGAAGTATGACAGACATGTAATGAGAAACATTACACCTCACTGACATGACTGAATTTCAGCTAAATGATTTCAATGTGAGAAAAAAATCTGAGGGGGGTCAGGCAAGCGTAGATTATTAGGCAGAGAGGAAGTGCAAGATTACTTCTTCTGTGGCTCAGCAGATATGAGCTGAAGTGTCCAGCAACATGTGCTAACATGTCTTAAAAATCTGCTCCATTGTTCAGAGGAATTGATCATTTCCTGGCTAAGGCCCTGACTTCCTGCCTGCTGCTTCCTGTTTTGAGAGACAACCTTGAGCTGAGCTTCCTGTGGCTCTGAAGGATGCCTGTGAATCGGGCAGCTGGTAGATCAATTACAGCCCAGCCAAACCGACCCACATAACAAGCAAATATCCACAATTAATGAACCAATTAATGACCTGTCGTCTCTCAGTCTCGTCCAATTATGAGCTGTAATTAAAGGTCAAATACATCGCTAGTGTCAAAATCCAGGGAGCTAATTATCATATTGTTATTATGCTTCTTTTACAAGATATACTGAGTGGAATAAATCACTGAAAACAACAGTTTACATGTCACACCAAAAGTATCATGCAGGGACTTTTTTTTTTTTTTTTTTTTACCACAATACATCATCCAGGAAGGATTGATGAAAATCAGACCGGTGGTGACAGTTTGTCTGTGTCCCAAATCCATACAGCACAAGATATATGTGAAGATGACAGACTTTGACACATGACACATCACCGAAGCCAAGACGCTCTGATGGAGATTATCCTACTCTAACGTTCATTTTTGGTGCGGCAGAAGAGCCTTTGTGTCTTTTTGTTTGTCTGAAAACTCACTCGGGTTTAACTTCTTCATTCACATGACAAAATTCACATAAAGGGGATCTGAAACACTGAGTTCATGTTCCTGATCATATTAAAATAGTAAATAGTAAAAAACAAAAATCTAAGTGGTTAGTCACTGCAAATGGAGGCACAATACAGTATGTACTAATCATGGCATGCCATTTCTGCAGTTTGAATACAAAAATTACTTTAGCATTTTAATGATTTACACCTACAGACGACAATCACATTGCCACTTTGGTTAGTTGCTGCAAATTAAATCTAAAAAAGAAGCTTTTTTTTTTCACACCAACTCTTGAAGTTTGCCACTGTCACGAATTTGGTGTAATTTTCTTTTTCCAGGCGTGAGCAGCTCTTTCATTTTCTTGCATTTGCATTGTGCGATGGCAGTGTTCATCAACAGCACCCTCGAAAATCAAGCAAATTTGATATGCGTCGTGACATTTCGCACGTACTTTTGTGACTTTTCAGGCATACACAGTTACTAACACAAACAAACCAAGTTAGAATTGTAGGTATTTAATTTGGGATACAGCAACGGATGTCAATGTTGTAGTCCATAGGGGCAGTTAACATATTTCAGTCTGAGAAACTGCTGTACATCAGCAAATGTACTATTTACAGTATATCAATGGTTATACAGTTAGAAGTGGCTGCAGATGCTCTGCGCTTTGAGCTTTCAAAGAATCGGAGCAGCAACAATTCTGCTGAGGGCATGAATGTTGAGTTTATTATGGTTTTGCACTGATTTCTGTTTGTTTCACTGTTGCTATTAACGTTAGGGACAGTACAAAACTTAATGGAGTGAGAAGGGACGTCTAAAACTTATATTTTGCATTTCAAAAAGGTGTCTGACTGTCCATCATGGTTAAACCAATTACTCTAGGTACGCCAGCAACTATCTAAACACAAGTTAATCGCTGCGAGTAAATGGTTAAAATCACTGCTCACATATGCACAGGAGAGAGGTAAACAACTGTGTATGCTATGTGCTCTCACGCTGTGCAATCAGTAAGCTCTCCTTTTACACGCAGCTGGTGTGATGCTTTTCAGAAAAAAAGTTAGACATGTAAACAAAACTCTGAATGTCTCGGTTACAGTTCGACTGTGACTGTGAAAGAACGAATGATAAAGTTTGTGTTCAGATCAGGTTGTGCGCCGAAGAAAACCCACGTACGGAATTGATCTTATTAGTAACCTTTCAAAGTGGATCCAGACTCGACATGTTTAATTTCATGGATCAGAAAACAAATTTGCAACCGGTGATGCTAAACGTGCATCTTATTATATTCTTAAGTTTGCAGAACACATTTGACTTTAACTTTAATTCAGCTTTCTGTTATGATGCAGAATAAAGGAGCGGCTGTGCCGGATGGTGAGACAAACGATGCAGTCTTTGATAAAGACGTTCAATCAGTGTTAATTAATAAGTCCTACATGTATCCTACATGTATTGAACAGAGAGCAAACATAAAGCCCTGATACAGAAACAGGATTGCTTCTCTGCATGTAAAACATACATTTACAAACCATGATGCATGATGCTTTAACTATTGGATTTGTTATATAATAAATCATGCAGGGAAGGCTGAACAACAAGAGATTTATGAGGTATGAAAAGTCAGACTAATAACCCTTCAGCGAAAAAAGGACAATACCCTCCCCTTTTTCAAGCTCCCTTCCCCCTGAACAATAATCATATCTTACTCTATATAACACAACAACAATACAACTTACGTATAATACTGTGCATCAGCATCAAGATACCTGTTTCTGGGTCGGCCTCTCTAACTGGAGACCTACTGTAGATGAGGAACTAGCATTGCATTTCACTTTTCATACACTTAGCGTGTTAGCAAACAGTTGTTTGTTTACACATCGAGCAGTTAAGGAGCAACATTAGCATTCATTCAGAGTCATGTTTCTGCCACTTGATGAGGATCCTGGCTCTGTTTTTGGTCTCCACCAGCTCCTGTGGGAAATATCCATCTTGCTATACAGCTGCTAAACGCTGCACTGTGCTTGCCAGCTAGTCGCTAACTGTGTCTGTCTGCTATTTTGGTGCTGTGCAGGTAGAGTACAGTGAGGTTATAGAACTTTTTGGCTAAAAACAGCTACTTGCTAATTGTATTATTATCATAAACAACATTAGTTATAGCTACTTTAACATTAGATCATAGTAAACTACCGAAAATATAGCACATATTGTAAAGAGGGAGCTGAGGTGGTGCAGTGAGCTTCTCCAGCTAACAGTGTTGACATGACTTTATCAGGATTAATAATAGTGTGTATAATAATAGTGAGAGGTGTCAGATTATAAAGGTGGTCATGGGACATTCTGTTCAGCTTTAAATACACTGTCCCCATTACAAACATAACTCAATAAAGTACAACAGTTAGTCTATTTGACTTATGAAATGGTCATGATGGACATCAATAATATATAGAGGGAGTTGTTTTTACCTTGATGTCTGCGGAGATGCTGATTTCTGGGGGCGTCAGAGTCATAGATGGACACTGCTGGGGGCCTTCACCCATGCTGATCCAAGACCTTGCCAACAGCTCCTGAGCACACTCCTTCTGGATGGTACATCTGGACAAAGTGACAGAAATTATACTTAGGTGCAGATAATATTAGAGCACAAAAAGAACTTTCTGTACTGTCACGGAAACTGTATGAAAACAAACTGAAATTCAGAAATTCGTCAACACACTTCCTCGTTATCCTGCACAGAAAACTTCTGGGCATTGATTTTCTATCAGAATGTGATCTCCTCATATGGACTAATTGCTTGTCAAATGCTACAGCTACAGTCAATCAGTCACTGGACTACCAGACTGGTGTGTGAATATCAAGTTTTAAGGTCAACATTTTATCCTTTGTGAGGGGAGGACAAACTTTTGTTTCCATTTCATTTCAGGACCTGACGAATTCTCACCGCTGGGTTTCATGGTCTGCTTCCCACTGATTTATGAGGTGCACTAGTCTCCTAATGCCACATTCAGACCTCGGCTGTCAGTTTGTCTGGCTCAACACAAGAGACTACTTGACTCTAGGTCACAAAACATTGCTATGGCAACCCATCCCACAGGCACTAAGATCAGGGGCCAGTTACCGATAGTTGAAGAAAAATACTACAGATTCGTTATCTGTGTGAGCCAACGGTGCATCCATCAACGTGTGAGTCTGTGTAGACGTACATAGAGCATACAGTGTGCATGAGCCCATCTGTGAGTATAATGAATGTCTAGGGCAGAAGAATTGTAAGAGGGCATTCAACAAGCAAGGTGGCCTCACATACTCTGACTTCTGCTTCACTAATGAAGTTCACTGGCCCGTTGGCACAGAGCTCAGTTCATCTGCAGTGCAAACTGGAAGGACAAAGTGACCTCAGAATATGGAGAATCCAAAGAGGGCCTATTGAGCAACGTCCGAACACGCCACATAATGAGTTTGGCACAGCCCACTTCCCTCTCACACTTTGATAGTTGTTTGAAAATAATGTACGTGTCTGTGCGCCCGCATGCCTGTAAGTGTCCGGAAAATGAATGTCCAGATTCTCAGTCCCATTGGCACTGAAAAGGGCCGTGAGGTCAGCTGCTGGCCTAAAAATAGAACAGAGTGGCACTGCAAGCCACAAAAAAATCGACACAAACAAACTCATAAACTCTGAACACACTCAGCAAACTCAACAGTCACACTAAAATGGATTTACAGATAAACAGTCTAATACACTGGAAATGTACGACTAGAGGTATTGATTTAACTTTCCTTTTGAGTACGGCTAGGTATTGCTTGGAAACTTTTGATACTGCTGTAAGTACGATACCTAAATTTACTACAACTGCAAAATTGTTCCTCACTCATTCCTTAGGAACCTGCATGAGTAACCTTCTGTTTTCTAGCTAATTTTCTCATCCGGCAGTCATGGAGCAACATTGTTATTGATTTGGAAACACTTGATGATGTTTCTGGCTCTGTTTTTGGTCTCCACCAGCTCCTATTCATCTAGATATTTAACTGCTGTGTTCACCAGCTAACGGTTTCTGTCTACAGCTGCTGGCTGATTGCTTTCACATTGCCATTTGACACATTATTTTGAACAATATGATTTATAGCCACTTTAGATCTTAGTAAACTAAAGAGGAGCTGCTGGAGCAAACAGCGTTGCCATGACTTCATCAGCAGTGCAAGTCCATCAGAAGACACGTTGCAACTTGTCCAGTGCAACACGCTTTATTCAGCAAACGTGCAACATGTTTTAATTTTGATGGACAAACATTAGTTACCTGCCAAACCAGCCAGTGTAAGCAGCATTGTGAGGATGTTAGCATGTTGATACATGCACAGTACAGCCTCACTGAGCTGCTGTAGATTGCTTTATTGTCACTCCATTTTTTGTCCATTTAACACAAATGTACCAGACTTCCCAAATATGAACTTCGCTGAAATAAACCGGTATAAAATTAGCAAAGTCATGACTTAAGTTTGGACATATGACCAAAGAGTAAGACCTGACTAAGCTAACACTGAGTGCTTGACTTGACTTAATGCTACAAACACATGTCATTAAATTAATTACAATTACAAATATTTGTGACAACTAACCATGAAGTTTGAAATCATAAATATCATTTAAACCCCGACTCATGAGTCACACTGGGTCAAACTTGCCCTCCTTCCTCTAGAAGAAGATATTTAAATGCTCAAGTAAACTTCAGATTTTATCTTTATGTGCTGAAGACTCATAGATGCCACTTGGTGTAAACTGAAGCAGGCATCCAGGAAACATTTAGATCTTACAATCTCAAAAGAAAAAGACACGCAGTCTCAGATGAACATCAACAAAAAGCATGTGATTGCTGGTTAGACATCATGATATCTTTTCTTCTCTCCGGTTTTTATTCTCTCTTCAAATGTATTCATAACTTGACTGCTAATTTAAATAACAATTTAGTCAAGTGCAGCAGTGAGGAGAAATAAATTCAAAACACTTCTCTCTCTCCTCTAAAAGGCTGCAACAATGAACATATGTACAACACACAAAAATACAATAAAAACACGCACACACACACACATAAACACAAACAAACTCCATTTACCATTTTACTCTTCACCTGCCTCACGACGGCATGCTGATTTTAAAAGCTTTTCAAACCGCTCCTTAAAATAAACAGTCAACATATGCAGCTAAAATATGACCTGAGAAAACTCATCACCTCCAAAGTGTCTGTACGACGGATAAGGTGGGAAACCAGTGAGACTGTTAAACAGCAGGAGACCATATGAGCTTCTAACTGCATCCACACAGACACAGAAGCACACAGTCCCCCCCAAAAAAACCACTGTGCGACAAGCACATGCAGATAAGGATGATAATTTGTGAATAGCTAAGACGGCACATGAGGCATAATTTGATTTTTTAAATAGAAGAAGATATTTAAGTGCTTTCTTGTGACATGTGGCAGATTAAACCGGCTCCAACATGAAAACAGTGATCAAGGACTACGATCAAGGACTACGCTAGCTGTCTCTTTTTTTTAACAATGCCGACTACCAACGAGCGAACAGACATGTTTTCATGCTCGCTTTGCATGCAGACGTGCTGAGAGACGTCAGAGCCATGCATAAAATCAAACAGGCGCCCGCAAAGACAGTGGTGGCTTCACAGATTGTAAGATAGTTCTCTAGTGGTCCTTTTTTTTTTTTTCCTTCTCTACGCAGCGTCTGCAGTTGTATCACACAGTGAGGTGATGGAAAAGACCATCCACCCCCACACATCAACCCCCTGATCCCCCGAGCTCACAGGCCACAGCGCCAGCCCAGCGGCTGGCATGACTGGCCAAACAGTGCATCAAACACACACACACACACACACACACACAGACACATACACACACATGACATCAGCTCCCTGGCCTCTGATAGCCAGACAGCGATACACACACACACACACACTCAAACGTTGACACTTACACACAGGCTTACACACTTTGACATTTCCTTGTCAAAAGAACCAGTGTGCACTCTCCCTCCCACCACCATCATCACAATCAACGCTCCTTTGTAGGAGGAGACGAGGAGACGAGGACTGGTAAGACAGAGAGAGGAAGGCTGAGAGAGGGATGGCTAAATTCTCAAAGCTACTGGAAAATAGGAGGGCAAAGAAGGAGGAAAAAAAGGAAGCCGAAGACAGAGAGAGAGAGAGAGAGAGAGAGTCACGAGGGTAAAAAAAATGCAGTGAAGCGCGAAAGAGACTGGGATAAAGAGACGACAGATAGATAAATAAGTAGAGGAGACAGGGAGATGACAGTGAGACAGTCTGACCACACACACACACACACACACACACACACGGGCACACAAACACACAACTCTCATCAGTTCCACTCTTCCAGCTCTGAATGGCCCCTGGCAATGCCAGAGCCTCCAGAGCTGCAGCGCAACTCATCACAAAATTCACTATCTCGTCTGATCTGCTTTAATCACCAAGCAACCAACCGACTCACACACACACACACACACACACACACACACACACGCACAGACACACAAACAAACACAGCTCGACACCACACATATTCTCCCTGAAAGCCAGTGAACACAGAGCCAGAGAGCCAGTCCTGACAGAGCCACATTAATCACAGTGTACTCTCGCTCGCTCACAGTAACACTTCAGCCAAGTCACTCCTCGCTGGGCGCTCCCAGCCTGTCACTTTGTCCCAAAACTACCACAGAACCAGGGGGGACCGCTCAAAACAATGATGTTGCTCCCCTAGTCTGAGGCCTAATGAAAAGCAAATCAATTCTGCTCGATCCAGAAACAGCCTTCCAGCCCAAAAACACACTCTATTACTGCCAAGGCCCATTCATCTAGGAGACATTTTGAAATTGAGAATGAGGATGATGAAAACCAGCAAACAAACCTCAGTGGTTTTATTGATTTAAGCGCTCAGTCAAAGTATCAAAACGACAAGCTCAAATCATTTCATCATGCCATCAATCTGATCTTTTATTGCTCGAAAATGAGCATTAACCTAAATCGACCACTCACATAAACAGCTGCAGCTGGATCTCTCCTTAAATACAGACAGTAAAGACAGTAGACGTTTCCACATTTTCTCAACAGATTACGTTAAAAAACATGTGGCATGTGCGTGACACCAAAGCATATGATATTTTGATTGAATTATCTTTGCTTTACTGCCAGCAGAAGAGAAGGGAGAGGGGGGTACGAGGAGACTGAGGAGCGTAGTTAACTTGATGGATGGAGAAGCTATAGACAGAGGAGCAAAAACAAAGTGTTTCTTACCGATTCTCCAGAGTACACCAGCCACAGTGGGCGTCGCCGGCTCCCAAACAGTCACTGCAGCTCTTCCATTGGTCGCACTCTGCCACTTTCACCCTGAGCATCTGCACACACACACACACACATTTTAAACACTCATAAAAGGGAATATTAGGTGATTTTTCAAGATCCGTGCAGGCCCTTAACACACAACTGCGCTGAAGCAAATGACGGAAAATTACTCCACAACAATTTTGATAATGGACTAATCATTTTGTCAAGCAGAAATAACAAACATTCCCCGGTTAATTGTGTTAAATGCTTATTTTTTTTGTTGTTTTGTATGATTGCTAATTGAATATCTTTGGATTTTAGACTTCTGGGCAGACAAACAAGCAATTTAATAACACTGTTTTCTGTCATAGTTATAAAAATAATCTGTGTTAGGTAAAGTCAACATTTTACTTTAACCTCCCATATAAAGCATTTGTAAGCAGCATATAAATCATAAATAATGGCTCATACAGCATGTTGCAACTGACATTTGTAAACCAAACAAACACCAAGTGTTTGTGTACGTTGTTTCTATGAAGAAATGTCATTTTTTATCTGTTTCTACATCACCTCACATTCAAAGGTGCGCACAGGAACAGCTATATCTGATACCAAATGCACAACAGAACTGCTGGGGTAGCCACATCCTGTCACTGTTATGAAACACACAGTGGTTACGACATGGAGCACCAAAACCTATAGATGGTTTGCCTATGTGGCCACAAGTATGTGCGTGTTCAGCTAAACAGAGGCGAGGAGGATTCGCTTTTAACAGATGTGAAATGAGATCTCATTGCCGCTATTATAATTCTTCTCCGTGACCACATGAATAAACAGGTGACAGAAGTGAGGAGAATCAACAGAAGCCAGCTCCTGCGGCCGCATTCTTACATGATGAGAGGTCATGAGATAAAGGAAGTTTCTGTCGCTGGGGTCGAAGGTCATGATGTGGTGGACGGCTTCGATAGCTGGCAGCTTCAGCGTCCACTGATTAGCCAAGGTCATGTTCGCCAAGAGGGTCAGCTGTGAAAGAGCAGAGGACACAGGTTGGAGGAGGCGCGCTGCATGTTTTCTTAAGGTTTGATCATTTAGGAAAAAGTCAAATGGGCAACATTTTGCTTCACGTTCACACAAAACAACTTTCTGGCGATCAAGCAAATTCAAGGTCAAGTGTTTTGCTCACCGCGGAGAAAGCATCTTTTTTTTTTATTATTAACTTCCTCCACGTGATTCATACCTTGTCAAGACGGTGGAAACTCTGGCTCATGTGAACTTGCCTGAGATACACAAGGCAGCCCCAAACGATCATTTGAATGTATGTATGTATAAACAACGGCTGCCAGATTAAGTAAATTAGATTATTTTAATCACAAATGCCTCTATCTTTTATTACAAAATATTTCAACGCTCAAATATATTTCAGGAGGCCCTTTGTTTAGGCAGTGTGCCTAATCTTGTTCCGCTGAGCAGTGATTTATCTACACACTGGCCTTCCTGGAGCTCAAGATAATAAAACGGGTGACATGTTCTCACGTACGCACAAACATATGCACACACACACTCACAGACAGAGCTGCATAGAAAAACAAACTGTGCCGAGTGAGACTTCCTGTCACGCAGAGAGTGAAAGCTCTTATTTTTGCGATTTGTCGGACCTCCCTTCAAATGGAGACATCCTGTCATCCTGAGGAACTGGGGAACTGTCCGGCATCTGGTGACAAGCACGGGCTGTGTCACTTCTTCATCCGGTGAGCACACACACACACACACACATAAAACCATCACCACCCACTGAGACTGGTTAATGTTAAACCAGAGCAGACAGAAGCTTAGTAAACCATTGGCTTAACCTGTGATGAGAGGCATTATCTCATCCTCCAAATATCACTGTCGTTTCTATAACACCACCCACCCATCTGTACGCACACACACATTAACACTCTTCTGCCTTGGAGATGGTAAGCAGCTGTGCTATGTCTTCACCCCACACCCTGGCGACTACAAACACATTCGCAGAGTGACACAGTGCGAAGCGAGTAAACAGCAGCCCACACACCTGGACGGGGAGCAGGAGAGGAGCAGAGAGGAGGAGAAGTGAGGAGAGCTGCGGCACAGTGTGCCACCAGGTCAAGCAACAAAACACCTGCTGTACTGGCAGGTCGCTCTGACTCCATTCTCTGTCTATCTGCCTGCAGATGAAAGACCCTATTCAAACTACGAAGTGCTCAGCTGCTGTGCGCTCAGTCTCTATGCGTGTGTGTGTGTGTGTGCGCGTGTCTGTGTGTGTATGTACCTGGGTCAAAAGGAGAGAGAATAAAGACGTGTGGAGGTGGGACAGGAGAGAAAGAACAAGAGAGGGAAAGCGATAAAGTCTGTTTGTTTGCAAAATGAATCAAAGGGCCTTTTATATTTGAGATGGAGTATGAGAGAGAGGGAGAGCAGACAATGAAGCGATGAACTGAGAAGTGGAGGGGTGGACTGAATGAGGGAGCAAAATTGGACGAGAGTGAGTGAGATAAAGGTGGACACGGCGAGAGGCAGAAAATGGAAGTCAGCTATAATGGGGAGGGAGAGACTTCATTAAAAAATGCATGTAATTACAAATTACTTCACTGAGGGCTCTCTCAAAGACAGTAAAAGAGGCCTAACTTAATCTCGACCACCGTTCCCCTGTGTTTAGTCTGAGCCAAACTCACAGTCAGAATCACATTACGCACACTAACAGCACCATTAACCTCTGTAACAGCTCTATCCTCAGGGCACACACACACACACACGCTGCCACACACTGCCACACACACACACACACACACACACACACAGATACATCCACAAACAATAAAAGACACATAAAGCTAAAAAGCAGAGCTTGTTGTTGCCCAAGGTCACTGAAATACTACGCTCCCTATATAACAACAGTGAGAGGGAGCCCACATATAGCACGTAATCACAGGGTATGCATTCATCTGAGTAAACACATGAAATCACTAAACCACTTGCACTGGCCAGCAGAGAAAGTCAAACACCTTAAAAACAAAGACAAACCTGCAATCAAGCAAACAGACATACACAAACACACTCATATACACAGTTGCTTACACCATCTGAACCAATGTTGTGCATCCGGTATAAACCATCCAAAAACCAATTACAGCAAACTCAGCTGGGGCCAAAACAGTGCCTTCATCTTGGGAAGGAAAACAAGGAGCTCTTTTAGTGGGCCCAAAACGAAACACCCCTCGAGCAGAATGATTTTAATGTTGTAAAAGGTACCAGCCTAATGCAAAACAATCGGGTCAGAAAGCTTTCAGGGTTGGTTTATGTTGTTTCTGCAGACAGCTGAGGAGCAGCTTGTGGCGCTTGGAGGCAAGGCTGCTGCTTAGTGAGCTCAGTCAGGGGTGACTGGGAATGTGGCTGAGACAGAATTAAGGAATGCTGTTAATTGGACGGGAAAATAGGTTTACACAAGCCCGGACCCTCTGCAGATGTTTTGAAGCGGAGGTCGTGGAGCAACGCACGGCAGGACTGAGTCATGCGTCGTCAGCCGGTCTTGTTAAATGGCTTTCTGGTGATCTCTCAGACAATGACCAGGTCTGAGGAACATTAGAGCACATGATTAGGACTACTTAATGGGCCATGATGGGTCATTCATGAATGAATGGAGCGTGAGGGTTGAGGGGGTGACAGTGCTGAGAACCTGCGAGATGAAAGCAGGCATTCATGCTCATTTGGGTGTTTCATCACACACCTAAGTTTGGTTTATTATCAGACTCAGCAGCCACATCACAGCAGCAATGCGTAACTGTTACTGTTATAGTTTTTCCGAGCTTGAGGGCTTGGTCACATTAAAGAAATTTAAATCCGTTCAGTATCTGCTGCAACTGTGTTTTGACCTGAGGTTATGTTAGTTTAGAAAGCTTTGTGTGAGCATCTGTGTGCTGGTGGTCACATGTGTCTCACCTTACGCAGTCGTCCATTAGTAGTTCCCAGAAAAACCACAGTGTGGTTGTGTACATAGTCCACAGAGACTGAAGTGAGACCCAGGTATTCAACCAGAGGAATGGCCTTCAGGGGTCTCCGAAGGGCCAGAGGATGCTGTAGGTGGGCCGCACCGCAATCCAGCTGCTCTCTTTGCAACTAGAGTACACACAAAATGAGATAAATCAATGTTCATCAGCTCCCATTTGGAAGCACAGAGATTAGAAAACGGGACAAGACAGAGCAAAATAAAAAAAAAGAGGGCAGTGAGATGTAAGTGAAGTGGACAACAAGACTTGATAGTAGCTATCACAGCGGCGCAGCTCATTCTACTAAATCACTTTTTAGACATCTCAGTGAATACTTGAAAGGGGCTTACAAGGGTCTTCAACACTCATAAGACTCCGCTTTTGTCAAATCCTCGGCGGGCAATGATAAAACATTAGTGCCATGCTTGGATGAACACCAGGATCTATTGGGAATTCTCTGAATATTTTAGAGCATGCAGAGGCAAAAAAAAAAAAAGAAAAAGAAAAAAGAATTAAGCACAGTGGATATTTGTAGAGTCGTTTCCCACGGGCCCTTCTACTCGCGGCCTCGTCTCTCTTATCATAAATTGTGTCTGGCTTTCCCTCAGTGCTGGCCTTCAGACTACAAAAAAGATCACATTTCAGCAGCCATGACAACACAAATGTAAAACTTTACACTGTGAGGTTGTATTACAGCAGGAGAAAAAAAAAAGGGACTACTATGAAACTACTTTGAATCTTTCTCAGGATGACTGTAAGCCAATTGAGATAGTACTCAGAAAACCGGTCACAGGAGGAGTGGCCTCGGGGCACAGCCAACATGACAGTGCCAGCGACGAGGGCAACTTTCTGACCTGACAGCACAGCGGCCGCGGGACTGTCTCCTTTGACCTCGGCTCTGTCACTCAGAGCCAACACAATGAAAAGCTGGAATTTAATTGCATTCCTATGAAACTGAACAAAGTTTTCTTTGCTTTTATTATCACGCACCATCAACACAGAGGGGGAACAAATACGGTGCGCAATGCTAAACTTTCCTTAAGGGCAAATATTTAGTTTCTTGCGGGACTTGAAAGCATGCAGTTGAAAACACAAGATAGTATCTGACCATGTGTTTATGACAGAGCCACTATTTATTCCCTAACACTGTACTCAATTTGAGGCTGAGTTAAAGTTAGCAGCGCACAGTCAATAAAAAAAGACATGTCTGAGGTTTCAGTGAAAAACTATTGACCCTTTCTATTCATACTTGAGAAGATAAGGAGTTACTGGATGTGAGATGGATCTCACCCTTCCCACAACCCCCAGCGTGGCTCTAGAGCATCTTTCCAAGTATCTTGACCTCTCACTGAGTCATGAGCCTCAGGACTAAAGAGGATAACTATTGTAAGCAAAAATGGGAAACTGCTGGAGAGATAAAGCACTCATAAGTGTCTTATTTTGTGGGATCAGAACATCTGCAAGGGCCATTATAACTTTCATAAATCAGAATCGGATGCAGATTTATTGCACAAATATGGTTAGAGATACAAGAAAAAGTAGTTTGAAGTGGTGGAGATGACAAGGAAGGGTAATAATGAAACTTAAGCTCAAAATGTCATCGTCTCCTGGGTTGGTCTAATGGGGATATGCCAATTTGGAATAAAACAATGCAGAGATGAGATATAAAAACATGAATTAAATCATAAAATAATAGATAATTTATTTTGTTCCAATATATGGTGATGATGTTCATAATTAGTCATAATGTCTGCTGTTGAATGTTCTCACTTAGTCTGCCCCCTCAAGTTCCTGAAAACTCCCCTAAAACTACCAGGGGAACTACAAAAATTTCCTGGATTACTTCCCCCTTTTTAGACCAATGCCACTTATTAAATGTACATCATTGCATAACATGTCCGCATACAGTCAAATAAAACTCATTTCAGATATAACATGGTACATTATTATAGAGATATCAATAGAATTATGTTGGTCAAAAATAGAGATGTTACCACCAGAGTTCCCTTCGGAACGCATGCTGCGCCGGAGCCCTGGATAACGCTGTCCAGCACTTGAACATTGCTGCTGGGTGAGTTGGAGCAGTTCCTACGGCCTTGTCTGATCTCCTCCTCGATGTCTTCAAACCTGAAAGCGCACAGAGCAGACTTTCTGTCGCCCTTGGAAAAGACTCCAAACAGGTACGGCTCTGAGCTCCTCCCGTCGTCTCCGTGGATCTCCGCGGGGTAAACGGACAGCAGTCGGTTGTAAATGTTCCCGTTTAATCCGCACTGTAGAGGCATCTGGATGTAGGACTCAGTGAGCTTCTTGCTCTCTGGCCCGGAGGGTTTTTTTGGGTTCTCGGTATCCAGACAAATCCTGGAGAGGATGCTGTTGGGCTGGCTCTCCTTGTGGCCCATCTTCGCGTCATTATTAAAGGCGATGTATGAATAAGTCTTCTGGATGAACGCGTGGACGAAGTTCAGCTTGTTTTTGGTTTTAACCTCTTGTTTAATCTTGAACACGTTATCCTCTGAGGGGTTAATGTCATAGGTGAAAAGTCGAGATAAATCCTTGATGTTCAAGGAGCGGATGGCGATCTCCGGGGTGTTTTCAAAGCGCAGGTCCTCCTTGCTGTGGTTCTTGGGGAAAAACTGGGTACCCGCCCCTGTGTAAGTCGCCCCGACAAGCAGCCGGGTGTTTCCCCCGTGGCTCTTGAAGATGAGCCCGACAGTGGACGCGTTTGGGTGATTGGCAGCGATGTTGAGCATGCTGGGGAAAACAGTCTTCTCACCTTGAGGTGGGAACTCCACCGCTATCTCTGAAATATTCTCCATTTTTCGGAGCTCACAGAAGCCCTGATAAACGGACCCACACACCACCACGACCCCTTGCTCTCGGTCCAGCTTCAGGAGCTTGTTGTAGTTGTCAGTGAGGGATTTGGGATGCTCGCACGGAGCTTGGGGCAGCTGTGGCGCATGGCACAACAGGTTGTCCTCCACCGGCCCGGTCCTCTTCTCCACCTCGACACTCAAGGTCCCGTTCAGCTGGTAGACTGTGTTGACGGTGGCCAGGTAGACCTTTCTGGACACCGGGTCCACCACGAAGTTATTGGTCTGATTTGGAGACGCGAATGCCTGTTGGATGTGCAGCGCGCTGGCACTCCGGTGCGTCTCCAAAGCCAGGACGCCGAGGAGCAGAACAGCTATCGCTAAAGAAGGAGGCATTTTTCCTTCTGACCGGCTTCCGCGTGTTCTGTGCCGAGGGGTGCATTGAGCAAAGACAAAATTGTGTGTTTGTTCCTACTGCGACAATCCGAGAGGAAAGGCTGTTTCCTGCTCAACGCCTAAACCCAGAGTGACGCGATAAGCGAGTCGTGCTTCCTTTTCAGGCTGCCTCCTCTGTCCCTCTCTGCCCACTGTGCAGCTCAGCAGCCTCTCTCCTGAGGCATGCTGAGCCACAATACCTCTCTGAGATGTTTATGATCTTTAAACAATAGCCTATTACAGACAAATAGTTTAAGATAAGTTGACGCGCAATTTCTGGACAATGTTATGCCCACTGAAAGGAACTCAAACTTGTTTGGAGTCACGTGTTATTCAAGATTTATGCATAAATAGAGCATTAATACTATATATAAATAGTACAAATACATATTTAACAGATTTAAGTTAAATATGGACTTCATCGGGAACAGGGGCGTCACCTGATTAACCCTGAAGAGCGCACTGTCTCAATGACACCCCCTCCCATCAGAGCGCGCTGTCACTCTGCTGTGATCGATCATAGATGCCACTCACTGAATTATTTAATCAGTCCCGAGTAAAATTCATTCATTTTCACTCATTCATTTTATCCAGCTACATTTGAAACTTGTGAAACATGCTCTGATCCAGCTCCAACACCAAACACAGTATTAACCGCGTCTGATATTAACTTCATTTAAATTATGGATTTATTTAAGCTGTAACGTGAGCTCACTCTGTCATGTGAAGTTGTAATGACCATCAACTGTTCCTTTCATGAAGGGCCATTTGATGAATCTCCGCCCCTGCGCTGTTCCGCTCATCTCGGGGTTAATGACGGGTCACCGTCCCACCTCCTGTGCTCCCCAAGTCCCTCGGCTCTCAGATTAGTTCTGCAGATCCGGAGGGTTCCGTTTTTTGGGCACATACGGCACGGTAAGCACCGTGAAAGTGCTACCAGATGGGCACACCTTTCCGGTTTTTGACATTCACATCTATCCAACATAGCTTTCTTGTGCGTTTTACCTCATAAATATTCAAGCGGCAACACATGCGCCCCCACTCAAAATGCACGAATATGGTTAGCATTTTCGTCTCTGGATGTGTGCATATGCTCACATCTCTGAATAGAAATGAATGATCTCTAGTTGGGAAACGAACACGAACGTGTCAGACACTGCATAAATCAGTTTGCAGCCGAGCCCGAGAAGTGTTATCTCTGAATACATGCAATAATTAAAGTTGATGCTAAATCGTGCGCAATCGCTTGGTGCCTATTTACTCTTGGACTCCTCCAGGGACAAACTCACTCTCTCCCCCTCGAGTCTCCCTCCGTCGCCACTTGGAGCTTTCAGTAGGGCAGATAAGTGCGCCCCGTGTTTACCTTGGCGCACAGCCATGCGCATCAAATCTGGCAGTGTAGAAAAGGAGGAAAGCGCTCTGATAAAATGCAACATAATGACCCCCCAACTGCTCAACACAATAACTGAGCCACTAACAGTCTCTCTCTCTCTCTCTCTCTCTCTCACACACACACACACACACAGTGCGCGTGCGTGAGGCGGGGCGGGGTGTGTGCACGAGGTCCTGCAGGGATAAGGCTCAGAGCTGGGTCAGAGCTGTCACCATCAGATATCACCGGTGAGGTGTGACTGAGTGCTGCGGTTTGGTGCTGCTCAATCAAACACGACATGCAACGGAATTAAGCTGTGTGTGTGTGTGTGTGTGTGTGTGTGTGTGTGTGTGTGTGTGTGTGTGTGTGTGTGTGTGTGTAAGAGTGTGTGTGTGTGTGTGTCAGAGTATGTGTGAGTGAGTGAGAAAGAGAATGGTAGAATAAAGTGATGGAGACGTGGTCTCTCCTGTGTTTATAATGAAAATATTGTCCCTGTTGGCTCGCTCTTTGGCAGTAAAGATTGCGGTTAAAAGGGCCTTCCACTCAACCTGTTTCCTTCCTGATAAGGAATGACACCTCCTTGTGTTAAGACCCCCCACCTCCCTTACAGCAGACCATTCATATAAACTAAACACAGGCCATGGGGGGAAAGAGGAACAGCTAAGGACATGCAAGGCAAAAGATCCCCCTCTAGTGGTTACATGAAAAACCTGCATGAGGTGATTCAGACCACAGAAGGTGTGAACTCGGAGCATCATGCTGGAATAAAAAGATATGAATGCAAATAAATCACTTTTAAGAAACATGGATGGCTCATGAGTAAGTCAGGAATGCACTTTATTTATTCCACACTTAGAAAAGGACATCAGAAGGCACTGGAGTGGTTTAGCACACAACCCTACACCATAGCTGTTACTGCAAGGTTCAAGCTAAGGTCAAAGATCAGCTTACTCTCAACTTGTCTTGTCTGGCACAAGTGAAGTAGATCAATAAATCTACTTTATGCCATTTTAATTGCATGTTCGACTTGAGAAGAATAAAGTTCATCTACGTTTTTGACAGGAAATGGACTACATTCCTCTCTGTGGGTTTGATCTGTAGACAAGGATGACAGTGATCCTGACCTGAGTCAACTCTTCTTATCCCATCGAGGACTACTGTCGTAAGAGTGACAACCTTTGAAGTCTCTATCAAAAGGTCTTTCAAGCATCAGCCTGACCTATGTGTTATCTACCCGTGTGCTAAAGTGCAGCTGTACAGTTCAAATGATCTCACTATCTGTTAGGAAATCAGCGACTCAGCTTGAAATGCAGGATGAACTATGTAATGTGCTGGGTCACCGTGTTGCGTCCTTGACTAGATGAGACAGGTTTAAGAAAGAATGGACACGGGGCCAAGGAACTGTACTCAAGGAGGCAAGGACTGAAGATCTGGAGTCAAGTTCACATTCCCTTGCAAATGTTAAGTCTCCCAAAATTTGTGACATCCAGGCAAAACATTCATGATCAATAGAAGCAAGACCTGATGAGCAACCTCCCCTTTCTTTCTTCTCAGCTTGGACCCTTTTGGGCGCTCAGGCATCCCCGGGTTGACTAAGGTTTGGCACTAAGTGATTACACCATAGAATAGTGTAGAAAAAGAAGGACGGCTACAGAGAGAATACGCAGGGAGAAAGTCTGATCAATCGCGTACAGGCAGTGTGCATTTGACTGGCATGGCAGTGGAGACGACTTGCACTGTAGATATGAAGCAGCAGCATTCCTGATCCAACTGAGATGGAGCTGGATAAGCACCAGTGGTCTCTCTTTCCTAACCTGATCACATCGAATATGGCAGAGGGGGGAGGTAATTATCCTGGCAAATTGATTTTACTTGGACAATGGCCTTCTGTCATTGCTTTTCAAAGCAAACGCCGATTCCTATGTAATTTGTCTTAATGAAAACATGCAGCATTGTTTACATGTTGCACATATGGCAACGAAAGATGTTTAACAATAACCAGATGTTCTCTGTGTCTATATGTGCTGTTTCTATGGTGTAGATGGGCCGTTCTGTCTTTAGGTTTCATTCATAATCTCCTCTATTGAACACAATTTGTCTTGTTTTTACTTTAAAAAAAAAAGAAATGAGTAAAAGCATGTGAGCTTTTCTATTAGAAATGGTAAGGAAGCACAAAAAGTCTCTAGTCATCATGACACTCAAAAGGTCATGGTCAGTCCTTCAAAATGTTCAGTCTGAACATATTTCATCACAGCAACAACAACAACAAAAAAACTCCCAGGAAGGTTTTCAGCCATGGTTCAAATCTACCAATCACAGCTAGGTAAGAGTTCTCTTCCTAAAGGCAATCAACCACAGTATCACATTTGCACGTCTCTACAATTAGACTGGGCCTTTCGGGAGAATCGCCAACCCAGTTTCCTGACTAAAACTCCCCTTCGTGTAGAGCAAGGGGAGCGTAATGCTACATGGTACTGAATAAAATAACGTTGAGAATAAAAATAATATTATTAGAAATAATACATTATAATTGATTAAACTCTAAAAGATAAAAACAGTACGATGTTGCAATCTGTGAGGGGTAGCAACACAACAGTTCATTTTCAAAAATGTAAACAGTCTCATCCTTCCTAAATGACAATCAAGAGTGTTCTCAACTTTCTTCCTCTTTTTCATGATTCCGTTGGCCGTGTCCGAATGTGCTCAGCCGAATTGTCAGCGTCTCGGCCACGCAGCCCGTCCTAACGGGAATCACGTTCTTCAAACTTTCTGCACGACTGCAGCTATAGTTGCATGGCATGGTGTTAACAAAGCAACGAATTGCTGGCTTGAGTCTGGTCATCCTGGTGGCTGCAGAGCGCGGTGTGTATACCCCGAGAGAGCGTCCCAGTTTCTCCACAAAAAGGCCAGCAGGAGGATGAGGAGGAGGGTCGAGAGTGAGCGTGAGCGCGTCTTCATCAGGGGGACCACACAGTTGGCCACAGTTGAGACAAAGACCAGAAGGACAGCCATAAGGGCCAGCAGCACATTGATAAGTTTTCCCAGGAGGGTCCGGGCTGTGGCATTTTCCAGCCCCTCCAACTGGACTACCTGCTGTTGCTGCTGCTGCAGCTCCATCTTAGAGATCCTGGTCTGACAGGCCTCCAACGCCTCCTGCAGAGAACATGCAAAAGATAAAAGTTGTAGTTAACTTACAGTTAAATTAATACGTCTGTCAATCAAATCAAGACCTTACTATCTTTGTAATGGCAGAACTTGTGGCTGACAGTTTGTTGAGTCTCTAATAAAGTGGCCACTGAGTGTACATTTCATATAACATCACCACCCCCTGCTGCCGGGGAAAAGAAATGCAGTCAAGGGGCAAATGTAGCTGTAAATACACTTGTCGCATGCACACACACACACACACAACAACAGACAAATCTACGCCCTCACAGACAAGAGGAAAGCACGGCAGTAATGTGAGTCATTTGCAAGGAAATGTTTATGTTTTGAACAAACAGAAAAGCAGATGGACGGCTTGGATGGTTTATCTCATCTTCCTGTTTACAGTGTCAATAAAAATGAGGTAATGCCTCACTGAGATGGCTGTGGGAGCGTGTGTGGCCACCTCGGGCTTTCACTTCACTTAAGTCTGACACCGTGGCATCTAGTCTGAGCAGTCCACATTCGCTTACTACTAAATAAATCAGTAAGTGAGCTCTCTTTAGCACTTTTCCTTGCACGACCTGTGGAACTCCAAATGGCCAAATTAAATAAAGAAGACACTGTGAGAGAATGATATGAAGACTTGACATACCAGCAACCAGCAATTTCTGACGCAACTAGTTAAAACTAATTTATTTTATCACTACCTTGTCATTGCTGTTGCTATATGTAACAGGAGCCGCTTGGCTAAATTCAGTAGCAGCTGCTGAGTGTGCCAAGAGATTGGGAGCAGGAGGTTGGCTGACAGGCCAAGAATTAGTAATGTCATTAAGTGACACGATGACAATAAAAGCATCACGGTGAAAGCCGACGTCTGACGGGGGCATTTTGAAATAATAACTACTGCAAATGGGCAAAAACAAAAGACAAATTGATTCGAGTTTAAACAAAATGTTGAAATGTTTCAAAGATTATTGACTTATTTATGTAATTCTCTTTATTTACCAAGACATACATTCATCTTTTTCATGCAATTTACGCCAGTCAAAAGTCACCATTAAATTCTGGGTTAAGTGCTTTAATAAAATGTCAGAAGACAATGTAAAATGTAATCTAGTTACTTGTGTATGTTTAGCAGATATTTTGTGATGGTCTTCAATGACTCCACTGGTCAGAAATGAGGACCAGAACTAGACATTTAATTGAACATTTTGCTTTAACCTCTAAAAGTTCTTATCATCCCTTTCTGAGAATTCATTTGCGCGGCAGACTTCCATCTCTGAGACAGCCAATTTCGAGTACAATGTCAGAAAATGTAATTCTGACTGAGCTGATTTTTAAACAGTGCGTTTAATTATTGGTTTCTGAGATGGTGCTTGTGGACGTCAGCCTGACAGACAGACCTGTATGTCTCTGGCTCTCTCATACGACTGGTAGGCGATCTTCTCCTCCATACTGGCCAACTCCTGTTTGAGGTTTAGGATCTCGTTCTGGTGAAGCTCGGTCAGGTCATTCAACTGCTCCTCTAGACGCTCACACCTGAACGCACAAACACAGGAAACACACACACACACGTACGTGAGAGTCTGGGACATAATTAGCTTAGACAAAGGAACACATGCAGGAATTAGTAAAACAGACCCTGAAGCTGTCTAACCACATGGCACCTGACTGAACTGATGACTCGCCCTGACAAGATTAGGACATGCTTACTCATCTGCTGATCCAAATGGCCAATCAGAGAGAGTCAGCAGTATGAGACAGGCCAATGGGATGTACCCTGCTGGAGGAGAGGGATCTATACTGCTGTTTATTTTGACAGGCACATACGACTGGATGAAAAACAACATAGGGTAAGAATAGATACGAGACAGACCCTGCGTATGTTTGCCTGAGGTGGTTTCCTTTTTAAGTGAACTGTACTGAATATTTCAGGAAGTAAAAAATATATAGTGTGTCATGTGGGGTGACAGCATATGATTTAAAGAGCCACTCTTGATTTGGAAAAATAGAGGATGGAGCCCAAAGTGTCTTTAAAACCCAAATATGTCCAATTTACTTTATAGATGACTAAAGAACCCAGCAGGAATCACACTTTAGAGGCTGGAACCAGCATGTTTTCTTTAAAAAGTACTCACATAAATAATAAATTATCAAAATATCCGATTGGTTAATCATTTCAGCTCTACACTCATCACTGAAAATAATTATTTGCAGCCAGTTTATATTTTTGGCGTTTCTTGGTAAAGAAATCTGAAGGATGAATTCAGTCCGCGAGGAGCTTTTTAGCATCACGATTGGTTTATGAATTATTATTCCCAGCAGGCTGGCTGAAAAGTGGTCATTCTGTTCTGTTCAGTATTATTTTGGTCCTCGAGGACAAACATAGACCGCTCTGGACTCAGATGAACATTTTAGGGAGAAAAATGCTCATGTTTCTTTCACTACGTAAGTAGCTCTCTATATCTCCCCTCCCTGCCCTTGTCCTGTCCTCTTAATCTTTGTGCCCTCTTGTCAGAACATACTGGAGGAATGCGAATGTGTTTTTTTTTTAAGGCCAACCAAAACAAAAGCTACACAGAGACCTCCAAGTCTGAGATGAGATATGCAGAGCTGAGACAAAGGCTGAAATAACGTTGAAGATCTTTGCACTGAGAGGACACTTGTGAACTGAGCAGGTGTGTCTGTCACTTTTGTGAAGAGCTCGGTTTAATTTACTGCTGTCTCAAGACAACAAATCTATTGTTAGGATGTTAGCTATTGTAATAGTACTTCTGCGGGAGAATAATAAGACTGGCACTCAAAAAATAAAATATATGTGACAATGGCAAAGATGCTTTTAGTATAAGAGAAGCATCTTTGGTCAAGCTTTACACATTTATGAAGCGGAGATCAGGTCAAGGTTTTGTTTTTATCTACTGTGGGCTAGCTTTGATAAAACAGCTCTGTAAGGGTTGTGGGTGTTGCCATGACACAGCAGCACAGCGATGTGTTCAGGTTTATGTTTCCCTGATTACACCCTGCTGGACTTTCAGGGGATTTCCTGTGCTAAACTGGACATGCTTCAGGAATGTATTACAAACACATTCTTCTATGTACCTGAAACGTTCCTCCTGCAGTGCTTGCATTACAACTGTGTATTCTCTCTGATAGTGGTTCTTAAAACCATCAAGGCTCTCCTCCAGTCTTGCTTGGCCTTCCCTCAGCTCCTGCACCTCCTGCAGCAGCATGTCCAGGCCGGAGCTCTGGCTCCTCTCCAGTGTGTTGCCCTTAGAACTGGGTGGACCTCCAGGGGCCCCTGTGGTGCTGTTAGCCCCCGCTGAGCCTGACGTAGCACTCGAACAGTCATCCTCACTACCGTACTTGGGACTAGGCTGGAGGTGATGCCCAGCATTGCCCAGTGAGCGTCCGCCAGCCCCCGTCACACCTTCTTCCACTGAGGGGTCGTCTAGAGAGTCTTTGAGCGAGGGGATGTTGTCGGCGCTGCCAAATTTGTTGCGAATCAGCGAGGCAATCTCCCGAGGTTTGGAGACGACTGCGCCGGCAGCCGAGTGAGTGGCGTGGGAGAAGCTGGAGAGGCCTCCCTTTACGCTGTCCACCACGCCTTCACTGAAGCCTGTGACTTTGGCTCCGACATCCTTCAGGCCCTGCTGCATGTCCCGCAAAACATCCTTGGGCTGGCGTGGGATACCGTTATGCTCCACTTCTCGCAGCTTCCGGTGGTAGTGTTCCAGTTTTCTTTGCAGCTGCTGGATGGTCTGTGCCGACTTCTGGTTCTTTTTCTCAAAAACCTGACAGCCAGAGAACAGGTTTTCATTAGTGACATTACAATGAAACAATTAACTCCACTTCAATAAGTTCCCTCCCTACCTGTAGGGACAAACAAACTGAACAAACAGGTTTAGTGTTAGTACACTGATTATCGCATAAATTCACATTAAAACCACACTGTTAAAAATAGAAGAAAACTAGTCCCCTGGATACGTTGTAACACTTCATAGAGTCCAAAAATCCTCATTCACCTGTTTGATGCGTGTGCTTTGCTGTTTGTCAGCATTGTTGGCCAGTTTGAGGTACTCAGCAACATTGTCATCCCTGGCTGTCTGCTCGATCTTAATCTGCTCTGTGAGCTTGAGGATTTTCTGCTGCAGCTGGGCAATCGCTTGTTTAGTGCGCTGAGGGTCTGGGGTGCCATCTTCACCTCCAGGGAATGAACTGTCTGCCCCACATGAAACAGCAAGGGGTGTTTGGCCAAGCCCGCTCACCTCCAGCCGGTCGATCTGAAAAGAAGAGAGAAAGGTAGAGAAACAGAGAGAGAGATTGGAGTAGGTGAAGGGTTAGAGGAGGATTAAAGAGGGGAAAAAACAGGGAACAAAAAGTGTGAGTTGCGTATTAAGGCTTCTTAGTCATTTTGCTGACACAATAAAAACAGACGCTTCTTCATTTCTGCAGCCAGTCGGTTGGAAAGAGTGCAAATTGAGTCACTTGAGAAGGCCACTCGCGGTCAGTTTCTCTTAAGAGGAAGATGAAAGATATTATTTATGCATTCAGGACTTTACAAAGAAAAGAAAGTGGAAGAAAAAAAATAACTTTCTGAATTTATATATATCGTTGTGAATGCAGAGATATCTGCAGTCTCTTTTTCTTTGGTTAAACAAGCAGAATGAAAAGAGTATCAGCCAAATCTCTATTTGTGTTTGTTCGTGGAGACTGACAGGATATTACATTTTTGTTTACAACAGTTTCACAGATTAACAATGTCTGTCTGTGTTTTTTTTTTTTTTTTTCCAGATACTGCCCTGATTTTGTCAATGTGCCTCAAAGGCATCTGTGTAAAAAATCTAAATTGGGTTTTTCCTGCATTTTCCTAAAACTGGATAAACTCAACCTGAGAAGATGACGCACCTTGCAAGTTCAAAATCACAGGCAGACGATGTGATTCATTTCCTCAACACCTCAGGGAACACTGTGATATTGCGAGAGCTGATAGTGCTTCACGGTGATCAAAATAGACTTCTCATCTCTGAGCATGCACACAATAAGCAGATGAACCCGACGGGACACCATGGGGGGTCAGAAGCCACCGAAAGAAGCAGAGGAGGAGCACCAGTGACAGTTACTCCACTCACATCCACTGCTCATGTCATCATTAGCACTCCTTAACAGGTAAAAACGAAGAGCGCCGCAGGTTCACCTGCATGCGCAACAGCATGACTAACTGATGACAGCCACCACAGTCAACAAGTCAAACCACAACACATCCGGGAGAAACTCAAAGTTCATAAGTTTATTTCTTAAACGCAAAGGAATTCAACTAAAACTAACTCTTTGCAAAATCTTAATGTGTCCCAAAAGCGACCTGCGCGCAAAAAGCGGCTCACCTTTCCATTCGTCAAACGGAGAAATTGTTCCCAGTGCATTGTCCCCAAAGTGAAGTCAAGTTGTGTCTTTTCATCTGATCGGACACTGAGCTAAAGTGGGAAAGAAGTATAAAATCCCCGCTTTAAGTTTCACCGGACACTCCTGCCGCTTCAACTCGCCGGTCTTGTTGTGAAAGTTGAAGCTCACCTGAAACTCTGGGCAGTGCGTGAAGCCCCGCCCACCCCCTCCCCTCCCCTCCCCTCCCCTCCCAGTCACAGCTGAGCGATGACATCACCCCCGCGAGCCGGCACGCAGCCGTCAATCATCCTCACTGAGACGCAGAAATAGCTCCACATGTCAGGCAGGGACTTTTTTTTGTTTTTGCTTTCCCTTTACTGAGAAGCAAAAATATACAATACATACAACAATACTATCAGAATACAGCAGCTATATCTGTCATTGTTTAAACTAGAATCGGCAGATTACATTGACACACAAAGACTATAGGCGCCTGCAGCTCCAGATACACCGACAAACAGTGCTAAATACTCAAGTGCTTGAGGTACTTTAGTATCTCCAATAGACCTTTTTTCACAGCAGTCATTTTGACATGAAATAGGAGGGTCAAAGCAGGTGTTTCCAATGATACTAATTAAGGTTCTGTTCCGTTTATTGCAGCAGAGACTTTCCGGTGAAGCAACATGCACCACAGCAGCACCCTGACTCTGTTTGACCTGAATGGAACAGAACCTTAATTAGTATCACTGGTAACACCTGTGTTTACCCTGCTAGTTCATGTCAAAATGGCTGCTGTGAAAAAAGGTCTATTCATTCCACACACATATATATATATATATTTTTTTTTTACTTTATTTGACTGAAGTAGTTATAACTTACATTCCAGATTGAGCTTTTACTCAAAATATGTCATCAGTTTATAACATATGATGACCTGTTGAATTTTAGTTTACTCTTTATTTACACATAAATGTGTAAATCATAGTATATTTTAAATCTTTGATACTTGGGGTGTACTTTTACTTGAGTGACATCATAAATGCAGGGCTTTTAAATGCATTATGATATTTTTATATTGCAGTATTGCTAATTTTACTTGAAGGAAGGATCTGAACGCTTCTTCTACCACAAATGCAGTGGATAAATTTACAGGATGACATACAAACAAAGATATTAAGCTAAACAGATATAAACAGAGAGCTACACAACAAACTGTCAACCTATATTCAGGTTAGATTGTTGTTATGTACTGGCTGTGGTACAGGAAGTGCAACTAGGCTATTGGGTTATTGCCAGGCGATATCATTAATAATAAATCCTATCTATGTCAGTTTTAACAACAAATTAATTAATTAACTACACTGATACATGAGCAACAGAAATACACAAAACCAAAGAGTCCACATGCTCAGACCTGCTCCACAAAGACGAGAAAGGGTAACACGTAATCAAGTTGAACAAGAGGTTAGAGAGCAGACTGGGAGTCTGTCTGAGACTATGTAAAAAAAAACTCCCAGTCTCCCTTTCTTTGTCAGCCAAGAGAGAGGAGTACTACAGGGCAAGAAAAACCAGTCCAACATCCCTTTACCACAGACACACACATTACTCATAGCCCAGGGCACATTCCTCAGAGTCAGTATTGAGAAACACGACAGATTTGGCAAGTCATTTAACATTTTTTAAGTGATTTGGTCTTAAAATAGCTTTAACGGTGTTAAATACAAGAAAGCCCACATCCATGAGTCAGTTTACATACTGTAACAAATGTTATATACAGTAAGTCTTACAAAGCCTCCTGACGGGCAGCCAAGGAGATCGAATGAATCAGAGAACTATAACAGCCTGCTGGGCTGGCACAGCGGAGAACTAAGAGGTGACGTTTCATAGCAGTGCCTGGCCTGTTCTCGGCTATAAACAAAACAGTATTAATAGCTTCATGACGGCAACCATGAATGAAGTGCTTATTTTATCCATATGAGCAGTGCATGTGAGTTAATGTGAACATTTCCTAGATTGCTTCTTGTGTTACAGATGACTGGATTATCCGAATAATCAAATACGGGCCCTCTTACTAAGGATACAGATAAAGAGGGCAAAGGGCGAGTCAGCTGAACTGGAGTACCCTGCAATTCAGAGGAGATAGAAGTTGTGATAAAAAGGGCCTGGTGACCTGCACACACTGGCACCAAATCAACACCCTTCCAATGATCAATAAATTCAGTGTCAACGGAGTTCTTCAGTTACGTAAGTGAAGGAACTCCGCACAGATGTCAGTCCAGTGGTTTATAAGGCTTCACTTTCTTTTACAGCTTTATGGACAGCTCATATATTCTCTATGACTGTCACTGCACGGTTATGATCTCATTTTCATACAGACTCTTATGCTACCACACATTGCAAAGCAATGCTTCATCCCCCAGCTTTCTGATGCAGACGCAAAGTTCCAGTTAATGAACGAATTGTCTGTGTGATCAGTGTCATCCCCAAATGGTCGAGTCTTTCTGTGACTAATCATGCATGTAATTAAAGATGGTGAGCTGAAGGATTGGGCTAATTTCCCAGGGTTAACAGAGCCAAACATGTTGATGTGCTGAGCCACTGAAGCAAAATGACAGACACTGCATCACTGGAGCTTGTGCAGCCTAATGAGGGAAGCTGAGTGTGTGTGTGTTTGTAATTGGGGGGGGCTGTCTGATCCCACTCTGATTAGACTTTATCAGTAAGAAAGACAATAGGGAAAGCACTCATGAAGGAGCCCATATTCACTTCACCCATGTCCCAAACCGAGTCCGCCTGCTGGTGGTTGTGCAACGTGCTTCTGATCCACGTAAAGCTGGTTAGAGCCGTGAAAGGGCAACCCTGACTTAACTTAGATCCACCAGAAGGCCTGGGAAAAGCCCAGCTGAACCTAAACACTCAGACCTATGGCCATACGTCGCACACAAACAGGCATTTAGAGAGTATTACTGGCCTAATGTTGTTAGATATGCATCACACATAATTAGATACACACAACAAGAACATCTTGTACTGCACCATCTCAATCTGTCTAAGCCACACAGGACACACATATGCCCCAAATTCCTGTCTGCTCAATATAGGTCATAGACAAGAAAATGGACTGATCATAAGACCCTTTCCTATTTTTTGTGTGTGGGGTTCTCAGTTCTCTTTTCCTTCTACACCATAGTTTCAGAAATGCAGTTTTCTCCTCCTCTATGTCCTGTTAAAAGTGTTTTCTCTTTAGTCAGATGACTCAGGTAAGTTCAGGTTTAGTTAATGTTGAGATGTTCTGATGTCTAAAGAGTGGAAACAAACACCATCCTAAGCTTCTTGTCACACAAGACTGATATCTATACCCTGAACAGGTCAGGGCGAGTAGAATTGAAACCCCATTTTGACCCTTTGACTGCTGCTCGCTGTTTAAAGATGGACAGGTTTTTACACCACATCATCACAAAATCATCCTCATGTTTTTTATCTTTGAGACTTATAGCTTATATAATGGTCTTAAACAGTATTTAGCATAAACATGGTAATCCTAAACCACAGCATTAAGCTGTGCTGTGATTGTTTTGAATAGAAACATTTTGGTCTGAGTTATCCAACCTTCTTTCTATTTTCTGTTACATATAAAAGCTGTCATGTTCTCCATGGTCAAGGTCAAGTATTTTGCCATTTACATGTGTCAGTGTAAAAGTACAGTACCTTGTTGGTTGTTAAGCCTCGCATTCCTGCTGAACGGTTGCTTGTTTGTTTCTTGTGAGGCAGCAGCTTCATGTGCCAAGATGCAAAAGTGATACTACCGTGACACTGTGACTTCAGGTTTCTTTCTAGGAAGTATCTTCTGCTCTACACCTCTCCTATTACACCGTTCTCTGAAGTATGGAAATGTTGTTGTGCTGTGTCACAGCACATCAGTGTTTTAGCAGTTGCAGGGAGTAAGCTGGCCCTCTGAGCATACTTATCTAGAGGGTCCAATATCCATGAGCGACAGGACCTTGGATCCATGGTGGATGAAACAAGGTTCTCAGGTGTTGAAGAGTTATTTTGAATTTTACAGCTGTGTTCTCTCCATTTATATCACCTGTATCTCTCTGACCTCATCATCTCAGACTGACTGAACTTCACACTCCTGATTAGTTGGTTTGATCTTTACCCCTGCAGCTTGGGGTTCGGAAACTGGTTGTCATATCAACAACAATGACAGACAATGTCTTATCAAACAGATAAAGATGTAGTTTGTGTCTGACTTTGCAGAGACGACATGAGAATGCAAAGCAGCTGCAATTGGTTATTTATAGTTTAGTGTATTTGACAAATCCGTGCCTAAATCTAACCCTAAATCTATTTTTTTTTTTCTTTTCGTGTCCTCATGGTTTCGATTCCTGCTCACTCATGCCAAATTTAGCAGTGCTGAAATTGACACAAAAGAGATGTTTTTAATGGAAATCCGCTTTTTGTTTCTTCTGAGGGGATCCAATGTGACAACAATGAACCCCGTTCAGCAGATATGGAAAATTACATAACTCCATGTGATGCTTGACAAGAGGCTGTTTACTCAACACATGCACTCAAGAATTAGCGCACAACACAAAGTTGCACAAATAATCATACACACACACGCGCACACACACACACACACACACACACACACACCACACAACCAATAACTGCCAGAGCATTTCCTGAGGAATTCAGAGGGTGTGAGAAAAACCCTTTGTGGTCACGTCCAAAAGAAAGGAACACATCAGCAGTTGAGATTGCAGGTCTGACAAGAGGAACAAATAAACCCAAACAGAGGCTTTTCTGGGATCCCACTAACACACAACAAAGACTCTGAATCCTGGTGATTTCCAGACAAATCCTTTTCACACCAGGAGATTGGTCTCTGACCATATTTTATGGTTTTTTGAGTCTCTGAAACTCCTTTTATAGTTTTATTAGCGTATCATATTTAGTTGTAACAATATAAAGTGAACCTCACATCTATGTAAACACCTACTAGATGCATGACATGGGCATGTATCATTGAGTGAGTGAGTCAATAAAAAGAAGCTCGTAAACATAAATGATGAAGTGATGACCATGAACATACACACTATACACAGGTGGAGACTCACAGTGGTGGGAGAAGGGAGTGGAGAGGTGTCAGCAGTTACCAGGTTGAGGATGACCTCCATGGTGGAAGAGCCACATGCGCACGGCTTGAATTGGAATTTTGTTTGGTCTGTCTATCTGTTTGTGTGTCCCACAGGAGATGACCGCAGCCGGGGGAGAGGGGAAGATCGTGGCCCCTGGAGAGCACTCATCACTCAGGATACTGCTCCCAAACAAAGTCCACTTGACACAGAGTCCACTGGACAAAGACCCCACTTGCCAACAAGGAAGTAGAGACTCTTAAGAATTACTGTAGGCTTGATTGAATATCCAGAATCCATAGAGTGATCTGTCCCTCCAGCAATGAACCAGGACTATTGATAGTTGCAGAGTCTAGGGAGTGTTGTGCTGCTGGTTCACAGAGCAGCCGCTCCTCAAAGCCCATGGCCACGCTTCAGTGCTAACACACGCTCAGCAGTACACAGCAACCAGTAGAGAGCCTATGGAACACACACATGCATGCGGTTCGCCGAGCATGACAGCGTGCATCAGTGGGAGAACAAGGACTCCTCTGGAGCAAAGGTTTCCATCTGATGCAGGTTTGGGGTGACAGAGCCGAGGCGGTTAATTGGATGTAGATTCGCAGGGCTGGATGGAGGCAGGGTTAAAAGAAGGAAGAGTTTACTGTGAAGTTAAGTGTTCAAAGAATCCGTCGGGGATGAAATCCTCAGAGGGAAAAAAACAGAGGCAGAGACCCAGAGGACGGATGTGAAGGGGAGTGAGGGAGCAGACAGGAAAAAAAGAGCCCACCAGGAGCTGTCACTGAGAGGGAGACGAAGCGAGAGGGAGCAAAGGAGAGAGGGGTTGTGAGAAAGCTTTGTGAAGGAAAGAGGAGGAGGGGGGCGGGGGGGCTTTTCTTCTGTTGGACTTTCTAGGCCAGCTCAGCTCCAAAACAGTGTCTAGCTCAGGCAGAAAGAAAGGCAGAAGAATCTTGCACTCCCGCCTTTCAATTATCACACAGTTTGATTGTCGCAGCCAATCAGTTTTCTGAGTGATCACGCCGTAATGAATCACGTTCCGCTGCCTGCGAGCAGTAACAAAGTGTTTCTGCTGACCAACAACACACACACACACTGAACTGCCTGAACTGTGCGTGAAGTGGCATGTTTCTGCATGGGTTCTACATGGGTTGTATAACATGAAATAAACACGTGAAGAAGTGGACAGTTTTAGTTTATGATGGAGCAAAAATTTGCGCAGAGAAAAAAAAAAAAAATCCAGATTACACAGATTACACAGTCATATGATGATTACAAAGCTGCTATTCAAAACTGTGCATATGTGCACACACATGACTATAGCCTATGACTGCGTCATCCGTTACTTATCCACTAACGAAAGCTGCGTGTGAACAGAATGGGATCAATTTCAATCAGTAAGAAAAAAATAAATCAAATTTACAGAAAAAAAAATCATAGGCATTAAATGTAGAAAATGTGTCTCTATCAAGTAGCACTGTAGATTTATTTATAGTGAGTAAAATGTCAAGTGGAAATGAAAGTATCCACTTAAACTTGTTTTTTTCGATTTCAACCTGAGGTCACTATCGAAATTCAGCAGCTACCAGCCTCCTTCACTCCTTTAAAACACATGCAAATTCATATTCAAATGCCACTTTATGAGTTTCAGCGCATTGTTCTCTGCAATAAAGTCTTAGGGTATGTGAGCCATCACTTCCAAAAATGTACAAACCAATTAGGGAGAAAAAGCAAAGCAGGGAGCGTAGGGGGTAAGGCAGGACAAGGGCTACTAAAGACTTCTGTGCAGAAGCCGACAGGAGGGAGGGGGGAGAGGAGAGCATGAATACAGGCTTTAATGAGAGAGCTGGAGGAGTTAGGGGAGCAGGAGAGAGAGAGAGTAGGATTTAGGGAAAAGGCTGCTTATATAAGAACAAACCCAACTTGCTGAGACAGAAGTGGAAGTGTGTGACATGTAAGTTGACCCCAGTATTGAATCAAAGAGACACACAGAAACATCAAACATTTAAAGTCTGAACTCAGTGACACTGCAAAGGAAAAGCTGCACGTCACTAAATCTGTATTCCCTTTACTTCCCTTCACTTTTAACGCTTTTCAATCACACCTTTTTGTATATATTTATCAGTCTCTATAACTTAGTTAAACACTCAGATTCACACACAGATTCAAAAGTGTTAGGGGGCAAACAACACACTTAAACTTAACAGTCAATGCTTGAAAAATATAGATAAGACTTGTGTATTTAAAGGTGCAGTGTGTAAGACTTAGCAGGTTTTATTTACAGAATCTGGCACAAGTATAATACACATAACAGTGTTTCTATTAGTCTATGATCACCTGAAAATAGGAATCATGTTTTTATTACCATTGACTGAACCTTTGATATCTACAATCGCACAGGTCCTCTTCCATCATGTTGAATGTTTCCAGCCCAGAGTGGACAACCTAAATGCTGGCTCTAGGTAGCAGCCACTGTAGTTTTTTCTTCACGAAAGGAAGGAGAGGATGAGTTGACAGGGTTGCAATTAGCACCAACACTGCTAGACGCACTAAGTCCTACACACTAGTCCTTTAAGTTAGTGGTGTTCGTGAAAAAGACGTATTTGATTAATGTTAAGCAAACCTAAGAAATGTTATGAAGTATGGTATATTATGTTTGTTGTAGAATTTGTTAATTCAATTTTAAATTTAAGTTCATACTTTTAAACTTCCCAGTTGTATCATTGTTAAGCAGAATTTTAGTTAAGCGTCAGATATGTTGACCGTAATGATCTCTTTTACTCAAGCAACAAGCAGTTGTAGTTCTGTCAGTTAACCTAATTAATTTAGCACCCGACAGTTAAGGGTGAATATTTAGTGACAACTAATCTATGTAAGAGCTATTTTGAATTTAGTGATGGGTAAATCTCCACTTAGTAAACAGTTTGGACTGTGTAAGTTAGAAAGAACAGCTGTATATACACATACAGCAAACATACATCATACAGGAACTTGGAAATCATCATATGGTATTTTACACACATACATGACTTAACTGTCACTCGTTAGTCACTTGGTCATCCCACACTGAATGGCCTGACTAACACATGCCTGTTAAATATGAATGCGTCGCATTCATTCCAGACTCCTGTGGAGGCCTTGTGGCCCCCTGTAGCTCCTGTCAGTCCAGGAATACTCAAGCTTTCAGGGTGACTCAGGACATCTTTACACATACTCTGGTAGAATGCCTCAATGACATACCTAAAATAGCACAGCCACAGAGGGGGGCATACTCATGCCCTGACAAGTGACTGATGCCGATAAGCTGCATAGAAAATAGAGATGTTGGCCTCAAGGGCTGTTTTACCTTATTAGTGCCACATTAGTTGGCCAAAATTAGGAGACAGAAAGAACAGATGTGATCCGTCTAACGTGTTATTTAACTACATTTTAACTAAGGTGGTAAAAGGGGAAATGATTTATCTCTGTAATGTATTATAATTAAATTAGAAAACACATTTTCAGCATATAATGTCTCAGACAGAGTGGTTCAATTTGTAGGGTAAGATTTGGAGTAATAATGCTTCTTGTTATAGACCGCCTAGAGCTACATTCATTAAATGTCATATTTTCTGTTCTATTCTCCACGAAAGAATGGAGTTGAATGTTGATATTTTCTACAGAGACACATCTGGGATCAGAGTTGTGTCGCAAAAAACATGTAAATCAGACTTGTATTACGCTAGCAAGTAAGTTAATCGATAGCATTTACAATAGATGAATCTTAATGTGCGTGTGAGAATATTAAGAATACTTGCAAATGAGTTCAGTCAAAAAAAGACCCTGTTCCTCTGATTAACTGAGCATGACACAGAAGTTGCTTGCAGACGAAACAATGACCCAATTTGATGAATGTGTCACATTACAACATCTCTTTCTCTCTCACACACATGCGTTTTATGCATGTATTAAGGACACAACCTGGTGAACTGGTGATGTATGTGGCCAATCCAGAGCAAGCAGGCTTATCTAGTTATACAGTATAAGACACCCATAGTAGGACTTTAGGCCACTGCAGTATCACATGATCCTTTAGATCTATAGTTAATATTGCAATGAATGATAACATAAAAGAATATACACTATTGTTTTTGCTCTCATTTTTCAGACAGATGATATCCTGTAACCTCCGTAATAGTAATTAAAGAGGAATGGGTCATCATTACACATGCCACAATCATCAATCTCATCAACTCTGTGTGAAGGACATGTCACGCTGCAGGAGGCAAACGGTGGTCATACCAGATTATGACTGGCATTTTATTAGAGTAGCCTACAGAGACCAGTCCATAGTACAGCTGTGCAATAATCCATGTTGTTTAATCAGCATCTTGATATGCCACAAGTGTCCCGATGGATGGGTTATCGTGACAAAGGCGAAGTGCTCACTAACACAGATTTGAACAAATTTATGAACAGCATTTGAGAGAAACCAACCTTTTATGCTCACTGAGGAAGCGTTATATCTTTTACTTCAACTCATGAGAAATGAGAGCAAAAACAAAAATGTTTATGTTTTTGTAGAGTGTATATATAGGCTTGTGCACATGACAAAGAACTTTATGATAAAATGATTAAGACACCCACTCACCCACTCTCTTAACGAACTGCAGTCCTAAGTCCTTGTTGTTGTTATTACATTATTATGTTACATTACACTGCACAATGTTCTACAATGTACTAATAACAGAATACATGACAATGATGCAGTTGATGAAGTTGTACAGCTTCACAATGTCAATCAAGATTGAGACTGACAGAGCTAATCTACGTGGGCTGAGCTGCATGCAAAAAAAAAAAAAAAATTAATTCTGGTATTACTGTTGAAAATTGAGTATTTTAAGAAGACAGACAGCTGAAAGTAAGATGCAATAATCACATAGCTAAGAGAATGCTTTGCATTTGTTTAGGATGCTCATGTGAGCTATTTATTGTTGATTTCAACTTAATGTTTCTTTTTTCATTGCTAGCTATACACACACTTCTCTGGTTTGAAAACAGAAGGCAGTGTACATTTTGAATGGACAATGCTCTGACTGATGAGCTCACACGTGAAGGCACAGAGAACGACTTGTGCCGAGAAGTTTCCTCAGCCAGCGTACAGAGGCAACAAAATTCTCATAATGCATAATGCTCATTGTCATTCGGAGGACAGAGCCTGCTGCTGAACTAAGGCCAGGCGGGTGCTACGCTGCCAAAAAGTTCTGGAAGACTCCAGAAGAGAAAGGGAAGAGAGTCGCTCTGATGTAACTGGACTGGGATCGGAGAGAGGGGTAAGCATGACAAACAGAGTGCGAGAGAGTCAAACATGAAACTTGAACTAGTTTGTGCCAATACCACAGTCTCCTCTATGTGATGGTAAATTGTGCTGTGACATGGTTTGGGGGTGTGAGAGGTTACGTAAAGGCAGAAGAGCGAGAGCTTTGTCTGCACAGACTGGGGGTAATTCAAGCCTGAGAGAGGAAACAACCATGACTCGGGGCTCAGGACTTGTTCAACAATACCTTCCCCATAAAAAGAAGCCCCCTGTCCAACCCTGGCTGTCCTTAGTCTAAGCTCCAGTATAATCAATGCCCCTATTAGCAGTTACATAAACTACTGGGCACTTTATACACAGGGGCCATTATGACTGGCAGGGTCAGAGAGCGTGAAACATCTTAGTGGCCAACTTCAATACTGGCATCTACAGGAGCCAGGCAGGAAGGAAAACAAACACGATAATAACAACAATCAAACAATTGAATGTCCTCCGTCCCATCTCCTGTCTGGACACAGATAACAGTCAGTAACATCAGTTTTACGTCAGAGAAATAAGCCTTCTGTGCCATTAGTGAGTATGACTAATTATCAACATTAAGGAATGACATTTGAATTACTTCTGTGTTGTGAACTGTTTTCATGAAATCTTGCAGCTGATTAAAGGTAAACACAGCTGGTTACAGGTCAGTGTTTGTGAAAATACAGCATGCTCACAGTATGAGGGTTTGCTAAGGTGCAGTACTATATTTAAATATTTGACAGTGAATATAGCACATCTGTTTGTGTAATCAATGGTGAATTTTGAAAGTGTAGGAAGAAGTCACTGGAAAACACATATATGTATATGACATGCCAGTTTACCTCCAGCAAGGCTAGACTAATAAATCAGTGGGCCAGTAAAAACTGATCAACATTGTATCAGACTCAAAAATCCAGAATCAGAGGAAGAGGCCAGGCTAGAACCTCCAGTGTTTTGACTTATTTCCAATATTCGTATGAGCATGAATGTGCAGGTGATGGTGTGATATGTGTAGGACACAGTGTGGGAGAAAGTGTGTTTGTACTGCAAAGCAGTTTGAGTATGCGGGGAGAATGTCCTTTGGTAGTAGTTGGTATTTGTTGGAGCTGCCTCTGTTTATACTCAACCCATCCTGGATATACAACATGGAAACAGAAAGGGCACCGGCCCAAAATCCAGACTTGGTCAGCATTGGATGCTGTACAATACCCAGAGTACCATGGGGCAGTATGCAGGCCCAAACCATACTGCCAGTCTATTCATAAGCAGGAAGATGAAGAATCTAGAACAAACAGTCCTGGATTTTTGGCCCCTGAAAGATTATTTGGTCTGGCCTCTTCTTAGTTTTCTTATCCTTCTCCACCCAAAACCCCATACCACACATTGTGGCCCCATGTTGACCTCACTGCCCACTTTGAAACAGACTTATTGGATGGTCTGGGGCCTGAGTAGAGTTTGGGGAGTTTTAACAAGACACCACTGTGTATTTCATAACAGATTTCATAACAGGAGGACAGATAATGAGAAATGGCACTTGACTAATAGCGTTCATCAGACAGCTTTTATCTGATGGAAATCTTAAAGGGCATTTTCTCATTGCTCATTCAGATTTTCTAACAATGTAACTGAGGCTAACTTTCAAAACTGGTCTTTGATTATTTGTTTTTGTTTATTGAAAGGATCTCCATTAGGTCAGACTCATTCCAATTTCTACGTCTTAGGAAACACACAGGTCCATTCTTAGATGTTAATCTAGAGAATGACCCCTAGTCAAGATCATAATTAAATCCAGATTAAACTCTGCTCTACTTTGTGTCAAAGTTGAGTGCTTTGCTCATTCTCCTCCATGTCTGATGTTGCTGAACAGAGATGGTAAACGGACAGACAGCCAACAAGACCAGGTGAACTGCTATTCCAGGGATGACTGTGAATTATTATACCATTAAAACAGAAAAACACAAGAGATTATGAATAAATGAGTATCACAGTCAACTTGAATATTGCAACCAACTACAGTCTCAATCCACAAGAGGGAGCTAGAGCACAAAATATGCTACACTGTGTCATCTGCTGTATGGACAATTGACTCCATTACTGGTCTGTTTTAGACTGCAATTCATTTCCTGACAGGTTTCTTGTCAATAGCCCTTCTTTTTTTACTGCATTCTTTCATTATCACTCCTCCTTCTGACAGACATGCAGCCCTTTATGTAACATAATTCAGACCTGATGTCACATCAAGACACACAGGTGCCTCGTGGGCTGACACCAAGATCAGGGAGGAAGGGAGGATATGTCAAAGAGATGAACAGAGTGAGGGAGGCGAAACAGTCTAACCTTTGTGGTTGTATAACGCTTCAAGAAAGATCATGACAAGAGATTAGAAAAAGTGGGAGTTAAGGTTAGATAATGTCTTATTGTAAAAGAAGTGTGTCAGCATGCAGAAAATAACTCTTTGTGGTGCTATGTCATTTCAAATGTAACATTTTTAACCGACTGCATTATTTGCCTGAAAAGAAACATGTTTGCAATGATGTTTCCGTGGTCTAGAGGTTAATTTTCCAGCGGGAAAGTGAGCCTTATGGGTGGGATACATAGGGTGAGAAAAAAAAAAAAAGATTCCACGGATTCTTGCTGGCTGACACACATGAGAATGAGAGAAATGGTTCTGGTTATTAGTGAGAGAAAAATATGATGATATTTCCCAGGAGGCTGTGATCAGATTTGAAATGTGTGTTCTAAGTGGGTCAGTGGAGCAGAGCTGAGCTCAGCGATCTATAGTCTCATCCATAATTCATCAAGAGTCGCACAAATGATATAGACTGAGCAGGGAGTGGCAGGGATGCAGAGCATGCCCTCTCTCCGTCTCAGTCTGTCTGCCTGTTTTCTCCGCTCCCCCCACCCTTTAAGAATGAGCAATTTCCCTTTGAAAACAACCGCCACCACCCTGAGTAAAGAGAAGAATCATGTTCAGTAAGTGCCCATTAATGTATTTTGACAACAAAGAAGACATTTTCAGACAGTTTTACTGACAGTTTCCTCCGCCAAAGCTCTGAAAATTAACCCGGCCAGAGGACAGTGTCTGAGGAGCTAACATGTGGGTCAAGGTTGAACAGAACATCCTCAGTGACTGACTGAACCGAGTATGTGGCAATCCTGGAACGGCTGAGAAAACAGCATAGACACACGTGCATGCCCACACTAATGTCCTCTTTCACACAAACACACACATATACATAGACACACACACACACATCGGCCCAAAGAGGAAGGACCAGCTGCAGACCAAAAATAAATACACAAAGAATGACCCATAGTGACTCACTGCTGACATGTGCACATAAATGCACATGACCTCTTGCACAGACATGGAGAGCAAACTTAAAAATATTCATTTAGTCTACAAGGTTACAGCCCCCAATGAGTGTTGTAATAACCAGTTACAATATGTTATTATTTGAACAAATTCAAGTTATTTCCTGGAAGAGTCAATCAACTGGTATTGTCCCTTGATAAACATGACTGCATGGAACACGTCATTCAACTGTAAAGAGGAAAATATGTGGAAAATCTTCATAAGGGCTGGAATATTAGTCTACAGTCTCAAGCTAAATTAATATATTTAAATGCACTTGAAAAGTGAACCTGACCAGCACTGCTTCACACATCTGTCTATTATTAGCAGCAGAGAAACAGGCAGAGAGCCACAGAAGACACCTTCCTCATTCAGACCCAGATTAGAAACCTATAAAACTGACTGAGAGGGAAGAATGGCTTTAAACCCACAGCTTTATCTTCCTCTCTCTCTCTCTCTCTCTCTCTCCCCATGACTCCCTCCGTCCTGTTGATCAACAACCGCCCTCACACACACAGACACACACCTACATTTGTCTTTCAAACATTCCTCCTCCCCATCTCTCTTCTCAGCCCTTCTCCTCGTTCTTTATTTTCACACCAGCACATCCGGTGGTGGTTTTCACACACAAAATTGCTAACACAACAGTTGAGACGCCGTGGTCTGTCTGTGTGTGTGTGGAGTAGCCTTATGTGATTCTACTGTTGTGATGTTAATAGCAACCAGCACTGGATTAGGGCGTTGGCCTATATGTATTATCACATATGCATATTCAACAACCTAATTAAACAGGCTGGGGCTCCGCTTCAAAGGCAGCATAAACAGTTGGGTGGAGAGTTCAAGCACACACAAAGAAGCAAGCACACACATGCACGCCTGCACACAAAAGAGGAGCATCTGATCCGAGGCCGCTTTCCAGCTTTTACATGGTACAACAAAACATTTACATTGCATCTATTTATTTTGTTCTGTTTATTCTCTTTGAAGCGGAAGACAGGAGTCCTATTGAGGTCTGTTCACTGTCAAGCACAAACTTTTCTTTACTGACGCTGCTACACAATCCACAGCTGTGTTTGTATGCCACTCAGAAGACTTTATTTAAATGTGTGCTACAAGAGGAAAAGGAAACTGGTGGTGTCTTTTCAGCAGTGAGATCTAAGCAATAGGGTGCCATTCCAGCACGTCTTCTGTGTACCTCTGTCATTTGAAATCCTTGACGAAAGAGAAAGCTTAATTACAAGGTCTAGAACAAACGAATTGACAAATTGCACAGGAGTCTAATTTTAGAAGACACTTTTCCCCCCCCGCCCTTCTTATTTCACCAGCATAGTGAGTGGTGAGTTGGCTGCCAGATCAGACGGTGAACCTGTGAGGATTCAGCTGGCTAAAGCCGCTACGGCCCACTTTGAACATCACCATGTTACCATGGAGATGGGCAATTGGATCCACTGTCTGAGCACTGGACACAGATAAGAGGGAGAGAGATGAAGAGAGAGTGAGAGCTAAAGAAAGACAGTTTCTGTGACATGAAGTAAAACAGAGAGTGAGACGGTGAAGGAAGAAAGAAAATAATTGATGGGGTGAAACAAAAGAGTAAAAAGCAGTGTGGCAGGTTGAGATCCTTGTTCAGCGATGAAAGCCAAGTGACTGATTAGAGATTGTAGACAAAGCTGCATGTGCTCTCTCACAAACAGCACAACAGTCCATCCATCCATTATCTATAACTGCTCATGCTTTGCAGGGTCATAGGGAGCTGCACCCGATCCTAGTTGACACTGGGCGAAAAGTCACCAGTTTGTCACAGGGCTGGCACTTAGAGACAAACCACCATTCATGCTCTCATTCACACCTTTGGAGTCATCAATTAACCTATTAACCTGTATGTCCTTGGACTGTGGGAGGAAGCGGGAGCACAACCACGCACACACAGGGAGAACATGCAAACTCCACACAGCCACAGAGAAGTCCCAACCGGGGCCAGAACCTTCTTGCTGTGGGACGACAGTGCCAACAACTGCACCCATGTAAAATAGTATAAACACAAATATGTACAGACTAGTGACATGAGAGGAACATGTTGATCCATCAAGTACCAACGCCTTACTTAAAGCAACATTACGTAAAAATTGGTATTTTTGTGATTTTACTGCCAGTTTTAGAGCATAATACCAGTGTCGTAATTATGGACAGTTACACACATGTATTTGTATTGTTTGCATTGATTATGTTACTTGTGAACAAAAACTAGGAAGTTCACAACTTTGCTAACACAGCCAACCATAAAGTGCAACAACACAAGACATAGCAGTCAGCTCACAAGAGCATGAAGTTACATAGTGCAAGAACAGACGTACAGAAGCAATGAGTGGAAATCAGAGGCATCATTCGCCTGATTACCCGCCAGCGTAGCATCAATCAGTGTGTTTTTAAAATGTGTTAAAAACACATAAAGTACACACAAACATGCACACAACCCACTGGAAAGAAGTAATGTAATTGAGGCGAGAGCAGAGAACAGGACAGGATAAAGGGCAAGAACAGGAGACCCATTGTGTTTAATTCACAGTCAATACTGCTGTTTGTTCTTTTGATCAATGACTCGCTGCAACTCATACACCCACACTATAGAATACACACTGAACACCACACAAACACAAGCCACCGGTTGTGTGCACCGAATGACTGGAGGAGAGAAGCAGGTATGTCGATATTTAGATTTAAAAAAGATGAATGAAATAAAGGAGGAGTAACTGAGGCAGGGAGGGGGGAGAGGTTAGCTGGCTAAAGTGGAGATAAGTAGGCAAAGACAACAGAGGAGAAGAGATTACAGAGCAGAGAAGAGAGATTAACACAACTGAAAAGTCACATTTTTTTTTTGTCATCCTCTGAAAGTCAGTACAAACCACAAGTCACAGATCGACCAAACCCATTAGTGGCTTTATGCTACTTCCTCATGTGACTGTAACACACTGTAATAAAGTTTGAGAGTCAATGTCAACAACTGTGAACCACAGAGAGTCATGTTGGTGAACTGACAATGGCAACACACACACCCACACACACTGCCTGAAAAACAATTTGCCACGGGCTGGTAGTTGGCAAACACAGCAGTGAGATGACATCACCTCCAGTGTAGACTAAAAGCACATGCTTCATCATCCCCATGGCTGGCTCTCTCTCTCTCTCTCTCTGAAAGTCAATCGAAACTCAGTTGTTTGATTATACACAGGTTTGACTGCATGCTTCTGTGACTGTGGTTACTCTGACTAAAGGGCAATCTGCTGTGGCAGTGGTTTGATAAGACTCGATACGCATACGCATCTGCAGCCCCGGTTGTATATAAGTGACTGTGACCTAGCAATACCCCGTTTGTCTTTTGCAGCTTTTCAAATAACTCTAGTGTCACTAAAATAGTTCCAGGACGAGTCACGATGTCCTGCTGCAAAGGGCACAGCCATTTCCATCAACACACAGCCGGTAGCCTGGGGAGGTGAGAGACGATGAGAGCGCGGTGATGAGGATGTTAAACTAGCAGGGACGGAACAAGCCCCAGGGAACCAGGTGATGTTCGGCACCTCCCAAGTGACACTTCTCCTTACTGCTCTCGGACAGGAAAGCACTGGTGGAATAACCAAATAAAGAGGACCAAATCCTTCACAACAATCACAACAAAGTCTGTACTGTCAACAAATGCAGAAATTCTGTTTGTTACAAATCCTTTAAGTGACACTCCTAAGATCACAAATAGTTGTTGTAACTTGTTCAGACCAACACTGAGTTAATTATTGAGCTTTTTTGTGGGTGTTATTAGAGCAAAGCTAGTTGTTCTAACTGCTTCCAGTCTTTATGCTAAGCTAAGAAACCACATCCTGTCTTGAAACAAACATCTTTTGTATGAAGGCTAAATAAACTTCATAAACTGTATATAGAGTTTGTGTCATTGGCTGTTACCACAATGAATCTATTTAATCTATCCTATATGTTCTTCAACAAACCCACATGCTTTATTTTCCATTTAAAGAAATACTATTACTCTTTTGTTGTTTTTTTAAGAAATATTTTGCAGCATGCCATTATGGACACAGTTTTACACCCATTTTCTATAATATGCTAAAGTTGGGCAATTTATTGTGTGTATAAGATTGAACTCTATTTACAGAATATATATCCTCTTCTTTTCTACAATAGGACAAACCAACATTGTGCATTTTGTGGCCACTGTATCCATTTCCCCTTGATGCTTGGAATGGAAAGGCAGGGAGGGAGGGGGTTGCAATCTGAAACTACACTGCAAGATACCCCTAAATCCTACATATTGGTCCTTAAAATAACATCTCATATAATGTTATTCTAATGAATAAATTGACACTGACCCAGTTTTTAAATATTTACTTTTACTTTTTATTTGATTCTCAGGACCAGCCTGATTATTGGGACAAGATCCATAGAAAAATCCATATAATCCCAGGAATCACATTTTTTATTATTATATATATTAGTTGATTTTAGGTATTACATGAAGAGAGCTGAGGATAAGGAAAAATTATATGTTCAAAGACATGAATTTTTTTCACTGTTTACTGCATTCTAACCTAAAATAAATAAATGTAAAGTTACAATAAAAATGCAGATATTGCTGATAGTATTTGCAGTTTTAGTCTACACAGAGCTGCATGATTCCAGCTTGGCTGGATGTTGGTCTTCTGAACTGTTTAAAAAGTGAGGCGTTTTGTTTTGAGCTGGTTAGCGATTACAGCAGGAGAACACAGGATGTTATCTCTGACGTGGAGTGATAGACAAAAGAACACTGATAGACAAAAGAAGGATGAGCTGGAAGACAGGTGGACATGTGGATTTGCCTGAGGTAGAGAGATGGGGTCATCCACCCAAGAGAGACAAGGTTAGTGAACATTTGCAGACAGGCGCTGGAGGACATTATGCTCCAAAGACAAACACAGCTTCAGTGTCTCTCACACACAAAAATCTCATGGTGCCTCAAGGCTTGGCTTCTGTTTCATCTCAACTCATATCCCACTAGTGACTACTCCCTGCTTCTTTACAATCTCCTGTCATAAACAAGTTTTCCCCCTGACACTAAACATTTTGCACCTTGCAGCCCTTTACTTACTCTGTTTTTACTCCTATTTTATATCTCCATTCCTCCGAGTAGAGAAGAAAGACCAGACTGGATCAGTCTCAATCAGTCTGCAATCAGGCCCTCCAGTCTGAAAGTGAGACAGTGCTTCTGTCTGCTCATGTGTTTGTGCGCGTACATGTCAGTGCTTCCAGGAATATGGAGATCTACTGGCACAGAATTAAATATGAATAGAGAGGGTGTATTCGGTAAATCAATTAATCAGCAGCTAATTGTAATGAATCCCACAGGCTGAGCACCAGCTTCAGAACAGCAGGCTCTTAACAGACCTAATACTGAGTTTTAACACAGCCCCTCAACTCTCTTTAGCAGCAGCACCACCAGGGGATAGATATATCAAACTCATGGACTGTTGCAGAGCACTGTAAACTAGTCAGTTATTGCAAATGAGTCATAAATGCTCCCAATCAGCCATAATCAAACAAGATATTTTCCAATAATTACATCCCTTGGCCACGGCTCTGATCAACCTCTGCTTGAGCACGAGTTACTGTTTAACAAGAGTTGAGATAAAGTGCAAAGACGGACTGTTCACTTACTGTACAGATCAAACTACATAAAAGCAGCTCAGAAACTCAGGGGATAATCTCTGTATACCAAAAGAAGTTCACATGCAGTAATTATGAAAACAATGCTTTGTCCCCGTTTATTAAGTGTCTGATATGCTAGGATAATAACTATGACAACAGAGTCAGTTTTAACAATTTCACACAAACTCTAGGCACAATACAAACTAGCTGGAAGACAGAAAGGAAGGAAGATAGACAAAGAGGTGGAAAAAGATTTATAAAACCAACACAACACTTTGCCAGCAGCAGAAAAGACAACTGTGCCTTTAGCCATGAATGGAGCTGCAGCATGGACATGGGAAGACTCTGACATGTTTTTAATGACTAAACAAGTCTGTGTGTTTTAAGCTTACCTTGGAGTACTGTCTACGAAGACTGAAGCGCTGCACCATCCTGACTGACTGATGTACTCACAGCTGGAACCTCTGTCCTACTCCTCTCCACTGATATCCCTCCACACCACCTCACATTGTACAGTGTACATTCACACACACACACGCACTCACACACACACACATACACACTGACGGTACACAGGCTACCCTCCTCTCCAAACATCCATGTGCACACACATTTCTAGTCCACGCCGCTTTCATCTACTATGCAAACACAAGTGAGGAGAGAGAGAAAAGGAGAGAGGAGGGGGAGATGAAAAAAAAAAAAAAAACGGGAGAGCAAGCAGAGATAAAGACAGCTCAGCTGTGTTACCCTCTGCTCATATTCACAGTGATCCCTTGAGCTCTGTCTCTCTCTCTCTCCCAGACACAGTCACTCACACAAGATGCTCACACCACATGGCTGCCAATGCACAAATAACTTCCAATATGCATACACACACACACACAGAAACGAGGAGTGGTCACACATTTACACACACAACTCCACATCCTCTTCTAAATGCAGCACCGAAAACACATTCACACACAACGCACAGCCACTGCTCAGCTCTCACTCATATAGGACAAGGCAAGGTTGCCTCCTGCTTCCTGTCAGTGAGCCGAAGGGTGGGGTAGAAGAAGAGGAGGTGGTGGTGGTGGTGGTGGTGGTGGTGGTAGAGGAAGAGGAGGGGGACATGGGAGAGGAGGAGGGACCAGCTGACTGTCTATACTAACTCTCTCCAGGGACAGAGGGAGAGAGACAGGCAGGGGAGGACAGAGAAAAGAGGAAGAAAAGGAAAGGGGAACACAGGAGGGAAATTTTCAAGAAAAATAAAATAAAGATTCATTTGGAAGAAAGAAAGATTCCTGATACACGCTCAGATTTAGACAAGCTATGCAACCCCCGACCTGCTAACAGCAGGATGTCACACACCTCCAAGGTCGACTGCCAAACCGTTACTATGGCAACCCAAGCAGGGCGTAGCTCTAGGCAAGCTAGCTGCAAGTTTCGGGGTAACCACGGTTACTGCTTGGATGACCTGAATGACATTGCTGTGTTGCAGCGCATAGACAGAGCTGTGATGTTAGGTGGAGATGGGCGAGGCAGGTTATCATGTCTGTCAAGGGCGAGCGACAGAGCACTCAAAGGTTGATGGTCGTTTATCACAGCCGACCCGGACTAATGGAGCACAGATGTCTGGCTTTCAGCCCTGCTTCGTCATCCCAGGTGAGGTCATTCACACAGGACTGAAGGTTTTTGCAGGAAGTGGTGTATTAAATTCAGTCCATAGACACCCACTGGTCCACTCTTACTCCAGACTGCCCACAAATGTTTTGATATCCAGCCATTGCTCCATTTGTGACACACTGATACAGAGTCCTTGGCACAACTTATTTTGGCAATCCAAAGATCAGTCTAGTCGGTTATTGACATGCGCTCATAATGCAAACACAACCTCCACATGAACCAAGCCCAGTGCTGCCCACAGCAGGTTAGGTGATCTGACAGTGACCTCTGGTGGCAGACGGAACAAACTGAAGTCTGGGAGATCTAAGGTGGTTCAACAAGACACTGTGGTGTCACAAAAAGGCAGAGCTACTCACACATCCGTTACATAGCAATCAAATGTCAAATGTATATCAAATAGTATACACAAGCACTGCCAACAGAAGGCCTTTGAAAGCACAATGATGTATAATGTAACATTTACTACAAGCCAAAACTATTCAAAGAGTCACTCAATTTTAAAGATTCACAGTTTTTTAAGTTTGTCTTAAACCCATAATCCGATGCCCGTATGCATAATAAAACAGGTTTTCATTCCTCCTTACAATTTAGTCATTAAAAGATCCTCTGTGCTTCTAATGATAATGACAAAATCCACAGTCTTTGTTCTGCGCAAAAATATATTATAGAGTTTATCTGAAATGATTATGAGCTGCTTCAGCAGTCTGAGTTGGTCAATCAAGTCAGTTTAATACAAAATTCCCTCTTTCTGTTTGTCTGTAATGGAGGGATGATAACATTAAGAGGGAATCTGATACAAGAAAAAAGGAATACTTTAAAGGACATTCACTTGTTTTGACTTACACAAACTACTGAAGCCTCGTATTAACTTCAAATAAATATTTGATTGCATTTTTGCACAGAGTGAGGAATGTGGATTTTGTCTGCCATCACATACATTGAAGACATGTTCGGAAAGGATCTATTAGTGGTATGAACAAGAGGAAATGATGACAGAATTAAAGAATTGTGAACCTATATCTGTTATCTATTTGTGTGCATCTATGTGTGTATGCGTGTGTTTGCAGCAAGCTGCACTGCAGATATCTGACTTCAGCTTGGATTAATAAAGATGTTTTCACTCATAAAAATATCTTTGCATTTAATCAATAGTCAGCAGACAGTAATAAATTCCCTTTCTCTGAATTTACAGCTAATACAGCAGGGAATGTTACAACAGCAGCAAGGTGAACCTCAGCTTTTGATTGACAGTTCACTGACAAACAAGGCCTGACATCAGTAAAAGGGTAAAAGAGACACATCGATCAGTCTGTGCAGTGATAATGATTCACAGCTGCTGTCACTTACCCTGTCCGTCTCCTCCGTGGACTGGTATCCTGATGATAGCACCACATCGCCTCCAGCGTATCCAGGGGTGGGGCTGCTAGGTGTGGTGTCAGTGGTGGAAGAGGAGCGCGGACGGCTAGTATGCTGCTGCGGATCATGGGTGTTGCGCCGGTGTGGGGCCTGGGGACTACCTCTGAGGAGAGGATCGCGGTCTCCGCTCCCAGATCCCGACCCGGATCCCTTACTGCGTCGGCTCTGGAGGCTGGTCCCACGCCTCATCTTGCCCACAGCGGCTGAGCCCTGCCCAGCTGCAGAGGGAACCACAGGAGCAGAGAGGTGGTCAGATTCAGGACAGGAGGGCCCCGAGGCGTCTCCGGGGGCAAAGGGTGAGGTGCCACCTGCTGACACTAGAGAAGAAGATGAGGAGGGGATGATGGAGCGAGAGAGGGAGAGGCGTCTACGCTGCTGCTGGAACAGCTGTTTCAGTCCCTGGCCAAGAACCCCCATGCTCTCCCTGGCGCTTTGGCTCATCTTACTGAAGGAGGGGTGCTCTGACTGCGATGAAGCCCTCTTCAAGCCTGGGCCTTGTGACCCCTCTGCCTCTCTTCTAGCCCCAGGACCTGAAATGGGGCCCACCCCCTCAGGCTTCCTTTCACTATCATCCCCCTGCTGCATATGGCCCTGCTGACCTCTCATGAATAGCAGGGAGAAACTGTCCCTCGGCTAACACTTCTCTCTCTCTACATGCAAAAGGTTCAGACCAGGACAATGACTGACGGAGAGAAGACTAGAAAACAGTAGAGCAGTAGAGAACAGAGTAAGTGGAGGTGGGACTGTCTGATGGAGGGTTGGATCGGCTCAGTGGCAGTCAGAAGGGATGAATCCAAAGAGGGGGCATGCATCTTTGATTCAGGAACATGTAGCCATGCTGGTCTAGCACACAGAGAGAGATTGATTATGAGAGGCTGGCATGTTCACTTATCACTCATCTTCATTTTAACCAGTGATCATTTGCATCTTTGAAACTTGATGCAAATGGAGGAAAAGTGTTAGAAAACTTTTTTAGAAACTTTATTATGATTGTCATTTAAAATATAAAATAGGATAAATACTGTCATCATCAGTTGAAGATGGTTTCACGCTGCCTCAATGACAGCTGTGCCCAGCCTCTGAATCATTCTACATTTAAAAAGGCCAATGTTTCATGAACAAATACAAGTACTAAAAGAAAAACAAACTGGATCCGGGTTAGCTAGCATGACACAAAGATCACACAATGAAGTGTAAATGAATTCAAAAGTAAGCAGGCACATGCACGTAAGAAAATAAACAACAGCCTAGAGGTGGATAGAGTCAAAAAGGCACAGGGGCTGGTACAACAAAGGAAAAGATGCGGAGAACAATAGAGGCGTGACAGAGGTAAAGAGATAATGACTCACATCAGAAGAAGAAAAACCCACCTACCATCAGCCCAACTGTCAGCCGAGTGTGACTCACTCTTGTGGATTACCTGAGAGGGAGATGGATAGAGGGAGGTAGACCAAAGAAAGAAAAACAGAGAATCATATGAAGATTCAAAACTAACATGTGTGATAATGTGTGACACAGCTCCGTGTGTGTGTGTTCCTTCAGGAGCTCATTTAGTATCCCCAAGGGCAATTCTTCCTTAACCTGTGGTGGCATCAAGAGACAAAGGTTTCCGCACAAGAAACAACATACAGAGCAGTGTCATAAACACAAAACACAACGCACAAATGCCTCGTGCAGCCTTGCACGCTGCCTGGCTGAATCAGCAACAAACCCTACAGAAGGGACACCTGATGATATACAAGCTGATTTTCTCAAGAAGGAACCTTATTGGCTGAAAGGTGATCACATCAGAGACAGAACCGCAGACAGAGCTGCAGTTGGCCTGAGCCTCCCTGCAGCATCAATAGTTGCTCCCATTGAGGGCAGCAAAACAAGCAAGGCAGGAACATTCAGAGCCCTGGGGAGAGACGGTTATATACTCAAACTATATTCCTTCAGCTGCACTGTAAGGTCATGAAGAGTAACACAAATTTGGACAGACAGGCACACAGGCTCACATACACGCACTTTTACTAACTGCAAGAACGTAATATATGCAAATAAAGCTGTGACAGACTTGATTCGGGCTGCTATGAATACAATCAGCTGTTTTACACAAGGTCCAGAGACAGAAGGAGAATAAGAATGAAGCTACTCGCAGGTAGGGTATCACTTTTCACAACGGCCACACTGTTAATGCCAAGAAAAGGCGCATTCATGCACATAAACACATTCACACAGCAGCTTTTACTTTCTCCTCGAGCTGATCGTGAATCTGGTTCTGGTCTTATCTTTTCTGTCCAACGGGCAGATTCAGATCAGCAGATATAAACGTGCTTAATTCGGAGGATGTGTGTTAAAATGGGGGATGCCAATCAGTTAAATGAGGCTCTTGCCTGCCACAGAGAGAGACAGAGAGAGAGAGAGAGAGAACAGGTGTTGAGCAGGTTCACTTAAGTCACCTGCTAGCTGGCTGCTGCCTGGAGCTCTTAAAATATTGTGCTGTCAACCGGTAGGCAAAGTGCCTTTCATACTAATAATAACACAGTGTGTACGGATTACAGCTGGGCAATACTTCCATATATTTTAATATTTTTCAGTAGAAATACAGTTTATTATGATGAAACAATGACATTAAGGTATCATAATATACAATTATACATAATCTGCATGTAGCACCTAAAAATAATAACAAAATGTAAGTAATTAACCTTATTTTACATGACTGAGCATCTGTTTCTACGTTTATAAATCAAATTTTCTTCTTTTCCTTTCTTTCTTGAACTTTCTGTGAACCTCCTGCATTACCATAGAAGGTGAACAGCCATGCAAACACATATTTGTGCATGTGCATGCTCACACTGAGACAGCAAGTGGCATTTTCTGGCAGTCACAGTCAAGTGTAATTGATTATGATGAAGCACTGTGTTTCTGTGGATTTGGAGCCAGTGAGTGGTGGGGTAAACCCTAAGTTAATCCTGTCCTGAAGCTGAAGCTGAACCTGAAGCCTTGTCCCGACCCCAGTGCCCATCCCTCCCATTGTGTCTGTAAATCCCCTCCTTCATCCCTAGGATGATCCCAATGCTGGATTGGATGTTTTCTTGATTGCCTACGGTTTTATATTCAAACTAAATCCTCTTTCAGGAGTCTTTAGAGGACAAGGCTTCACTGTGAGACTTCATGCGTACACTTGTGTATGTGTGAGAGGTCCTGCGCCTTTGTTTAATTTAAGGAAAGCTTGTCGTTCTACCTTGATGAGGTGATGACACAAAAGAACAAACACCAGACGGATCTACGAGTGACGACAGTCCTGTTCTGTCCCGAACTACCCTGACAGAAAATACCACTGCAAAGGTCTTCATGGTTGAACATGCTTATATCTTACAATTGACAAATGATGTTAAAGACAAAGAAATCATGTTCACTATCCTTTTTTTATCCCAAATAATGTAAGATTCACACAATTTTAACACAACTGTAATCGTGTATTCTGGTGATCCCATCAGGAAAATCTCTCTTCACTTGTTCCTTGGATCAACCACGGAAACATGCCAATGTGTGTGTGCATTGTGGTGTTTTTAAGCCCTGTCCAACACTGAAACAGATCAGTGATTATCAGTGATTAACAGGTGTCAGTGGCAACCGGGGTCAGGAGCTTCAGTGAGTCAGCATGTTTCTCAGAAATGTGACAATAATGCAGTCAAAGGTGAATTACAAACGACCACATGGACAACGACCTCTCTGGAACTGAGTCAACCTCGCTCATACCCTTGTATACACACACATACACATACACACACAGAGACACACACACGTCCTTGTCCTTAGCTCTGTAGCTCATTCCATTCAGCTGAGCTGCCAGTCGTCCAGCGCTGCTGTCATTGTCTTTGGCCAGCTAAACTAGAGAGATGGTGAAAGCTCAGCAGAGCTCTGGCACTGGCAGACTGGGTGAAAAAAAAAAAAAAAAACAGCTCACGCTGGCAATTTGTCATTTCCGCACAGGGGCAGGCATGTGTGAATTAATATTATAGATCCAACTTAATGAAATGAAGAGTTATCATGCTAAATACTTAATAATCATCTTGTTTCTTCAACTTCTTCATTCCTTTGCTTCATTTAAATGAGCTCTGTCAAGTGCTGGTGTTTAACAACGAATCAGGGCGCCCTGTACTTGTTCACTTTAGCTCTCTGGATGGAAAAAAAAGCTGCAGATTCATTCAGGCAGAAAGATTACATTGATGAAGATGTCCATTATCATTGCTGAACAAAGAACACAATCAAAGGTGATTATTTAAAAAGGAGATTAAGCGCCAGAGTGACAGTGGCGAGGGTGACAACTCAAATAGCTTTGTGACAAAGGAGACAGATCTGCAGTTGAGCATAACATGAGATAAATTATGTATCAGTACTGTCGAAACTCATAATATTTTCATGCAAATCATACAAGAGTTACAAACAAGGGACGGCCAAGACGAGTGGAGGTCAATCTGGCCTGTGCTCTTTGACACTGAAGCAGCCATGTTGTTGTTCATTGTTGAACATACAGTCGCGTAACTCAAAATATGGCCATAGCTTAAACAAGCCCATGCAGTGTTTCCAGAAGAGTCTGAGAGCTGGTGTGGAATAGACCACTCTTTGTTCCCTCTGAGCCACACACAGGCCCATCGCTGCTCTTTGTGCTGCGCCTCTTTCACTGACAGACACACATCAATAAGAGGGGAATTAGGCCAGAGAGTTCTGGCACCGATGTTTGTGCGTGAGTGCGTGTGTGAATATGTGTTTGAGTTTTTTTTTTGTTTTTTTAATCAGACAAAGACAGAAAAGGAAAAAGAACAAGAGACTTAGTGGGAATTATATTGTATAGAAATGAACATATGTATGCCCATGTGTGTGTGTGTGTGTTGTCTTTGACCAATGGAAAATGGTATCTCATTCAGCAGCTGCATAATGACAGCATAGGCAGGAAACAGGAACAATCGTTATTGTATTTATTTGTGTGTGTGAGTGTGTGTGTGGCAGGGAGGCAGGGCATAGCGGAGTTGTGTCAGTTGTGACAGTGCAGGAGATGACTTCAGCATACTGCAAAGAGTGCGATAAGAGACACAACTCTTTGTATCAGACAGTGGGGTAAGTGAGAGAAGCGAGACAGAGGGTTACAGAAGGAGTGAAAGAGGCCAGACTGGATCAAAGGCATCCGTCCGAGGCGTGTTTCGCCTGGCCGTGTCGGGTTCAGCTCGGGCACTCAGCACAGTGTGTGTCTAAATGAGGAGGTGAATGGCAGGTAGTTCCCTGACAGAGGCAGGCACAACGTCCTATTGTGCAAGATGAAACCGACAGGGAGGCCCCGCTGCCAAAGTTGCGCTCAGCTTTCCAGGAACAGGACAAACCAGAAGACACACAATCATTTACTCACACATGCGGACATAAAAAAAAAACACACATTCGTGTTTGCCTAATGACACCGCAGACTTGTATTCAAGAGCTGAAGAATGAAAAGTGCTGTCTGCTTGTACAGCAGCCAGAAAGACTATTATTGGACGGATTCACACCTGATATCTGTGTCACACTGACCTGGATACATTCTTTCCTCAAATAATTTTAATCAAGCTTAAATAAGTCAAAACCTTTGAGTGCAGATGTGGAAGTCAGCCTTACCTAATACTTCTTATTATTAAATTTTATCTCTTAGGCAACAGGAGACAATCTGTAACTACATCCCTCATTACCACCGCCACCACTCATCCTTCTGTGAAAACCAATAAAAATGCTGATCACACAAAAAACAAATAGAAAACACACAAGTGCACACATACTCACAAGGCACACACTCACACAAAGGGAACAACAGGTGGTAAATTGGGTGTGAAGCAAGTCTGAGTCATCTAAGACTACTTACTGAGTCTGTGAGAGGTGGGAGGCTGCAAACACAAAGTAACAGAGAGACTCAGTCTATTTAAATTTCATCTCCACAGACCACAGAGGAACTATTATGTTTATCTTTTGTGGTTGTAAAGCGCTGGTAAATATCACATGTATCTCTGTAGTATCAGGTTGGACGGTGAACAGATCAGAGAGCGGGGCATGCAGGCATGAGTGAAGACTGGCTGAAGTGTGGAAGTGGTTTGGTTACAAAAGATCAGATGTACAACAGACCGCAAGAAGAGAGAGAGGGAGAAAACAAAATGGAGCAATGCAACAAAATTATTTCACCACCTAAAGCAGAAGCAACCACTGTGGAAAGCCCAAAATCCCATAAAGAGAGCTCAAATTTCAGTATTCAGTAGTGAGTACTTTATCATATTGTCAAGGTATCATTATTGCAGAAATACCCTGAATTATTGCGATATTATTTCACGTTTACGAGGGAAACCTTATTTAAGGCACACCTCTCCATCTGTGCTCAACCGCAGCAAGTGTCCTCATGAATAATTGACCATGTGCATAGATACTGCTCCATGTTGACAACTACAACACCGCTAAGTGAAAACCTAATGTGTCTGACCTGATGGATAGCAGCAGTATTGAGGACCTCTTTCTCTTGAGGTTCATTAGTAAGACAGATGTTGGGGGTTTCCGGGGGACAAGAGGAGGCATGAGTACGTCATACATTTCAAAACCCTGCAAAGTGGTCTTCACTTACTAACCTGAGAGGTGTTTAACGGTGGCCAATGCTCAAACTTGGCCAGCGTAGCTCATATTCCACTAGCACTGGCAGTGCATCATTAACTGTCAACAGGCTGGAAACCACCGACACACCAGTTGAAATCTCATACCAGAGATTGTGTTAAAGGCGCACAGACATGAGGAAGGGAACGCATGTCAGGGTCAACACATACTTTGTGCGACTGAAGACAGAAACCTGCCAGGTTATCGGGTCATAGGGCATCTGGCTCTTTGTGGTGCCAGCAGGTGAGAACAACTTTACGCAGTCAGATATAAATCATCAGCATCGTCACCTATTTAAATAACTCTTCAGTCAGATCTCTGAGCTCAGGTAACCAGACACCTCTACAGCCCACTAGGGGGGTTAAAGGAGATCAGCATATCCAAGCTCTGGTCTTGAAGCTTTAACTACTTTAATATTGAGCTCAACACGTATGCTGAGGGTCAACAATATCAAGTCTACACTGAGAGAAGATTTAAGTTGAAGATATTGTTCCTGACCTTTAATATCCTCTCTTCAAAGGCTGCAATTTAAAAGGTCCAGTGTGCAAGATTTAGTATAGCAGAAATGGAATACGTGTGTTTTCATTGGTATGCAGGTCCTTTTCTACTCTGTTCACTATGTTGAACCTCTACACTCTACAGTAGACCAGAATGAAAACTAAACACTGGCTCTAGATAATGCCTTTCACGTTTCTCACATTTCTGCTTCATGCTAGGGTGACACAGATAGGGTGAGGCAAGAAGGGTTCAATTAGCAACTACAATGCTAGATGACATCAAATCCTACACAGCAATCCTTTAAAGACAAGAGGAAGACGACGAAAATATCAAAATGATGCCATTTTGAGTAGAAGAGAATACCTGGATAACATAGTACAAGTCAGAATAAAACTCCACTGCCCTCCTTTTGTGCAATATTGCATATTTATAGCCAATATTGTACAGTGTACTGTCCAATTAAGCGTGCATTCAGACAGGATCAGGATCATCCAAAGTTACAGCCTTTTTAGTACATAAATCTCTCTTTCTTAGCCATGCTCAGGAGGAAACACAAATACAGTTTTTGTATTTTTAATATGTATAATAAAATAACTAACTTTGGAAGAGATTACCTTAATTTGTCTAAATCAGATCTGATAAACTTCAGATGAACTTTAAAATATATTTTCGTATAAAATGAGGACTGTCTATTTAACTTTTTTCAGCGTTCATATGGGCAGCTTGTTGTTGTTTTAAGACAGACTTAAAAATTGTTAACTTATCCTCCAGTAGTAAAAACATGGACCTCTGCCAGTGTCTTCAAACAGGAAGGCATCAGAGGGAAGCAGGCAGCTCGTTGCCACTAGAAACCACAGCTTTTACAAAGGAATTTCACCTTCATCCTGGAAGTGTGGGAGTCAGTCCTACTGGAGAGAATAAACCCAGTCTGTACACAGTTACACGATAAGCAGGATGGTACACTTAAATGTTTTACTTGTACATGTTTTTTGATGGCATTGGGGAAAACAAAAACACTGATGCAGCAGAGACAGTGACTGATTTGAGTCTGTGGCATCTAAATTAAGCTGCACCATGACACCTCTGCTACCCTGTGGGCTTTCATACAGCAAAGCCCGGCTGCAAGAGGAAGGTGAGGGAGAAAGAGTGCAAGAGACGCAACAAGACATCAAGAGAGAAAAGGAACGAGGAGAGGAAAGAGTGTTTCCTCTCAGAAATACAACACTTCCTTTTTAGCCACGGCTGGCCTTTGGGTGAGAGAACAGAGCCAAGTCACTGTCTGAATGATGCTGAGATGCCAAAGGTCAAAAAACAGCTTATGTGAATCCTTTTGAATTCCTTAACGAACATTTTTACATCACTTGTTTGGGGAAAAATGAATAGCAAAATGACCAAGATAACAAAACCTGACACATCTCTATAAAAAGCCAAACACAGTCACATCAATGGGCAAATTAGAGGCCGTTTTACCCAAGATGCATGTCTTTGAATTAAGGAAATAAATCAGAGCAGCCAGAGGAGATGTTACCTATTTCAATAAACACAATAATTTCCTAAACAATTTGTTCACACTGATCGTGAAAACAACTCAGACTGCAGTTATTTTAGACATATTGCAGGCATGCAGAACAACAATTCATGCATGACATGAATTTTACTAAACGGCTTCACTGCGTTATCTCTCACAGCCTGGCTCTAAATCGTACATATCCACACATTAACACGCATAACTCACTACATCTAATTAAACAATGAGAAGATTGCAGACAGTCTACAGGAGACTCCATGTAAACATACACTGTGCAGTACCATCTTATTAAAAATCTTTATCATCTTCCTTTCCTGTCTTCACAGTCTCGACCAATATGGTAAATAAAAGCGATCAGATGTCTAACTTATACTATAATCCACTTCATGTCATCTTTCCAATCCTGTGTCTGCAGCTATGTTGTGAGAAAAGCAGCCTTCCTGTACACGCAGCCAATTAATCAGCCCCATGTGAGAGCAAGGCGAGCATACAGCAAGCTGTGTTAATCTTGTGATATGATCGTGGATAAGCACGTCTTCATCCCACCCGATGTTGAAGTGTTGCATGGAGCTGAGCACAAATCACACGACGAGAAAACTCCCATCTTTAGGATCTGTTTTGCAAGCACTGAGCATACACAACGCACACATACATATAGACAAACACATTAGACTCGTACAAAGACTCTCAATTCTGAGCTCAGCTCCTGACGGGGAAGGCACAATGTGAGTGCAGAGGAGGAGGAGGAGGAGGAGGAGGAGGAGGAGGAGGAGGGTAGCGTCATCGTGGTGGTCTGACCATCGGAGTGAGAGATGACTGGCTGCGTTAGCAGTGCCCTGAAGGGGCAGCCAAGCTCCCATGCCACTTAGCAGAGTATGCTGAACAGATAATGGGATGCATCATGTCAACTGTCTACATGTGTGTCTACTGTACATACAGTTCGGGTTATAAAAAAAAACAGACTCAGATGAGCAATGAGAGAGATGGAAACAGTTATCAGAATATAAGAGTAGAGTAGAAGTGGATGAAAACACACCTTCAGTCCATAATCATGACGCTGGAGTGGATTTCCTTCATTGCCGAGATGATGACAACCTGCTACATCAGGCCCACAGGTCTTCAACAAAGAAGAGAGAGAAAGTGAGAAACTGTAATCCTCTAAATGCTTCCTTGGCACACTGGGCTCTCTGCGTCTGCCTGTGTGCTGCTGTATGTACCCTGTGCCAGGGTGCATATGTCTGTCTGTGTGTGTGTGTGTCTGTCTGTCTCCCAGACACTGATAATAACAGGTTGCAGAAAGAAAACGCTCCTCTGGGAAGAGAAGGCATCAGGTTTAATGAGGCTGAGGATGTCCATCCTTACCAGCCCATCAGATTGAGACTAAAATGAACCCTGGGGAGGGGGTTTATTAAAACTTGTGTAGGTTGCAGGGCCCTGGCTAATATCATAAGCCACAGACACATTAATGCAGTGAATAAGATCATGATAACTGGAAATACACACCTGCTACTCACAACTTTCAAAAAGCCTTAAAAGTAGAAGACATATGAGAGCAGATAACACGAATTATATGTGTATTTTAGCTGTTTTTTCATACTTTATAGGCAATAGGAAACCTGTTGTACATAACTACAATATTCCACAACAATTTAAACATTTAGTTGTTGAAGCAGGACAGTATAAAACCCGCATATGAATGCTATGGAGACACCACAGGAGATGAAATACAGCGACCGTTACGAAAGATAAGCTTAAAAATGTCTCCGTGAAGTGACACACAACGTTACTTTAGGTCGACTTTAGAGTGCTAACAAACGAGCCTTCGTGTATGTTATGAAACAACATGTTTAAAGCGAAGAGTCGTTGACATTTGGAGCTAGTTGGGTGGCAGCGAGTGTTGTCAGTGAGCAGCAGCAGCAGCAGCAGCAGCAGCAGCAGTGTGTGTTAACGGACACAGGTTGACAGTCCCGTTAGTGTTATCATTGTGGAGAGCAGTTAACGATGAAATATCTACATCGACACTCTTAACAACTTTTCCTCACGGCACAGGGACGCGGCACACGTCACACACACACACACGCACACACGCACAAAGCGACGGTAAAACAATAACAAGAATTTAAAACTACAAATGTATTTCACACTTACAACGGTTGATGGCAAACTGTTGTGGCTGACAGAGACGTTCAACGAGCAGCACCCCTCCTCCGAGTGACGTCCGCCCCGCGGACCTACGCCCCGCCCCCGGCTCCCTGACGTCATGACGTACGGCGTGAGCTAAAAAGGAAGGAGGCGAAGATTGTGTTGTGGCAAGAGGTGTCACTCCAGCACCTCTGGTACACACGCATGAAAAGATCTTTTCTAGGCAGCAGCTATATAAAAGTGCGTTTAAATGTCCACTTCTATAGGTCTCTGGCTCTTTAGAAGAAAAAGAAGAAGAGATACTTTTATTAATCCCTTGAGGGGAAATTCTTTTTTTCACATGCATTTTAACCCGAAATACAACCACACACAAAGGGCTCATACACATGCAAATGTGGAGAGAGATGGTGGAGTGATGGGAAGCCACCAAGAGCAGCATCCTGCAAGCTGCATTGCCTTGTTCAATGGCATCTCAGCAGTGCCCAGGAGGTGAACTGGCACCCCTCAAGCTACCAGTCCACCTTCAAGACTTCAGTCCATACTGGACTTGAACAAGCCACCCTCTGGTTCCCAAGTTTCTATGGACTGAGCTACTGCCACCTTTTGTGTTTTTTTTCTTCTTGCGAGTCTTGCAGCCACCACAGTTTCTCCTACACACTTGGAAGAGGAGGGTGAGGTGAGGGGAATTCAGCTGGTTGCAATCTGCAACTTCACCACTAGATGCTACTAAATCCTACACACTGAACCTTTAACTTACTTACTCAGCAAGCAAAATTAAAGTCATGCATAATATCTTTGTGTATAGTTATAGTTAAACTTATGTTATAAGGATGACATTAGATAGAAAATTTTTTTGTTTTGATAATGATTCATAGTTTATTATGAAGCAGAAATGCCAAATATTACTTAGTTACATGCTCTTAGTTGTGAGACCTTGCTCATTTGGTGACATTAGACTGCTGAGATTTAGGTTTAGGTATTTTAAAATCAATAAAAAACTTAAAATAATAAAAACATTTAATTTAAATTTAAGTACAAGAAGCTTACAGGGAGACATATAGTACAGTCAGCCAGGTTTCAGGAAATTAAATATTTGGCACCAACTGTTCTTTGCAAGAAAAAGATAATACAACTAGCACACAAAACTGAAAGTATAACTAGAATTGTAATGACATTAGTGTGACACAATAAACAGTTTGAAACATTTTTTATTCAATGACTAGAAACACAGTGTGTTCTGTTCGTATTTTTCTCTGGCCATTTATTTTAGATTTGTAAGGATGAAAAGTGGGACACAAAAATATATCTTTATACAGTACAAATGTTTTCTGCTACATTTGATTGTCTTCATTTGTTTTGGCTATACAATGTGAAAAATACAATGAATAAAACATCCTGTGATGATACATTTTTAGCCAAACATAATGACCTGGCTGACCTACTTCATTTTGAAAGTAAATTTTGAATGAACAATGGCCCCTTTGGACTGTAAGCCAGTGATGCACTACAGTGTGGTTTTTATTCCATCTATCTATCTATAAACAACATCCGTAGACAGAATAAGAATTAGTTTGAGATACAGCAATGGTGCAAAAGACGCTGGAATAAATATGATTTATGTAGCAGGTTGTTTATGTACATGAGGTAGGTGGATGTATAACTGTACATTATATAACCACTGCCAGCTATATAAGACAAACATTTCTTTCAGTACGTCATTGGTTGATTCCATACCACAACAAAATATCCTGTTATATTCTTCCTATAATATTCATATGAAACATATGAAGCTCATACCAAGCTCTATTATGCAACTTCATGCATTGTTAGTCTTAAAATCTCTTACAAATAACTATAGCTCACATGTATTTGTCAAATATACAGGCTGGTTATGTATGTATACAGTAGATCAGCCTCAATAAAGACTGACTGGAAAAGTGTGAATAGGGACAAACAAACAAAGTCATTGTCTCCTCTATATCAAGGCGTGCTTGATCTAGACTGTTTGCTCATAACTGATCCAGTGGCAGTCCTCAGTGGTCATTAGTATGACAGTCAGACAGGATTTTGTAAGAAATAGTACAAAGGATGTCCCCCTTCATGATTACCTGTCAAAACCACTCTATCCATTTTCACATCACTACTTATACAGTTGCTTTATTCAGAAATCCATATTTACTCTATGCAAGCAGAGTGAAGCTTGAGATGTGACAATCAAAAGTCGTCATGTCTTAAAACAACAATGATTCCACATCAGACTTCATTCTTTCTGTTTTTTTCACCCATTCGGAGGACAGCATGACATGCTGGAAGACGCGTTTCATTTCTGGATAATAAGTGCAAGGTCTCCATCTCATAGCCTTGGTAGCTATGGCAACACAAAATGTATTTCCTATATCAATACAGCGAATCATTCTTTTCATCTTTGCCTTTGCCGTTTTGGAAAAACTAACTTTGTGTTTAGTGAAGTGAAACCTGTGCACACAATAAATAAAAGTTCACAGCTTGCGATGCATGCGTTATCTGTCTCAGGTGAATTAGTCCCAACAGACCGTGACAACACTGCCACATTTGTCAGCTGTATAATCACATAACAGAGGATAAATATACAAGAGAAGAAGCTAATGTTAGTGTTTTAATATATTAAGATATATCTTATGCAATTTGTCATGTTTGTTGCAGACTAGAGAATGTTCTTTGTCCCACAGTCATCTTTAAAAAAAACAAAAAACAAAAATGCATTTATGATACAACTACTCCAAAATGTCTGCCATGGATTTTTACTCCTTACAACCTAAATTTTAAAGCTGTATGATGTTTCATTCATCTAATACTAATTCATATTTCTATAATTAGAGACATAACAATTTGAATTGTCTATCATTTATTAGTTTTTCTCATTTCCTTGAACACATTTGTCTATTCAGAAGTTATATTTTCAAAAATGTAACACACAGGCCTAAACTGAAAGATACAGACACAGTTACATACATCAAAAGCAAATATTACATCAAACACACAAACCATGTGGTCAAATTAATGTATTCTTTCAATCAATTGTTACACAAGCGAATACAAAATACAAAATACAGCTGTCAGTATGAACCAGTTCAATCATTTGTGCTTTATACCTGTGCCTTGTGTTGATATGTATTGTTGATCTTTACATATCATTTTCTCTAAAGATGATTTTAGACATAAACCCTGCCAAACTCTGCACCTGTACTTTATTTATAACTTTTCTGAGATGCCCTGTTAAAAAAAAGAGACGTTTTAAGCCTTCATGAACTGTTGTTAACATGTGCTGCATTCTTTCTTTTTCAAAGAACCAATAGAGGAGAAGACTTTATTTGTGCTAAGAAAGTGATGATGAAGACCAAGTGCATTCTATTTTCTTTCACCAATCAAGCAATCAAGACAAAATAATACAGTACAGTGCTGCGCGATGGCATTTGTTGTTGCTGTGCTCTACTTTTTTCTCCACTAGATGGCAACATTAACACAGATATGCAGGAGAGAGTGGTAGTGTCTGTCTCAGAACATTGCTTGTTTCCGTCAGTAATTTTACAAAAAAATGTAAACCTCACAGTGATTTTATCTGATCTGAAAACCACATTGAATGTTTTTTTGTTGTTGTTTGTTTTACCAGACCTGTATATTCTTGAATTGTGAATGGCCGCAGGTGATGATATAACCTGTCTGTTCAGTTCATAAATTCTGTGTGGCAGCTGAATTGGAGAGTCACTTGGCTCCTGGTGGGGTTTAGAAGAGGTGGAGTGAAGTACATGTGCATCTGAGAAGCGAAAATGCGGTCTAATATGTGAGTGAGATGGATGTTTGTAGTTTTTTCTTCGCTGTTTCCTCAGCCCACCGTGATGCTTGAGGCATTGTATGTCAATACCAATGGTGCACAATAATTTATGATTTATGATGATGTTTTGATTGAATTCAGATTATCGTTTTGCCTGAGGTTGAAACAATCTTTTATACTGCTGTAATAATCCAAATTCCACAAATCATTCTGTTCATCCTACGCCAGCATAAACCACTTGCACATGTTCAAACCTGACATTGAACAACTGCACCTGGCAGTGTTATTGGTAAAGTCAGTGAACATTACAGGAACCATGTTGTGTATCAATGTTTTTTTTTTTGTTTGTTTGTTTGTTTCCATTCATTTTGTAGTCAAACACCGAATCACACACTTTATCCAAAGAAAAGAAATAAAGAAGAAAAGAAATTCTGTTCAATATATCAAGAATATTGACCACTAATTGATTACTCAGCTCTGGATTTCAAAGAATCTGTATCATGTTTTCTGATAGATTTGTATCTTTATGATCATCCTTAGATTTTATGATGATAAAAGTACACTCATAATTTAGGAAAGGTGAGTCACCAATAGTGTGAGTCACCCAGTAGTATGTCATTCAACTCACTGAGGAGAAAAGCTGGTGAAGAACAGTAATCAGTAACAGTAAACCTCCCTAAAGCGAAAAAATGCAAAAATATCAATACTATCCATACTCCAGTCTTATTACACTATCGTATATTTCCATATCAATACTTCTGCTTCAAACTGGACTGTGATGAAAGCCATAATTCATTCCATCTTACAATTTCACACGCTCATGCTTCACCTCTTACAACGTTATAAAACACAGACTGTTGTTATGATATACAGATAAGTTTAATCATCATCTTCAAATAGTAAAATCAGAACTGTGTCCCCTCTTTATGTTGCCTGTATTTACAGAATCATCTTACTTTAGAAATAAAACCTCTTGGGATTGTCACTTTAGTCCACTCTGGTATATAGTGCATCAACAACAATTGAATGGATTGTAATGGAAGTTTGTACAAACGTTAACCAAAAAAACGTTCCCCAGGGGATACATCGTATTGATCCTATTACTGAACATTTTCAACAACCATTGGATGGGTTGCTGTGACATTTGGCACAGAAATCATGGCCCTGCAAAGAATTAAGCGTGAGTATGCTGATATGCTGAACAAAGATGAAACTAACATCAACATGTTTGCATTGTCATTGTGAGGATGCTTACCTGAGCATGTAGTTCAAAGCACTGACAAACCTCACAGAGCTGCTAGCATGAATGTGGACTCTTGTTGTGGTTCTGTTGGTATCCCATCTATGTGTCTGCATATGTGAATATCATAATCTAGTTACAGAAACCCTGAAAAAGCCATTTTCACTGTACTATTGAGAAAGACAACTTCTGCATATAAATATCTAATCCATATTTCTGAACACTAAATATCAACTGAGGTGTGTCTTTGACTTGAGAGACCTGGAATTAAGTCAGAAAAACAAACTTTGTGATGACAAAGAATACAAATGAAGTTTAACTTCTTAAAGTGAAGGATAAGTTGACATTTGTTTGTCACTCTCATTTTGTTTTATTGCCGATGAGGTGGAGAAGTCAAATCTGCAGAAAAAAGTCAAGTCTCATTTTAGTCAGTAAAAAATAACAGAAAGCTCACATTGACACTGTTTATACCCCCGCTAGTACCTCCTCTGAGTCCTGCCCTGACCCTCTCAGACTGTAGGGTTCATTTTCGTTGTTTGTTGGCTCTGCCCCGGAAAGAGTCATCATGCAGTCATACTGTTGGAGGGAGAAAAAAATTGTCTAATTTCTCATTAGACCGTTTCAGATTGTAACTGACCCCGCAAATTATTATTTCCATGCTGTAAATTGCTTTAATTTCTAAATTAAAATGTTCAATCATAATGATTAGGGAATGAAATTAGACCTATGAGAAATATCAATCACCAGAGGAACTGTGAGTGCAAATGAAATGAGTCTACTCCAATCCAATGAAGACAGATGCAGCAGATAGAAAGAGTTTCAAGTATTTATATGCCACTCTGCTATAAATGACTGTGTCAGAGTTGTTGTTCATGCAACAGGAAGTGCAGTGCTAAGTACCAAAGCAAGTTTAGGTGAAAAACATCCTGTAGAAGAGAAAAAAATAGCTCAGATCTTTTTTTTTATGGCAATGTCCTCAAAGGGTGAGCTGCGTCGTAGATGTGTGTAATGATTTTGTTTTTCACATGATCTGTTGAGACCTGTTCTCCCATTAGCCAAAAGACTCTTTACATACAGTCACACACAACCAGAAATATAACATACACAACACACTCAAAAACACACAAACCACAGGCTGGCTGTTTATCCTGCTCCCACAGAAGAGCAGAGGATAATGGGAAAGATTAGTGTGAGCGGCTGATGCCTGGCGACCCTTTCTCTGAAAGCGCGGCAGGCGAGGATGCTGGCTCTCAGTGGCCCTTGTCAATTAGAGCATCCACTCTAGCACGCTAGGCCTAATGAAGAGTCCGGAGCATGGGAGTGGACGTGGGCAGGCAGAGATCGATCCCCAGCCTGGTGAGGGCACAGCTGGGGGGCCCAACATGGGGAAGCCTGGGGACTGAGGAATGACTTCTTCTTCTTCTATCATAAATAGGTTGTCCACGGGGAGATATGGTTCCATCTCTGTCTGTGTTCCCACGTTTGACCTCTCCACATCATTATACTCAATCCTTTTCATGTTACAGGCTAAATTGTTCTCCCTGAATTGATCTCCAAACTTGCCTCACTGTAAGTCTCTCTCATGCCAACAGCTTTGTTTCGACAGACTAAGCTTCAGGGAAATAGAGTTTTCCGAGCCTCCTGTTTTTAGAATAATCCTGCACGGCAGTAATTGTTGAACCAGAGTGGGAGCTTCGCTTTCAATGTAAAAATTTAATGAGCTTTAGTCTGTGAATGGCAGGTTGTCTGTAATCTTCAGTTTTAAGTGTATACTGTAGGTATATCAGAGACTGGATCTGGTGGGAAACAAAGGAAAAAGACGGTGTTATTTTTTATTGTTAGTTGCCATGAAAATTGGTACAGACAGCTGTGGTGCTAATGTATGCACTGTTGCCCATAAAGTTGGAATAATTTGGTTTTCAGATACATTGCTCTTTTTATTCCTATTTATACACACCAGGTTGGTTGTGGTTTAATTTTCACTGTGATATGTTTGGAAGAGATTCGTGGTCTCCTGAGGATGAAGTCTAATAAGTGAGAAGATAGCTGGACATTTTCTCTTACTATATCTTAACATCTATTCAATAGACTGGCACAACGTTTTCTACAAACATTCATGGTTCCCAGATGATAAACCCCAATAGCTTTGGGGGATCTCCTGACTTTTCATCTAATGCTTTCATCAGGTTGACATTTCTGACTATTTGAGTGGATTGCTATGAAATGTGAGAAGGTCATTCAGGATTACCTAACCTTTACCAAGAAAAGATTAAAAAAAAGTTTGTTCATATAGCGATGAAAAATATGGCACACCGATGCAACAATGTGTTTTTGAAGTTGTGAAAATAAAAGCTCATTGATTTTATTGTTTTAATGGTGTTAGATGACAACAACTTAAAATATCACCAGCCTTATTGTCAAAATGAATTCACTATTAAATTTGATTTGGCACCTGTAAACTGTCTATTTCTCAAAATCTTCCAAAAATAATAAAGCATTTCTGAGCACAATTTTTACGTTTTGTAAAAAAAAATTAAACAGACTCTCAATCAGACTATCTCTATATTCTGAGCAGGTCTACTGCTGTTCGGGCTTTGATAAGGTCAGGACCCCCTGCCTCCTCCTCAGTGTTCCTGCATCTCCACTGGTGATCAGCATGCCAATCGGGCTAATTGCCATTTCTAGTTTTGGATTAGCATTCAGAGGGCTAGCCAGCAGGGCCGACAGCTGTTATGGCTAATGCTAACACTAGAGAAGTCGTTCCAATAATTTCTGTTAGGTACCATCAAGTCTACAGTGTGGACTACAACAGTCTATAACAGCAACTGCCAGACACATTTCATCAGCTATTCAAAGCTGCGGCTTGATTATTGCCAAAATCACCTCCAGAAACACCTGTTACCATCACAATTACAGAACTATTCAGACTGACTTTCAATTTCTTTTTAACCGTATCACGTTTTGCCAGTGTGTCCTTTTAATGCCTGAACCATGCTACAGCTGCAGCTCTACGGATGGCAATCTTACAAATGGCAGTCTTTTCGCTGCATCGTCAGTCAGTTGGTGCACCACTTTGGTCTGAAATTAAATATTTAAACAACTACTGGATGGAATATTAGATATTCATGTTCCCCAGAGGATGAAGCCTACTAATATTGGTGATTCTCTGACTTTCTCTGTAGTGCTGCCATTACATTGACATTTGTAATTTTGAGTGAAATGTCTCAATCACTATTGGATGGATTACACAGATATTCATGTTCCCCAGAGAGTGAATCCTGCTGACTTAATGGTGTTCTGACTTTTCCTCCAGTGCCACCACGAGGATGACATTTGTGGCTTTGATTGAAATTATTTCAATAATTTGATTAAACTGAATTAAATTTAGTAGAAACATGTAGTATGTCCTCTTCAGTATTATAACCTGTGTTTATTGCTATTAGGCAAACATTAGCATGGTAACACACATCTACATGTTAGCATTGCCACTGTGAATATGTTAGCATGTATCTCAAAGCACCACTGTGCCTAAATACAACTTAACATTTTATTTGAGTGTTTCAAACTTAGAATGTAATTGATATGAACGAAGACAACTTAGACAGAAAATATGTTGTGTAGTGTAGAGTAGTATCTAAGGCGTCAGGAGATTTTCTAACTGGTCCATTTCAATACAAGATGTATAATAAGACATTAAATAAAGCCAAATATTCCCAGGGTACAGAAAAAGTCATAGAGTCATGGAGCAGAGGAGAAGAGCCTGGTGAGAAATTTTAGGAAATGCTGTGAAGATGAGATCTAATTGCTTTTCCTTGAACCTGATGTACAGCCATGGGCTCTTAAGGGTGACCTTTTCATCAGGGAATAGTGATGAGCTGTGGTACAAATACTTCATGATACAGCGTGAGTCATGATGCAAGTTTTTGTATCATAACTCAAGAGAGTTGCATTAATAAGATCCCTACAGCCCCTGAGGAATCTTTGCCTGCATGAGACAGACATATATGATGTAGACGTTACTGTACAAGATGATATAGTTGACATTTAAAAGCTATTGAAAAAAATGTTAGCATTGATTTTTACTGTGGGTGGCAGCATATGTTCACTTTTACGTTTTGAATGACATTGTTCATTGTCGTTAATATTGTTAGTGTCACATATAGCTATTGGCCAACTGGTTTTAATTGGATTGGCTTTTAACCTCCAAAGTGTAAAGCAAGTACAAGACATGCTGGTGTGAGTTACAATGAGCAGTGACATGCCTTATTGACCTTAGATAATGCAATGAGAGAACAGAGGTGATCCATATGGCATCAGACCAATATAATGAACTTCTGTGTCGATGTAAATGGACGATTTGAAGTGAGGTCAAATCTCAGTTGTTTCCAACATCGGATTAAGTGCCAAATTCTACTTGCATAGATTATTTATCAGTGCAGATGGAATCAATGGAAAGATCTAAAGAAATGGACAGAAAAAAAATCAACAGACAGATAAATTAACATAAAAGATTACAACCATGTGTTATCTGTCTTCTCACAAGTGGTGCAGAGAAAATAATTTGGTGCAGACAGACAGTATTCAACTGAGAAGCAAGAGATGAAACAGTAGAAGGTTAATGAGGGATGAACACCCCAGATGGTGATTTAATGAATGAAGGTTGAGGTTTGGTAGCAGCAGCTCAAACGGAAACTCTTCTAAAACTCGCCTAATCTGAAAACAAACATGAGTGCACTGTAAGCTCCTCATTTCCAGGAATCAAACCACAGATCAGCCTGGTATTATACTACAAACTACACCTAACTATGTGGGTGTAATCTGAAAGCCTGATTCAGGATGAAGTAGTTACACAGTGATTTTTAGGGTCCAAATTGGCATAAATTGGTTTAACACTCTTTTTTTTTTTTTTATTCCCTGTGACTCATCGTCTATTTAAAATGTCTCTTGAAATAACCTGATTTTATCTGAAGAAACAGAAGACACCCTTCAGGCATGCTGACAGTCTGTCAGTGGCATTACAAGACTGTTTCAGTTGGGCAAAATGTAATGTCTTTCTTTAAGCAAAATGTTAAAAGTTAAAAGCAAATGAAGTCCAAAAATCAATAATTGCAGAACGTTTGCAGCATATTGTTTTTTGTTAATAATTTTAAAAAGACAAACAAAAAAAAACATCATGGTGTCAAAACAGAGATGAGAGCATTGATGCCACTCTCATGTTCATTAAATACAGCGAGGAGATATTTATCATAGCTTAGCATAAAGAATGGGGGTAGGCAGCTAGGCTGGCTCTGTCTGCAGGGTAAAGAAATCATCCAACCAGTGCCTCAAAAACTCAGCACAGTGTATCTAATTTGCTCAAACACCAAAGTTTAAAAACAGGCAGACTTTAATACTTTTGGACATCTCTAGGCCATCTGTTTTATGCTAGCCAGCTGTAGCTTCATATTTAATGGATATGAGAGTAGTATTGATCCGCTCATCAGAAATAAGAAATCAAATCACTTAAGCTTATTTCCCAAAATGTCAAACAATTTAAACTGGATAAGCCTCCTTAAGAAAAACAAACCAAGAAGCTGTCCTCTTTACGTCTTCAATGTCAGCTTTGCTATTTTTGATGGTTCTGATGATGCTGAAAAGTAAAAACACAGAGGAAATGGTTAGAAAGACGGATAATACCTGTTTCGCCTTTACAGTTTTCAGTGATTGCTCAAGCGACAGACTAACACACCTAATGTGCTTCAGTCTATGCCAATGACACAGTGAGACTTCCAGCTCTCTTCATGCCGTGCTAATAGGACATGCCACTTTGGATTTCAGCTATATTCTGTCTTATTAAAGACAAAAATCTCATCTGAAGTCTTCCAAGTCTTTTTAGGGCATAATGGCGAGAGCAATTAAAAGCCACGTTCACAGTCTACTGGAGGAGAAGGCCTTTCTGAGGACATACCAACAGTGTCTTAGCACCTTTATTTTAATATTCACCATGAAAACGACACCAGTACACTACACTGCTACCACTGAGTCTGGTACTACGCCAACCATTACAAGTGACAACAGTATTATATGAATTTGTCCTCAAAGTATTAGAAAAACTAAAATGTACACTCATTATAAACAGGGATTATTATGCCGTTATGTAACTAATACAGCTGGTGTTTGGCTTTAGATTGCTTGTGTATCTTCAGTCTGAGTCTCGGTGAAAAAGGCTTCCCAGGGGTTGAATATCTTCTCCAAGAATCTCATTCGTTCTGATCATTGACAGGCTATAATTAAAGTTCTAATTCATTCAGAGCCAAAACTCTGTGCAAGATGGCAGAGCCCGCTGACTTTGCCTTTATATGCAGATTCTAATGAATTCACAAACTTGAGCATGTCTTGCACACAGAGACACCGCAACAAATACATGTTAATGTTTGAAGACACACACACACACACACATACACGCACAAAAACGATTGCACAAACACACATGACAGCTCTGACCTTCTTCATGACAGCAACCCAGCACCTGCTCCATTCAGTGCCTTATTACTTGGTCAATTAAAGAGGAAGAGAGTAGGCGTCTCCACCGTACCGTCAGCGTTTGTGTGTTCGCACGCGTGTGCTTTGTCTGCTGCAGTGTGTGCTTGTTCGTTAAATGGCATGCAGATCTATAGCACCTCTCTGCTTTACACACCTCGCAGTCTTGAGTTTACTTGTGAAACTGACTGATTAACAGCACTCAGAGAATCCCCAGAGACAAATCAGCAAAGTGATATAATTTCTGTTATCTGACTATACAGAGACTACAGTGGCCATCCTGGCTGATGCTGTATGATGCAGGTGGTTATCAGTTCACTCTCGTCATCCCAGGACACACATAAAGGAGGTTTGCATCAAGAAGCCAGTCAGGTGCAACTTTTACAAGCCCTGGGCAGCACATTTACCACATTTGCCAAAGCTACATTCAAAATGTCATATTAGGCTGAACAAAGCTCAAAGTTAGAACTGTTATTGGATCTTGTGAGACAACTCTGGGGCTAAAGGAACATCAGTCTGGATGCATCCATCACTGCAGTGCGGAGTTGGCATTCTGCCTATAGGGCTCCTACCTTCCCTCCTTTCTTGGCTTGGCCTCATCTTTGAAACGTGGATGGATGAATGCTGAATTAAATAGTTATTTGCTCCTCTCCTGTGTAGCTACGCTGCCACCTCAGCCATCTTATAGCCGCTCCATCATTCCTGATGCAGGTAGACCTCATTAGAGCACATGGATATATGTTAAATACATTCCATAAGGCCATGTATTTAGCATAAGATACACAGAATCATTACTTATTTATTTATGATATGTATATTAAATGATGGCACAGTGGTTAGCACTGGCTGGGCCCTTTCCGTGTGGAGTTTGCATGTTCTCCCTGTGCTCCCGGTACTCCTGATTCCTCCCACAGTCACAGACATGCAGGTTTATGGGTTAACTGGTGACTCTAAATTGAGAATGTGAGCATAAATGGTTACTACTGGACTCTATGTGTGAACGTCTTGTCTGGGCCTACAGTACCATGACCCTAATAAGTAAAATGGATGGATGGTCAAGTAGACGTACAGTATTTTATAATTTATTTATTTTTTAAGTCAGTCAGTCTGTTGGTTGGTCAGTCTATTAGCACATTAGCATTTAGCTCAAAGCAAAGCTGTGCCTGAGTACAGCATCACAGAGCTGCCATCTTTGCTGTAGACTCATAGTTTTGTTAAGAATGTATTTTATACAATTTACTTTTTTGGTCTAGTTGCTGTTTATTCTCTGTTCCACGAGGAATTAGTACAAACTTCCTGACAATAATAGTGTCATAAAGTACCCTGGTGGCTTTTGTCGCGTCTGATTCTTTTAGTTGTATAATATTTAGTAAAGTAATAAATGTCAAGAAAAAAGTTGCCCTTTGAAGGTGGTGGGTGGTAATGACTGTAAAAAATAAATAAATAAAAACTTCCACCTAGTTTGTCCATAGAGACCGGGGTAGCTGTAGGAACTTTGATGTAGTGAGTGAGGTAGGTCAATGGGATCATTTAAGTGACGGTATCTGAAAATTAACACAAGAAGGAAGTAAATAATTCATTAAAGATATACACATCTTGTCTGCAAATCAACCATTACGCAGATCAGTTTATTAAAGTGCAGGATGGAGATATTTCTTTGACACGATTGATGATTTTGATATGTTTGGAGGTAGCTGTGGTAAGAACAGTTCAGGTAATTGGACTCAGTAAATTGGAGTCTCTTCTCTCTCTCCTCTCACACAACACACACCCACACACACACACACACACACACAATGCCGTGTGATGAAATGAGCAATCTTGTTATCATTTGCCAGTTCTATTCATTTATTCATGAATTGGCTCCTTAAGGGGGCTGGGGGACGACCATCGGCCCAGAGATGAATCCTTTAATACAGAAAAATCCTGCTGAGACCAGTGGACAGACAGACGGCGAGACGGGAGGAAGACGAGGAGGACAGACAGCAGGTAATATGAAGGGCCATCTCTACTTATATTCTCTTCTAGAGATAGGACACACAGAGAGGAGTTTAAAGTGGCAGGCTTATTGTTGGACATAAGTACAGTTTGGGAGTCGCCATGTTGGAAAGAGACACTGCATGAGTCATTTTTGAGTGATGTCACAGAAGAGGCAAGAGCAGCCATTTGTAACTCATAACAGGCTTTTATTTATAAGATTATTATTTCTGTCTCTTGAGCAAATCTGCCTAAATTGGCCTTTCCTTGCACATTCCTGCTTGTTAAATTTGTATTTTTTCTTGTTGATGTATGTATTTTAAGTGTAACGACCGTACTACGTACAGAAATTACATTGCCTGGCAGTCTGTGCATCAGAGACGACAGGCAGTGGAGAAACAGGGATTGTTTTTGCGGAGGAAAAAGAAGGTGTGACTCCCCTCTCACTCCGCTGATTACAGATGGAGAGGACTCTGTGGAGTTGTGCTGCAAGTTCCTGCTGCCTCAGTGTTGAGTGTGCCTAATGTTCTCTCCTCTCTATTACAGCCCACAGCACTGCAGCCATCACACACACACACACACACACACACACACACAGAGAGAGAGAGAGAGAGAGAGAGAGAGAGAGACAACAACCTCTTGCTATCTTTATCTCTTTAATTCTCTGCTGCCGATGTCATACTGTTGCCTCCAAACAATATGAGATCCTGTTTGGCCTTTCTCTTTCCTTCTGTAGTTAATGTAAACGAGAAAACGTGGGTGGCAACTGCTGTCAGGAAACCCTGTTAATTATTACACATTATTGCAGCCTGTTACATGTAAGCCTACCTTACGCTAACAGTGAAGACCCTCAATTACTGCTTGTGTATTATAAAGGGCGGACTTTCTTCAAACACAGCAGCAGACGCTGAGCTCGAGATCACCGAACAGCACTATGTCGCTTGCTTAGCCGATAGTCATAATTGCAGATTTATGGGTGATGATTGCTGTGTGCGCGCGTGGCGTTAGATCTCTGCTTCAAAACACAGCTCCGTCCTATAGACTGTATGAAAAAAGACAGAAAGTTAGTTCAAGGCACATTTCCATCCACAGAGGAGACTTTGTACATGAGCAACGCACGCATAAATCACTCATGAGTCATTATCATATCATTCAATTTAATGCAAATTCTTTGGATTTTGATTTGATTCCTTGGTCGTATAGCTCACAATCACAAATGCATCTTTACAGTCTGTAACTAAACCTCAAAACCATCAAGAGAATTAAATAATTTTTCTCCAGTTCATAATAATTCAAGAAACAGACTCAAGTAATATTCATCTGACCTGCACGATTATGAATTCAAATACAAGATAAGGAGTGTGTTTTCCATTAACACTTTCAAATATCTATTAAGAGAATCTGTCTGAAATATTTCAGCGGACAGCAGGGAGGCACACAATTAAGATCTCTTTTATTCTGCATGTGTTTATCATGGCGGCCATCTAGTGCCGTATCTGTGAGGAGGCCAGCTGTACACATGCACATGTGCTCATATAAAAACACTCAGTTACACCTGCTGTGAACAGACATGCCCGCGTGTGTTTGATGAAGTAAAGTAAAGAAGTGCCTGATGCCCTCTCTTACGTCATTTCACCTCAGAAGGTTAATAAAAAGTTTTAATTTATATTCATTTTGACAACATGATAAACTAGAAGAATTGTTGTGTGCCTCAGAAAAGGATTGAAGCAATCAATATTTTTTAGATTGCTCAAATGGCTACTTGTACATGAAAGAGGTTGCTTGAAGTGATGAAGCCAGAGAGAATCGAGTTTTAACTTCTGTCTGCAAATTGTTTTGTTTTTCTGGCTCCCGACATTATTGTTTTGGTTCAGTCTCACCTCTCCCATCAGCTTTTTGTAGCAAGCAGCTCTACACTATCTAGCCGGCAAACAAGGTTAGCAACTATCTGATCAATATAGCTGAGCTGATTTCACAACTAATGACAGTATAAAGAATGTACAGTGCATTAGCGATGTCACCCATTGGTTTCCGAAGTGCGTTTTGAAGCTCAAAATATGTGGTGCTGGCCGCTGCCATCATGTCCTGCCTCTTCTGTCTCTCGGCTAATCTAAGAATCAGCAAAGACGTGGATCGTTGGCAGACCTGAGGTGGGCCGAACATCGCCTGGGTGCCCAAACAACTCATCTGTAACAGCACCATGCATAACTTCTGTAGCCGGCCTCAAGTGGCTGCTCGAGGAATTACACCGCTCGCTAACGAGCCAGACATTTGGCTTGAGATATTCTGTGGAACACGAAACTGAGCTTAATGGAGAGTACTTCAAGGCAAACGCAAACACCAGTTCAAATGAATGATAATCTTGCTATGTGTCCTCTAAATGTGGAAGCATGCAAATTTGGTGTTCACCATATTAACTTAAAAAGTGATATTAGGCCAAAAATACATCACCACAGTTGAAACTTAGTTATAGTAATCCAATATGTGTATAGAATCTGTTATAACAGAAATAAAGTTAACAAATGTGACAGTCAGTATATCATATCTAACGTGCTTTCTAAAACTATTGTAAGACTCAGAAGACTTTTGAGAGACCATATGCTTGTTATCAGATATTGAGGGTAAAAAAAAAACAGAACTTTTGTAGTGCTAGTCTCCAAATCTGTAATTGTTTCTATTTGTGGAGGCAAAATAGGGGATGTTGATCGTGTACGTACTGTTCTTTCAGAGGTTAAGGGTATCTTTAGAGAACCCATTTGGGGCTGATGAGTCACCACGACTGTCAGCCTCGCTGTTTCTCAGCTCCATCAGCGTGGCAGCAGGCAGGCGTCTGGTTGGCAGGGTGGCAGGGCAGCAGGACAGCGTCTGACAGGGAGCACAGACATGAGGCCAGGGAGGCAGAGTGATGGTGCAGGGGGGTGGGGGGGCTTCAGACCGGTCACCCAACAACATGAAATCTAGACCTTTCCTTTCTGTTAGACAAGTAAACAACAGAGGATACTGTGTGTATCATGTGTCAAGGGCGTGACAGGGTGAGATAGATACGTTACAATGCACATTTTCCACATAATTAAGTCAGACCTTCTCTTAAAGTATAAAGCAGACAAGGCTCAATTTCTGTTTTAGTGATTTCTCTATTTCGCTCATTCGCAGAAACCGATTACAGTGAAACAAACTATCATCTCAGCTCCAGTGTCTCTTAACAAAAGTCCATCACACTTTTGACAGCAGACAGAGAAGCAATCAAAGAGGGCGTAATGTGGAGCGAGGCCTTGGTGGAAGACTGGAAGTTCTTGATCACTGGACCTGATCAGAAAGCTATTATCTCTGAAAGCTAAGCCACATAAACTGCAGATATCCAATTGCCCTGCCCTGTGTTTCCTTAGCTTTACAGTCAGAGTCCTTACTCATCTCAATGTATCAAACTAACTGATTTTAATGATGATCTTTACTGTTTGGCAGCAAGAGGAAAAATGATGAAGGCAATACCGTGGAAGGTCTTTTTTTTTTTTTGACAGAATAGGGATTGATTTTTTTTAATGTGACATCTGAACTTTTTCCACATGAGAATAACTTCATCATCAATAGACAGGGGAATAGGTCAGCCACAGGTAAACAAGACACCATAAATTCATTCTGGGCATCAGTTTGAGCTCACAGCATCACATAGCATCAATCTCATGAAACAGCATGTGAGTTGCTATCTGAGCACGCCTCTGGAAAACAAAAACCATGTGCGATGCCGCAGTCGTGGACAATAAGGAAGCCGCCTACACTACAATCATCGCGCCATTATGTTTTCTTTAGTCGCCCTCTTTCCCCTGAAATCAGCTTACTTTCTGTGCGGCTCGGTAGTGTTTCAGTACAGACAAAGGGCTTAAGTAAAGTGATTTTATGATTCAGTTGACTCACATGTGATGAGAACCCATCTGTCCCACTTTTGTCAGTCTTCCCCCTCTTAACTTCCTGTCCCTGACGAAAACATACCCATCTCATTCAACTATATAAAGACTCTGAATTAATCTGCCTTTTTTTTTTATGAGCGGTCATCTTCAGAAAGTCTTGAATATGATGATCACTGATTTTCTATTGTTCTGTTTAGTTCAAAATTAAAGAGCAGGAAGCCACAAGTGCCTATTCTTAAATGATGACATAATATAAATAAAGCTGATCATATTCTGTATTTTTCATGGGATTTTCTGACACTAGGAAACACCAGCCTTATCCGTTAACACTGTAAAACAGGGTGTGCAATAAGGCCTACCATTATTGCAAACAGTTGTCAATTACAGGACTCAAACATGTATTGCCACAAGACAAATGGAATAACATAACAACTATAGTGTTCATAGTCCATTTGTCTTGTATCAGCTTTCAAGAAATTTGTAGCTAATGGGTAGCTCACTAATGCCAATAAAAAGCTGTGAGTAAATGCATTTTTCAGTAAATACATTTTTTCTCCATCACGTCTCACTGGGCGGGAAAACAACACATTGGACGTCTTTAAAATATCACGCTTCACTCTGAGGAGAACGGCCTCGGTTAAAGTGCCGTAGCTCTACTGATGAATAACTGACTGTCCTGCGTCTGACTTCCAAGGATGTACAACACTGTTGGCATCTTATAGAGCTGTGACATGTGTTCAATCACCACAAAACACGATTGTCTGGTCCTTAGATCAACTCTTTGCGCGATGACCTTTAAAAACTCTCCAAATCGCGGAGAGACAGAGCATCTTCATCCACGCCCGCAGACAATTAGGTTGGTGGAACAGACGACCCTGTCAGTACTGCTCTTTACTGTAAACAACGGGCTGTGTTGTCATCCCAGGAGACCATCAGATTTGTCTGATGTCAAAGTGATACAATATGCCCCGAATTCAGATGACAATAGGAGCCTAAACTGAACACAACCGCATTAGCAAAGATAAAGCTGGAGAACAACAGTTGTGACCTAATGGGTTATGCTTCCCTTTGACCCTAACATAATGAAAAGAACATTATTAGCACTGATACAGGTGCATCTCTCTTGGTAGTGACAGCAAATGAACATGTGGGCTTTTGTTTTCAAGCTATATAGCCTTACCACAATTGACAGAGCAGAAAGGACATCCCTCTCTGCTGTCTCCCTGGAATAGGTCAATAGGGAGAATCACCACCTGCTGTTGCAGTGACATATCCAAGGGGGTTCCTCTATGATTCGACTGACAGCCCTTTCAGTCTTTACGAGCATGAGACACCCTGAACAAGACAGTAGGATAATGCGTTCTCCTCTAAATTCTCTTTTATAAGTTTATAAAACTAAGATTAAAGAACAAGGCTGCACCTCCATCGCTAATCCTACCTGTTTTTCAGTTCTCACGACGCTGACCCCCTAACCAAGCCCCGTTCTTCTCCTTCCTCCCCTCAGCACAGCGGCTCAGCAGTCAGTACTGTGGGCACACAGCAAGAAGATCCTGGGTCTGAACCTCGGCGATCTGATGTGCTTTCCATGTGTTTGCACATGATCCCTTTGTTGAGTGTTTGTCTCCACTGGATGCTTCAGCTACCTCCCACAATCAAAGGCATGCATGTAGGGTTAATATTTCCATATATATAATTACTCTTCTTCTATTACAGGAACCGCAGTGGGATGTTGAAGCAGCAAGTTTATCAAGATGTGCCCCCGCCCCGAGTCCCCCAGGTTCCTCCAGCTAGTCACGACTCTGATCGCCTCTCTGTTCATCCCCATGCACCCAACCCACCTTCATCATCCCCCTTAACCCTAATCATCTCTCCGTACATTCACAACCCCTATGAACCTTCATCCCCCAGTATACAACCCCCTTCATGTCTCCTCTTGACCCCTAATCATCCCACTAAACATGACCCTCATCCTATTCTTCATGAATCCTCTAGCCTGCTCAGAATAACCTGCTTTTATATCACACGAATGGTGTGATATTTATTAGTAAAACTTACAATATCTATAAGTTAAGAAGTAAAACTTTACTTTAACTTTACTTGATTTCATGCCCTGAATTAATGAGCCTTTTTTTCATCAGATTTCAAGACACATGTGATAGAGTAGGACCTATTATTCTAGTTGTGTGGGGGTTCATTTTCGCTACTTGAATTGGTTTCCCATAGAAGCCTTTTCATGAGAAACCCCAGGGGTCCTTATGTCTGATTGTTTCTGTCATTCTTCAGCTCAAAATGGCCTCGACCATCTTTGTCTGCTATGCATGACGTAAAATCGGGATACCTATTCCTGTCGAGGTGAGGGGGTGGCAGAGGTTGTTGTTGATCTGACATCAGATCTCGGATCTGTGTGTTTCTCATCAAGCCTGTCAATTGTTTCTCCCATTGATCACTGTGGCAGACATAAATAGTTGCTCACACGCTGCTCTTCAAAGACACAATCAAGCTGTCCTTACCATACATCCCTAAAGTCCAGCTTCTGATCGGGAGCTCAAAAAAGCCACAAAAACAGGGAAAAAGGAGTGTGACGGTGTGAGCTTGTGTATGTGTTGATCAAGATTGTTTTGTTTTGTTCCATTTTATAACATATAGCATTCATCATTTGAAACTTTAATGGTTTTGCTTTCAAGGCTCAGTTCAAGTCAGACAGTCAGATCTGACAATAGAGCAGAATAGTTTGGATTTCTTTTTCAGAGCAGCAACATTATGTGAGTGGCAATAGAAAGAGTGTTTGCGGATGGCCGAAAATCGTTGGCAGCGTTAGTGGATAACCATGGCGTGTTGTTCAAAGTTCAGTTTATTGTCCAGGATGAGTCCAAGGTATCTGAAGCACTCTCACAAGCAAGCACTCTCGCAAACTGTACTGTGAGTTCTGGTGTTGATAAAGGTATGTTCCGGCTTTACAGCATTTAATCTGCAACATCTTTACAAATCCTTCAACTTTAAAGTGAGAAGTAGTCTTGCTCCTATTTCATCCAGTAGTGAAGCCATCCATCATCTTACACTGCCAGTACAGTTTGCATGTGAAAGGCAGATTTGACTCTCTGTTTCAAAAAACAATCTTTCAGAGGACCTTGATCCTCTCTTAGAGAGTATTGCGTACGGAAATGTCCAATCTGAAACTTGCAATAGCTGGAGCTGGAGGGATCAATATAATGAGAAAAGTGCAAGTCATAGTAGCATGGTATGACGTATGGGGATTTCCTGATGTCATCTTCTTTACCCCTTGTTGATAATGTAGCTCTTCTGGATTAATCAAATCAAATCAATGATCTCCTGGAGAGCAGCACCCTGTCCAAAAACGTTGGATTGAGTTTCTCCCCAAAGTAATTGTGCAAGTTTTGAAACTGTACCAATTAATCCTACAGTCAAAGTATTTTCTAGGGGTGTTTCTATGAACGCTCTTAATTTGTGACACTTATTTCCCAATCTCAGTACCTATCAGCCATCATCTGACAACATCTGTGGTCAACAGCCAGTGTGTCTGGGTTGTAGCCAGCAGATATCCAGAAAACAGAAAACAGATATCCGAGCCAAGGCTGTCTCTGTAATCCAATTAGCAACTTGATACATGATAATAGTGAGAACAGTCTCTATAAACAAATATCTGCATGTAACTAAAAAAGCCAAGTCACCTCTGGATTCTGAGATTGCATTTCGGCCAATGTGTTCCTCCTCTTTTGCTCTTCATAGGGACAAATCCCGCTCAGATATGACTGTGATAATAGTCGGGCTACAAGCGGAAACCAGAAACGCTTCTGGTGCCAAAATCTTGCTCCTTTGCATACAGATTCTGCATTTATGTGCAGATATGTGTTCATAGATATCAGACGTTCCCAAAGTAGCCATCCAAACATTGGCCATAGTATGAAAGCTGAATGTACTTTTCAATAAACTAACTATATTGTTGTAAACCACACTTTGATTCAGGTATCTGATTAGTACGCCTCCCTGTAGAGGTATATTGTGGGCACATGGAAGCAGGATGGATGGATGGATTGGATTATGTAACCCAGCCAGCTCAGGAATACCATTGGGATTTCCCAGAAAGAGCTGAAGGATGTGGCTGGTGAGACGGATGCATGGTAGTACCTCACAGGAGTAGCAGCAGTAACAAACGAGTACTAGTAGTGGTTCTTTCATTACTAGAAGTGCAGTAGAAGTAATGCTTATAATAGTACAACTACTTTAGAAGTTGAATTTACTGAAAATGGTAAAATTCAAAGAAGCTGAGATATTTTCAGTCAGACTGATTTCATTGGCCCATTACACCTTAACAATGAAGAGAGGATCATGTGACACTCACAGCTGTGGTTCCCAGATATTTGTTCCTTCTTACATGTCTCCAAATAGACATCTTTAAAAGGCTCGTTGTGTTTTTGATGAGCCTGAAAATGTCAGGCGAAGTATTTTCTCAGAGTGTGTGCAATAAATATGACATAACTGCTGCATCCTGTGCAGGTGGAAGACGATGGTGAGGAAGATAACAGTATTTGCATGTTGTGGCATTTACATTTGGTGATAAATATACTTTTAATATGCTTTGCAGCTGCCTACCATTTTCCCAAATTAGATTAACTAAGCTGAAGGATATTCAGAGTGGGTTACTAGAGAAGGGAATGACTCTGCCTGTGTGTCTGCGATCCCCCCCCCCGGTACGCAAGACGGATGATTTGCATGTGATGGCTAAACACCTCGCTGCTACAGCTTCCTATATGTGCTCATGGTGAGACACTGGTATCACATCACTATCCTGTTACAGCCTCACACATTCCCACACAGCCACTGAGGACCAGAAAAGGCTGCAAATGCTGCTGAGTGATTTTATTCCACCAGATCTCTCTGAGATCCATGCAAAATATTTTGAGGGGAGTATAGCCTCATTAAGGATCATTTGTGCTGTAGTGCTTTAAAATATGAACGCCTGAGACTCTGGAGGCTAGAAGTCAGATATTACAGTAAGTATAGAGAATGACTGAAGGCACAGGAACCACAGAAACTTGCTGACTAATAAACTTAAATATGCTCATGGAAGAGAATATGAAAGCCTAGATAAATGTATTATATCTCAAGTCAGAGCACTATGGCAATATTTCTCAATCTTTTTCCGCGATCAAACAAAACATACAGGAACAGGAAGGAAATGTGATTTATAATAGTTAGGTAAGACAATTTCTCAGAAATCCTCTCTGTCTGTACTGAGAGCTGGCAGCAGAATAAGCTGTAAGAACACTGACATAATATCACAAACCTCATAGACAGACATGTATAACTTGTTAGTTGTTGCTTGTTAACAGATTCAGCAAATGTGGAGCAACATTAGCATTCATTTGGAGCCGCTTGACAAATGTTAAGTACAATATTTGACTTGTCTTGGTGTTTCTGGAAATAAAAAAGGGGAAAAAAAAGGACTCTTGACTGATTTAGTTTAGTTGTGGCGTGAGAGTGAAGTAAAGTGAAGTAGTACAGTTGTGGGCCTGAAAATGAAACAAATGCTGAAAGACGCTAAAAAGTTCTGCATAACTGAGAGGAACTGCAGAGTTAGATGTAAATTCACCTAACAAAACAAATTCATGTCATATGTTGTTAATATAAAATATTTATTAGAACCACTTTAAAGACCAGTTAACATACTGTCAGGATATAGAGTATAATTATACACCCTTGCCCATAAAATTGGACTAATTTTGTTTTCAGACACATTCCTCTTTTATACACATCAGGTTAATTGTGGCTTAATTTTCACTGTGAAATGTTTGGAAGAGATTGACCAATAAAGTTCTGAGAAGATACACTTTATCTATCAAGAATAAATCACATTGTCACAATCATTTCATTAGAAGAGGTAAAAAAATATTTATAGTGTATATGACACTAAATAATTGCTGGATTATAGCCTTTCAAGTGTACAGATAAAAACAAAAATCTAGCTAATCCAGCGAGACATTAGGTTTCTACACTCACTACACGACCCCCCCACCTTAAGCCAGTTTGTCTTAAAAGCCGTCATTTCTAACAAGCAACAATCTCTGCAGTGTTGTTGGCTTTTGTCAGCTTTCTTTGCAGTCAAATTGAAGGAGTTTCACTGTCTTAGAACAAGACAAATGAAGCTGATAACTGCACTTGTGGCAAGACACTTGATTCTCAGATATTCTTGAACAAGTTCATTTGTATCAGCAACAGGTTGATAGTCGCGGTTCCACACCTCTGAATCACTGCCTACATCTCAGATTTTATTTTTTAGCAATTCAAAGTGATTCTAATGAAAGATTAAATGAAATGACAATTCAGCCTGATTATCAGGCCAGCAGGTAGAAATTATATTACTAAACTGGCATTTTAAAATCACAGATATGGGCTTCAGGAACCACTTATAGACAAAATGGCTTAATAAAATGGTTATTTTTTTCTGCAGCGCTCTGATTAGGGACTCTTTATCTAACTTTTTTTTCTATGAAATATTTTCCCTTTCATCACTCCTGAAGAATGAAATATTTAAAACCTCACATCTGCCATTTCAGCCAGGCGTGAGACTGAAAGATCAGCTCAATCTACCACGATTACGGCTGGTCCCAGACACTACCTGACTGTGATGGAGGGGTGCAGAGACGAGGGAGGACAGACACGGAGGGAAAGAGAGGCAGCGCGATGATAAGTGAGCTGTAGCATGTGGTAGTAGTGCACTAATCATGGTCTCCGGCTGGAGAAACACACAGGCGCCTCACAGGTTATTGAGAGATAATGGGATTCTCAACAGACACACAGCTAAAGACAGAGATGAAATTTGAAAATAAATAATGCAAAATCTCTTCTGCCGTGCGTATGTGTCTATGTCTGTCTATGCGTGTGTATATGGTGACTCCACCTAACTGTTCAGTGTGATGAAAAATGAGGAAATAAGGCGTTAGTTAATATGGGAACAGAAACAAGCCGAGCTTTCAGAGTTTGAATACTGATTTTAGATTCCTGGGCACAAAATGGAAAAATAAAAAGAGGAAATAGTTGCATAAAAAAGTGCAATTTCCTGATATCCAATGACACTCACAACCACGACTTTTGGATTTAGCACTTGTGAGAAAAGAATAAAACTTTTGTAACTATGCAAATATGAATAGCCAACTGTGACAAGAGCTTTGCTTCATTTTTGCCCAAATGTTCAAATGCAGCTTTAATTAAAAAAAATGGTTTAATATCTCGGATTTATCACATTGTTGACACCGAGCTATAGCAGTGTTAGTTTTGTGGCAAACATGGTTTCACTTGATGTCACGGCCCCCTCTACAGCCATTTTGCAGCTGCAGGGTGCAGGGATGTCATCACTGCCATGGTTCAAGGTCTCATGACTTTGTTGTTATTTCATAAACAGCTGCAGGGGAATGTAAAATCAACTGATGGATCGATTTGAATCTGGACACAGACCAAGCACTGCAGGTCACAGATTATCCAGCAGCAACCCTTAAACTGGCACAGCTCTCTGACAGTGCATGAGGGATACCTCAGGTGATGGCTCATCTTCCTTTGTGGTGTCATTTTCCAACTATAAGATGTTACAGCAGTTTTAATCAAATCTACTGCATCATTTGGTCTTTTGAATATCACAGAAATATGTCTGTTGAAGGGAAACAGTAGTAAGAAACCATTCATACAAAACCATGAACCAGGACATGACAAAAGATTTCACTACTGAGAAGTTCCCCTTTGAATTTCTGCATGATATTCACACACAAGACAAAAACAACAAGCTGGCCGTTGAAGCTGAGTCTGCCTTCCTGATGTGTGACACACTCCACACATACACACACTTCCAGTCAGCCATCTCCACCAGCGCGTCCTATAAGCTGTCACTCACTCCCCACCGTGGTGACCCCTGTCAGACCTGTGTCACTTTTGGAGGACGGGGTTATCGCTCCATCCATACACACACCCTTTTTCCATTTGTTTATTTATGTGTTTGTGCCGCTTCGTTTTCTGGTGTCTGCCTTCGTCCTGTTCGTCTTCTGCTCTACGCCTGGGTCACAGTCAGATGTCTTGTCTTGAAACTTGCCACCTCTGACGGCTCTGCTCTCCAGTGTCTATGAGCACTGAGGTGTTGGATTTCACCTGTCTGCCGGTCTACTCTCTGCTTTCATTCACAAACTTGAGTGAGTTTCACTCTGAGACTTTTTTTATTGACTTTCTGCCTTTGCTGAGTTTATCTGTTTATCCAACCAAAACATGTTTCATTTCAAGCCTTGAAAGAAATAGGAGAGAACTATTAAACAGTAAGTCATGAGAGGATTTCGGAAGAGGCGTTGTTTTAAGGCCATTGTTCATCACAGTGGCTAATGGCTTATTGTGGAATTGTTATTGAGCAGTAAAAATGTTATGATTGCTAAACCCGCCTACTCTCATTTGACTACAATTGAAAACCTGTTGGAATAAATATTTTTAACAAAACATGTCATTTTAGCACCTTTCAACTAATTGTTTCAGTTTTACATGTCACTGCTTTATTGGTTTATTTCACTCTCATCGCCCTTGTTTCTAGCCACAGGACGCCAATCAGTCCTCAGACATAAACAACAGATTAGATCGTTTGTAACTATGTTTCAGAACAATACATTTTCTGATCTGACGTCCTTATCGACAGGACAATGTTTTTTGGGCCTTCCAAAACTCTTACAAATCACTGTTGAAATGTAAGTGCAATGCACAAACACGACTTGGTTTGGTTTGGGGAAAGTTTGGGTTAAAATAAGTGGCTTTGTTCACCGGATCACCTCTAGCAGCTAAAAGGTAATAGCTGAGCAAGCCAAATATTGTACTTAACATTCATCAGGTGGCTTGAAACACAGCTCCAAATGAATGCTAATGCTGTGGATGTGCTTACACATCAACTTTACAAGGCCATGTCAGTGTGTCAGTTGTGTTTGTTGTGTTTACAGCTTGTTGCAATGCACCCAAAAAAGTTAAACGCAGATTTAAAGGACCAGTGATTTAGTGAAAATCTAGTGGTGTAGTTGTTGATTGCAACCCAATTGTTCCATCTGAAAAGAAACTGCAATAACTGCAAGAGATCCTATCTGGAGCCGGTGTTTAGTTTGTCCATTCTGGGCCACTGTAGAAACATGGTGGTTCAACATGGCGGACTTCGTAGAAGAGGACCTGTGGCGTAGAGATAAAAGGTTAATTTTAGGTAACAAAAATTCTTATTTTCAAGTGATTATACACTAATTGAATGTTTATCTTTTGAATATTAATGTCCCATCTTAAACAGAACTCTTAAACAGTTTCCTGATTTGATCAGAGATGGGGGGGGCTAGATATGTCTGTTTTATAGGTTACAGCTCATCTGTAGCTGATTTTTTACCCTCGCCCTTGTTCAATGAATCGCAAAAAATTCATGTCATGAAACAAATTCAGATCACATCCTGCTTGATGACATCCTAGTCAAACTGACACTTGATAAAAACTGAAATTTGTGTCAGACCAAACTAACCAAGGCCCTTTATTGAGAATAAATGTGAATTGTGTCGCTGGAGATCATGAAAAATATTCGACAAGTTTCTCAGGGATTTGAAGTTAAGTTAAGTTCAGCAAGTTGAACCTAACAAAGATACAATAATGTCAATCCTTTGTCTCATTCTTGAGCAATGTCCAGGTGTGCTCATCTATGAGCTATGGTCACGTGTGTGATGCTCATGGTGGTATTATACTGTGGTGTTTATTCATTCATATATTCATCTTTGCAGCGACAGCTGCCTTTGACTTCCCAGGATTATGCTGAATGATACAGGAATCATTAGACAGACAACAGGATCTCTGTGGCGTTCAACTTGGTCTGGCTTCACTGAATCTAGAATTGTTGATTCTGGACAACCAGTATCACAGTGCAGTGTGTTTTAGTGGCATCTAGTGGGGAAGTTGATTGCATCCAACCGAATACCCCTCGCCTCACCCTCCCCTTCCAAGTGCATAGGGGAAACTTCTGTGGCTGCGGAAGTTGTGAAAAACGTCAAAGGCCTAGTCTAGGGCAAGCTAGAGTGTGATTCCTTTTTTTAAGTGATTATATATGAATGAAAACGCAGTTATGAATATTACATATTCCATTTCTGCCATATTCAGCCAATAAAACCCCCAGATGTCACAAACTGGAGCCTTAAAACACAAAAATAGCTGCTAACCCACTTATATAGCGTCGTGATAGAGGATCCTGATCTGTACAGCATTAATCTGCACACACACACACACACACACACACACACACACACACACACACACACATACACACACACACACACACACACACACACAGGATGACATGCAGCTCTGCTTTGCAGAAACTTTCTTTACACATAGTTTACCATGACTTTAAAAGATATATAATTAACACCAGCAGGAGTAAACAAAGGACAGACTCTAATGAGTCTTATTATTTTCTCCCACCACACAGGGCGTATACTTAACCTGTCCTCTTCCTCAGTACATTATGCTGACCGGAATACTAATTGTTATGAATTCCCAGCTCTGAAAGACTGTGATAGCGAGCTTTTTTGTGCAAGATGGGTGAGTGTGAATGAAGAGAAAGGAGGGCGTATTTTAATCAAAGCTTCATAGTGATAAAGGGAAGAAAAAAACGAAATGCTGCTACACCTGCTGCAATTATTCCATCTGCTTTAATTGTTCTACATCTTCAACATCAGGACACCACATTCACTTGATTCTGCAGATTCACAAGACTTTCACTTGTCGAAGCTCACGGTGGCCTTTTAAACTGCTTAAAATCCAACATACACATTCTCTCGGGCAATTAATTGGTTCCTTTGGGCATGTCGTTACACACTTGGCCTAATAGGAGGGAGGGGACATACATGACAGACGTAAGACAGTGGATTCACATACAGATCAGACGTATCTTAATTATACCTGTCAGTTTCCGTGTTTGTCTAAGGCAGGACGAAATAACTACTACACAGAGAGTGGTCTTTGGCTCACAATTATTCTTCCTCCTTCACACTGTAACTGAGATGAACTGAGGAGTGAGACATTGAACTCCTCTCGTGTGTTTAATAAAACACTTTTAAGAGCTCAGTGAAATGTAAATACAAACCTCACCTTCTGATAGGATGATTGATTTAATTTTATTTTCATTTCAACATTAGAGGCCATAATCTTCTCGATGTCTCATATTATAGCAAAAGATCAGGCAAAGATTTATGACACTATTCAAAAAAAATCTGTGATAAAGCATGCCTAATTATTTCCACCATGATATCAGTGTTTTTACGACTCGGCTGGAGTCTAAACCTGCTTGAAGTATTGGACGTGACAGCATGCTGAAAGCAAGTAATTAGAGTATTATACACGGTCAATTCAATTCACACTGACATTCACTGCTGACTGTGTGTAGCCTTACTATGCAGGACTTCATCCAGATGATGGAGTGATTTGACTGCATAATGGACAAAGATCTACAGATAGTTTCATACAGGTAGTATAGGTGATATTTTATTGATTTATGTGGCCCAAATCCCCTAAACATACATTTTTTCTTTGCATCCTGTCAACAATTCAAATGAGAACTTCTTTTTCTAAGTAGCCTGCCAACTGTCTGCTCATGTACACAGGACCAACCTTAGTCGTGACAACTCTTAAGTGAACTCACCAACCACTACTGACCTGATGCCCAGCTGAGACAAACAATGTGTGTTAGCATCCAGTTTCCTGTGATGGCGTGGTGTTTTTGTGGAGGTCCCAAGACACTGACACACTTCCTTCTTGCACAGAAATAGCTTTCTTAGACAGCAGCAGCTGCATCTGCACTTTTAAACCTCAGCAAATCATATCAAGGCTGTCTGGATGGAGAGAGAACACCGCAATGGTGTCTGAGCTGACCTTTTAAAATGTGGTGTAACTGTCATGCTTGGGTTTCCTTAACACCACCTTTCTTGACATGCAGAGATACTGTAGGTGAATGGGTCAGTAAAACATGTAACCAGATTTGACCGGTGCTAGAAGAATACTCAGATCCTTTACTTGTAGTGTAAAAGTACCAGGATGAAAAATATGAAAAAATACTCCTGCAATCAAAATAGTATTTAAGTGTCAATCTGTAAAAGTACAGAATTATTAGCAGGAAATGTACTCAAAGTATCAAAAGTTAAAGTAGTAGTAGTGGGTGACTGAACAGCAGCATTCATTTTGCATAACCGTTTATCAGAGTTGTGGGAGGGCTGAAGTCAATCCTAGCTGACATTGGGTGAGAGGTGGGGTACAACCTGGACAGGTTGCCAGTTCATCACAGGGACACCTACAGGCAATTTAGAGTTGCACAGTTCAGAGACCCGCATGTCTCTGAACTGTGGGAGGAGGCCGGTGTACTTCATTCTTTTTCATTTTCAACAGTCAAAATGTCAAAATTTCTCTGTTTACTGACAGCAAATTCACTGGAAAAGATGTTACAACATGCATTTTTAAATTATCAAAACAGTTGCAGATTCAATTTACTGATAAATGACTAATCAGTTTATGAAACAATTAGATTTTAATTGTATATACTGTTTGGGTAGTTTAACCTTTTAAATTACATCATATTTTAGTTCTTTATGGGGCTTTTTATGTCAAATTTAGTAGCCAGTAACTACAGCTAAAAAGTACAATATTGTAGTGCAGAAACCTGAGAATGGAAATACAAGTATATCAAATGTGTACTTATACACTACATGAGTAAATGTACTGTTGTCTTTCACTACTGAATTACCCTGTTGCCCATAAAGTTGGAAATAAAATGTTTGTATACCTCTTCTCATGAAATGATTGTGACAATGTGAATTATTCTTGATAGATGAAGTTCATCATCTGAAAAAATAATTGATCAGTCTCTTCCAATCATACCACAAGGAAAATTAAACCACAATTAACCTGATGTGTATAAACAGGAATAAAAAGAGGAATGTGCCTGAAAACAAAAATTACTCCAACTTTATGGGCAACAGTCTACATTAACAAACATGGACTCAGAAATCCCCACATTTTGTTTTTTGTGGTTGTTTTACATCATAATAATATAAAAATCCTTTGCTCCCACTCAAGATCCGCCTCCATGTACGTTCGTCTGTGTTGCATCGTGACCAGAAAATGCTTTATTTGTGCTCAGAAGAACCAGATGGATTCAGCTCTCCCTCCTGAGTCCAGTAACCTTAGGGTATTTATGAAAAAATATAAATGCAGCTCTCTGCAGAATCTAACTGGCGCCCGGTTGGAGTCCATCAGATTTTTTTTTATTAAGATAGATAGATTTATATCTGAGTGGCAGAAACAAAAACACAGAAACCTGTTGTACGGAGGAAATTCTGAGTAAATGAAACAATATTTATCCACGACAAATGAAAGATTGTTTAATAGACTGGAAATCTCAGTCTGAATAAATTACTCATTTTTACGAATGAATTTATCTGCAGTCATTGTGTAGTAGTTTCTGCTGTCTTTCATATACTCATGCGTTTATTTGCTTTTCAGTGACAAATTGGTCAGCGGCCCCTATAGGGCGATCATTCACCGCGTCCAGTTGCGCACGACTTGGTGACATCAGTGGGGACGAGGGATCCTGAAAAATGACTCCAGCGTTGGTGTGACGACAGTGACCAGTGCGTATAAATACTGAGACGGAAAGTTATCTGCTCATACCTCTAGACTTGGCCTTAACAGGTCACCAACCGCTGCGAGAGGCTGAAAGCAACTATCACAACTGCCGGCGGTGCTTTGAGGCTGGGAAAGAGGAGAATTTGGATACTTCCCAGGTGAGTCTGGCGCACTTTAGAATAACGAATAAAGAAAATCTATTTTTTGTGTTAGTTGCTTTGCTTGATCATGGGTGGGTCAAATATATTTTGTGCTATCTAAATGTATTTCGGAGGTTTTGAGACAGCGTTACATTCAGTTTGCATCATGTCTTTATGTTTGAAATGTTGCTGATTTGTTCCAAAGCAGATTGACTTGTTTATTTTCAGAAAACAGACTTTGTGTCCCTTCATTTGATCAAATAACTTATGAAATGTCCTTACTGCAGTATAGCCGTAGAGTTCACTTTAATTTCATCTCCTATATTCCCCTTCGACCATTTTTATAATCTGTTTCTTCAACAGACGACCAACTAAATTACCATGAAGTCGACATGTCTGCTCATCTTGGCTTCTCTCGTGGTCTGCAACTTGGCTGTGTCTGGAGGGCAGGGCATACCCGCTGAGGATGAGACGGACCGGAGGACCATAGACGACATCATACTACAGAGAGCAGAAAATCTCCTGTTACGGTCCATTCTCAAAAAGATGCAGGATGAAGACGGCAGAAACGGTGCGTAAAATATGTGTCTTGGATCAGTTACACAGGCAACTCAGGAAAAATTTATTCGATACAAAATGATTTCATAAAATAATTAAAATGTTTCATTTTCAGTTTGAGACTTGTCGTTAAACCTAGTGTCGTAGGTGATGTTATTTGGGCTATTTGTCCTGTGTTTTAAACTTAAAGTCACCAAAGTGGCAGTTTTGAGCTTTATGCCTACTCTTGGGTGATTTCCAATTAGATAATTGTAAAAGATCACAAAAAAATGTTTGAAACTTGTGAACTGCAAAGACTCTGCCTCTAGTTTAATGTGATGGAAGGAATATGGACCAACCAAACTCAGCTGTGCGCAATTTACGCACGGCATAGACAAACTGGTGAAACATTTTTTGCAGTAAAGGTTCTCAGGGTAGACGTGAAATAACTTTAAATGTTCTCATTTCTCCAGAGGGATCTTCCCCTCAGTATGAATGGGTGACAAAACGACAGCACCCCGGCAAGAGATACAGTGAGGATCTGGAGAAGCGGCAGCATCCGGGCAGGAGAGAAGAAGATGAGGATGAACAATATTTGGATGTTCAAAGGAGACAGCACCCGGGCAAACGCGAAGATGAAATGCACTCGTTCATGGATCTCCAGAAAAGGCAGCACCCGGGAAAGCGCACCACGATGGGACACATTCCTGAAAACCCCGTGATGCTCCTGAGTGAACTTTCAAAACGACAGCACCCGGGCAAGCGCTACCTGGTGCTACACAGCAAACGCCAGCACCCAGGTAAGCGCTATGTCGAGGATGAGGACGACGATGGAGACTGGGATACGGATGCAGATGGAGACGAAGACCTCGCTGAGTTGGAAAAGCGTCAGCACCCAGGAAAACGGTTTTGGGATAACTCCAATCCGGATTTAGGCACAAACAGTCCATGTGATGTATTGGACCCTACGAGCTGCAGCAAGACCAGTTTGCTGCTCGACTTTTTAGACAACATTAACAAGAGTCATGCCGAGGAGAAGAGACAACACCCGGGTAAAAGGTTTGCACCCGAGGAGGATTCAGTGGAAGGAGAGTAGGTTAAAAAAAAGGGAGTCTGCTGTGCGTTTACTGCTGTATTGTAAACAAATAAATGTGTAAATTAAGTGACCATAATGAATTATTAAAAACGAAAAAATAATTTACATCATTTAACCTTTTGTGCCACAGTTTTTCTTGGGCAGACAGTTACAGTATCATCATTGCAAAACATTTATCTGCTGTTGATTTCTTTGGAGAGCTTGTGCGTAATTGTCCTTCAAACTGACTACATCGCTGTAAATAGGGGTTTCATATGAGTGTGTGCCCCATTTTGAACTTTACCAATAGATTATTATTAGAATTATCATTATTAGTATTTAAATCGTTAATTAGCCAACTTGCGCTAAAATCAAGTCCAAGAATGAAAGCATTAGTCTACTGGTTTTTGCGATGTTGCCTCTGTGAGGCAACACACGCTTGTCAGTACAGTACATGCTTGAAATATGATAAATCAATGTGGCTAATGTTCGGTTATGTATAGAAAATCCATTGATTGATTGATTTGTGTTTCATTCTTTTGTACTTTATTTAAAATATAATTAATATCACAGCAAAAGAAATGTGTCATTGATTATTTTTCTACTCATCATTGCATGGATTAAGTGAATTTAACCTCCTGTTGTAAATTAAAAGCTACCTTTGCCTTAAAGTCAACCACCAATGTTTTTGTTGGACAATAAAATGCACTGGTAAAAATGTATGTTTTGCTTTAGTCACTATTGAAGTCTATTAAACGGTTTATTCAGCCTAACAGTAGGTCTTAATTAATGTGTAGTCCAACAAAGCAGTCAAGGTGTCTTCGCCTCATCTAGAATGATTAATGCAATTCAATAGCAGATAGAGTGTGTCAGGTATCCTCTCCTCAGCGTAATTGGGCTCATTCCATCAGAGCCATGAAACAGCTGTCCACAGGCCTAATCAATATGCAAATTATTCATCATAGATGGAGACTTAATAGTAGTGATACTCCACTGAGGCATAAAAACAATCCCTGGCGGTAATGCTCAGTGCGTTGTGGACAAACCGCAAAGAAAATGCACATTATCTAATACACAGGATGTGCAGTTTGTGTATTTCAGGCACACACTACTAAAATCCTTCAAGCACAGAAGGCAATGTGCAGTAGATATCATTTCAACTCTTTTGTCGCTTTGGAGTCTCTTTAATGTTTAGTTCATGCTGCATATAAAAACTACACAAGTCTATCCACATTTACATTTAGTCATTTAGCTGTCGCTTTTATCCAAAGTGACTTACAAAAAATGGATACATACGAGAGTAATAAGCACACACCCCAACAAACACACATATACACACACAGAGACTTCAATTACTTTGTGGAAAGGGTAGTTTAGTGTTTTCTAACACTTTTGTTTTGTGAGCCTTTAAAATGAAACAAAGTCTTCAGGTGACCCATGTGACCTCATCTCAGGTTATCTCCTGTGCGGTCAGTTTCGAGCAGTATATTCCCTTTTGTGAATGTTTCATTTGAAGCAGTCTTAGAGGCCTGAAAAGGTCAAATTTATGAAGTCACTGCACATGACATCCTAACCGTGATTTACCACAGATCCCTGGAACCTGAGCTGTAGCCTGAAGCTATATGCAGTTTTCTAAAACTATAATAAACTGAAACTGAAATAATTGTCTTAAAACTAGATTTTTAGAGAAAGTGTACATACCCTGAGCCTCAGGGTAAAGTAATAAGTCAGGATCCGCCTAAAGTGTCTTATCATTTAAGGTCACATTTCTGAGCAAACTTACAATTAATTAAATTGTCCCAAACTAACTGACACACAGTGAACCCAAGGCCCCGGGTGCAGTTTCCTGCTCTACACACCAACCTTGCATTTGCCAACATAATTAAGCTTACAGCAGGCACACTCTATTAGTCATGCCAAACTTTTGTACAACATGAACTGTTCATGTTTCAAAGATCAAATCAAAATCAAATAAAATATAAAAAGTTAGGGGTGTCGCAGTGTGTTTATATTGGCGATAATCATGATAATGAAATTAAACGTTGATATTGTGCCAAAAATACACATATGATAATACTCAGGGTCTGTTCAATTGTTTCTTTTCGTTCCTGCTTAACACTCCAACATTGTTGATTGTAGATGAAGGACCAATTCATACTAAATCAAGCGCTGTGGCAAAAACAAATCTACAGCTAATCACTGCAACACCTGATTTAATTACTTAAAACTCGTTGCGCAGTTTCATTTGCCAAACAAAAGAGACCCAAAATACACAATAAAGGTGGAGGGTGAATTTGACTGACAGCACAGATATTGCGAAAATATTGTGAGTATGAATTATTTTGGCTACAGTAATTGTGTAGTGAAAATCTGGCAGGGTACACCGTGTACAAGTTGCCAGGTCACATTTTATGGCAAAACAACAAACAGATCATTGTGATCAGTGTCATGAAAAGTCAGTTGAGCACATTTGTAGTTACATGCAGAAAATATACAGAAATAAGACAAGCAGTGACAACACAGTTACGGCAAATAGGGTAAGTTGTTCAGGGTGTGCAGACAAGACAGCTATATATTTGGTTTTATTAGAGCTACTGAACAACACACACAACTTAAATAATGTGAGGAGGGTTTTAGGGAGGGATAAAAGGTCCAGTGTGTAAGTTCAAGGAGGCTATATTTACAAGATGCGACAGAACTTAAGTATATTTGCATAATATACTTAAGTTGTGTTTTGATTAGTGTATAATCACCTGAAAATAACATGTTTTGTGTAGTGTTTAATTAGCTTGAAGCTTTTTGTATCAGCAGACACAGCAGGTCTTTCTACAGAGGCCGCCATGTTGTTTTCTACAGTAGCCCAGAATGGACAAATTAAACACTGGTTGTGGATGACACCTTTTGCCTGTTTTGTTGTGATGTGGCAGTCATAAACAAGCTGGTTCAAAGAGCCGGCTGTTTTAAGTGAACAATGGGGGTTGGCTCCTGTCCACAGGCCGTATTTATTTATTTTTATTTTGTAAAGTAATAAGTTGCGCTACGGGTGCTCCATGCATTTGCGTGTTGTGCAACCAGTTACGTAAGGTTAGACAGGGATATCATGAAACACAGAGGGGCGGGGGTCCAGCATAGCAGCTTAATGCAATGAAAACAATTGTCTACAGCAATTTATTGATATTAGAAAATGTCATTTTTACCTTTGAATACTTCAGTACGAAGGATGCTTTGAATAACTGAAGTGATATATGTGCACACATATAAATCATAAGTCAAAACAGTGCTAAATTTAGCTGAATTGTAAAAGGTATCAAATGAAGAGCCATTTGGGAGCCGGCTCTTCTTGGTGAGTCAAATGATCTGACTCCCTAAAAAGAACCGAACTTCCCATCACTAGTATTTTGTTACCATTATAGGAAGGACTAACTTCACACAGCTAATCCCCACTAAATGCTACAGACTGGTCCTTTAAGGAGGACTACATCCAGAAGGAGGCAGTAATGCAAGCAAGAAGAGAGTTGTGATGTTATTTGTAAGTGGTTGTGATGTGGCTAATACATTGTGTGTTTCGCCTCGTTTGTCCCTCTTCTCTTCCCTTACCGACTGAACGCCAATCACATGACCAGGCAGGGCGACTGCTGCTGCTGCTGCAGCTGGTGTTGTCGAGCTGTCAAAGGGAGGCGTAATAACTGCCAACCACACAGTAAATGTTGGATTAATTTGTAAGTACGCACCATCTGTCGTGCTGATAAGCTCTCCAGTGTTTGTCGTTTTGAAGCTTGACGTTATTTCTCACCGTGTTTTTGAACAAAGACGCGGGAGAAGCTGAAGATGGCTCAAGAAAAGGCGAGCTAGCCTTGTCGAGCTAATGCCCAGTCTAACGGCGGCTAACGTTAGCGAAATATTAGCCTTTACATTTAGCTGTTGTGTGTTTAATATGCAAATATCACGTAGTAGTAAATTAGTGTTGGCTTGCAGGCTGAAAAGTAAACACTTGTCGTCAAGTCAGGTGTTTTTATCGCTGGCTGAGTGAGCTACATATATAAACTCTTGGCTAACGGTATCTGGTGAAAATGTAGCATCAAAACTCATTGTAAGTTTATTATAAAGTAAACGATATAAAGAAGACAGATACAAGGTTAAAACACCAGATTGGTGTCACTCATTATACTGTCTGCAGTAAAGTTTGAGACTTTGAGACATGCAGCTTGTTTTCTGCAGAGCAGGCTGGATTTTAACCTTTGTTACTTCATTCATGAGAGCAGTGTGAGATATTATGCTAAACGTGTACAGGTGTAGTAAGTCTATCTGTATTATAACATATTAAGTAAGATATTAAATATGTTTCAGCTTCATAATCTTCTCTGATTTAGTGTCTCAGATATGACTGTGGCTGTTTACTGCTCTGGCACTCCCATGTTTTAGTCATTTAAAAGTGAGTCATTGCAGTAAGTGATGCAATGTTAGGTTTAGCATAAATGACCAATCAGATTCCAGCCAGGATTCATGTTGAAAATCTGTACACGTTTGTTAGTACACGTTTGAATCCCCCAAAGTGTGTGGACTTGTATTGTATGAATTTAGTTAAATCTGCTCTTGCGTGCTCTTCAGTGTCCTAGGTTTCTCTGGCGCGATGGAGCTAACATGGGGTGGCTTGCACACCCCGTGACATGTGTACCGAAGCAAGAATCTCGCACCTCGCCTCTCTTCTCCGACGTCACTGCCGACCGCTGTCATGGCCTCCGGTTATCCACCCCCATTTGAGGGCACAGGCGAAGTGAAGGAGGGCTTTCTTTGTCCACTGTGCCTGAAGGACCTTCAGTCATTCTACCAACTCCAGGACCACTATGAAGAGGAGCACTCTGGGGATGACCGCCATGTTAGAGGACAGCTCAAAAGTGAGTCCCGTTAATTGTACTTGTGAGAAAGTCGCAATGTCATTGCAGTGCAAAACAGAGTCTGGAAAAAAGCAAAAATAACAAACTAAACACTGTTTAGTTTAATAAAAGACAGTGTGGCTTTCTTAAAAAGCAGCATAAGGAGAATAATTTGAATTTCATACAAGGGCACTGCAGTGTTGGACCACAGGAAATTGTTCCCAGGATGAATTGGCAGTTTTTTCTGCTGCAGCCTCACAAGGAGGGACGTTAGATAAAATAGTAAAATGATAAAATGTAAAGAGAAAGAACCTTGACTGGAAACAGGGTCATGCAAAATGATTAGCTAGTTTTAGTTGATCATAATCGTCGTGTCCTGATCTTCTTTCTGTACAGATTTGGTTCAGAAAGCAAAGAAAGCCAAAGACAAGCTGTTGAAAAGAGATGGAGACGACAGACCGGATACAGGCAGTTATGAATCCTTTTACTACGGTGGTGTGGACCCCTACATGTGGGAGCCTCAGGAACTGGGTGAGACTGGAAAACACTGAACATTTTTGTTTGTTGGCTTTCTATTTCATATAATTTGGATACAATCAGATAATTATAGAATTACAAAGAAGGCCTTTAAGCAGTAATTACATGCTGAACTCTACAGAGTCCTCTCTCTTTGCTTTTTTAGGAGCAACCAGAAGTCATGTGGACTACTTTAAAAAACACCGGGCAGCCAGAATAGATCACTATGTTATTGAGGTCAACAAGCTCATCATCAGACTGGAAAAGGTGTCCTCACAATAGCAAACCACAGTTCATTCATGTCATTTTTTTCCCTTTCTTGCTGTTTTTGAAATTGTACTCACGGTAAGATGAGCTTAACTGTGGTGTCGTGTCTTTTTAGTTGACATCATTTGACAGGATCAACTCAGATGCCGCCAAGATCAGAGGTTTGTCCACATTGTCTCTGTCAGACTCTGTCTGTAAATATGATTTATGTAGGATTAATTAATGAGTGTGCTTCTATGTTTATAGCCATTGAGAAGTCAGTGGTTTCCTGGGTGAATGACTCGGATGTCCCGTTCTGTCCCGACTGTGGAAACAAGTTCAACATCCGGAACAGGCGGCACCACTGTCGTCTCTGTGGGTCCATCATGTGTAGGAGGTGCATGGAATTTGTCCCGTTACCTTTGGCTCGTACGTATGCACAAAAAACCTTGCAAGCTACAGGAAATCATCAGATATTTAATTGAAGTTCTTGTTGCCTAATTCTGTGAAATGATTTGTCCGTTCACAGAAAAGCTGATCAGCGGGACACGAGAATCCCTGTGTGTACCTGGAAGTCCTGTTCAATCCCAGTCTCCCCCAGCAGGAGGTGGCGGCAGCGGGATGGGCTCCCGGAGAGGCAGCATCAGCAGCCTGAGCAGCGTTACCTCCATGCTGGAGGAAAAGGATGATGAGAAGATTCGCTGCTGTCACCACTGTATGGACACACTGCTGAAGAGACAGCAGAAGTTGGAAGAGAAGGACCACACGCCGGATATAGTGAAACTTTATGAGGTAAAATTAAAAGGATCGCTACAGTTTTCGCACTCTGTCTCATCCTTTGTTCTCACCAGCAGTGCAGTCGATTTGATGTTTTTCTTTTTATGCTGTCTTGAGTTTACAATGTTGTATCCTTCCTGTCATTCAGTGTTTTACTTTTGGGGTTTCCTGTTGTTCACTTCCTTAAAACTTGTCTTCCTGTCAGAGGCTGAGGATGTGCATGGAGAAGGTGGATGAAAAGGCTCCAGAATACATCAGAATGGCCGAGTCTCTCAAGTAAGCCACAGTAAAGAGGAGTTATTTCATAAGAATCTCTGTTATAACAAATAATCTTTGGATCTTTGACCGTTTCATGGCTGTATGCTTTCACAGTGCTGGAGAAACCACATATAATCTTGACACTGCTGGTGGACTGAGACTGGAAGTACAGAAATACTACGAACTAATCGATGCTCTGAGGTAGATATCAGTACTAACTGACTGTTTCCAAATTGAACACAAGTTTTCTGTCTTTGTCTGTTTTTAAAAAGGTCAAACGGAGTTCTCTGTTTTCTTCTCAGTAAGAAGATTTTAACACTAAATGCAAAAGATGATCCACCACCACATCCAAAGGCCATGCAGCTGCAGAGAATGATCCGTTATACAGCCACGCTATTCGTCCAGGTGAGTCCAAGTTTAGAGAATTCACAGCATAATCTCTATAAATATATATCTGCTTAGCATGGTTGATCTGCTTTTGTTTGCAACAGTCTGTGTGGACAGAAGAATGCATAGGCTGAAATGCTATTTCGGAACCCATCAACTGTCATTTGACAACCATTTAGCTTTTTATTAGCTTTTTTATATGCGTTCATATTCAGCTGTCTGTTTATAGAAATTAGCCTTTAGTGTAATTGGTGTCTGTCTCGTCACTCTCACGTATGAAGCTGCTAATTGGACTGCAAAGGAAGTCTTGGTCTGTATATCTGTAATCTGTTTTCTGGATATCCACTGGCCAGAAACAAGAAAATTAAATGGTGAAGTGGGTGACAGAATATTTCCACCTAACTCCACTGAAATAAATAATTCCTGTCCTAATTCATTTCCCTGTTTTAGGAGAAGCTGTTAGGTCTCATGTCTTTACCCACTAAGGAGAAATATGAAGAGCTGAAAGAAAAGCGGAAACAGGAACAAGAGAAGAGACTCCAACAAGAGAGACTGGTGAGATTGCGTACCCATACACTTATGTTGATTTTTCATACAAATAATAAGATAAAATATATTTACTTTATATTTTTTCCTGCTCAACAGGCAGCACAGGAGATCCTAAAGAAGAGGCAGGAGTCTGAGAAAAACCGTCCACCTCCCAGCACTAACGGAGAGCTGCTGCAGGCCCCTAGAGCTCCACGCATGACCAAAGCTGGTGGTTGGTTGCCCTCAGCAGATTCTGGCAATTCACGCAGCGAGCTTCAGGACCCCCTCCTGCAGCAGATTGAGAACATACAGTCATTCCTTCGTCAGGCACGGGAGGCCCAGAGGAGGGATGAGGTAGCCATGTTGGAGGAGAACTTGCGTCAGCTGCAGGATGCATACGACCAGCAGCAGACCAGCCTGGCCATTGCACTCTCCCAGAAGCTGGCTGAGGAGGAGAGCTTACAGCAGGGGGAGATTCATCGTCTGGAAGCCCGTGAAAGGGAGGAGAGGGAGCACTGGGGCCCTGCTGTGGGATCCACCCAGCCGTCCGTCACCTGGGAGAGGTGCCTAGGTATCAGTCCGACCGAGGGCATCCAAGACGAGGAAAACACTGAAGGAGAGGAACTGACTCCAAAGGCTGACAGGAGTCCATCCTCTGTAAGAGCATTCCCTGCTCTCACAAGCCAGGAGGAATCACCTCCCAGGTTGAGGAGCTTAGGGGGGCATGTAACCCCCCCTGGTGGTGAAGGACAAAACAGCACCTCCCTTAACCCTTTCGAGGAGGAGGACTCTACTCCTGTTGAGGAGGATCCATCCAACCCCTTCTTTGAGGACATCCAGAGGGAACATAAAGAGGTAACCAATGGGAAGAAGGAATACAACCCATTCGATGAAGACGAAGATGTTGGGGACGACAAACAGGCTGAGGCCACACCTGGAAACCCATTTGAGGAGGAGGAGGAAGATAGTGACGCAGGTAACCCTTTCCTGGAGGCCTCTGGGAATTCTCCAGTAGTCTCGACCAACCCCTTTGACGGGGACGACGATGGCGAGGTTTTGCCCGATGTGGACATCATAGAAGAGGAACTGCTGCTGCAGCAGATTGACAACATTAGGGCCTATATCTTTGACGCCAAGCTCAGCGGCCGTCTCGACGAGGTGGAGCTGCTGTCAGAGAACCTCCGAGAGCTACAGCACACCCTACAGGAACAGAAGAAAAAGAAGCACTGACACCTTTCCTTCAAAATGACCTGCTACTTACCGAGTCCTGCAAGGCTAGCTCACTTTACATGACTGATGAGCCCCACTGAGTTTTAGTTTGGGTGAGGTCTGCTGCACCACGAAAAAGATTAGGCTAGTCCCAAAATTAAAACATGTACTTGAGCTCAGTAGTCTGGAGAAACTCCTTTTAATTTCCAAACATCTTTCTTAACCACTTATCTTGTTCAGGGTCACAGAGGGCTGGAGCTGATCCCAGCATGCACAGGTTTTAAGCACTGTAAGTAAAAATCCATTTGTACAGGCATGTTGCTGAAGATATTAATCCTGTTGTATCAGTGCAAACATGAACAATGGAAAATGGCAGGATGCCACAAAAGAGATTTTTTTTTTTAACAGGATAGTCAGATGATTGAGTGAGTGTTGCTGTGATCTTGTGGGAGTCAGGATGAATGATTTGGCTCTCTGGTATGAGGTATGAACAAAGTCAAAATTTTGGCAAACAAATGATAAAACTGATGCACATTTTAAAAGCTATAGTTGAATAATAAATAGTTTCTATAGCTAACTAAGTTAAAGAGTACTCCAGATGATTCTTCTTCCTTGTCAAAACCTGGCACTTGACAGCTAACAGTTCAGTCAGAGATTCAGGTTTGTTGTTGTTTGGCTCATGAAGCCTCAAGCCACTCCACACCCTCAAATTCAAAACTTGTAGTCGTTCCCTCCAGCTGAGGCTGACAAGTGAAATTTATCAGTTTTGACGCCGCAAGCTTGATATAAAATCAGCTCCACTAGTTCCACTTTAATGTTCATTTTAATACTTGTAACTGAAATCCCTGTTGTTCATTGAACTTATACCAAAGAACCAAATCAAACATTACTGTTCCAACCGGGTCATTAACAACACTCAGACAAAATGACTCAAACAAATGAAATCTAGACTTTTATGAGCATATTTGGGCAGCCTAGTGAAAACTTGATCACTGAACAAATTATTGTATATTCGAATTTAACCGCAAGTTTAAGTTACTAACTCAGTCACACGACTCGCACCACTTGTTGCAGAGTGTGACCACTTTGTGTCATAGACTTACAAGGGAAATTAAAGGCACATTACGCAGAATCAAGCCATCGTTGTTGCTCCTGTTATGTAACTATCACTCATGTCGACTATGATGACATTATCTCACAAGGAAAATCTTTATTCACACTGTTAATAGCCACAAGTACGATCACAGTATATGTTCTAACAGCCGTTTGAATTCGTTCAGTTAAAAGTTGCTTTTTCTGTACACCTGAATTCAAAAGAACACGGACACCAGACCTGGTTAAGTGACATTTTCTTTCTGCATGGTTTAGATCAAGTTTTACTCACGCTGATTCACGCTGTTCTTTTTTTTTGTGCACTTTGTCTATGTGATGTTGGCCTTAGCATGACTGCATTTGCGATCTTTGTTAAGCATCTTAAATGAAACATTGAGCCAAGAAAACAACATGTCCCACGTCAGACTGTGTGACCCCCTAAAGGTTGTGATCTTATCGTTTACAGTGGCACTACTGATCCAACTGAGCACTTGGGTTGCATGATTCATGATTCTGTGTTTCTTAGTGCTGTGGTCTTTCTATGGAGCTTGTGGCCAAGCTTGTCTTCCCGCTTTCATGTTTTTTATACATTGGGACATAATGCTAAAAAACGGTTAATCCACCGCTACCGTTTCATGCTGGTGGCCAAGACCTGTATGTAAAGCATGTGATGCGTGTAGTAGTTTCATCTAAGAAGTCCATCCATGCAGCACTAGTGAACATACAAAACACTATTTTCCAAGGCACAACGTAGGCTAATTTAAGTCAACAAATAAGAATTCATTTAATCCCAGTGTGCACAGAAGTTTCTCAGCTAAATTCTTAGGTCAAAACAACATTTTAGACACGTTTGTTTTGTGTCAGATAAATTAACACTAAATGAATGCCAGCAAGTATTATCGCTCACAGTGCTGCTAAGTCCTTACATGAATTTGTCTTAGTGCTTTCCCGTCAGTGAGGATGTCCAGATTTCCCTTCATAGACAGTGTTTTTGTGCAGTACGTTGATCTCACACTGCGTATCAGTGACATCCACTTTACAGTTTAAGCAAAACATGTGACATGGTGAATGTTTTGTGAAAAACTCGAGGAGCTTCTTTAATGTGTGTTAGCAGCTGATTTTAGCAACAATAACTGCAAACTTTAAACATTTTGGACTCACAAACATCAGTTTAATAAGTTTAGAAAATTCCACCTCATCAATAAAAAATGTCTGTAAAATGTTTGTATCTCTCATTCTTGTCATAAATCTGGTGATTAAATATTTTGGTTACTTTTTTTTTTATCTTCCTGATGTTTAATGCCGACTACACACGCACAGGCAAATTAGCTTTTATTTGAATGCTTGTGTTGCAGTGTTGACACAGTGCTAGAGGTAATTTGCACCTCAATGTGTGGATACTTCAACCACGTCATGTGCAACTGCCCATAACAACTTTCTGCTGTTTATGGTGACATGGAAGGTCTCAGTCCAGCCAGCAGTGACCTCACAGTGCACACAGCATAGTGGGATCCATTTAATTACACATATTTACAACATAATATGCAATGTGGTCGTCCTTTTTATGTGATCATACAAAATCACAATAAAATAATATTGTCCAGAGAATCTACAATGGTCAGCTCTCCTCCTTGGCTTGTCACTCCTGTGACGCTGCCATCTTGGCACGGTATTTGCCCGTCATCTCCTTGGGCAGCGGCGTGATGCAAGGACACGGCACCTGGCCCTCCACCTCACAGATACACTCCCTCAGAAAGTACTTTTTTGGCCCAAAGTTGGCAGAGTTGGAGGCCTGCATCTTGGCTTGAGCCTCAGCTTGTAGCACTTCTCTGTAAACAAGAGAGGGAGTAAAATATATACATTTATAGATTATAGGGTTGCTGCAGGAATAGACTTTTTTCACAAAGGACATTTTGATATATAAATTTGTTGTAAAGCCTTTGTTAATGTTACTGCTACCAGTGATTTTCTTTCTTTGACTAATGACAGTATCTTCTGTGAAAAAGGCCTGTTATGCACTGAACACTTTGATGCTTGGTGTAATTGAGAATTAAGATATCTTACTCTGATTTGCCTAAAATCTTCTTTACATGTTGTGAAATTTGTTTGTAGTCCTTTCCTTCCACATCCACCAGAACCTGCTCCCCATGGTCTGCATAAGAAACAGAAGAGATCAGCCCGAGCTTGTACAATAATAATAATGATGATAATAATAATGATACAGGTCAGACAACAGTGCAAAGCTACACACCTAGGTAGAACTTCAAAAACGGTGATGGCGTCATATTTTTGAACATCATTATTTGGACCCACGGGTTTTTGTACTGAATCTGAGGAATATTGAAGAACACAAACTTTCTGCAAAACAAAGAGAAACATTTAAGATTAGCGTCACATAACATGTTTAAAATTCAAAATTATGAGTGTTTAATTTTTTACCACACTGATCCCACACTGGTCACATTACCTGAAGTGGGTTTGAGCTAACCAATAAATCTGAAAAATCATGTGCACATTACTCATTAACTTTAAGAAAATGATAGTGTAATGACTGTTTACATAAATTCTTTGAGTGTGAAACGCTAATTTAATACTAACAGACTGCACACTACTGTTTGAGAGAAAACAGGTGCCAGTGCTCAAAAACTGGGTTTAATCTAAACTAATTAGATCTTAAACAATTAGTGGGTTAATGTAACTAATTGGCATCCATTTTCTTAATTGATTAATCATGCCAAATGTAATCTTAAACGTCGCTTCTTTTCTGTGTCCTCTTTAGTAGAAAACTGAACCTATTTCACTATTTTCTGACATTTTATGGACCAAATAAAGAATCGATCAATCTAACAATCTAGAAAATAAAGCGCAATCACAGATAATGGAAATAATCATTAATTACAGCCCTATGACTCTCAGACACATTTCCTGTGCTTTAGCTTCAGACGTGTTGTGGCTAGCTGCTGTTAGCTCTGACCTTGCTCCTTCGCTGAGCTCTCCGTGTGTGTTGTAGTTCACCGTCATGATCTTCACTTTGTTTTTAAAGATGATGTCGCCCTTCTGGAGGTACTCCAGAGTCCTCCTGATCGGAAACCGTCCTTTCATCGGCATTATGAAGTCCTGTTTTTCTTTAAATTAAACTACAAACTAACATTTGAACACAACCTGCGGCTGGCTGGAGTCGCACGAGCACACACGGAGAGGCGCTTTGTTGTGACGTCACACATCGCTGTCACCCTAGCGACCGATTTTCTCCTTCAAGTCATCAACAATTCATTGTTACAAATAACAAGAAACAATAAAATACTTCTTTAAAACAGAACATAGTTGATGCATTTTATATATTTTCTTTATCTCTGATAAAAGTAAAAGTTTCTACATCCATGAGAGAAACTCTTAAAGGTCCAGTGTGTAAAAATGAGGGGGAGCTACTGGCAAAATATGGTAGAAATTGAATATAATATTCAAAAGTATGTATTTATTTAAGCAATATTACACGAGAAGATGTGCTTTAACGTCATTATTGGCACTCCACAGCGTTGTAGAGCCCAAAAGTCAAAATGCATTGAACAAAGATCGATGTAATCATTTCCAAAATTAACAATGTCTAACGAAATATCCAGCTTCAGTCCATGTTAGTTCATCTTTAGTCTTTAACAATATAACGGCTCCGTGACACAGAGAATATTCATTAAAGAAAGCTGAAATTTGAAATTCAGATGTATTACTTGTATTACAGTTGACCAGTCAGATTGTTCGGTCAGACCTACTTGTTGTATAATGGTGTTTAATCTCCTATAATAAGAATTGTTGTGTTTTCCTTCTCTAGCTAAGATAATCTGGTGCTGGGTGTAGCTTCATGTTCATGGTACAGACATGAGTGGTGTTGATATTCTCATCCATCTCTGCCAGAAAGCGACTGAGCACATTTATTTATGTGTATGTGTTTTCTTTCTAGTTTCATGGCCACCATAGTTTCTCCCATAGGGGAGGGTGAGGCATGGGGTACTCAGTTGGTAAGCGGTTGTGGCTCCGGAGACAGAGGTCTATGATTTGATGGCTGGCTCGTCCAGTCTGCATGTCGACGTGTCCTTGGGCTAGATACTGCTCCTGAAGCCTGTGCCATCAGTGTGTGACTGTATGTGAATGTGATTAACTTCCAAACTGACAGTCAGTGTGTGAATGTGTGTAGGGGACATGTACTGTTAAAGTGCAGAGAATGGTCAGAAGACTAAAAAGGTGCTATATAAGTGCCGTCCATTTACCATTTACGATCTGAAACCTCACCACTAGATGCCAATAAATCCTCCACACTGGACTAATTATGAAAGCTACATTTATTTCTTTATTTCTAGATCTCTTTCACTTCATTGATGTAGAAAAACTAGCCTGATGTTGTATGTTGTTACTAAACCTTTATTAATATGAGAAGACCCTTCACCTTAGCTGTAACATCCAGGTATTGGGTAACATCAGACAGGCACACACTCCTAATGCCTTCTGCTTTGAGCATAAACAGACTGAGTCAGGTAATATTTCATAATTAATTGTTTATTTCTTTTATTATGTGTGGCTTCAGAGAAGCCAGCCTCAGAGACTGGAATGCTGATACAGGAGCTCAGTCGTTAATACATTTGTTTTATATCGTCATTGGTGTGAGGTAGAAACGTAGGGTTGTGACAAACTTGAGCAAAACGTGAATGTTGGTTCTTGAATTTCTCAATCTCAATGTTTGAAGAAGTACATTTTACATGAGCAGAAAAACCAAGTACATTTACATAGTATAAAATTTTAACCATATGATATTCAATCCACAAGCTGAAAAAAATGTTTTTTTTTTTCTGGTCTAATATGCTCTAATGTGGGAGCTGCTCATGGTAAATATTTTAAAGCCACAACATTTAAATTAACATTTTTCATACAGCATTTAATAAAATGCACTTAAGCAACTTCATCATGCACTGCAATGCACTATAAAAATTATAACAATGCTCCTTATTAGGACAGACAGCGACAAGATTATAAAACCCCGCTTAAAAACAACATGCACTCATTTTATGAAATTACATGTACAAAGGTCATTTCACAACAGTGCCTTTACAAAGTCTGTATGGGTTTTAAACCCAAATATTACAATTGACATTTATTTCACAAGACATAATCCTTGTTTACTTCTTTACATCCCCGTTACCATTCACAATGCTGTGGATGCTTATTCAGAACATTTATATAAGTGGGTAAGCCGATGCACGTCAACATATGGTCTTCAAGACATCAGTGCCCTCGAGAATGGCTTCCCAGAAATCTTTATTTTTTTTTAAATCAGGGAAACCTGCCCAAAAGTACTTTAAGTACACTTAGTATGCAACAAGCAAATTTGTTCACAACAAATTAAAGGTTTGTTTTGTTTTTTTTAGAAAACATACAAAACACAAAGTTTTAGTCAGCATGAACACGATGGAACGATGCCACGAAAGCTGATTGATGTGCGAAGAGCAAACACAAAGTACAAAAACAGTAGCATAGCTACACATAAGTAACATTTCTGAACCCCAAAATCTTTCAAAGATTCAATCCAATTCATTCAAAGAAATAACTGCCACTGATAAACACGCATACGAAATACAGATTTGAGAAGAACAGGCGTGACACTGATGGGACAGAAGGGAATAACATATAGTTGATTGTCATAAAGGGAAAAGTGATGAGGTGATTGCACAGGTTATATTAGCAACATATTAATGATAACACGGAAATAACTTACTGACATAAAAACGCTCCTGAACCTACAAATCTCTGAGATGTCATTCAGTATATATATAAAAAAAGACATATGGTCAATTCAAACTGGCTAATTTGGCTGATGTGACTTTGTGAATGTGAATTAGAGAAACTGAACAATGTTGGTTGTTATAATGAGCTAAAAATGCACTCTGTGGTTCATAAATGCTATGGTAGATAGCCAGTCCATACGAATACAGATTAAGGATTAATTAAGTGAGGTTTACATTAGTTCTTGTACCTGATTGCAGTTCTCATTCCACCTTTTACTTAAATCTATTTAAAGTTTAAATAAACTGTTGCGTACCTTCTGGGGAATTGTGTCAGTTTCAAAAAGACAAAGCTCGTTTCACTTCCTTGTTATTTGACATTTAGAAAAGTCATACTTAGTCTTTGTAAAAGCCTGAATTAAGAGCACGAACAGGTCGTTAAAAACACCAGTTTATGCTGTGTCAATGTAGCAACATAAACAAATATTTTACAGCTTCAAAGTACACTTTGAAATTACCTGGGTGTATTTAAGTCTTAAGTGACAATTCAATTTCTGTTTGTGAGTTTCAGATTACGGACTGGTCCTGTCAATGCAGCTCATCTGATACCTGCAACAAAAGCCAGTGCTAATTTATGCATGTGGACATGAGAGCAAGGTAAGGCTTACAAAAGACAGTTTGAAAGGCTTAGTTCAGAGGGTAAAGTTCACACGCAAGTGCTGTGAAGATATTAAAGGAAATGAAAGTGTTCCTCTTTCATTCAGTTCAGAGCCACCGAGTTTAGGCCAGAAACTCAAGATTACTGCTTCAACTCAAGAAAACATTCCTGTGTCATCCTGGCTTTGCCAGTTTATGTTAATCTACCAAGGATTCCTGAATGACTTTGCATCACCATGCATCATTAGAAAACAAGCAGTCTCTGCAGGATTTTGGACTATGGTTTAACAGTAAGGGTTTTACTGTTGCAAGACAAAGACAGTACCTGGACTGGAGACTCACTAATCTTTAACGCGACAGTTCTGGTTGCCGGAGCGATGGGTTGTCAGTCTGTAGGGTCGGAGTCCTGGCTGTTATACTCAGCCGTCTCCATCTTCAGGATGTAGGGAATGATGCTGTCAATGGAGACGTTACCTATCAAGCCGGTGAAGAAGAGCTCCTCTGTGATGCTGGAGTTCATGAGGCGCAGGGCTGGGAGACGAGTCAGGATACGGGTCAACCTGGGGAATCAAACACACAAACATTTCTGCAAGGTTATCTGAATATCTTGTGTTTATTTTTCATTTGACAAGATGCTCCTATAAGTTAGGTGGTGTTTTCCTAAATGTACAACTACAACAGCAAGATTAATGTCAGTTACCCAGACAGATACTTGAATCCTCTACTTTTTGTAGTGTCCCAAATGTGTTTGCCTGTTTTTGTAATTTATCCACAACCTTCCCATGTACCCTCTGTACATTGTACAAGTAAACCCTGAGGTACACATAGTACAGGTTGGGAATCAATGCTCTGTACTGCAAGGAATACTTTTCAGGTTACGTTAAGTATTGAGAACATTTAACTACATGTTAGGTTAAACATTTTCTAAACATACTTATAATCTGAGTCTTAATAATCACCTGTAATTCACTGTGGCTTATTTACTACCACTGTGGTGAGGAGGTTGAGCTGATTGGTTAGACTGAAGGTCTGAATTTACCTGTAGGTGTCGTCTGGGTACGTTTTCTGCACATAGTCCTGCAGCTCCATCAAGGCCTTCTCCTGGAACTTTTCTATCTGCCCGCTGCCATCCACACCCGGGTGATCTAAAGAGTCAAAGACACAACATATTTTTTAATTTGACTGATTTGAAAGCTCTGTTGATTATAATTAACTTGATTAAGAAAAGCTGACTCACCAGGGCTGAACAACACTATTGCCTTCAGGTAGGCATATTCGTAGCTGTCGGTTTCCAGCCTCGTCATGCTGTTACAGAACTCCTGGAACTTCCAAATATGCTCCATCACCTGCTTCACCCTCTCCCCTGAAAGCTTGTCTAAGAGAGGAGAAGAGGAGAGGAGTTTGATATATCAGGACTGTTGTTATTTAAGCTTTATTTAACCAGCAAAGTCACTTTGACAACAACGCAAATGCTGAAACAAATGAAACAATAAGAGAAAATGTATCTACATTCCTCCCTAGTTTGTGACAGCAACAACTTAAATCACATTTCTCCACTTCTGTTTGTATGTGTGTGTCCTACTGAGAAATGATGACGAGGTCTGTGGTCCATACCATCCTGGATGCTGCTTTGAAGGTGGTTGATGATGGCAGTGAGGATGGTCGACAGGTTCATCACGTGAGCGCACTGAGCGAGGCCCAGAGTAAACAGCTCATTCCAGCAGGCTCGCACCAAGCTGGTGTTTGCCTCCTGACTGACAAAGAGAGAAAACACAGGCAAGTGTGAGTGTGTCAACAGACGATAACGTGCTGCATGACTGTAGTGTTTGCAAAGGTACGATGCACTTTCTAAAGCCCTTTTCAGACGTTGCTGGCTTCATTGAGCTGATAAAGTTAGAGAGTTAAAACCAGATTTAAAACCATTTTCACCATTTAACATAAACAGCGAGTAAATGTTGCTTCCTGTTTTATAATAAAATAAAATGAAGAAGCACTGAATAACAGGGCTTTCATTTGGGACTCACGTTTAATCTCAGTTTGCTTACACAAACTGAAGTGCTACAGAAAGGTTACCTGGTCTGACCTTGTAAGATTTCCTCTTATACATAGACGTGACCACAGTGCTTATTCAGACATTAGGCCAACATGTTAAATTACAATCAGAGGACCGGGTCTGTGCTCAACAGTATACTTGAAGTCAATTTGCATTCTCACCCAAGAGCTGAGAAGGCAGGGATGGAGCGTGCCCAGTGCATGGAGAGAAAAAGAAGTCTGGATGCTGACTCGCAGATGTAGTGAACATTCAGATACTCGGGCATGGGGCTCGGCATGGTCAGCTAGACAGAGAAGAAAAGACAGAGAAGGCGGCGAAAAGAAAGGAACTTATTTAAAAACAACACCCTACATTAATGCCAACGTGACAAGACAAGTGTGTGAACTGCAGTTGACAATAAGCCACTTGAACAGTTTCAGTATATTTGGACAAAGAAGTGTTAAACATACAGCACAAACACTGAGGGTGTAAAGGAAATATGTAAGTGTGCAATATGCTAAACTAATCTACATGGTCAAAAAGAAGAACATAAAGTTCTTCTTTGTATGTGTGTTATTCTTTGCAGTTTCACAACACAGTAATTGTTGAATACTTTCAGGATTCAATTTTATATCCCCAAGTTTTTTTTAATAATGAGTGTGTCTGTTATTTGGGCCACAAACTCTGCTCACCTTAAAGCCGACATGGCTGTCTGTGAGCAGTGGTCCTTCCACCTCAATGATGGGGGTCTCCTGGTCTCGACCAATTAGCTGGATGGTTGTTCCACTGACACACGGCGACTTATCTGCCAGTCTCTGTCCGGCTCCAACTTCAGGTGGGTTGAAAACTTTGGCCAGGGTGTCAAAGGCACTGCATATAACACACACACACACACAGACTTTTAAATTTGACAACACATATAATTCATTTTACTTCGGTAGGCATGAAGAAAGTAAAACCGAAGAAAATAAATTTGAATCTGAATTCATTAAATGGGCTAATGTCAGTGGTAAAATCATTGAAAAATACTACAATCAAAAACTTTATGTAAATGACTTGCATGACATGTTTTCTATATATGCAAATGGGAACATGAGGTACATTTACATTCATGTATTTATAGGGTTATATGGATAACTGTAGTTTTGTGGTCAACATTAGAGACAAAATAAAGAATGCACATTACATTACAAGAGGTCTTTGTTTTATCTGTCATTTTAAAAAAAAAGTTTTTGGCCTCTGCAGAGACGAACATGTTCCATTTTTAAAAATCTGCTTCCAAAGAGGGCACTAATATAACACATGGTGCCGAGACTGTCTGAGAAAAGATGACAAGTCACAGAGAGCCTGTTAAAGTGAGTGATGAGACGTCGCAGATACCTCTCACAAACACACTCCCTTCCTCTCTGTGCACTGCTGACTGACCGTGTTATCTCGCTGGCAGACTGCTCCTCATGTTGGCTGTCCGAGGTATCGCCATTGTTTAGATTCTCTTTTAGTGAGTCGCTCAGGTTGGCCAGTGATGTCACCACATTGGCTAGTGTTCCCAAGTCCCCTTGCCCGGACTCCATCTGAAGACAAAAGGAAACAATGCAGATTAGTTTCTATAACATAGGATACATAGTCACACAAAAAGCAATGACAAATGTTAAACATATTCTTAAAACATATTAAAGGGATAACTAAACATTTAAAAGACCACATTTGTCCTGAAAAAAAGCCCCCAGTTGGTCGCCTGTAACTAATTTTAGAACCTGATGAGAACTTCCACATTGGTTGTCATTTGATGTCTACGGGGGGTCATGAAGCCTGATAAATTGCCTGAACGATCAATGTTCTGGCTCTTGGACAATCAGATGGATTTCAGGCAGGTCAGAAATGTATGTCGGCTGTCGGCAGTTTGAGCAGGTCCTCAGTCTGATTTCATTCATGGCTGCCGTCTATAGATCTGTTATAAACTGTAGTGAATGTTGCACTAGTACATGTTGTGCTTGACTCAGACTGCTGTGATATAAAACTAAACGTTGCCGCACAAAAAACAGACCATACTGTCTGCGTCTTCCCGACAGCTGCAGCTCCATATTTCTTCCTACTTTACATTAAAAAAGTGAATCAGAATCAGAATCAAAATCAGCTTTATTGGCCAAAAGTATGCGTACACATACATTGAATTTGACTCCTGTTTTAAGTTGCTCTCAATGTACACACAGTTCCAAGAACAATTTACAGGAATATATTGATAGACATTCAGCTAAAAACATCAACAACAAAGCTGAGCAAAGATAAGCAAAAATAAACAAACACCTATTATGCACATACAAGTAGGTTAAGAAACAGGTGTGTGTGTGTGTGTGTGTGTATATATATATATATAAAGAAAAAATGGCCAACAACATACAAGTCAAGTGTTTCTGTAAACAAAGTAGGGCTGTGTGAGCATAAATGTTGCAGGTTCAGGCTATGCAGAAATGCAGATTAACACATCAAGTGCGAGTTAACACAATGTAAAAGATTGGTAAAAATGAACAGTGTCTGTCCAGCTTTACAGACAAGCTCACACTTCTTTATTTTGCTGACCACGTAATACTAAGCACCAAATATAACAGGCTCATACCACAAGAGCAAGAAAAGCTTGCAACATCTCCACCTGAAGGATCATATTTCTATGAAAGGAGCAGAAAGAGACAGACAGCGGCAGAGAACAGGCAGAGGTTATATTTATGGTAACTGCAGCTGTACCTTTGAGTCAGTGGCCAGCAGCAAAGTTCCATCACTCTGGATGACCGGCTGCTGGATATTAACCAGCATCCCCTGGTCCAGCAGGCTGGATCTGCAAACAGAGCATCGTGAAAAACCAGTTCACATAACATCAGCGGTTAAAAGGTAGAACGATGCCTGTCTATCTGATACAAACTGACCTGGAGCCATCTGTCTCCGTATCAGAGATAAAGGTTGGCGTGGCGATGAGCGGGCTGTTAAGGTCCTTGCGTATGTAGATCTTCTGGGTGGAGGCAGCACAGTTGGCATGCTTCTCTCTGGGCACTACATCGATGGGCTTTCTCTCACTCTGGACAGCTGAGGATAAATGAGTGGACAAACCTTGTTTACTTCTTTGTACTGTCTTAACGATAAAAGTGATCCCAGAGAAATGTTCTTTTTAGTACCACAGAATACAATTTAGAGCCTTTTTATAGGTATATAATGACAGAAAACCAGTAGGAACAATAAGGTCTAAAGTTTGAGACCATACATTTATTGACATTGATATCACGTTTCCCCAGTGCTTCCAAACTGTATAGAATAATAATTCCGAGTAATATAATTTATAGAACTTAATCAACAAATAAATTAAATAAATAAATAATGAATATTTAAGTTTTAATTTAAGGCTGGGTCCAGTGTTTTTTGGGCTGGTGAGTGAAGTCACTTGCATATTTTACCAGCATTTGGTTGATGGCTGGTGCTAACTCTGTGCCTTGACCCTCTCACCTCACTCTCTCTTTTCTAGAATGAAGGAAAAACCATGGTGAAAAATGAAAGGCCATATTTAATGCCACTGTTTAGATTGTCTGTTTTAGGCTACTGTAGAAACATGTCAGTTCAACATGAGGACCTAAGGTGTGAAAAACATGATGATTTTAAGATATATTTTATTATATTTCTGCCATATTTTGTATATAGAGTCCACTAAAGCTTACACACTGGACTTTTAAGGTTTTCTTGGGGGAACCGAATTCAACTTTTTAATACTTTTCAAGAGTTGCAGGTAACCTTGTTGAGACCTCTGAGAGACATTGTGTTTGTGTTTTTATGTTTTCGCTTTTGGATTTGGATGCTAACTCACACTCAGTCTTCATCCCCATCTTAAGACATTTCCTCAACCGACAGAACTGGCAGCGATTGCGGTGGTGTTTGTTGATGACACAGTCCTGTTTACTGCGACAGCTGTAGGTCAGGTTTTTCCTCACGCTCCGCTTGAAGAAGCCTTTACATCCCTCACAACTGACTGCTCCATAGTGACGCCCTGAACACAGAGAAAACTAGTCAGAGTGTGTGAGTCGTTGTGTGCATGGATTCACATTTGTTTGCCAACCATGTGCAGCAAAACATATTGTTTTGGCATCAGGATAGATCAGTGAAAACACAGACAAACTGTCACATTGGAAGGTAATGTAACTGCATGCTTTAATACCTGAAGCCTTGTCGCCACACACTACACAGTACTCCACAGGCTGCGGTCGGCTCAAGTCCCCCGACTGCCCTAACAACCGCTCCATTGACACTGGATCTGTGACTATCTGAAAAGCAAAGTCAAACACAGGCCGTTAATCTTGTGTTTCACCTCAACACGATGTCTTTATCATGCTTATAACACTGTCTGAAAATAATAAAGACCAAGACATTGCTAATAGTATCCTCACACTCTCTCTCAGGGGGTGATATTATCAGGGGAACTGTACCTGTATCCTTCCTGGCATCAGGCTGTCCGCAGCAGTGAAGATGAGCTGCTTAGTGTTGTGGCTGTCTGGTGAGGCCAGGATAACCTTGCCTGCCCCTGAGCTGTCAGCCGTAGTCAGAATGAACTGCTGCTTGGGAGCCGTGGACGGCTTCATCGCTGTCACTATCTGGATCTTCTGACCTGTTTGCTGGTCCGTTACAATCTGAGGGTGTTAGAGATGGAAGATGGAAACAGAAAGAGAAGGGGGGCGTAAATGTACATGCACCAATGGGGTTGAAGTTAAAAAAAAAAAGAGAGTGACATTGACAGTGGGAGAGCTAGGTCGCATGTTGTAACAATCAACTTGTTCATTGGGCCTGCTAATGCGCCAAAAGAGGACAACATCAACAGGTAGCTGCAGTGTCAAATCTCTGAAAATAACTAATGTTGAGAGTGCGGTGGTTACCTGTATTCGCTGTGGTGTTGTGGCCGGCTCAGTGGAGATGACCTGAAATCGCTGTGGAGACTCACTCATGATGGAGTCTGAGGGAGAGGATGACACCTACAATTTGAAAACACACATTTCAACAAGCTTAAACACAAACAAATCAACTAATCAATAAGTCTGCAGCACAACTATATCTCTGTCGGTGTAAAGCGTAGATGTTATTATGCAACGCGTTTATATAAACAGAAGTCAGAACTGTCTAGAGAAGCTCTGTCTACAGAAGTTATGTCTCTATGGCAACAAATAAAGGCAGCATCCACTACCACACAGCTGAAGAGAAGAGCGCCACCGCATCTTTGATTAAAAACAACCTTCATATGGGTTATGTACTGCCAGCAAACAATACACCATGGAAGTCTGCCTTTGTACGCTCAGCTCACCTCTGCCTCGTGCTCAGAGTCCACTTTCTGCTGAGAGAGCAGATCAAGGTTGGTCGTCATGAAGATGTAAGGTCATTAGTGAGGTCTGTTTGGAAAGATGTCAGACATTAATCAGCCGCAAAGGTGCAAACTGTCGGAGAAAAGCAGGCCAATGATGGGACAGTTTATACAATGTTGTGCTGTTAGATTATGGAAGATGACTCCTAACAGATGACTATTTTTTCTTCATGGTTTAGTGGGAATATTTTGCCTGATTTATGTGACATGGCTGCTGTAGCACAGGAACATCTCACTGGGATTAGAATTTTTAACACAAGTTGTCACAAAACATCCCAAATAACATTTGATTCTTGACTCGTATCCTGTCTGTCCTTAATAACAGGTAATACATCTGGAGAATTATATTTATTAATGGTCAGCTGAGTCAGTAGAGAGAAAGTGCAGGAGTCCAAGATGTCTTGCGTTGAAGGGTTTATTGAACCTTGGCCACTGCGTATAAAGGATTTATCAGTACACTGGTGACACAATATTGACCCAGGTACTCTATGTCCCTTAATATTGTAAGTCTACAAACAAGTAAATGTGTTCACCTTTAGTTCACCTTTATCTGACTTTGTAGAGGCCTCTATGTTATGTACCTATGTATTGTGTCTAGGGAGAGAGACTGCTCTGTCCTCTGACCTCAGTCACCATAGTAACGATCAAAACGGCGCCTGCTTTACTAAACACAAACACACAGCAGCTCTGTATCTCAAGGAGAAGAGGTCAGCGTCCCCATAACAATCTAAGACTTGGACACCTGTGTGCCCCCGCAAAAACTTCCTCACACCTCCTGCAATAATCCATCTGCTCAGATACCTGAGGCAAATACACTACGTGACAAACCCAGCCTCGTCATGACTCATGTGACATCACCACAGCCCAAATCCATGACCTCTGAGTGTGACCTGGACATGAGATTTGAGAGACCGTTGATAACCAGATTACACTACAGCCTAAACCTCACAGTCCAACATGACACAGCGACAAAGGTGGACTCCCCCCGCCAATCACAGCTGCTTATCTCACTGTATTTACCTCCATTCTTAGGTAGGATTTTTATTGATTCGAAACAAGACTGAGGTTATGAGCTGAAAACTCTTTGCTTTCTATGTGGTCATAAAAAAGAGAACTGTATGGAAAGAATCAGATATTAGGCTGTGATCACTTCCTTTAAACACAGCAGACAAAAATGCATTAAATCAATGTAGAAACACTGTTAAAAAAGCACGCTCTATCCACAGATTATATTCAATATAATTTAAATGTAATACACCTGATGGTACATAGTCAAAATCAGGGGCAGAGAGATGTCTCACCTACACAGTGTACAAAGTGACAGCATGTACTCCTAACATCATTCACCTCCTTGCACTTGACAGCAGTCACTGTGTCTTTGTTTGGGACCATAATAAATAATACAAGTGCAAACTGATTTATGTCCCTGCAGTAGCTCCACATTCATACTGTCCAAAGGGAGGAGTTGTGCTGCTCCATATTGTTGACCGATTGGTCCCACCGTATGTCCATCAATACCTCCTTCCCCCAAACGCATCACAACACAGAACAAAATGGAGAACCTGGCAGTCAGCCAATAACACAGGATACGAATCTCTATGATAAATATATTGGAGTAATTTTCTTTACAGGCAGCAGAGTAGTGGATGACTTCATGTGCTGATATTAAATGTAAAAAAAAAAAAGCAGCTTTGGTAAATAAAGTCACAGTCATAGTCCTTTCAACCCGCTTCTGTCGCCGGGATGGCAAAGGTAAAAGGGTCGAGTTCATCTGCAGCAGCTGTAGCTTTACTGTGTCGAGCTAGCTTCATACAAGTTAACGCAATAAGGGCTGCAGCAAGAGCAGGCTCTCCCCTCGGATCTGTCATCGAGCACGCAGGGACTCGTTCAGGTTAAGTCGGCAGCAGTGTCACATATTAATTATTAGTTTATCTGTGTGTAAAACATATCAGCGTGTCCGGACAGCGCCCCTGCGTTTCACGTTCCTTGCCCCCGGATTCCGAGTCGCTAGAGTCGGGCAGGAAGGGGAGCACCGCATCGGCAGGCTAACGAGCTAGCTGAGAGATTAGCTGCGCTCTTTTACCGATCCGGTATCTCAGAGAGCTTTCAACGGTTTTCAACCGGGCACCGAGACTTACCTTCGAGAGACGGCGGTCACGGATTTAGGGCTGTCTGCTATTTTATAAAATATTTGTTTTGGTTTTCTTCTGTTAAAGGTCATAGTTCGTGACCCCGCACAGCCAGCGCGTCGATGATGGTTGAGGTTTTTTTTTTTTTTTTTTTTTTTTTTTTTTCTCTCCTTCCTCTCGCTCGCGTCCCCGCGCGCCTCCAACACCCCCCTCCCCCCTCCTCACCCACCCCCGGCGCGAGCCAGACAGGACTGACGTCACCATGTCTGCCTGTCTAAAGATCCGTCAAGTTGTGTTATAAAATTATTGTGTGAATAATTGTGAAAGTGTAATAACAGACTTATTGAACGGACACTCATGAGCGCTGTTTCTCCATCCTCTGTATAATACTACTGAAATATGAATATTAAAATGATAATATTAATAAATAAAATAAATAAATAACAAACAGAGAGATAAAAGAGTGTTATTTCTAACTGTTGTAAGCCATTTGATATATTTTTATGATGAATTTAAACTTTAATTATGTTGTCATATCTGCACATAGAAATAGATAGATAGATAGATAGATAGATAGATAGATAGATAGATAGATAGATAGATAGATAGATAGATAGATAGATAGATAGATAGATCATTTTTATTATTATTATCATTAATGTAAAGTCCTGTAAAGTCCTCAATTTAAAATGATAAAATAATAAACAGATAAAAGATGTTATTTATAACTCTGTTATGAATTTTTATTTAAATTAAAGCAAGACAGGCTGGATCACTCGTGAGCATGTTGAAGCGACCAAAGACGTCAGGGCACAAGGTCAACTCAGCCAGCTGCACATAAGGTAACTGCAATCTACAGTGACACACATAGGCCATTAGTACAACAGGGTAGATAGGTACAGTACTTTATTGATCTCCAAAGGGAAAATCTTGTGTTACAGCCAGCCACAGTTACTGGCATTACTGGTATTGCAAACACAAAAAATGCATACAATAAATACACACTCAGTATGAATAGAAATGAAAAGTCTAAAGGAATGAAGAACATATTGTTATATCCATGCAAAAATATACAAAAGAAAAATATACATAAACTCTGTAAAGTAACTTTGTGCAAACAAAATGTGCCTTGTGAATCCTAGAGAATGAGACGGTGCAAGTTAAGTGTTATAAGTCCATATCCAAGATATCAACTTCAGCTGTCACAGGATAAGTACACTTTGTACACTTAATATATACTAGTATGACTACTATAAATACTGTATATGGATTATTTACCCAATGAATTACAGCTGCCCGACCTGCAGTTACAAGCCTTTCACTTTCAAACACACGTTAACATGCTGCATTGTACTTCCTTTTTCTATGCTCTTGCTGTGAGCTTTTGCCTGTATATCCTTTTATGCCATTGCACATCTCATATTATTGCTGTATGGGTTTTTATCCAGTAGAGGGCCTCACTGAGGTTAAAAATCACTCACAGGAGCGTTCTGATCAAGATAACAGTACCATATTGAACACAAAACATACAAATACTATACTAAACTATACTATTCTATACTATACTATACTAAACTATACTATACTATACTAAAAGAGAATAATGTAATCATGGATCACCAAACACAATAGATCAAGAGTCCAAAGAAACTTCCCTCAGAAATCTTTTGCTTTGTTATCAGAAGGTTCATCTGATTTAGTTTGAATTTACCTCAGCATCAAATTTAAAAGACTGTATCAGATAACATATGATAACTAACCTTTGATATGCACAGATGTCGTTACCTGATCTATCTGAACTTATGTGCACTCAGATGTAGTTATGTCAACAGAGGGGAAGCCAGCTGTCCAGTCTCTGCCATCACAGGTGTATTTGCATAGAGATTTGCAATACATTTTACTGAATGTTCCTGTATGTAAATATTGTTTGTAAATTTCACTGTATTGACCTTAAAATGCCTAACGAGACCCCAATTAAGAATGGCATTAGGACAGTGAAACAGTTGAAGTCTTGTTGAAGGGAAAGGTCATCAAATCAATTTACAAAAAACAAACATTTCTTAGTTCCCTGCCTTCATACATGCTTAGATTTACAATGAATTAAAAGCATGCTAAGACATCATATTTAAAAACATTGTCATGTATGTGCCATGTAGTTTTCAAGAGATAAATGTTTTATTAAAATAATAGCACATGAGAAGAGTATGGCCTTGTGCTTACGACCGACCTTCAGCCGCGCTGATATTCAGTATAACAGCCTCAGGTGTAATATTACTTTTATACAACACTACAAGCACGATTTATTAGTTAACAGTAATAACTGACAACAGATTATGATTTGTTTGTTTATTTAATCATTTATTTTGCGCCACCAACACAAATAGTTTCACAACTGGACTGTTAACACGCTTCGTTTTTGCACGTTTCTTCTAAATGAAAGCACTGCAGTGCGTACTGACTCTGTGGTGAAAGAGGCACGGACAGTTTCATCTCACGCACTTTAGAGGAAATGTTAAGAATTTCTGTTCCTGTACTTTGAGAACATCCAGACGGCGAACATTATTGTCTGTTATAAAAATAAGAAAGCAAGGCCCTGCAAAGAGTGTTTTGTATAGCTGAATGTACATTAGGTGGTGCTCTATCCTGCCTAGGAGACATACCAGGCTCTGCAAAATAAGGCTAGAACAATCTTTAAAGACCCCATCCACCTGGACAACAGCCTTTTCTCTCTGCTGTGATCAGGAGGAAGATTCTGGAAACACCAGGCCAGTACTGAGAGGCTCAGGAAGATCTTCGACCCCTCAGACCAGTGAGATCCTGAATGAGGACACTGCCCACAACTGTTGTTGTTATTATTATTTCTATTATTATTATTATTACTACATATGTATTATTGTTATTATTACTGCTACTTTTACTAACCATAACATTACTATTTATGACATTTTCTATCATTACTACCCTATTTTACACTGTATGTATCATTATATGTGACAGTTCAACTAATCTACAATAACATTTGGTTGGCATTTTTCTTCAAACTGTGACATATTAAAGTCTTATGAATACACAAAGTGCTCATAGTTTATGTATTTTGTATTTTGTGTGTACAGAAAAGGGGGATACACTTACACATTTATATGCAAAATGCTGTACTTGTCCTTGTGATGTCCCACTCCACTCCACTTGTGTGTTGCTTTTTGTTGTCGCTTCATTTCTGTGTTTGACCTTCACTGTGCGGAGTGATGTGTGTGCAGAGTTTGACACTGGAAGGTTGTCGTTTCTTTGTTTCTCTTAAATATGGGCTTGTGTCTTTTGAAATAAACAATATCTGCGCATTTCTAGATTCTGTTTTAATGTTTGTTTTTGTCTATTGTGTAGGTTATAAGACACTTCTGTCTGTTTGTGGTGTTGTTGCTATTTCTTTTTCTACTTTAATTTCTGTAGTGTGTACTACACTAGTCTTTCTGCTGCTGTGATAAGTAAATTTCCCCTCTGTGGGATGAATAAAGTATAATCTAATCTAATCTAATCTAATCTAATGAGCGCAAAAGGGGCTGTTCATCAGACACAATTTATTATTGAAAGCAGAGTCGTGAAACATTTCAGGAGGGGATCTTTACATAGATCACCTATTGTTTTTTTTTTGTTTGTTTTTGGTTTGTTTGTTTTTTTGGTTTGTGAATGTTTTGCAACGCATCTTTTGTAATTCAGCAAATGTAGGTAATTAATTTGTGTTATCTGCACAGGCCCAATCAATTACTACGCTAAATAATATATCGGCCGAACAAACACCTCAGGACATTTCTCTGCCCTCTGTCACTCGGTTAAATCGCTGAAGCAGAGCCGCAGAGAAATGCTTCATATTTGCATGAGCCATTTTCTTGTATTTACATGACCCATCCCATCTTGTGGATGATGATCCAACCTCAGCAAAAAGTCCCTCTGCGTGACCACCAGGTGTCGCCCTGCATCATCGGGTGTGATTTGATGGGGGCGTACAGGGGGACAATAGGAACGCAAATGATTCACAAACAACTAAATGACCCTCAAAGCCCGTGGAAATATTTTTCCCGATTACTTTAATCGTGTTTGCACAAAAAGCTAAATATATAGTATAGTTAGTATAGTTTAATATAGTAAATATAAGGATGTATTACAGTGCATTCTCTGCAGTGAAAGTCCAAGACTCAATATTACTGCAGGCAGCGCCTTAAAGACGGTGCCAAATCCACGTAGACTGGGCTGTACAATGAAACATTAATGGCTTAGGTCAACATTTGTCGATAAAATATGCAAGCAAATCGTGGATGTCCTAGTCGGACAGTGTGTAGTGAGCTGGTCTGACCGCAGGACAGTTACGGAATACGCAGCCTGATGACCGGAAAACCTGCTCATCAAAGCATAAGCAGAGCATCCGAGCATCGCGTTTTAAACACATAGGGTGGAGTTATACCCGACAATGTGCCACATTTTCTCTATGTGGCAATCGACCTTAGAGAAGAAGAGTCAGGGCAAAAATAGCTCCAGGGTGCTGCTGCTGCTGTCGGATCGACTGATTCATTTGCGCAGCTGCATATCCCACTTTCGTTAAAAAAAAAAAAAAAAAAAAAAAACTCACAGGGCTGCAGCATCAACAAAAGATAACCGGCTCCTTTACCGCATCCTCACTGACGCCGGTCGTTGCTGCGGGACCTCAAAGCGCAAAGAGGAGGACAAGGAGAGGAGAGGAGAGGAGAGGAGAGGGGAGGAGAGGACGCGCAATGACAGATGAGTGGTTCTAGTCGAGGAGACAAAAGAAGGAGCACCATTGAGAAACGGGTGAGTTGAAGCAGATACAGCGGTCTTCAGAGCTTCGCAGTGGTAGTGGGGCTTGGTCATGGTCGGACGGGGACTATGGGTATGTAAGCCCCGGTTTGGAAAGCGAGGGAGCAGGCTTGGTGTGTTGCCTTTTCTGTGCGCAGCCATAGCGTGCGCAGCCGTGTTGGCTCTGCTCTTTGTGGACTTCATCGAGTCATGGGTCACCTCCATGAGCTTGAATACGGTGGTGGAGCCGCACGCCGGCATCATCCCCCCGCAGAGCGTCCCTCCCACCAGACCCGAGGAGTTCCTGCTCATGCCCAGCCCGCTCGTGTGCCAGCGTGCTAAGCCTTACCTCATCACCATGGTTACCTCGGCTCCTGCCAATCAGAGGGCCCGTCAAGCCATCAGGGACACCTGGGGAGGAGAGGTGGAGGTTAGGGGCCTGCGGGTCATGACCCTCTTCATGGTGGGTGTGGCTTCTGACCCTGGACTGGCCAAGCTGCTGATAGAGGAGGCCAGAGAGCGAGGAGACCTGATTCAGGGGCGTTTTTTGGACACCTACTCCAACCTCACCCTGAAAACCCTGTCCATGCTGGGCTGGGCCCGCCGCTTCTGCCCTCAGGCTCACTTCATGGCCAAAGTGGATGATGATGTCCTGTTCAATCCCAGCGCCCTCCTGCACTTCCTGAACAAGAGCCGTAACCCTTATGAACAAGGAGACTTGTACCTTGGCAGGGTGCATCTCCATGTAGCTCCAGACCGTGACCCGGACAGCAAACATTATCTCCCTTCAGGAGCCTACCCTCCAAATGTCTTTCCAGACTATTGCAGTGGTACAGCCTATGTTTTGTCCCGCTCTGCATTGCTCAAAATTTCCCTGGCAGCCTCTGCATCCGCTTTATCCACACCTCTACCCCCTGAAGATGTGTTTGTTGGTCTGTGTGCCCGGACAGCTGGAGTGCTGCCCTCACACTGCCCACTCTTCTCAGGTGGTCCAGGTGTGCCATACGGGCGCTGCTGTTATCAGGCGATGGTGTCCATCCACCACATCCCACCCAGAGAGATGCTGCACTACTGGGCTGAAATCCATTCGTCACAACCCTGCTCCTGGCTGAGTATGCGTGCTTCTCTGGGGATGTGCAAAGTCAGGGCGATGCTCGGGTCAGCTCTGGGACTGGAGCAGGGCTTGTGAGGATTAATGAAGAAGAGAAGGAAGACTGGACTCATTGGGGCTGTGCCTTGCTTCAATACTGTGAACAGCACAAGTGCTCTTCAGGCTGTGAAGCTACACTATGTGCACTGAGAAAATGTCACATTATTTTTATAGCTTTATTTTTTTAAACACTTTAATGTATGTAACCGGCTTTTTTGCAGAAAAGGGGATGATCAGCTGGTAGTAATAGGAATAGTCACGGTAGTCTTAAACCTATCCTTGGACTGTTACAGCATCCTTCATTGTTAGACTGACACATATTGTAGATGTAGAACAAACAACACTGGCATGCTGATAGTATACAGTGAGGAAAAACAGCCGCTTATGTGATGAATGCACATTGGAACAAGTATTTTAATGAACACACCAAGTCTCACCTCTATATGCTGCTACCTTCATATATTTAACACCTGTGTGGTCTATCACCAGGTGCTTCAATTGTAGATGTTAGTCTATATTAGGATGCCTAAATGCATGATGTTCCAAATAATAGTACAATAGATAAACCACTCAAAACACAGGCTTCATATACCCAGTAATACTAAAAAAAATATGTATTAGTTGAAACATAAAAAAAAGATTGCCTCAGTATACAATTTATTCAAGGAATTTAAGTATTGCATTTTTCAGTAATAAATAACAATGACATGTTGGTATGGGGGTAATCTGTCATTAATTGGATGGCTCAAATCAGTTGCATTTAGCCATGTCTGGGAATGAACAGGAAGTTAGGAAGTTTCTCTTCTCTCTCTGGAGGCCTCGTTATTCTTCCGCTGCATAACCATGAAGCTATTGTGAAATAGCTGTGTGAAATAATTGTGGTATTTATTACATTTCTTTGTAAAAGTGAGGTTAAACAGGAAGCCGAGTGTGAATTACAGCTTTGTGTGTCTGGTTCAAGTTCATGTTCAAAGACAGTTTGCAGTGTGTCAGGGTGAAATCCAGGCGGTCTTGCTTCACTCATAATAATGTAAATGGACAGAAAGTCAGTGTGTTTACACTCAGGAAAAATATGTTTGAATTAAGTACTGTCACCAATAAACTACGTAATACGTTCCGTTTGCCTGATGTCTTTCATAGAAGAGGAACACACGCAGAGGTCTGCTTTGTTTCAACCCTCAACATTCTGTCGCATCAAGTGTCCTCTTTCTCCGTGACAGCTGAATCAAGGGAAGGGAGGCAAAATATGACAGAGAAATATCTCACCACCAAAAGGAAAAAAAATGTAGGAAACACGAACAGGTAGTTTGATTTTGTTAATAATTAATGAATTGAAAATGTTGTTGAATCACCATTGTATTCCTACCTTTATATTTCAAGAGCTTTATGTTCTTCAAACTATAAATCATAAACTAATAATTGCCAGTAAATGCACAGCGTGATTTATAATTATTGACACTAAACAGGTACTAAACTAACAATCTGAGTTTATACATGTAGGAGAACAACTTGATGAAGATTTATTTTTTATTATTTTCTTCTTTATTACTGATAATAACAATTTACATGTACAGAAGATTTGCATCAAAGAGAGCACATAACAGAAATATATAATATATAATCAAACACTAGGAAGGATAAAAATATGAAGATGTTTAAGATAGCACAAGCTGCTGTAGTTTTCGTTGATTTTCGTTTTAGAGGGTCAGAAATGAATAAATGTATTGCTTGAACTTGAACTCCTTAAAGTATGGCTTCTTACCGGTGAATTTACATTCAGGGATGTGGAAATTGGCCACATAAGAGTCCTTTTGCGCATCTTCCAGGCGACCAAATACACACTTCCAAAAGGAAAGGAAAAAAATCTTTCTAATGAGAGGCTGTGACAAGAAAGGTAAAATGGATTTACAGACAGGAAAAAAAGTGTAATCCACCAAACTAACATCATATATGGAGAGGTATAGTATTCCACATGGAAAATGTTATAAACATTTGTTCTATACTGTGTTTCAGATGTCTTAAATCATATGATGTGTACGTGAGTTCCTATTCCTCATGTTCTGTTTTCACTTCTCTAATATGACTGTGTTGCTAAGGCTGGCAGGGTAAGATAAAGTCCAGGTTAACGTATAAATGGAAGAAGTCTAGGACAGAACGATGGTCGGGGACAGATCACAGAAGTGACATTTAAATTGGGGAAATGCTAACTATTAGAGGAAATTAAGAAGACTTATGATGCTACCTGTATCTATGGGGAGGTGTCCGAGGCAGCCCATTAGAGAGTGTATAAGAACCAAGTGTTAGAGCTCCAAAGGGAGCCTTTTTCTCTGTGACCCCTTTTGTGTGTTGCACTGTTAAACGCTCCTTGTGCAAGAATAAATTCAGCTTAACTTTGATACTTCGAATCCAGTCTTCCTTATTGAAGGGTCATTTGAAAATTCTTATAACAGAAATTAAGCCCATTATTTTCATTATTTACAAGAACTGTTTTCTCCAGCAGTTGTCTCCTATTTTTCTATCTGTAGTTAAAGAGCATTTTATTTTTATTTCAAACTCTTTTAGTATAAAGGTTATAAAGTTGCATATGTCAGTGGAGTGGAGAGAGTCATACTTCTGCCTCTCAACGAGAGATCCCTAAAAAGCCAGTGGTGCTACACCTAAAAGCTTTTGTGTCGCATCATCACTAAAAAAAAAAAAAATAAAAAAAAAATAACCCAGTTTGTTAGTTTCTTTACTCCCCCAAAAGAGGACAGAAACAGAACACATCTGTGGTTTCAGGTGATCTGCTGAGAGGATGAAAATGGAAAAATATGGGCCCTGGCCAGTCACTATGTGTGCATATGAACCAACCACAGATTACTGAGGTTTACTGAGTAGAATGAACGATGTGATGATGATCCTCTTCTACAGTGGCCATGTTTCCACAGTGGTGTGTGTTAAGGCCTCTATTGTTTCTTCTTTATGCTTGTAATGGGAGGGCGAGTGGAGGGCGTTCCAATCTGCAACCATAGATGCCCTAAATCCTACACACTGATCCTTTAACAAAGAAATTATTAAGTCTTGAATAACAATCTGAATTCAGAGGCTTGGCATTATTGTTTATTTTTAGAACATATTCATATAAAACATTTGTCATACACTCAGTTCAGCAAACAAAGTCTATTTGACATGGTACAAAATGAGTGTTTATCAGTAGAGGAGGGAAAAAAAATAGAAAATAGAAACACAAATTCTGAGTGACAACCATGGCACGTCACGTTATCCACTCATGCAGACAGGAAGTGCTTCAGGCTACAGGCATTAAAGAGAACTGCACTCAACATTGACCACTGTTACCAGTCAGAATTAACTCGAATGCACCGACTACATCCAGAATTTCTGCTGTTCCCGGTTTGTTCCCACAGTGGAAAAATGTGCCTAGAAAATGTGTCCTTTATATGAAGTTCAGAGGTCTCTCCCACAGAACGTCACTGGAGTCTGGGCTGCACAAAGAGTCCTCTCATTTTCTATTTTTTGAATCTGTCCAGAGCAGACTTTTGGTTGGATAAGGCTGCTGTCTTCTTCTTTCTTTCCTTTCTCTCTTTTTCTATCTTCATTTTGGCCTCCACAGTTTCCCTAATCACATCCTGGGGGGTAAACAAGTCAAGACAGATGAGCCAAACAGTGCAGATATAGCAGAAAGATCACAATGTGCATCAAACTTGAATTTTACATTACTTACCCTCTGGTCCTCATGAGCCACTTGCTTCTTGCGCTTTTCAACACTGCCAGCAGAACTACGACCTTTTTTCTTATACTTGGGAATAAACTTTCCTTTAGCGAGTGGGTCAAAGCCCTGAGAAGACAGAAAAAAAGATTTTAGAACAATAATACATCTATTATGATCAATAGACTGTATTTTAATGTTTACAGATGTGCATCTTAAATTCAAAGTGTGCTTCCGGACTCTCACCAGAGCTTGGACTCTGTCTTGGTGTCTTTGCTCAAAGGTGGCGCGGTCAACCTGCCCCACCTGGGTGGGGTCGAGGCTAATGAGCTCTGGCTGGATCTTCTCCAGCAGGGCTTTAACCTCCCACTCCTGCCTTTGCTTCGCACTGCGGTATGGATTTGCATCCAATCCGTCAAAGTTAGGCTCTCCCGCACCTGTGCGTGCAAACGGAGGGAGGACAGAGGTGAAGACGGAAACAGTTTGAATGTATAGAAAAATGTAACATGGATTTTTGCCAAAACAACACATCTAAACATAGCTTAGTGATTTTAAGAAAACACACTCAGCCAACATGAATTTCAAACTTTCTCTTTTTCTGACCAGTGTGCTGGAACCTTGTTCAGACTTCTTTTAAATATGCAGGTATGATGTGAAATAGAGTAGGACCTGGTACGAGCATGCTGGTGAAACCTCCTCCGTGCCCCACACCGAGCACATCCTCAAAGGGACAGAAGTGCAGCCCCCAAACTGCTCCTCGAACTCTGTGAGCCATGTAGGGTTTAGTCACGGGAGTGCTCCACACGTCCCGGTACACCTGCAGGGAGACAGCGTTCAGATGCGGATGAAGTGACATGAGGGTGAAAGGTAACCAATATGTAAAGAGTGTGTGTCTTGTGTGCAAAGCAATAGCATGCAAAGACAATGCAGACCTTTTGTAGCTCACATTTTGAATCGTCGTTGCAGGATAACAGATGCAGATAAAATCAACAACTACCGGATTTCACTGATGCAATCAGCTGCCTTTAAACTGAACACACTCATTCTTGGAACTGTTTCTATTTCATAACACAAATCTGCTTTAGCTCTAGGGAACTGTGAAAAAAAAGTCCAGTCACCATTCAGTGACAAGATAAGACCACTTTTTCCATTAAGCAGCAGTGTGCTGTAACAAAGCATGACTTCTTATGCATCATTTCCTGTGTGCTAGATCGTTTTCCAATGACAAATCATTACATGAGAAAAACGCAGTGAGGATGTAATAGTAACCTGAACTATATCCCCCGTGGCTGCAGACAGCAGACCCCTCTGGCTCAGTGACAAGCAAGATGCTCCCGATGGCAGGAAGTAGGACTTCAGGGGCTTGAAGGCTCTGATGTCATACACTTTGAGTTTTTTATCCATCCCAGATGTCACCATGTATCTGCCAAAAGAGGAAAACAGAACAGACTGCTCTCTAGTGGACGTTGAGGGAACTGCAGCTCACTGCTCCCACCAAGCAGAAAAAGATCAAGCAAACAAAGAAGCTGTTTGTTATTCATGGACTTCATCTGCAAACGTGATAACCATCCGGTGCCTGTGGGACACACCCACTATGTAAAATTCCCAGCCTGTTCTAATAGAAAGTTATTAGTAACACATTGCATGTATCGAGAGATTAAACTCATCTTTTTGTCTCTGTAGGACATCATAAAAATCTAGCTGCAATGCAGAGCTGAACCTTTACAAATAGATCGAGCTGGTGGGTGCTGAAGAATTTTGTTGATGACTACAAGTACTTATTACACTCCCAAAGAATTAAGTAAATAATCACGTTTTAACTGGGACTCCAGTTAAGTAGCCGTGGACAATTATCCACAATGTTGTCCTTTATAAGAAATGAAAAGTTTTACTGTGACTCACGTTCCCGTCTTATCTACAGCGACAGAGCGTACGCCGCCCTGGTGACAGAGCATCTTGACAAGGGCCTCTTTCTGGTTGGGCGACCAGAGGGTCACCGTGCCATTGTGGTGACCCAAGTGGATGATGGCATTGTAAGGGTTCTGGCACATGACGTCAAGCCGGCCAGTCTTGGTGCAGATGGCGGCCACTTCCTTTCCAACAGACACATCCAGGTACTGCAGGAAACCTGTAGCGCTCTGAAGACAAGAGTGAGAAGAGGACCGTTTGTCAGTGCCGATTACCGCAATAGCACCGTATGTCAACGAGTCTGCTTTGAAATGTATTCTTTTTGCTTTACTCTGGATTATAGGTTTTCAAAATGTGAGGTGCAGATAAATGCACAGTATTGAAAACTCCTCCAGATGGTTTTGGAAACTGAAGCATATTTATGCATATTAAGTGAACATTGTCTATACTCTGTTGTAGTGCGCTGCCCTCTGCAAAAGAAAACCTGTCAGTGGCAGGTCTGATACATAACATCAGGGTTTGTGGCAAATTCAGCATAAAGCAGAGGACAACTTTTTGCTATTGTGATAACACACTTCAAATAAATGTGCAAAAATCTATAAGAATGTTTTTTTTTTTTGATGAACCCACCGCTGTGGCTAGCAAAAAGTGGTAGGGGAGGAACTGCATCCGAAGGACATCATTGAATTTGCGGATGCAGTGAAGCTCTATTCCATTGGAGTCGTAGATATATAGCCACTTCTTCTGAGCCACTGCATACATGGTCTCACTGTGGAGCCACCTGAATAAAGGCAGAAATTGATTTTCATAGTTGCATGATGAGCATGACTGTAACATACAATGTTTTTGTGCTTTGTCGTGCTGCACAATGTGAGGTTCGATGACTTACTTCACGTCGTTCACCGACTCCATCACGTTTATCTCACACATTAGCTGTTTGGAATGCCAGTCTATACAAGCAACATGGCCTCTCCTCCCCCCAAGCACCAGGTGACTGAAGAGAAGAGAACACACTGTTAACAACACCCACACAACTCAAACATGCATGCGTGATGAACACGGTCTGTATCAGATTTAGAAGGTCACCATTTCCTGACTGATTGCTTCACTGTATAATTGTGCAACATCTGACACTGTCAAAAGCTAAAGATTTAGAAAAACAAAACAGAAGTTCAGCGATACAAAAACATTAAAGTATAAGAAGAAATCAAATTAAGAAAATATACAGCAGCTGAATTGAATCCTGCAGTGGTAGCGCAAACAGCAATTACAATTCTCAGACCATTTATAATGATTGGTTGTAGTAATTTGGTTTAATATTAAAAGGTACATGAGAATTCCTTGAAATAACACCACACTTCAAATAATGTGACTCAAGTGTCAAATCAATACATGAATGTTGAATACTGTAAGTAAAAGGCAAAACTACTTCTTACGATTCCAAACTTTCCAAATATTCAGCATTAGGCGACATATTTAAGTGAAGTCTGTGTTTGGTTTACAGTTTTTCGTGCGGTCTCTGAGTGGCCAGAAAATGAAGTAATGCAGGTTTAAAGCTGGAATAAAAACTGGAGTCTGGAGTTCTTAATGGTGCTTAATGGCTGATTAGATGTTGCAAGTCAACTTCCTGTTACTGGGTAAAAGTAGCTCCTGTCTTCCATTATTTTTTAATAAGATGACTGTTGATGTAAACATGAATGAACATGCGAAGAGCCTAAGGATACTGAAACACAATACTCACTACAGCCACAGATAAATACATCTTCTGAATACATTTTTTTCTTTTTTATTCTTCAATACAACGAACCAGTGTTTTTTTTTTTTATACATTTTCTGCATTTCACTATGCAATCCTGTATTTTGTAATGACAATTAGAAAATCAGCAAGCAATACAGCAAGGCTTGTATCAGTATGAAGATTATGATACTGACCGTCCAGTCCTGTTGTAATCCACTCGATATGGTCCAAACTGAGACAGATTCAGATTAAAATACTGAGGAGGAAGACGGAGAGAGAAAAAACAGATTTACAATAAGACCAACAATCTCAGCAACAACAGAAGCCCGGTGAGGTTAAGTGCTCTCAACATTCAATTTATAATCCAAGCAATCAGACATAACAGTATGCTTATGTCTGCAGCAGCAGCACATGAAGTGAACACACTCTTTCTAGACTGCAGAGAACAACAACTCAACAAAAAAAGCTGACTCAGTCTTGTGTCCTTACAGGCATACAGTGTTTCATTTGTTTTCTACAATTAAAGTTAAGGCCTCATGCCTGACTAGTAAATAAGTTGTTAGCGTTGCCATGGGTCTTAGATAAGACATTAAACATTAAAAAAAAATAGCTGCTGCATCTGACCTTCAACGAGGTCAAAATAAAAGAGCTTTTAGATGTCAGGAGTAAAATCTTCCAACATCTGCACTGCTGTCTAGTCAGCACCCTACCTTTGACGCAGATGTTATATCCACAGCATCCGCAATATCTTGCTGAGAGATCGTACACGTGTCCTCTTCTTCATCCCCTTCTAGAAAACTGAGATTAGAGGGAAAGGTGTTACAACCATGCTTCAAAGCAATGACTTCAAGTGATGATTCATAATTGAATCTCTGTCACATCATACACTGTAAAACACCAGCTAAAAGAATTTACCCTGCATCCTCTGGGAGTAAGAGGTCAACCCGGGCAGCTTGTTTTTGGGACATTTCTGAAGCTTCCTCTGTGCGGGAAATTATGTCTTTCAGCTTGTAATTCTGGCCGCGAGACTAGGAGAAGATTAATGAGATGAAAATTAATTAATGGGAATGAGATCCTGGTCGCAGCAGCTACTTCCACGTACTGGATATAAAATTGTAAATCATTATTGTCATGCGCTTACCTTTTTAATTTTATCATTCCTCCTGAACTTCTGCATCCTGTCTTTTGGTACTGGAGCAGGCCCAGGGAAAGAGTCTGATTTCTGAGAACAATGAACAGTAATCAGAAGAAATACGCTGGATTTACTTTGTCATACTCAAAATTAAAGCATGTTAATGAAGAGCTGGGAGATATATGGATATTAACTCAGTAACGAAGTATGTAATTAGATACTGATTATAATCTGGGATATTTTGGTATAACTTAGATTTTGTCTTCCTTTGGTCATAAACGTTGCATCAAAATTAAAGGTCACGAGACCTGGAACAGTTTGATTCAAACACAAAATACTGTATATGATACTGTCGAGGACGGCCATACATGTAAGTATTTTTTCATGCCTATCTGAAGATCGCAAGTTCGCAAGACAACAAATCCCATTTTCTTGTGATTGTTTATTCAGAAACGCCTTTTGTCACTGAAGTGCAGTCTTCTCTTTAAAGTCCGTGTAAAGGCAATTCCATGTTTTTTTTCAATAAATAAATAAATATGTTGGAAAATAGTTGCTGAAAACACGTGAAAAGACTTTGAATGATAAATTACTGAAACGTGGAGTTAGAGGTTCAAACAGTTTTTCACCAGTTTTCAGTCCAGGATTTTTTGGGCGGTCCTAAAAGGAGACTGCGTGACGTCACGCGGTGACCACCCGGCCCCCCCCTTAGTGCAACGGTATAAAAGCCTTCAGCACAACCCAAAAATGCATCTTCCCTGGATGCCACAATGCGACAACAGCTCCATTACTTTATTTTCATTTCCAAATAACAAAATGTTGAAGAAGTGGATTGTGAAAGGACATATTAAGGGAGACCTGAAAATAATACAGTAATTACAGTAACGTTAGGTGATGTGGTGCACAGTAAGGTGATTTTACATCGTGCATAATCACGTTAGGGTTTCTCATTCTTCATTCTTCATTCTTCTTTCTTTTCATGTGTGTTATCTAATGTCAGTGCATGTAACATTAGACTGCTCTCATTTCCTGGGTGGAATCCAGAGGAAAATACACCGGTAATGGGACACAGGACGTCTCTTATACGCAACAGCAGCTTGTGGCTATGACAGGGCATATATGTAGTCAGATCTGAGTTTACGTGTGTCGGTAACAGCGCACACGGACGAGAGACACCTGCCCAATCTGGCCATCATCTATCCATAATGTCTGAAGCACAATGGACAATGCCTAAGTTCTGTAGCATTATTGTTACACTCACAATAGCGGGACAGCGCCACACCGGCACACACACAAACCTAACGTGGCCTCATAAATTCAGCATTTCACAGCACAAACATCCTTCTTCTTAGCTGAAGGGTTACAGCAATCATCACCAATTATAGGAGGTGACAGATATCACAATATTGGAAGGCCTGTAATGTAAATAAATAATGCTTTGTCTGTGATGACAGTCTTGTTTGGTTTTAATAGCGAGTACAGAGCTGTCTACTGTGCTCCAGGCATTGTGGATAGATAACCTTCAGGTCAACAGGCCCTGCTACTTACAGGCCTCTGCATTTCAGTGACAAGACTCGATATATAGGTTGTTATCTGCATTAAAAGCACAGCCTGTGTAGTCAGGCAGCGTGGATTAAAATGTTCTCCTGCCATCTTAAGGAGTAAAACATCTCATCAAAATGTGGATTTCATTATTTTTAAGCCTGAATGACAGTGACAGCTTGATCCACACAACAGTCTTACCCCTGATATGAACTTCTTTCCATCTCTCTGATGCTCTTCTTGCTTTCTTTTCTTTGCTTTCTGTGTTTTCTTCTGTTGCACGGACTCCCCAGCCTTGTCTTTACCTTTATCCACTTTGTTTTCATGGTTCACCTCCTCCTGCGACTCCTGCCAGTAACGAGCTGGAGGCTGTTAGAGAGGTAGGTTAGCAGCAGTGACTTTAAGGAGAGGACAGAGACTTTAGTGTACTTTTCAGGGGTCAGCTCGCCTCCTCCTGGACCCCGTACAACCGCGTTAGTCGCGTTAGCTGCCCGATGCTAGCAAATAACCAACTAATGGTACATTGTGTGTGTCGAATTAAAGCATGGCGCCAGTCTGTCTTAGCTGGTGATATAAGAGTCAAACAGTTACAGTTACGTCCTTTGATTCATGATTTATTAGTAGTTACCTTCTTCTTCTTCCCCACGTGTGAATCCTTTACGGCTACCTCGCCGGGAGACGCCATCTTTGTTGTATACGTTTTTCAATTCCGGTGACGTCACGACGTCAAACAACGTCACTTCTGGTTTTATTTTGTAAACGTTTTAATTTATTTTTATTTATTTATTGATTGATTTACTTATTTATTTTTATTAAAGACTCTGAGATGTATTTCAAAATACTTTAAAGATTTTGGAAAATAGTTTGTGGAAAAGACTTTAAACGATATTTATATATCACTCAAATGTTAGACTAGAGTTAGACTAGTGTTGGGAAGTTCAAGTTTCTTTACTGAATTGGATCACTTACTCTCAGACGGTAAACTGAACTTTTTTTGAGTCATTTGGTCCATTTCGTTCATTCACTAGTGCAGCGCTGTAGCCCTCATGTGACCAATTTAAACGTGACAAATGAACGAAAAACCGTTCTGTATGAACAAACCACTTGTCAAACAGGCCTGTGGCTGAGCTGCCTGTCACGGGACAAATGAACGAGAGACTCAAACTTGAGGACACGTCGTTGAGTCGTGAGCTAATCATTTCCGTTTCCTGAAGCTTTGTTTCCTAAGCTAGACGTTAAAACAGTTTTTCACCAGTTTTCAGTCCAGGATTTTTTGGGCGGTCCTAAAAGGTGGCTCGATGATGCGCTGAGGCCACCCTGAACATAATCCCCTGCAGGTGCGCCATGCTGCCTGTGGTTTTTGTTTGTTTGTTTGTTTTTTTAAACACAGCAGCAGAGAAGCAAACAAAGTAACGATAATATTCCACACAGCATTTTGTTTCACCAAGGTCAGACAGAGAGAGACAGACAGAGAGTCATACAGAGAGGCCACACATGTGGGCATGGCTTCAGCGCATTCAGCGGGCAAGCATTTTCAGCCATTTTAACCCAAATTTCAGAAACTTATTGATATTTTTAATCATTCAAATTTGGCTGGTTGGTTAATAACACTTTTTTTCTTTGGTCTGACAAACTCAGAATACATATTTATTCTTACTTTACACAGACAAGAAAAAGATCATGGATTGGGTTAAAATAAGCTGGGGGTGAAGATGGGACAAACACCGGAGACTGGAGTTTGATTCCTATCTGAAACCAAGAGTCAACACTGATTATTTTAACAGAATAGATATTTTCACACGTTTTCTCTCATTTCTGCCATTTTTTATGAATGAATAAATTCTCACAATTGTCACAGGACACGGAAATAAGAATCTGCTGTGTGCACAATCAATCATGCTGTGATCTTTTGCATAGTAAATAGGTATCATTAATGTGTGTCATGGCCCCAAACATAGCTCATCAAGCCAGTGGTTGCAGCCAGTGTTGTTAAACAGTACAATGTAGATTTAAGTAGGTCAAATCATTGTATTGTGTTGTTCTTTTTATTGTAATTTAATGACTGTTTACTGTAACAGTGCAGCTCCATCACTGACTGCGGCCATCTCACTACACACAGACACAGAGCACTACTACATGTTACTGCTAAGCCTAAACTTATCAAAATATTATTTAGTGATATTCTCAAGATTTCCAACAAATGGTACTGATCCTTTATCAATGCAACCCTTTCTCTCCATAAAGTAGTTTCCCCATATACAAACAAACGCACCTGTGGTGTGGCGGTCATAAACTAATTGGCTTCCTCCTCTGGCAACACACCTGTGCCTCGCCGTACCCCCATCCATCCATTTTCTTCTGCTTATCCGGGGGCGGTGGTGGTAGGTTTAGCAGGTCACTCCAGACGCCCTTTCCCCCAGCAACACATTCTTGGTCCTCCTGGACCCCAAGGATCCCGAGGAGGATCCCAAGGAGGATCCCGAGGATCCCAAGGCGTTCCAAGGCTAGATGGGCTGTGTAGTCCTTCCAATGAGTCAGGGTCTGCCCCGGGGTCTCCTCCCAGTGTTGTGGCGTATTAAGCACCCCTGCAGTGAAATGCACAACCTCGCGGGAGCGCGCACAAACCATCCAGTTGTTCAGAAAGTCAAGCAATTCGCCTTAATATCGCAAACAAACGCAGGAGAAAATACTATTTTACGATTTTAATTATTTGCGAAGGAGACAGAAGAGAAGAAGATCGGTTCCTTACAGTCTTTAAACTCTCACTCTAAAGAGTGTAAATAGCCGATGTTCTTCTCAGGATAGTAGCGAGCGCAAAACAACACCTTTTTGTATGTTGTGTGGAAATATACTCCCCAGCCATAATTACAAAATGAATTACTCCGGTTACACTGCAATGGTAATTTCAATTTCTTTATTTCAGCCACTTAAGATGCCCCCCCCCTTCCTAACACAAGATACCAGATTATTTTTTGTTTTAAATTGTGATGTCTAGACTCAACTTTGCAAAAAGCACATACTTTTGAACCTATGAATTGCAAGAAAAGCTAAGATTATATTTAGCCTTGTGAAACGCCAAGTCAAATACAATCAACTTGCGCCCCCCCCCCCAAAAAAAAAAAAAAAAATCAGTTGTGTCAGAGATTTTTACCCTATCACTATGTTTTAATGTTAATTTGTGCTATTACTGTGGCTCTTTTCTTCCCAAGCATCCACAGACCGACTTCGGCAGCCACAAGAATTCAAGTACAAAAGCTTTTTATTACATTTTATTTTACATTTTTCTATGTTGTGTGTGTCTGGTAGGTCTGTTAATCTATTCTACAAAAATCTTAAACACAAGAATGTAAAAAACAATATCCAAAGTCAAAAATGTCTGGTTACACCACTGAAGATTATGACATTCACAGCTGTATGCCCTTTGGTAAATACTCATGTGGCTTCATTTATCAGGAGAAGGGACTCTGCAGACATTTTTCCTGAGCTGTAAGAAAACTGCAAAGATAAGATGGACAATGTTTGACTTCCCATGTAGTACAACCTACAGTACCTAAGTACAAAGGAGAAACAATGGCAGAGTTCAGACTGTGTAAACAAACCAAACATTTTCTGTGTGATGGTTTTAACTAAAAAATCAATCAGAGCATGAAAGTAGTCTGTTAGCAATGATGCAGAGTCTCATCTATAGATTGCATCTTTCCATGTTCAAGTTCTTAAAACACACCCTAGCATTTTAATGTAAACAGGACCAGAAGAAAGGATAGGGCGGAGGAAAGGGTAAAAGTTCAGGAAATCTGGGAACACAGTGAGGGGCCGGACTTTCATATCACATCTAGCAGTAAGCCTGTGCAGTGCAGAGAGTGTTATTTAACAAGGAGAGCGAGGCGGGAAAAGAGTTTGCTCGTGTGGGAAACATTTGATCAGGAGCCAAGAAAAGTCAGAAACAGAGCGAAAAATCAAGCAGCAACAGAATGTCTGTTGATCCGGACAAGGTACGTCTCTAAATTAACCTCTGCTTAAAGTGTGCTTTACTCTCAAGTGGAGTTCATAACTTCTTAAACATGTGAAGCTGAGCAAGTGAGAACTGACTGACGTATTTTTAAAATGTCTGCTTAAATTTGCTTGTTTGGCCTTTTGTCTTTTTTTTTTTTTTTTAAAGATGGATTCACTTCGACCAGAAATTTTTGATTTCAAAGGAGTCTCAATGAGTTGTTATTTCACAGACAACTGGGAGAATATTCAAAACTTTCAGGCCAGGCCAGATGATATACTTATTGCAACGTACCCCAAAGCAGGTCAGTCCACATGCACAATCAATGTAAAAGCTTTGTGGCTCATTCAAATGCGTGTTTTGTTTTCCTTTCTTGGTCTGTCTTTGTTTTAGGAACCACATGGGTCTCTTACATCCTTGACCTGTTGTATTTCGGTCAGGTATCTCCAGAGCGTCAGACATCCATTCCAATTTATGAAAGAGTGCCTTTCTTGGAGCTCAACATCTCATCTGAGCAGTCAGGTTGAACATATGCTTAATCTTAACTTCACTTCACAGTGTGGGGAGTTTCTACCTTTAGCCTCAGCTTTAATAGCATTGTCATATCTCTTCCTTACAGGAGTTGGCCTGGCTGACAAGCTCCCCACCTCTCCACGACTCATTAAAACTCATTTTCCAATCCAGTTTGTGCCAAAGTCTTTTTGGGAGCAAAACTGCAGGGTCAGTAGATGCATCATATTCATATATGATCACAAGACTGTGAAATACATATAAAGACTCATTCTTAATTTAATGGGAGACGGCTGAAGAACAAACACTGTACTGTATATCTCGCATGATTTTAGATGTTTTGTTGTTTTTGTAGGTGGTCTACGTGGCCCGCAATGCCAAAGACAACATGGTGTCTTATTTTCACTTTGATCGCATGAACAAGGTTCAGCCAGAGCCTGGAGACTGGAACAGCTACCTCCGCAGATTCATGGAGGGAAAGGGTATGTATGATAGAGCTATTGTTTTTGGAACAGAGATGCACAGACGTTTTGATGTTTTCATGTCTTGTTCTGTTGCTTTAGTGGTGTTTGGATCCTGGTATGACCACGTGAACGGCTGGTGGAAGAAGAAACAGAGTTATTCAAAACTCCATTACATGTTTTATGAAGATATGATTGAGGTAATTTCCTACTGAGGCTTACGTTTCTAAAGCTCTTCTCTAGTTGGTAACAATGCAGTGATGTTATGTGACCATTGTGTTCCCAGGACACTGGACGAGAAATAGACAAACTCTGCAGCTTTCTCGGTTTGTCTCCTACAGTCGAGGAGAAGAAAAGAATCACAGACGGCGTGCAGTTTGATAACATGAAAAAGAACGACATGGCCAACTATTCTACGCTCACAATCATGGATTTCAAGGTTTCTCCTTTCATGAGAAAAGGTAACCTGATAGTTAGATAACTATACGTGTGACATGAAAAAGAGAGAGCTGACTGATCCTCTGTGGTTCTTTAGGGAAGGTTGGTGACTGGAAGAACCATTTCACCGTGGCCCAGAATGAAGAGTTTGACGAAGACTACGAGAAAAAGATGAAGGACTCCACACTGCAGTTTCGCACTGAAATCTGAACAGGACTGGAGAGACTGTGCATATGTGGAGACTGATTGGACAAGTAGCATTTCTGTGAAGCAAAAAACAAATTATAGTTGCCTCTGATGTGATAGCAGAGTTGTAGATCTTCTATTTTATCCGAATATAGACTGTGAGAAACAATGTTGGCTTTGAGTTAGGATCATGTCCACAATATTATTCAGATATGCGTTAGTCTTACTCTTGACAAGAATCAAATGTTCATGTGTAACCAAAGAACAACTGTAAGACTTTGCAATTTACCGTAATTGTGAAATGACACCACTATGATCAGTGAAACTAATTAGTTTAGTTTTTTTATTCATAACCATATATTTAAATTTGAAATATAACAATAAGAGCTCATTCATCTCGTTTGTTCTGTTGTCTTGTCTGCATGCGAGACATAATGAAATTATCAGGAAATTGGTATGATTCCCCTCGTCACCACTGAGCAGATGGTGATTATGAATATAATATGGACTGCAGAAAAACTACAGGCTATGATGCCCCTGTTTCAAATCGTTCATTCATTTGTCTTCAATGAGTGAATGAATTGAAACAGGGCATCATAACCTGCAGCTAATTTTCTTTTTGTTAGCTTATCATGTCCATTGCTGCTCTTTGCTTGTTTGAAACTTAAATTATGTACAGTATATTAAGGCCTAATATGAACTGATTATTGCCTGTGAGTATTGAGAATCGTCTGTGTAGTCAAAGTCTGACAAAACTTATTCCTCTGTCCACTGAATCTAAACATATACATCTATGTATTTAGACAAACTGTGGTAATCTGGCACTGAGGGTTTAAAAGTGCATCGGCTTTTCCATGAGATGTATGTCAAAGTTCCTGCTGCTGACAGATGTATATCAGGCAGTCAGCAGGCCAAATTTCCTGTTTTTTTAGAGCAGTGGTATGCATTTGCCCCCCTTCACCTAAATGAGTGTGTTTGCCTTATTCTCTCGTTTCGCGGCTCCACTGCAACTCTCACTCTGAGACTCTGAGTGACATAAACATCCACTGTTGTCCAAAAACTATTAGAACACCATCAGTTATAGCAGGGGTGATGTGTTACTTCGTAACAATGAACCTGGGCACTGTAGCAGTTTGACAAAAAATATTTAAAGCAGCAGGATTAAAGGTGTTATTTAAAGGTACACATAGTATATTCATGTTTTAAACTTTTGAAATAATTTAAAAACATTTCCAAAGTAGTAAAACTTGTTTTTAAAGGTTATGCTGGTTTTTATTGATGCATTTGTTGTGTTCACCTTCTTGAAACACGCACCAGCATGTCGCTGCAAGCGTGACTACACATAGTTAAAGGGGGTGGGAAAATAGTTTGCTCATGTGGGAAAAATTAGAGCATGAAATTCAGTGGAGAGACCAGCTGCACTCAGGATGTCTTAGGATCCAAACAATGTATGTCTTTAAATGAGTGTCTCATTTCCAAAAGCTACAGTGTGCTTTACTCTAAAGTGGAGATGTAACACTAACAGACTGAACAGGAGTCTTTCAAGATGCATGCAAAAGCTCTTTGTTGTTTCTCTCCTTCTTTTAAGATGACTTGAAACGCTCCTTCTTAAAACACTGACTTCATTGTCTGCAGCCGACAGTTAACAATGTTCTTTCATTATTTTCTGCACAAACAAGTTGCTGCAATCTCAATCTCACACAATGATCAGAGGTTCCGCTTTATGTTCAGCTAGTACAACCTTAAAAGTACTACAAAGGAGTAAGAATGGCAGTCTTGTGAGTTCATTCACACCGTGTTTACAGAGTAAAGCTTTTGAAATCATTTAAATACAGTCAAAAGAAATAAATAATGCTGAGTCTCATCTATAGACTGCATCTTTCCATGTTCAAATTCTTAAAACACCACAATAGCATTTTGGTGTGAACATGGCTATAGTGAAAAAAAGGGTAGAAGTCCAGCAAATCTGAGAACACAGTGAGGGGTTGGACTTTTCTATCACGTGCGGGACTGAGCTTAAAATGCCAGTGCAGAGAGAGTTATGCAACAAAGAGAGAGAGAGGTGGGAAGTTTGCCTGTGTGGGGAAATATTAGGATCAGGAGCCAAGAAAGGTGTCAGAGATGAAGCGTAGGTATGTCTCTAAATTAATCTCTATTTAAAGCCACACAAATGCATGTTTAAATTTGTTTGTTTGGCTTTTTGTCTTATGTTAAAGATGGATTTTTATCGACCGGAAATATTTGATTTCCACAGAATCTCAACTGGAACAATACTCAAAACTTTCAAGCCAAGCCAGATGAAGAAGCAACATAGCACAGGGGGGTAACGCTATATACTGGTATTGATGTTAGCTGTGATATTTAAAAAATTAAATATTGATATTATGTTAACATTGTGTAAACAGTCCAGTTAGTTATTTTCTTTCTTGCTTTGTGGTTCACACAGTGTAATTGTACTCTTCCTCACCTCACTCCCACTCCTGTTTACTCATAATTACATATTATGAAATATGTATAAGAACATACAATAGATGATTGTGTTTTTTATTATGAGTAGCATCATCGGGGTTTTGCTTCCTCTTCATACAGGAGTTGACCTGGCTGAGAACCTCCCCACCTCTCCACGACTCATTAAAACTCACTTTCCTGTCCAGTTTGTGCCAAAGTCTTTTTGGGATCATAACTGGAGGGTCAGTAGATTTTGTTGTTTGCATTATATCAGTGTATCAGTGTATGATTACAAGATCATAAGATGAAGCACTCCACGCTACAGTTTCATACTGAAATGTGATGTGTGACGATAATTTCATGTATATTACGTGGTAAACCTATTTAGAAATTAAGCTATGTTATCTATGATGGCAGCTACGGTGTGAGGTGATTGGTATACATTAAATAAAGTGCAATATAAATCAAGTGATAATAATCTGTCTGAAATAGATTTTTTTTTCTTTGTGCTGGCATTCCTGTTTCCCGCAGAAGATTTGGAGATGACCCAGAGGAATCATTTATTTCTAGGAAGGACGCACGTTCTGTCTTGAAGACGGGGGTTATTAAAGCGCCATCTGGTGATGGATTTATGAAGACTGGTTTTATTCCATTTAAATGGACACATGATCATCATGACTTTTGACTCTGAAATGACTGATATAGTTGAATGACTGGGAAGGAAGAAATCGTGAATGTGAATAGTAAACCGGTGAGAAGAGCGTGTGTTCTTTGGCAGTCGAGTGTTGTACATTTATTGCTTGAAAATAAATGATTGAGATGATTTTAGTTTCTCATGGTCTGATTCTGAGAGATGTGTCTCTCGAAGAAGGAATATATCTGCTTGCAGCTTATTATGTTGTTTGTTATATTCTGCATGAATACATGTGAGTGAAGACATCACGTCAACGTGTAAGAACAGCTGCCAACAACAGCTATCGGACACCAGCATGACATAATGTAGCACTGTTATTATATAGTTATAATTTCACTCTATACTTGCATACCCTTACATATCACATACTAAGCTGTGCAATAACTGTTTCTCCTGTGCAATTATATATAATATATATAGAGAGAGAGAGAGACAGACAGACACATATAGAGATACATAACACAGGATTGACAAAAAACACACTAACAACAACAAAATGAAAACAAAGAAAGATGCATGTGCGATTCTGGGCAGGGTCTATAACAATCTGATACAGGGAGACAGCATGTATCTGTTCAGCTATAGGAGGAGGAGGAGGAGGAGGGTCCAATCCAGAAGAGTGTGTGTGTGTGTGTGTGTGTGTGTGTGTGTGTGTGTGTGTGTGTGTGTGTGTGTGTGTGTGTGTGTGTGTGTGTGTCAATATTAACTCTATGAACTGAGGCCCAGTTCAAGTGTGGACAAAACTGCTGCATCAGTATGGTGATGAAAGATCAAATCATTAATTATCATTATCAGATCAGTGTATGCTTAAGAGGTGACAGTGCACCAAGATATGGAGCGCCCAATAGGGTTGAGCTGATTTATGAAAATCTGGTGTTCTGTCATAATGTGCACCCATCTCAGTATTTGTTTGTTTGTTTCTGTTTGTTTTAAACAGCATATTATAATACTGTTATGATGTTTGTTTTTACAGATTTGATGTTGTATGACCTGATTTAATCTGATTTTGGATTCTAGTACCTCTGACCTGATTACATTGGTTCACATGTTTGACCAGTCAAAATCAAAGCTCATAAAATAACACGCCTACGTTCATTTCAGGAAGTTGTGCAGCACGCCGTGTAAGGATGACACAGCAAACTGAATATAAATGATCCAGACACAGACACAGTTTGGGAAAACTCAGTAAGGTGAGTGTGCAGTTTGGCTACTTTGAAAAAGGAAACATGGTTTTAAATATGTACGTTTTAAAAAAAAAAAAAAATGCTGCGCTTGAAAGTTATTTGACTTCATGCGTCTGACCTTACAGCTCATACACAACAAGGGTTAGAGTAACTTTGCCATTTTAACTGTTTAACACGTTTGTTTGCACGCGTTCAGACAGGAGCGGGGAAACCAGACGCTGGCGAAGTTTTTGTCAGTTCATTTCAGTGAGGGTCGTGATTTTCCGCATCGGCAGCCCGCAACGTAGAGGTCGTCGCCGGCGTCCGGGGGAGAAGTAGAGCCAGATTTCAACTTTTGGGGAACCGGAGCCGTTACGTCACGTCCCGCAAGCCAATCAGACACGCAGAGACTATCCAGGTCGATTCATGAACTAAACTCTGATAATCTACCTGTGTGTGTGTGTGTGTGTGTGTGTGTGTGTGTGTGTGTGTGTGTGTGTGTGTGTGTGTGTGTGTGTGTGTGTTCTGACTTTGTTTATTTCATGCACCCAGTTTATAAATCTGAGTCCGACTCGCAATTTACGCCGCAAAATATAATGACACGAAGACGTTGCTGGTTCCCCTCTTCCTGTCTGAATGCACACTAATGCGTGATTGTGTACCTGCTGGGTTTAATGATTGAAAGGTGGACGCACACATCCATTTCACAATCTGGAGAATATTTAAGTTGACAGGAGTGAACCAGAAAGACAAAAGAGTCTATGGATCAGACATTGCAAACAATGAATCTGTTCTTTGCATGTCTCAGCGTGCGTCTAATTTGGTGTGGATGTAACTGAAAAGGAAATGTTGTAATCTTGGTGTTTCCCTGATTTAGTAAGGACCCTGTGCGCATTTTAAGTGTTGGTATGAGTACTGTATTGTAATAGCAACCAGTCTTTTGTCATTTGATTATTTCTTAACACTGGACAGATTTCGTCGTGGTTTTTGTCAGTTCTAGCCGCATGGACTGCGTTCAAAACAGCAAATTGGTATTTTAAATGTAAAATAAATAATTGTTGCAGATGGCAACGCCACCTCGACCAACACTGTTTGACTTCCATGGAGTCTCCATGACCAAATACTTCACTGACAACTGGGACAACGTACAGAACTTCAAAGCGAGACCAGATGATATCCTTATAGCTACTTACCCTAAAGCAGGTAGGATTATATGTGTGAGATAATGAATGTGTTATGTTGATGATTGTCCTGTGTTGATGTTTCCTATGTCCAGGCCTCTGAACATATTGTTATTCATCTGATCTCAGGAACCACATGGGTCTCTTACATCCTGGATCTTCTGTATTTTGGGAAGACGAGTCCAGAGCGTCAGGCGTCCATTCCTATTTATGACAGAGTGCCATTTCTGGAGATCTGCATACCTTCTCGACCCCCAGGTAGAATCATGTGGTCACAATCACACAGATAACTTTATATTACGTTGGGGAAAAAAAGCTCTGAATGCACTTGATTGGTGTACTTTGCGTCATTTTGTCATGACAGGGAGTAAGCAGAAAACCTAAAGTCCATAAAGCAGAGAGAAAAAAATCAGAACAAGAACAACAGACGAACAAAAAGTGAAAAACAGTGAAACACCAAAGTCGGGGTTAAGCACACAGTCACAGGAGTTTTCAAAGTAAAATTATGAAAAATATTAAGCAATTTTTTTTATCGAAGAGGCTGAACAAATCCTCAAATAAACGTTTATGTTAGAGGAACTTCTATGTTAGTGACTAATAATTCTCTTATCAAAAGGTAAAGACATGGTAGACCAGCTTCCCACCTCTCCTCGCCTCATTAAAACTCATCTACCAGTCCAGTTTGTACCCAAGTCCTTCTGGGAGCAGAACTGCCGGGTAAAGCCTGTGAAATATATAATAAGTTATAAACTCCACTTAGTTTTGCTACAGATAGATTATAATTTAGTGTTTTCTCTTTGTGTAGATAGTCTATGTGGCTCGTAATGCAAAGGACAATGCGGTGTCCTATTTCCACTTTGGCCGCATGAACCATGGCCAGCCAGATCCAGGAGACTGGAGCACCTATCTGAAGGATTTCATGAAGGGAAATGGTGAGTTTAAAATATGTTTATTGTATGGGAGGCACAATGTCATCTCATTTCCTAAATGTAGCCTCATATTTTATCCTGTGGCTTCAGTGGTGTTTGGATCGTGGTATGACCATGTGACCGGCTGGTGGGAGAAGAAGCAGTCTTACTCGAAACTTCACTACATGTTCTATGAAGATATGATCGAGGTGAGTCGAGGTGCTGAGGTGAGCTGATCCTTGGAAATGTTTTTACTGTTATTTATTAAAAGAAAATGTCTTGTACCACACCTCTGCCTCTGTCGTTCACATTTAACGTACTGTTGGTTACTTGAAAAAGTCCAATACCACTCTCATGTCTGTACAGTAAAAATGAACAGGTTACCCTAACGACAGGTGCATCACAACACCAACTGCGATCCTCACAGGGTGCTTGCAGGCTAATTCTTTCTTCCTTTGGATGGAGCTTGGCTAGCTGTTTCCCGTTTCCAGTCTAAGCTAAGCTCCTGCCACCAATTTCATATTTACTGTACAAGATGAGAGTGGTCTTGAATTTCTCATCAAATTCTTGGCATGAAAGCATGAAAGCATATTCCCAAAACTATGTATACATTTTCTGCAGGACTCTGGACGAGAGGTGGACCGACTCTGTTCCTTTCTTGGTCTTTCCGCTTCAGCTGAGGAGAAGGAAAGAGTCACGACTGAATCGACGTTTGACAATATGAAGCAAAACAAAATGACCAACTATTCCACTGTGGAAGTTATGAATCACAAGGTGTCTCCTTTCATGAGGAAAGGTACAGTGATAAAAACATCTAGATAGAAGAAGTTCTTTGTTAAGATTTTTTTAATATATATATTAGCTACACTCTCTGTCTCTCCAGGGAAAGTTGGCGACTGGAAGAATCACTTCACTGTGGCCCAGAATGAAGAATTTGATGAAGACTACAGGCTGAAAATGAAGAATACCACACTACAGTTTCGTACTGTAGTTTAGAGACATGAGTTAGACATTAAATATGATTGACAAGGATGTTGTCTAATGTGTGCGGAACATTTGCCACAATACTGATGTTGACTGAAGTTATAAAATAATAAAAATGAGCAGACATGTTTAATGTTCTTTATTGTGTTTTGGAATCTGAATTATGTCACTCGTTTGTGGAAATGAATTAGATGGAACAAACTGTCACTGTAACCTCCATGGTGTTGTCAATACTCACTCACTGAGACATACTGGAAATAAGTTATCATATATTCTAATGACCAGTTATATCCCAACACCGACCATCATCCAATAAACTCCAGGAAAAAGCTCCAGGCGAGCAAAGACCCGGACCTGACTGACAGTCAAATACTGTGAGTATCTGATGTAAGTATTGTAAATAGCCTGTAACTGAACACAGTTTGATCTGTAAATACAGAACTGTTTTTTCAAGATAATTTTCTGTTTCAGTTAGATTTTGTCATATGTGTCATCTTTCCTTTCATGCTGTGTCAATACAATATGAAGCAAAAACAGCACAGGAGTTTTAATTAAAGGCGTACTCAGTCGTGAAAATTATATTACATGGCGTAATGTATCCTTAAACAAGTGTAAAATTACAGGCTTGAAAAAAATACCCAATCAGTTCAAGGTAGGTCAAGGTGGTGTGAATATTGAGTGTTTCGCTTAAAGGTTTTTGCCTGTATGTTTGTGTATGTGGGACAAGAAATTAGAGAAGATAAAACACTTAGCATCAATTATGTATTATTCTGTAGCTGATTACTTTTGTTCTTTGTTCTCTTTGTTCTTGCAAGACATCAAAATCATAAACATGTAATAAACTGCAGTAATAATAAAGGGGCTTTAAGTTTTCTCGTTATAATTTGAATCCAGATATGAAAGCAAGAAATACAAGAACAAGTACAATGAGCAAAATAAACTATTAACTACTAAATAACCTATTTCTTTGACCACTCCCTCATTGATTCTCACCTGCTCAACTCTCTATCAAGCACCTGCAGTATTTACTGTAACTCCGGTAACTTCAGTTCACCCTCCCAGACTCCACCAGTTTGTCGTTTTATCTTTCCACGCTTGCCTGCCCTGCTGGCCACGTTCAGGCTATCCTCATCTGCTCACCGGTCCTCGTCGTCCTGCCGTGTAGTTCTCCACCCGGACTCCTCCTGTTTTATTAGTTCATGCTGTGTCTTGGCAATAAAAGCCTTCTGAAGCGACTCCTGTGTTGGTGTGCATCCTGGGTTCAGTGTCCTTCCTTGAGCAAGCTTAACACAAGGTATGTCTTCAGATAAAATCAAATTTTATATCATTTATATCATCCATTTCCTTTTTTATCCTTTTTTATCTATATATATGACACGATGACACGTTCATACAGATGACACAATGTTTTCTGATTATTTTCCCAATAGTAAAATTGTTTCAGCTTGATTACTTGAACATAATGAATTTTGACTCTTCCGTTCTTATAGATGGATTTCTCTCGACCTGAACTGTTTGATTTCCAAGGAGTCTCAATGACCAACTATTTCACAGACAACTGGGAGAACATTCAAAACTTTCAGGCCAGGCCAAATGATATAATCATTGCATCATACCCCAAAGCTGGTCAGTCTGTAAACATGAATAAATGTTTTGTACCAGGACAGATTAATGTATAATATTTTTTTACTTGCCTCTCTTTCAGGAAGCACCTGGCTCGCCTACATCCTCAACCTGCTGTATTTTGGTCAGTCGTCTCCAGAGGATCAGAAATCCATCTATAGAAGACTGATTAACTTTGAGATCGCCATCCCCTATACACAGCCAGGTTGACTTAAAAATCACGCACTCACAAAAAAATTCAAACACTTTTACAATATGCCGTGGTGGAAATTCTCTGCCTTTTGCATGAATCAGAAAAATAAAATGGTTGTGTTGTAAAGACTGTGTAAGGGAGTGTACAATATTTGTTGTAGTACTGAGTTGTACTTTCCACACCGTATCCCTGGTTGACATGTTTATCGATTTGCAGGATCAGAGACTACTACACACATTTGTAGAGGAACAAAAATGTTGGACAAGCTCCCCACCTCTCCTCGACTCATTAAGACTCATCTTCCAGTCCAGTTAATGCCAGACTCTTTTTGGGAGCAAAACTGCAAGGTCAGTAGTTTGTAAATATGTAAAAAAAAAAAAAAAAAAAAAAAAAAAAAAAAAAAAAACTGCACTACAGTTGCGTAACTTCTCTGTCACACATACTGAGCAAGTCTTTCACGTAACAACATTGAATGCTCACAGATCAAATATATTTTAAAAATTTAATACAAAATCATTATTTTTTAAAAAATCATTACGTTCTTGTTGTTATGGTTCTCCTTTTATTGAATGTGTGTTTGAATTCATCAAAGCAACTTGATCAGCGTATGGGATTCTTATTTCATGTGACAGCTTAGTGTCACATGAATGTTACAGCCACTAGTACAGATTTTTTTTTTTCTAATTAGCTGTTTGTTTTATACAATACTATTTTTTCAGAAAGTCTAAGTGTTTTCTCATTGAGTAGGTGGTCTACGTGGCTCGCAACGCAAAGGACAGTGTGGTGTCTTATTTCCATTTTGAACGCATGACCTCGATCTTCCCAGAGCCTGGAGAATGGAGCAGCTATCTCCAGAGGTTCATGGAGGGAAAGAGTATGTATGAAACAATAAAGTTATTTGTATTGGAGATGCACAGATTTGATCCACACTCCTCAAGTGCTTTCATTTGTTGTGTTGTTTCAGTGGTGTTTGGATCCTGGTATGACCACGTGAACGGCTGGTGGAAGAAGAAACAGAGTTATTCAAAACTCCATTTCATGTTCTATGAAGATATGATTGAGGTTATTTATTATTTGTTTTTGTGGATTGTCTGTGCATGTATGTTTGATTGAGGCGTTTCTCCCTGTTCAGTTTTTTTTTAAAGCTTTGCTCTAGGGTGATGATAATCTTTGACCACTGTGCTTCCAGGATATTGGACGGGAAATAGACAAACTCTGCAGCTTCCTTGGTTTGTCTCCTTCAGCTGAAGAAAAGGAAAGAATTATAGACAGCGTGCAGTTTGACAAAATGAAAACCAACAACATGGTCAACCATTCAACAGTCCAAGTGATGAATTTCAAAGTTTCATCTTTCATAAGAAAAGGTACGGTTAACAATGAAAGACACCAATACACACACCTCTTTGAGCTAAAATGACTGACTCATTGTCTGTGGTTCTTTAGGGAAGGTTGGTGACTGGAAGAACCATTTCACCGTGGCCCAGAATGAAGAGTTTGACGAAGACTACGAGAAAAAGATGAAGGACTCCACGCTGCAGTTTCGTACTGAACTTTAGAGGCCTAGTCTTGGTGTGTGTAACAAATAATCCTGACATGACAAAATACACTAATCTTGTGTATGCTTTGATTAAAATGTTAAATGTAATTGACAAGGATGTCATCTTATCAGCAAGGGCTTAAATAATGAAATTAAACTATTCATGTTAATGTAATTAAGTCACTTTTGGGATATTTTTACTCCTATTTAAGGATACCTTACACTATAATATGCTTTTGAAATTAAATTTCGCTACAGAGTAGGTAGACGTTGCTGTGACACAGGGACACTGCAGCAGTCATTTCTGTGTTTCTTCTGTTTTTTTGCTTGAAAACACACTGTGTGCTAATGAAAACCTTGACATGTGGCATGATTTCTCCTTAATCAAGTCATCCAACATGAGAAGCACAGGTCATACCAGGCCATCTGTGGCAGCAGCTATCATTGGCATGAGTGTAAACATCAATGATTCATTTGAGGTTATGCATGTGGTTCATCCAGGATATACACACACCCAGGTTCCTCCTCAAGCAAGTTTATTTAAAAAGCTGATCTATTTGCTATGGTGAAAACACATACCTTCAAATCTGCATTGTTCTGTAGCTGATTACTCTTGCTCTTCCCATGATGTGAAACACATAAAAGTAATAAACATGTAATAAACTGCAATAATAATAAAGGGGAGTTTAAGTTCTCATTTTTATTTGAATCCATACATGAAATGCAGCAAGAAATACAAGCATAGAAGTTCAATGAGCAAAGTAAACGATTTAATCTAACACTGTACTTCTGCACTGTGACTACAGATTGGAGGGGGCACATTGATTATATTTTCTATGGCACGTACTGCTTTGTAGAGCGGACAAAACTACGGGTGCTGGAGATACCACCCTGGTCATGAAGTAAAAAAGGTAACAGCAAAAAAAACTGATACATTGAAATGTTACGGATTCACTGGAATGTAGACAACAACACAAGGCTATTGTACTGTAAATGCTAAACAAGTCAAGCGTCTCACCTCACTGGGAGGGACTGAAAGTCACCCAGAGGTTACGAGAAAACAAGTTATGGACTGGCTCTCATGAGGAACAGAGACATAAATGAAGTGTTATTCCAAAATGTTTATCCACTTTGGAAAAATATCACTTATTATCATTAAAATGTATGACTAAATATTCACAACAGTAGTGGATATTTCATGTTGGAATAAAACTTTTCAAATTTAAGACTGAGGAAAGAACAACTGGGCAATTTTCAGGATCACCAAACAGATTTAAGTTCATTATTAAACTAATTCCATATGATGTGTTCAATTTCTTTCCAATACTTAGTTACTCATTTTGTAAAACCTGCATCCTTACAAACCTGAGCACCGCCCAGAACGTCCTTGACATAACCTCTGCAGTCAGGTATTACCTGTCACAGCTCTGCATGTCCTAAACAGACTGATGTCTGCACAGCTCAGACGCATGCGCAATACCATGTTAGATTGTCTTTCACAGTAACAACTACAACTATGTTTCAAATACACCTTTATTCATGGACATCAAAAATAACATTATTTACATTGTTGCTTATACATCATATATTTGAAAGACATTTTTCTCTGGAGTAGTAAAATACTTCGGTCTAGTGCTCAGGCTTACAATTAAGTGCTCTGTTTTTGATTTAGGTCTAGTATAAGAGATCTGAGGTTCATGCCAAGCCAGTCATAAGGGGTGCAGCCCTGCAAAACTGTGTAGCTTTTAATTAGTTAACATATCAAACAGGCTGAATCGGTTCAATGCAACTGATAGATTCATGATTATGTTGTAATATTCTCAGTCAAATCCTGTAAAAATGCAGTCAGAGGCTTTAATCATACATATTTATTGATTGCAAAAGCTTTTGTCCTACAGCAAAATAATAAATGTGTTAAACTTACAGGTCAATGCTTGGACCTCATTTTGAAATCTGACAGTTTCAGCTACAGCTAAAAGCTTCGGCAACGCGTTCACATGTAAGCGTGTTTCTGGTTGTTGTTAACTGCCTGTCTCTTTATGTAACCGGCTTCACATTAACATACAAGGCAGACTGGACAACAACAGCAGCAGCATGTTCAGAGCTTAGAAGTAGTAATCCGAAGGTGAGTCACTATGATACTGGTAAGACGCTATAGAGAGTTAACCCAAATAATGGGTTTACAGAACCATAAAAATAACACAGAACCAACCTAGGTTATGTATGGCACATCTTTACATTACAAAGCAAAATGAAATATGGAAGACAGCAAATAAACTCTGAACTATGAATGGAATTCACAATTGTTGACATTTTTTCACAGAAACAATAGAAATGGGACCTACAATACAGATAGCCTAGAGGCACATCTGTCTTTTACCCTTCAAACTTATTGAAACTTCTGCGGTGTCGTTCCCAGGCAGGGACTTGATAATATAAACCAATTTTATGGATTTGCTTGAAGCTGAAATTCATCCGCATCACAAATTTCACACCAATCACCAAGCATGGACCTGCTAGAGAATGAATTTGAGGACTTATTAAAATGTATTTGTGGTCCCAGTGTACTTGAAGTTATACCAGTGATGTGCTGGAGTGTGTGTGTTTGAGCGAAAAACAGGAAGAAGAGTTATTATTGTGCTAATCTGTGCTAGAACTCCCAGTTTTACTCTTAGAGTAAAAGGTATACCATATCTGTTCCAAAACACTGCGGTAAAACATTTGAACATGGTAAAAGGCAACCAGGTGATATCCTTTAAAGGTAATCACCCAGAGACACTTTTAAATATTTTACGTCTTCTAAAAATAATTCCCTTTTCTGCAGTTCAGTGATCAGATTTTTCCAATTGTTGAAGTCTTGGTAGGAACAGTATTTGTTAAATGGAGTGTTTGATGTGCGGCGATTGGTCCCCTTGTCCAAGGTTTGATTCATAAATCAATAATTTCACTGCTGACACTGGCAGAGTCGTCATGTCTGCTGACCTCCAGGTAACTCCGTGACCCCACCGGTCTCCCAGCCCTCCCCTGCACCCTCTCTGAGTCCGGGGTGATGAACGGCCGTGTGTCGTCCACTCCATCCTCCCCCAGGTGTCCCGTTGACGTTCTGGAAGGACGAAGTGACACAGGGCAAGACACTGATGAAGGGACACTTCCTACTGTGTTCCCTGCCCACCTGTGACCCTGGTGGGAGGGTGTGGGGGGAGCAGTCACCTGTCTGCTGGGCACACTGCTGAGAACACTGCCCCCCAGTGGCATGGAAGACTCTGTTGGGGCCTCGCTGCTCTCAGACATCAGCTGAGGATCACTGTTCCTGCGGAGCCAGGGTCCCTGGCTTATCCCTGAGCCCGGGGAGGGGGACTGTGAGGTTAGGTTCAAAGGATGAAATAAGCTCCCTCCTCCAAGCAGGTGTTCCCTGTGCAGAGCCTCGTCAATGCTGCGGGTCAGGTCAATGGGAGATGGGGGCCGCAGATCGAACTCACAAAGAGACAGGCAAGTGTCCCTCTCCTGATCCAGACTGCCACTCACTGAGCGCTGTGGAGGCCGGCCCAGCGCCTGCAGTCTCAGCAGGGAGCCTGTGGAGCCATCAGATATTCCTCGTTCTGCTGAGTGGCCCCTATGGTTGCGTCCCCGGTTGCTGTCTTTGACGCAGCGTGGCTGAGCAGTGGCCTGCTCATGGTTCTGGTTCCTGATCAGACTCTTGCTGATGTCAGCTCCAGGACGCTCCTGGCCAGCCCAGTTGTTAGGCACCTCCCCTGGTCCTCCTCCTCCTCCTCCCACCCCATTACTGTCAGATTTTCTGCAGGGCTTCCCCCTCAGGCTCTGGACTATCTTGGACCAGCAGGTATGTCTTTGAGAGGAGCCTACAGATTGGCCAGGGGATGGCAGGTCTCCTGCTGCTCTGCCATCTGGTCCACCCTCCTCCCCTCCCTGCCAACCTTGAGGCCTCCAGAACACCCAGGACCCCATGAGCAGGAGGGAGAAGCCCCAGGCCAGCTCCAGGAGACGGGCCCAGAAGTGTACCAGCCACCATCCCCAGTTGAAGCGTGTCCAGTTTCCTAGCAGTCCATATAGCCATAACGTGGCGTGAACATGCAGCCCGCAGCACAGTGCCCCCAGAACCGCACACACTGCCAACACTCGTCCCAGGATTACCCCTATCCTCCTACTACCTGTCCAAGACTTCCTCCTGGCCTCTTCAGGGACTGCAGGGTGAGGAATGGGAGGGCAGCGTATACGTGGAAAGACATAGCAGAGGAAGCCCAGACAGAGAGCCAAACCCCAGCACAGGGACAGGACCTGAAGGGTGACAGGCACCACAGGGGACAGGGCTGGGGAAAGCAGATCAGCCGCCAGCAACAGGGTACACTGCAACACAGCCAACACAGCCACCAGAGGAGGACGCTCCAAAGTTGGAGGTAACACACTCACTCCCACCGCCCTCAGTGCCAGCAGTGCCAGGGCAGCCTGTGTCCACACCAGGAAGTGTAGCGGTAAGTTGTAGAGGGCTGTAACTGCGGGGCGAGGGAGGAATTTGCGGGTGCCATAGGGGTCGATTAGAAAAAGAACTGCCCTAAGTCCTCCGGCCAGAAACAATAGAGCGTTGGCGAGTGCAAGAGCCCCCCGGTGAGGACAGTTTGTGCCAGGGGCCAGAGTGAGGCCGAGGGCAGCACCAGCAAACAGGAGGAGGAAGAGGCTCGCTGAGCCATAGACATGCAGCTCCCAGGCGAAAGCCAGCGTCCGGCTCAGGTCCCCCCAGTAGAGAAGTGTGGCATTAGTGGAGGGACTGGCACCAGGAGAGGGAGCTGGATTAGAAGTAGAATGGGGAGCTTGGTGTGGATGTCCCAGGAGGATGGAGCGGTTCCTCTTTTGAATACCAGTCTGATATGTGGGGCTTAACCTGGTTTGGGCGACAGGTGCAACACCGGTGGCAAGGAAGACAGAGATCCCTAAAAAAAAGAGAAACAGAGGTTTGTTTGGATTTTAGTCCTTGGAAATGTGATTTTTTTTCTCAATGCCATTTATCTGAAAGGAAAGCAATAGCATAAAGGTACATGAAATGATATTTCAGGGCCACTAGAGGGGTGTAGTTCACCATCAATCATGAGCTCGAACCAACTCGTCCTCTAAATTCTTTGTTGTAACCTAATCAGTTCTGTGCAGACACATTGTCCCAGGTCTAAATATAATAACCAGAAGGTCTAATCAAATTAGCCAACTTATATAAACTAAATAACTTCTACTTCTAAATGTTGCATCAGTTTGTTTTCATTCTTTTCATTGTGAGTTTCAGCGTAGTCTGTTACAAGCAGCAGAAATGTACAGATATGCTCAATAAGGCACATGGAATGCAGAAACAAGTTACAATAAATCAGATTTGGAGGATGTTAACATATCAAAGTCTAATTATTATATATTTTTATCAAAGTACTGGACAAAAATATGTATATAAGAATGGCTTCGACTGAAACAGTAATCAAAACATGCAAAAATGTCAGTATGAGTTCAAAACCTGCCGCCACAATAACCACATTATATTCCTAAATACATAAGACATTGTGCTGGGGAAAACTCCTCAGAATAAGTGAGTAGTAAATGGGTGGTTTAATAACACAGAACAGTGTTACAATGTACTACCTCGTAGGACAAGACAACACCTTGACAATGTGGCGTCTCAATGTTTTCTTTCTCTCTCTCATTTTCTTATGCACACACATACTTCTATTTGTTCAAGACACTCCACCTTAACCTCCTGCAACACCCAGGAAACACCCAACCGCTTTATAATCGTGGAGTCATTCGTCACAGAGTCCTTTGTGAACCGCTCAATTGTAAAGATAACACGCAGCGTAAAAAAATATAATCAGCAAGAACTGAGTGAGAGCAGTGAAATGATGTGAGTAGTACTACTAAAAGTATTTTATAGGAAGACAGAAAACACAAAATATAATGACACTGACTGATGGGAAAGTAAGAAACAGTTGTAGAGGGATCTGCGTAAGGAATTCTTTCACACGCATTTTAACTTGATGGATGGTGGAACAACATAATCAGTGGTAAAACACTAAAACCATCAGCCACTTGGAGGACTTTAAGTCCATCCTCACCCTGTAGAAGACACCCATAAAGCTGACAAACTGACTAATGACTCACCCCAACATGCGTCTCACTTCCTGGCTCTCTCCCTCACTCCCTCCTATCGCACACAAATGTTTCACTTTCAGACTCACACACTGGCGAGCAGTGCATACAGATCACAGACACACTTCTTTATTTATATAAAGGTATGTTTTACTTCCTCCCTTCAATTTTTTTTTCTTACAGGAGCAAGATCCAGACACATTCCAGATGTGCTGATCACATTTCACAGCTGGATACACTTAAACCTGCCCCTACCCTTGAGTTTTTTTTCTTTAACACACACATGCACTGCTTACGCTGCTTTTTATGCCCACGTTTTGCAACGGACTAAAAAATAAATATCCTGTTCCATCTCGTAGGACACACAATCCAGATACAGATATAGACAGATGTATACACGCAGTACAGACTGGTACAGTAATGGATGCAGGCCGCTAAAGCGTTCAATGTTCTGACAAGGAACGTACTTGACTTTAAATGTACTCGTGGGGCAGGAGAGTGAGTGTTTAAAAGTCATTAAGATGTTGTTCTCATGGTATCTAAGAGACTGGCTCATATGCCCCATGTGTCATGCTTTTCCTTTTCCATCTACGTTTTTCTCAGCTCCCCTCCCTTCATCTCTTTCTCCGTGCATCTGGTTTTCATTACCATCCCCACTCGCTGCATTTCTATGCCTGTACCTTTCTTCTACCACACTTTCACCCAGCCCAATCTACTCTCTCATCGGTATTCCCAACAGTCTCTCTCTCTCTCTCTCTCTCAGACCATACTTACTTCTTGTCTATCTCTTTGCCTAGCTGGATTTCTAGCCGCCACCTCTTCAACCCTGCCTCTCACCTCCTGCTCACACTTTCTTTCCCTCACTGTGTCTACCCCACACAACTACCACCCCACTTTCCATGGAAAGGTTTGTCTACTTTTTCCTTCCTTTGAAGCCCTTTCCAGATTGTTCCAGTAAAAAAGTCCCAGCTGCACAAATAATTCCATCATGAATTATCAAAGGATCGCAAACGATACTTTAAAAGTAGAGTAAGCGTACAAGACCCTCATTTCTTACCTGTCCTTGATGATTGTACAGTTGTGCTTGCTGTATTTCTTCCTTGCTCTGCTGTTTTGTTGGGTTGATTTGTCATCTTGGAGGATGTTCTTACAGCCTCCTGTGTAGTAGTAAGCGTTCTCGTTGTAGAAATGGTTGTCACTTGCTGTGTCGTGGTGCTTGAATGTGAATCGCTTTGGGCAGTAACAGGTTGCCCGGCAGTCTGTGACTGTTTATCGACAGAGTTAGTGGTTTCAGTCGTTGTTTGGGGTAATGTCACGGCAGCAGAGTCCTGCTTTGGAGGAACTCCAGTGGAAGGAACGTTTGCTGTCAGTTCGCCTAAAAAAGGGAGAAAAAGACACATTTGTGACATGGTGTGAAGATTTTGACCTCAACAGCACCTTACTCTCATGAAACATTTGTTCTAGTATATTTGATTTCTCACCTGTTAACACTACAGCCCGAGGTGTCGCCTGTGTTACCACTGGGGACGGCGTTGCTCTTGTCTCAGTCTGTGGTGTCGTAGAGATTTTATTGGATGTTGTGAGCACAAACATCTGAGGCTTCAGAGTCTGACTGTTCGGTGGTGGCGTTTGTACATCCGAAACTTTAGATGTCGCAGTCTGTGCCTGTGGCTGATACTGCGCCATTTCATCACCGACTGTTGGAACAGGTGATTCATCCTTCACAAGCATCACTGTTGGAATACTACCTGATCCCAACGCCTCATCATCCCCTGTCTCTTTGACTGATCCCTCCCCTGAATTTCCTGCCTTCACTGGCTTATCGCCTGCAGACTGGACGACAGCAGTGGAGGACAAAGTGGGCAGAGGTGGAGTTGAGCCTTTTGTAGTATAATCTCTCTTTGCAGCCTTGCTGAACAGTAAAAAAGCTGTGTCAGTCCTGGGCCTGGAGACAGTTGGTTGAGTTAAAATTGTCCCCCCGCTGAGGTTATGTGTAGAAAGGGCAGATATATAAGAAGTGGACTGTGCGGTAGGATGGGGCATTCTTTGATCCTGTTGCATGGCATTTGTAGTTGTCGGCCTATTCCGGACTGTAGCTCTGATAGGCACATCGCTACGCCCTCTGGGAGGCAAAGAAGTCCAGAATCTAGCAGTCTGCTTCGTTGGATGAGGTGAAGAATTCGCAGGCAGGTCGAGACGGGGAAAGGAGGAGGAGGAGCCTATGATGGTCTGAGCATCTGAAGGATGGAGGAAGGAGAGGAGGAAGCCCAGGGAAAGGAGAGACACCGGAGCCATGGTCATGCCTCTGAGTGATGAGCAGTGACGGGTCCCTCTGTCTGGCTGGCTGTGTGTCACACCATCATTCCACTGTGCTTCTGTTGGCAGAGAAAGAGAGAGAAACATGCATTTTTTTCATTTCATGAAATAACTGACACAAGCACAAACACGAAAAATGTAAACATTATGATACCACAGGTAAAATTTCAGCGTGTGGAAGCATCTGGCAGTGTAGCTGTTGATTACAACTACCTTGCCTCACCCCAGCATAAGGTAGAAACTATAGTGGCCCTGAAACGGGCGTCTGTAGATATAAGAAGAAGAACATATTATAATCTGCCATATTTTGTAAACAGAGCCGCCTAAATCTTACACACTGGACCTTTAAAATGCTATTTCAGCCCTGATTTCACTGTAAAAATCTTCTATTCTAATGTAATTCATGAAATAGCATGAATCAATTGGAATTTGTAAAGGCGACTAATTTGAGGAGTGCACGCTATAGCCTTGCTATGCTGATTCAGAGGGCAGGTCAATAACACTCCCGCAAGGTTTTAGCAGGATGACACCAGCGTGCACGCAGGGTGTGGTAAGGTGTATGGTTTCAGAATACATGGCACGTATGCCGATGCGCACAGGCACACACACAAAGGCAAGGAGTTCAACTTGTAAGTTATATAACGAGGTGCACCAGTGAAATGATCGCGCCAAATAAACTAAAGGAGTCACAGATGGTTTAATTCAGTGGCAGATGGACACATTAACTTTTTTTTCCCTCACTATCTCTGCCATAAAATGTTCTCTGGATGAATATCAGTTTCCTTCTCCTCCAAAGTCTTTGTTTTTTTGATTTTTTTCTAAGCAGCGAGACTCTGGTTCTGTTTGAGTCATGGATGCCAGGAGCTGACAGCTGTACGACCGAGTGTGGTGAAGCTCTGAGTGCCCAGTGACACAGAGAAACCCCCCCAGGCTCTTGAGGATTACACAATCATACAAGTCATCCAGTTAAACAGCTGCCGGTCACATCCCCTCAATATTCACTTCTTATCAAAAATCACCCCTTTCGCAAACTCCGCTTGTTCAAACCAGTTTCTACCTATGACTCACAGTGGGAGATAACCTTGGGGGAGCAGTCAGGATTGAACTGAAACTCCAGCTGAAAGAAATAAAAGTACAGAAAATAGAAATCGTTGCCTATGGGAGAATTCATTCTGCTGCTTATGAGTCACCTCGGGCCCATTCACAGCAGTAATGTCTAACACTCTCTGAGAAATGAGTGCAGCTGGCATACAGCACTCATGAACACATGTAAGATGTGAGTAATCTGTGTGAGTATATGGAAAAAACATGCTCAAGTGTGTGTGTGTGTGTGTGTGTGTGTGTGTGTGTGTGTATAGGGGCCCATCACCTTGAAGGAAGAGCATAATGTAGGTGTGCGAGGAAATTAGTGCACGCAAATGCAATCGCAGTTTCTCATTTGAGCTTATATCCCTGCTTACCAAGTGTTGGTAGTGTTACACAAGTGCGACTGAAGAGAAAAATTAGTCCATGAGTGGAGTAATAGAAGTGGTAGTATATCTCAATCTCCACCCACTCACAGAAGCCTCTATGTTTATTTTCTTTCCTGTCTCAGCCACCTCTTCTGCTTTCAGTCCAGTCGGCTGTTGGCCAATCCAACCTGTGATTAATCCCTGTTTTTCCCCCATTTCTTTCTTTTCCTTTTGTTTCCCCCGATACAAGTTGAGATATTTCAACACAGTCCAACAGCATGCACCTAGGTGAGGGTTGATAGGGAGATAAGATAGATAAAAGAATGTGGAGATAAGAAATATAAGTAAGCTCCCAGAAAGTAAAGGCAGGGGAGGGGGGGGAAGACAAAGATATAAGGAGGGAGAAGGCGGAGGAGGCATGGCGATGATAATAATGAGGCTGACAGCGGAGGGGGCGAGAATTGAATGGATTTGTGACAAAATGAAGACTGAAGTGCTGTGGAGATAGCTAGTTGATAAAAACTGACCGAACTTGAATGTTTGCGATAAAAGAGTCGTGAGGGAAGTACATTTCAGGATTGACAAGTTTGTTGTGGTCCAAGCACAGATATGCCAGTCCATTAAGGAAGGAGGCATGCGGAGAAAGAAAGTGAGCCTACGTCACCTTCCTGCAGAGGTTAACTGGCAGGTGCGCAGTCCCTGGCAGCTGCAGATAAACAACCTGACTATTGAGAAATGGCTTTTAGTAAACACACCACTATCTTCATCCAGAGTAATCCAGCATGCGTCATCATATACACGTATGTGTATGAAGGTATGTAGTAAGAGATTAATGAGCCTCAAAAGTCTTTTGGCCAAATGAGCTTCAGTGAAAGGAGAGAAACACACTGCTGCTGTATTTGAAACGCTGTCAACATTAAACTCATCTCCACAAATGGGCCGTAAACACAAACACAAACACACACACACACAGCAGTGGTTCCCCACAATGTTTTTCTTGACTGGACTGAGTCGACTTGACTACAGTTTCCATTGAGCTAATACAAATGGAGTAAATTTGGGCTGATTGGCAGCTCCTCTAAGCAGCCTGAATTACAGGCCAACAACCATGTGCGTTGTTGGATTTCATTTCTAACCAAACACTACAAAGCTGGTTTGGTGTTTGGCTTGAATATAATCCTACATGCTCTGAGCCCAACATTACTACACTCCTTTCAACAGTGAGTAAAATAAAGACAGCACGTCCAGCCTCTGTGACTCTCCCGGGGGAGAAGACAGATGGGAGCACGGTGAGTCAGAGTATTTTTATCATGTTCAGACCCTCGGGGTAGAAGGACACATCGCTCTGTATTTTATTTGCAGTGGGGTGTGCGTGATGTGTCGATGTCGTCACTCTCTCTCCCACAATACACTCTTTATCCAGAGCAGGAAATGCTCCAACATCCAATAGTAGCAAGTAAGTAAGTAGCAGCAAGCAACAATCTGAAGATTACTATAAACTCCTCGCCCACAACATAGACCTGTTGGTTATACAATCACATGACTCAGTACAACAGCAGCTGTTACTAATCAGTTAATCGTTGCAGTAATGATGTCATGTCTACGCTAATATATTGATATAAGTAGCTAATGTCCGTGTTTTACATAAGGCAACAGAAAGAGGGGAGTGGGGAGTGGGTGGTGAAGTTTTTGGAGAATCTCCCTCTTTCTTTCAAATGTTCTCTTTCGTCCCTGCCAGATTCCAGACAGTCTGGCAGTGCAAAATTTCCATTAATTTGAGTGAATATTTCCAGGGGCAGAAGCCTGTTTGTGGACAGAGGGATCTGTGTCTTTTCAACAAAGGCAGGGTTAATGTACACTTGTCTCAATCAGGACTAAGTCTTAAACCTTAATCTGTTTCGGTAACGACTGAAATGTACATGAGTATGAAAAACTGGTGAACGTTTGGTCTGATTTGTAATCCTGCTATTTGAACAGAGAGTTACCGATTTAAATCGCATTTTTGCTCATTTTACACTGGAATTTATTCAGGCAAATGTCTCGCTCTCCTGCTTGCCTTTATTTGAGATTTGACATTTGAACATGTGAGAACTTTGGCTTCTGAAATGAAGCACAAAAACATGTTCATATTCCTCAAAGTAAGACAAATGGCCGAATCGCAGGCATTACATCAAAGTAATGAAATACAAATAGTCTTCAGTCATTATAATGGCTCTGTGAGACTGAAGGAATGTCATCAGTTTTGCAAGTATTTTGCCAAAAAAGTATAAAAATGAATTTATACCTGATGTTATATATATATATGAAAGACTTGTGGGACTGTTGTGAAAATTCATCCTTGACAGGAACATGAACATGAAACTCCATGATAAACCATTCAATAGCTGTTGAAAGATTTAATTCATAATACCAAATATTGACATCACAGTGGTGCTAAAGGAAAAGTCAGTGGATCACCAAAGTCTGGAGGATTTATCCTCTCAGGACCATGAATGTATGTAGAAAAACCTCCAGCAATACATCTAATAGATGTTGAGATGTTTTCAGTGTTATATTAAGGCTGATTGGTTATTGTACTATCAGTGATGTGGCCACCAATGACAGTTTTAGTGGACTGAGCTTCAGGTCTGCGAAGTGAGGCCAAGGTGTATTGTTTCTAATGGCCAGGAGGCTCTACAGCAGCAATACCTAATGTATGGAGCCTAACGGGGAAATTACCCTATTTCTCCCATTGATTTATTACCTCAGTAGACAGTTTCCTCAAGAGTTTATGGTCTCAGTCGCTAGTTTCAAGTCTTCTTCCACACAGCATGACGTTCACTTTGTAAAGTATGGTCCCATTTAGAGCAAAATAAACAATAAAGCAGGGTATGCTTTAGGGCGTGGCTACCTTGTCATTGCTAAGTCATTCTGAGTGAGTCCGTCCAGTGCAACACGAAACTCAGATCAAACTGTCAAACTAGGGACACCTGATCATGTGATCCTGCGTATTTTCCATTTCTTGCCTCAAATGTATAGAGAAACATATTTTTAGTGTACCGTTTAGCTGTAATACGAGGAAACTAAGCTTTAAAACTGTATCAAAACAAAGTGCGTCCCAACTTGCAGGATGTCACCCACCAGCTCCAGTCCACCAGTGATCTACAAACCAGTTGGTGATGTCACAGCAGGGCTACACTCGGTGGACACGTGCTTATGCTGTGTGTCAGTACATGAGATTACAAGACCCTTGACTCACGGCCTGATACCTGAGGTGACTTGTAGTATAAAATGTCAAGGTGGCTCTCTAATGAGCAGGATTTATAGACAAAGTCTCTCGTGACCAGAGAGGCTCTCAGCTGAGGAAGAGGAAGAGCTTCTTAATGACCGGTAGGGAGGTCCCGAGTGGAACACAAGAAAATTAGAAACCATATAAATCTTCACAAAAAGATTAAAGTCAAGAAACTGTCAGCTGGAATTAGATTACAAGGTGAGAGAGGTAGAGTAACAGAGTTTCTGCAGTGACAGCAATACAGGACAGACACAGAAATCAAAGACAGAGGAATAATAAAGATGGACAGAGGGGGGGAAATAAGGGGAAAGACAGAGAAAGATGCTGGAATAAACCAGCCGAAAACTGCCTCACTGAGGACCACTGCACTGCAACGGTTCCTCAGTCCAACAGGGCAGTTAAATATTACTTGCCATACAGATGTATAACTTGTTTGTACTGTGCTATGTGGGGGGAAGAGGTGAGACTGTGAAGCAGTGTCTCCGTACATGAATCTGTGTGTATGTGAGACAGAGAGAGAGAAACAGAGTGAGGGGGGAAATGGCAGAGGGAGTATGTGTGGTTAACTTGGTATGCGGGTAGTGGGGGAGGTCGCTGGTTTTGACCGTTAAAAATTCCACACCTTGAAATAACATATGGATTGCAAACAGCTCCCACAACATTCTCCTGCTTATTTTGATTCTAATCAAAATAATTTAATAAAACTGCCACTTGAGTATTCAGTTTAAATTAAGTTGATTTATATATCAGGAGATACACACGCTCTTTGAATTGCATCATAGATTCCCTGGGAAGTTTTCCCAACTTCTAGGCTTCTGCTTTAGAGTAAATGCTGTCCATTTAGCTCTTTAAGAGAAACCATAGCTTGTTAAATATGCCTCTCTCGTGGCGCTCCACTGCCTGGGGGGGGGGGTCAAAACCCCAGAGGAGAGGCCGACCACACAGCGAGGTCATGCTATATGAAGAGAGGAGGCTCCAGAACCAATCGTAGGATGCTTTTGATCCCCAGCTGAAGAGGATGTCCAGTCTTAAAGTGCTGAGCCCCACAACATCTTTGACTGATGTTACGCCTTCATGCGAGCCACAGATCAAAGGCTGAAGGTCACCCTAAAAGGGTGAGGCACTTAAACTGCACCGTGGCTCCACTACACACAGCACACAGCCCTCTGAACTCAGGGGGGTAAAACACAGACTCTGAATATTGACATACAGATAGACCAGAGAGCTTACACCAATTCAGGGAATAACTATGAATCAAGCCTTATTCGGGACTTCAAATTAGCAGTCACGCTTCACAGAAACACACCCTGAGACATAACAAGTGTGGTGACTGATTGAGACAGCTGCTAAAACCATGTCAGCCCACAAAACACTTTCAGGAAAATAGATTACAGGCATCACAAGTCGTAACTGTTTGCCTGCTACGAGGGTTAACCGCAGCTCCACTCCAACCCAAGACTCTCGCATTGTTCCAGCTGGATGCAATATAATGACTGCTGTGTTAAGTGGTGTGTTGTGTGGCGATCACTAAATTTGCTGACTGTATGTATATAAAAACATGATACGTGCTGCATGTGTTGTATAAAAATGTAATAATACATTTACTAGTCTAAATGTAATAATACATTTACTAGTCTTCTTGGTCTACCCACAAATATCCAGCACCATAAAAGAGCACAGGAGCAGATCATGTCTTGTGCTTAGTGGGTTTATGCTTCATTGATATACTGATGTTTTGATTTATGCTTTATTTTCCATTATTCTGGCAGCTCAGGACCGCCTGTTCTGGGAAGTGTGTTATGTCTGCTGTAAACTCTGAGGTATTATTTAACTGCACTGCCTGGTTTAAAAGCATCTGGCTGAAAAATAAGGGTGAGTGATAACTTTCTTTCTCCAAGCTAAGCCATTAAAGTAAGCCATTTATAAGCTACTGACTACAGAGGCATGTAGTCGTGGATCATCTTATGTCCTGTTACACCCACCTCCCTGTACAGACTGCTTTACAACTGAATGGATCATTTCTCTTGTCCGTGAATCAGGGTGTGCGGTTTTTCTTATTAATCTGAGTCATCTGGCAGGTCCTCTGCGTTACATCCAGCAGCACTTTGGAGCAGCTCCTCCGCCTGTGCGCTCTCAGTGAGAGGCGCATTGGCGCGGGTTTACCCCCCTCTTCTCCTCCTCCTCCTCCTCCTTCTTCTTCTTCTTTAGGCCTTCTCTCTCTCTCCCCCTCTCTTTGCTGAATGGATACATGCGTTCAAAGTCTGATGAGGAACAGGTGAATCCAGATCTTTTAAGTGCCGCAGCCTTTGTGCCCACCTGTCGTAAATATGCCCTAAACTTACACACACACACACAAAACGATAAGCACCTGCCAGGCAACTGTGGTCAAATGAAGAAATAGTACCCAACTTGTTGCTCATTCACCAAAGCCTATTTGCGCTTTATGGACAGTGGAGCCTTTATAAAGTTATATGGCGTGTTTGGACATTTAGAGTTGATATGTAAATGAATGAAACAGGAGAAGCTGGCTGTTTGAATCGCATGGCTGGTGGAGCCTAAAGATGGGATCTATATGTATAACACAAACACACAAAACAGCATCATTTCTAAGATAATACTACTTTATGCTGCTGGGATAGTTACAGAACTGACTAAATTGGTCCATATTTTATAGAAAATGCGACTAAATAAATCAATAATAGCATATTTGCCTTAGGTGTAGCCTCCTGCGAGATACGTTACACCCCTTGATTGTTAAGTACGTGTAAGTAGTAACCTAGTTTAAGTTAGTCTGTGTAAACTTTACTACCGGGAAGGTTTGGGGGTAGTTTATGTATTAAAGCATCTTTAATTTGATTAAAAAATTTTATATTTGTATTGTATATTTTAATCACCCACTTACGTTATTAAGCGTTGGTCACGACAAAAGGCGTTACTGTACCGCATGTTACCATCCTGACAGGAAGATAACAAAAAAAAAAAAAAAAAAATGCGTGGGAACGTGAGCTCTTATTAACATCATAATATCAAAATAACATAATATCACGCGCAGTGTAAGAATCACGCAGGTAAGTCACGTACAGGTAACATGCGAAGGTACTGTGTGTTTAATTAAGGTTAATATTAAGCGTGTAAAACCCGAACCGACTTCTGGTACCGCGGCACAGGTAAACGTATAACTGCGCAAAGTGTCGCCGCATAGCAGCCACTCCACCTCGGTTATCTTTAAAGTCCACCCGTTACCACCACAACATACCTGCGGCAGGTCCGTGTGCGGCTCCTCTCCGATGGCGTCCTCTGCGGCAGGATTTGAGGACTAGGGCATACCGAGGTGGCACAATAAAAAAAAGAAAAAAAAAAAAAACGTTAGTCCAGGTTCACACGGGTTTGTTTGGCCCTTGGTTGTAACAGCCCCGCGGTGGAGGTGAAAACGGTCCCTCTGTCGACATACAGCACAGAGAGGTAGCGTTCAGCAGCCTTGTATCACTGCCAAGCTCTCTAGCCATGAGCTAGTAAGGAGATGTACACCCCCTCCAGCCGCTCCATATCTCTCCACATCGCTCCCTCCCTCTCAATTTTTTTTCCCTCCTTCTCACAAGCGGATAAACACGACTGCTTGCGACCTACAGCCTGGCACGTCTGTTATGCAACAACTAGTCCCGGACGCAGTTTCATATTTTTTGCACTTCATCAGCCTTCTTCAGCCTGTTTAGACACTGCACACAGTGGAAATATGACGACACTGGCATTGACATCATCACACTGCAAGGCAGTGCCACTATCCAGCTTCTGGGTTTTTTTTTTTGTATATGAAATTAAGGTGTCATGGTTCCAAACTGGGTTGTTAAAAGTGGTGTGAAAGTGAGTGTCATGTGCAGACAGGTGAGGGAGCACCTGACTTTTTTTTTTTTTTGGCACAGTGGTGCAGCAGCAAGGAAGGACAATAAGCCGGGAACAAAGCTGTGCATGAAACTCTATAGCTCCCTCTCCTCTCCTGCCCTCTAACCACCAGGGTTTGTAAAGGGGAACGAGCAAGCCTGAGCCAAGATGACACTGTTTCCTCATGCTGCACCTTGGCTCCGTGCCTCCTCTTCATCCCCCGGGTTGTGTCACAAACACAACCCTCTTGTTTGGGCATGCTGCTGAGGTAGCGCTCTGCCGAGTTTACAAAGAACATTAACAACGCAGAGCTATCTCTTTATTTCTCTGTGTGTATTTGTCACTTTCATTAGATTGTCCTCACTGTACACCTGAGTCCTAAAATAGCCTGTGCGGCTCAGAGGATTGTCCTAATGCCATTACATTACTACTGAGCCAGCAGGAGAGACACTGACATGTCTGGACAGGGGGAGTGGGAACACTTCAACAACATAGTAATCACCTTATTGTGCATGGATTATGACTAATATTCAATAGGGATGAGCAGTCATGCCCTACATATGTAAATACAGCAGCCAGGGACGGGAAAGAGATGTTATGTAATTTAGATGATTAGGACATGTTGTGTTGTGTGTGTACTTCTTACCTGCAGAGTGTTTATCATATGAACTGATTGTTATCCAGGTATGTTGCTACTGTAATAAGATTAGCGTAATCCAGTGTACTAGAGTAGGGTCAGATTCATCTGACATTCTCGAACAACATAAAAAAGGCCCTGAGGAGACTTACTACCTGCACAGGTGCCCTCTGTTGTCAGGCATTGTTTGGAATAAAGGTGAGTTCAGCAGGGTCCGAACACTGGTGGTCTCATGTTGCTTGTCTGAATAAAATTAGACCTTTCGATCAAAATGAATGCCCTGACATGGGGCGACTTTTGTCCTCCTGTCTCAATTTTCAACAATGTCTCCAAATTGATCTTCGGCTAAGTGCTCAAACCCACAGTTTTGTCAGTGGGTGACTGTACACTGTAAAAAAAAAAGTGTCTGTAGATTTTACGGTGAAAAACTGCCAGACCATGACAGGAAAAGACTGTAAAATATGCCATAAAGTGTCACTGTGTTTTGCTGTATACAGTATACATTCCAAAACATTTATATATATATACAAAGCCTTTTAAGGGAATTTATACAGAATAAAGTATTTTGTATTAGAGAAAATTGTACGGTAAAACGCTGTAATATAGATCTTTTTTAAAAATACAGCATTCATAAACACAAAACTTTCTTTTGACTTACTTAAAGTTTGGAATGAAACGCCAACCTTAAACATGAAATCAACAGTATTAATATCCTTTTACCGTAATATTAGAAAAGATTTTGTGTATTTGTATTTATTACGGTAAAATTCTGACAACCACAGCTACCAGTTTTTACTGTAAAAACTGTGTTTTTTTCTTCCGTCTGTCTTATTATTTATAACTTATATTTTTTTGTCTGATTTCAAGTTTTTCCATCAGCCATCTCTGAATTAAATTATTTTAATTATCCGTATAACCAAGAATATAATAACCCAAACTAGTGTACGTTTACGTGTCCCACTACTCTTAAATAGAAGCGAGTAACTTATACGTTTATGACTGACAGCTCTTGATTCATACGGGCAGTTTTTAGCGAGCTTTAAATAAAGTGAGAGGGAAGTAGTATTTAAAGCTTGCTAAATGAACAAATTCTTAAAAAGGAGGGAGTTCGCTGCACTGACACTGACGTACACCAAATCCACACATGGAACTCATACTATCCCACACCCATATATACTGTGGATAGTGTTTCTATACCATCTTTGTCCAGGAATGTGGTGAATACATTCCACTTAGTCATTTGAATTGATCCTAGTATGGGCTCTGAAATTTAACTCTGGAGCAGACGGAACTGTTTCAACCAATCTATAAGGCATTGAACCTTAATCACAGCCAGCCAAGTGGGGATCCTATCAGATGGTTGAAAGTATTAATTTTCTCCACATAATAAGCCTCTTTCATTAAGAGCAGCCAAGACCGTCATATGCTAACGTACATCCACACACATATGAATCAGAAAAGCTTAAGATCTGCTTCTCCCAGCTCCCTTTGCTCTCAGTCTTTCTCTCTGTGGCTTCCCCCCTCACCCTATGGTTGTCTAGACACCAAAGAATAATCTCCCCAACTCAGGGCCCCAAAGACAGACTTCCATGTGGGGACTGCTCTCCCCGTCCCTCAGGCTCCCCCACAGCTCCATTCAGCAGCATTGGGTTTCACCGCATCTAAGGTGAATCAACACAAGTCTCTTTAAATTTTATCCATCTTAGGTATTGTATCAGATACTGTTATATAATACATCTGTTACTATTCAGGAATAATAACATACATCATTTTAAGTAGTAGACAGAGCTGGCCTGTGCGTAGAGACCATTTTTGGGAGCACAGAGGAGAGAAACTCCTGAACGATATGAGAAAAAGGTCATTTTGAATCGAATCTCTTTGATAAAATATGATTAGCTTCAATATAAATCAAATTACAACCAAACAGAATCTTAATTTTGTAAATTCCACACCTGAATACATTCCTATATCATGTATACTTTTATTTGCATGACATACATGCATACTGTGTATATGTGTGATCAAACAAGAGGCTGTTGGACAAGCGTGAATCTCAGACTGGCTTGGTAAGAGCTTCTTGAAGTAAAAGGCTGAATGTCAGATATATTAAGGGGAACAGAAGATTAGAAACAGCTCTTGATATATTGCAGTCTAGTACAACAGCAAAAGCCCAACTCGATGTCTGACTTTGAGCCATTTATTTCAGGAAGCTCTAGCCAATGACCAAAAGATGCATGGATGTGGGAAGTAAGGGTGCCGAGGGGGCTGCAGCAGCCCCTAAAATCAGGCAGGACACATGGTCAGACAGACCCAGAGAGTTCATCTCAGCCAGCTACAGCTAGAGCACATACGGTAACTGCAGTTACTGTCATGTACAGTGATACATAAAGGCCATTAGTACAACAGGATGTGTGATTTGGTTATGGATCTGAGTAATGAAATGTATCCAGTAACTAGAGCTTGCTCTATTCTTTTGAGGTTTAAAAGTACTGCACTCTCTCAGCCTTGATTTGCCATTTACAACTGTTAGTCTTAACTTTTCAATATGTCTGTTCTACTGAACAGGCATATTGCCATTTAAATGAGTTTCAATAGATCAGTAGTTTTCATACATTAGTTCAGTGTTCTTGCCTCTGGGTTCATGTTTGCTGCTTTGCCCAGCTCCAGTTGTGGTGCCCATTCTGCCATTGCTTCCTGTCAGCATCCCCCCCCCACAGGTTAAAAAACATCTGTGGTACCAGCGTAAAACACTAACACTGCCCTCGTGCCCTGAGCTCCTAGTCTGAGCAGCCAGGCTAACAAACTGAGCTGACATAAGCTAACAGACGCTACAGTTCACAACAGTTTGTTGTCCATCAGGAGCTCCGTAAATCACCAAGAGTTGAGGCGTAGCAGCCAGAGGACATCAGAGAGAAAACCAGAAAATATTTTCTCCATAAAATATGATCCAGTTTCAACAAAATGATTGAAATAGTTGGTGGGGCATTGGGCATTTCTCAGGGGAGTTGTACCCAGAGCACAAAGTTACAGTACAAGAACGGGCTTATGGGGCACAGATTGGGAATGACATCGTTCATTTGATTACAAGTCAGTGTAGCATCAAAATTATTTAAAATGGCAGAAAAGTTATATAATATTGCTTTAAGGCAGTACTGGATTTTTAAATCATTTCTGCTTCAGTGTCATGATGAACTTTGATTTGTAATTAGCCAAAACCAAAAGCAACTGGCATCTGGTTGTTTTATCCATTAACAGTTTTTCTAAAGATTTTCCAGAAAATCTTCAACATCATTATATATATTGCCATGTCTGTACAAAATTCCAGTATCGTGTTAGGTGGATTTTATGCACATGTTCCACCCTAGGAGCTCTCCCGCTTGACAATAGGTCTCCCACGTCTCTCTAACTCAGCCACCACAAACCCAACTCACATTCTGTCTCTCAAATAAATTCAGTCGTGCAGCTGCACATCTGGAAACAGAAGCCTTTCCCTATTTCCTGGCACTCCAAAAGTTGGCGCCCTCTGGTGCTTGCAGGTGCACAACGAGATCCTTTCAACTCAATTATTTCAGAGGGCATAATAATGCAAGCTGAGACCCATCTCTTACGTAACGCAAGGGCCACTATTGTGTTGTTTTAGTCTTTGCATGTCAACATGCGCACACATGGCTTTTTACTTTAAATTCATGCCCCCACCTCCAGCACACTTTGACCTCTCTGTCTTTAAAAATATATATTTTCCTATTCTTTCAGGTCTATTTATAGTCTGCTTTTCTTCTTCACTGTGACATTGCCCTAAAGCTGAGCCCCAGCCTCTGTCCAGCTCAACCGGAGTGGGGATGAAGGCTGACTCACATATTCATTAACACACATGGCTGCACACATTTCCACAAATAAACAACTTCTATGGATGTCAGACATGCGCATACAGAATGAAACAACTGCATGCATGATGCACCTGCTCACTTACACCAACATGTCAGCAAATTGAAATTAAGGCAAGAAAGAGGTTTGTTAACATGCTGTTACAATATTTCAGATGCTTTCTCTCCCGTTTATTTTAAACAAATTAAAATATTGCTCAGTCATGGCCGTAAAGGGACAGAAATAGGTCAAACACCACAAGAGACACGGCCAAGTTGTCACCAGAGACAGTCACTCAGGCCCCCAGAAGTGACAGCAGATAACTGCAATCCCTGCTATAAAAAGACCAGCTGACACAGCCAACTCATGCCTATAGATGAACACACATGGCACTTCACAGCCACCATCTTTTTATGAGCCAACAGACAGAATTACTATTTTGATGCAGGGAATGAACGGAACAAACACAACGGACCATTTTAGCATCCCATGACCTTTTCAGACACACATGCGGATGCCATGACGTATTGGTAAGTGGTGTAACAGGAACCACGGGGCTTCAGAGAAAATATTCACAAAGGGAAATAATGAAGCTTCTTCTCAAATTAAAAAAAAACAACTGTCTTAAGCAAATGGCTTACTATATGATTTATCTTGCAGTGGTATATCTTTTACTTTATACTGCCATCTTGTGGGCAGAAGTGAGGGCCAAAATGACAGTGATGTATCAGTGGGCTTGATGACTGTGCTAATATGGACATTTTCTCTGAAAATACATACACAGAAAATAACACATACTGTTAAGTTATTTTGTCTTTATTGTAAAAAAAAAAATAAAACACTACAAATGCCTGTATTTGTACTGTAGTAGTAAACTCATAGGAGTGTAGACAGTAAACAACCCTGAGAATATTTCTACATTTATTTGTTGTTGTTAAACGTTCCCGACCAATAAATCTTTTATATGTTTTATTAAAGTTGATTTTTTTTTAATGAAGCTGCACAAAGTTTGTGCATGATGTGTCATGTTGTAAACCAAGTCCTTGTGTATGAAGTGTGTTTCCTCATATCTCGCTTTCATTCTAGACAGACACCTTTGCTTTCTTGCGACCCGCTGACTTGGTTTTCGTGGCCTTCACAGTTTCATTTTCTTCTGTCTTAATTTTTGTTTTCTTGTATGCTACCCTCATTTCTCCTCCATGTTCTTCCTCTTTCAGCGGCTGCTTCAGATCTGGCATTTCTTTCAGCTTTTGGAACTTCTTGAGGTCCGCACAGAACAGCACCTGAAAACAGATAAAGAAGTGGTTAAAGAAGTTTGTGAAAGAAACTGACGAACAGATACTGAATGATAACACTCACCGACTGTGCCCAGCCAGCATAAGGACCCCAAAGCTTTCTGAAAAAATCCCCTGTGTAGAAATAATACATTGTACATTGTGTTAACAATGAAAAGGAATCATTATTCTGTGTTTACAATCAGCATAACACTGCAAACATGCGGTGCTACTGATGAAATGCATTAATACTGTCGAAGAAATCATCGAGTCCAGTTGAGATGTTTGCTGTGGTGGTGTGTTTGACCTGAAGTCATCACAGAAACAATAGGACAGATATGAAGGAAAGACACATATTTAGCATGTCACAAGACCAAGGCCTAAACACTAGGGGCTGGTAGATGTTTCTAGATGTCACTTGATTAGCGAGTCTGCACTGTCCCCAATGTGGATTGTGTGTATTGATCAAGGAACCAACACAGTGGGGGGCTAAAGGCTACCCCTAGGTATTACTGATTCAATCAGTCTATACTATGTTAAATGTGTATTTTCTTCATCAATACTAACCAATATCTCTGTGGAGTTTATCTGTGATGCTCTTTTGTGCGTTGCCAGAAGCATAGTTGTAGTCACGTTTTGCAATCTGCCACAGGTGTGTGTCTATGGGTACAGCCTCTGCCTTATCCAGGGACATCAGACATACACAGTCTGCCACCTATAGGGAGACACAGAGCCTTAATTACATGTTACTGTGACAACGTCACAATTTCAGGAACATATAAGAGGGTAACAGGTTCTTTTCCTACTCTACCTTGGTGCCCACACCAGGGAGGGTACGCAGAGCATCACGGGCCTGCACATACGGGACACCGCGTAGACTTTCAAGCCACTGGAGACCGTGGGTGTCCAAAATTTGCTTTGCACTCTGCTGGAGGAAGCGAGCCCTGTATCCAAAACCGAGATCCCTGAGACACGCCTCTACACTGCTGTCTGCCAATTACAATGTAGAAAAAGATGCAATTATAAAGACAATATATTAACCTTTTCTTCTTGATTCACTCTATAGTTTGAGTATATTTTCTTCTACACTGGTAAACTGGTAACTGTCATGATTCGTCTCATAGGAGTTTTAGTCGTGCCATGTGAAATGTGGATTTGCATCACTGAACTAAGGACCTATCTATCTGTTCTGCAACATAGCTAAAGTTTAAAATATTGCTGCATTAGCCAGGATATGAATGAAGGCAACATGGTTGGATTTTCTACCCCTGAACCAAAAGCAAAAGTAAAAGGATGGATAATATAATTAGGGACCCAATAAACCGAGAGTCCTCGATTGCAGTTGTAAACCCTGCCCCACTGATACAAAGGTCCTTGAAAGATTATAAACAGGGGGTTAGGTTTGCAGAGAAAGAATGTAGCACCTGCAAGCGCAGAAAGGGAAGGAAAGTTGTGATAAGAGGTTTGATCCAGTTGGCACAGTGGGGCGCCCAGAGCCTGGCACAGCCTCTCCACCATGCCCTGGATGCGAGAGATGTGGTTGTTGGAGGTACAAATGAAGGAAAACAGGCATTCGGTGGGGTCCTGGCGCAGCATTCGCACACCTGGGGAGACCAAACAAACAACATATTCAAAACAGATATGGTCTCAGTCATTACTTATGGTTTATTATCATGCACGCACTAACACACACTGACCCGTGAAGACGTCTGCAATGCATTTAAAGTGGGGATCTGCTACTCCCCACTCCTCGTACAGATCTCCCAGCTTCACATTCAGCTGGAAGTAATCTCTCAGCATGTCTTCTTCCTCCTCAGTGTCCCGCACTGAAGTCACGGCCAGCGGCTCCTCCTGCTCCTCCTTCTTCAAAGCTCCTTTGAAGCTCTTGTCTGACTTGTTTTCCATCTGGAGAGAAACACCAGCTCCCCTCTTGCCGTCACATCCCTCCTCCTGCATGCCTTGGTCTTTGTAAACATGGTACCAAAGAGTGTCATCTGTTTGAGTCAGAGTCCAAACTCGTCCTGCCATCACTCCTGTCCAGTGGCCATCTGCAGTTTCTCTCCAGCTGTGGGCTGAGACGTGTTAATGCAAAGACAAATGAGGAAACGCATCAGGTCTGTCCTGCATCTACCTATCAGTCTCACCAACTTACCGGAAAGATTGTCCACAGGCCAGAGTGAGATCCAGACGCAGCTCTGACTTCGCACAGGACAGAGATCTCCACATTTTGGCCCCCGATGACAGCACTGCATGTTTGGCCATAACTGTTTTGATGCTAACAGTTTATAGTTTATAGATAAGAATAAGCATATGACTACGGTGACGCATTCATGTTTTAAGAGGGGACTACAACTTCACTTCACGTCTGCAGCAGCCAGAGTCAGTAACTTTCACGGAGTTGTCTCAGCTGGACAATAAAGACCTTACAACGCGTTGCAAAGCTGCGCGTATTTGAGCCGATACTTTGATGGAAAGTGCAAAGTTTAAGTAGTTACAAATCATAATGTTATATTACATAGCTAATAACTGATTCCGGTCATAACTTCATGTTAATAATTATGAGAAAATACCGAAATGTCAATCTGATGCAACATTACCGAGATTCCGGTAGCCCGTCCCTTCTCGATAGTCAACACAGCTGCTGATTGGCTCTCTCGCTCGTAGTAGGCGGTGACTTAAACCAAGCTCATTCGCGATTGGTCAATGGAATCCCGCCCGCCGCTTCCTATTGGTAAGTTTTGCTGCTCTTTATCGAGGTATATAGGAAGTCACCCTCCCTCTCCGAGGAGCAAAGTCGTGTGCGGTGGTTCGCGTGTCGGTGTGGCCCCGATCTTTGCCGGTGAACACGGTGGAAAAATGGCGGATACGTTGGGACTTTTCACTTCCATCGGGCTCAGTGAGCAGAAAGCGAAGGAGACGCTGAAAAATGAAGCGTTGAGCAGCTCTCTGAAGGAGGCAATTATCCAGGTACGACTCAACGGAAGTCAACTTCTCGGAGACAGAGACAGCTGTGAAATGTGACTTGACGTACACTTTTTTTTTTTAGCTCACTTGTATTCACCCTCAGTTTTTGTCACTTTTTAAAGGAGCTTCATACAAATATGTTTCTCTAAAGTCTGTTTCTCATGAGCAGTTTTTTCTTTCATTTTCACTTTCCATGCAGACCCTCAAAAAAGAGAAATTGTTGCACTGGTTTCCCCTGTTTGTTCTTGCTCTACAATAGTCCATTGGTTTTTGACATGCACAATAAATTCTGGTCTTTCCTCATTGCTTTCAACAGGCTCAGCGTGCCTGTGGGGCATCTGGAGTGGACAAAGCCATGGGTACACTGCTGTACAATCTGGCATCTCGCCTTAAAGACACCAAACGCCTGACATTCCTCTGTGACTGTATAGCTCGGTGCAAAATCTGCTCAGAGCTACAGCTCGCAGGTAACCACTTTTCATGCAACATGTTGCAACCTGGCCGATGACAGCAACGAGCCACCTAAAGTCAAACATCTGTACATACCATGACATATTTTAGCATTTCATTTTTCCTAACGTGTCATTTTCCAGACCTAACACAAGAAAACACTTTTTACAAGTTGGATGCATTGCATTCACTCATCAAAATATAGTGTCTTGCAGTCCAAACATTTAAATTTGGTATGTACAACAGAGTCACTTGATGAATATCACATACATGGTAAAAGAAAAAAAAGAAAATCCCCCGACACCACACCTAATGTGACTTCTGTAGACGGCTGGGTGTGTGTCGTGGGTATATTGTGCCTGCCTGATTATTATGACCTCACTAAATTAATGAGATAGGTGTGCTGTGGACACGACTGACTGGGGGAAATGACTTATCTTGCCGCTTTCTTGGCAGCTGCACTGGAGTTTGTGAAGAATCACCCTCAGGACCCCATCGACCAGAAGGAGTTTGAAGAAGCGTGTGGGATTGGCGTGGTCATAACACCGGAGCAGATTGAAGATGCCGTGAGTGCACGAGCTTCCGTCGCCCAGAAGTATTTTATATATGTTATTTTACAAGCTTTACTGGGCGTGTTGTGTTTAGTGATGATGAAATGTTGTGCAGGTGGAGAAGGTGATCAAGAAGCGCAAGGAGCAGCTGTTGAAGGAGAGGTACCACTTCAACATGGGGCTGCTAATGGGTATGATTACATGCCTGATTAGTTAAATATTTCTAAAGCCATTAAAGGTGAGCAAACACATAGAATGACTCACTGACCTTTTCGTGTCTGTTGCAGGAGAGGCACGCTCTGCCCTGAAATGGGCCGATGGAAAGGTCATCAAAAATGAAGTGGACATGCAGGTGTGTTTTTTAAAAAAGAGAATATTGTGATTAAATATTTGCCCTATGAGGTTGTTAGGTTATTTTCACTTTGTGCCGTAACTAACTCTTTTGTTTTAAAAGGTTCTACACCTCTTAGGACCCAAGACAGAGGCTGACCTGGAGAAGAAATCTAAGGTAACACACGTCACATCACATCACTTATTTGTTTTCTTCCTGCAAACAGCTCGGCACATAACCCTTCTGTAAAATCATAGTTTAGAGGTATTGGCAGGTGGATTTTGTTCTTTGGACAGTTAGGTTTTCCTCCGTTTCCAGTCCTTATGCTAAGCTAACAAGCTCCTGGTAGCAGCTTCATATTTGCCATACACATGCCATTTTCAGAACTGTATTGATCTTCTCAGCTAACTCTCTGCAAGAATGCAAATAACTCAAGACTGTTCCTTTGATCACTGCACTCTGATTGATTTGGTTTCATCTGTGGTTTTTGCAGCCCCAGAAAGCAAAAGCTGCAGAGAACGAGACAAAGGCGAAGAAAGCGGACGTGGCAGTGAACGGTAAACAACAGACAGAAGTGAACAGATGAAGTGTGTGTCAGGTAGTTTGTGTTTTTGTTTTTTGACCGTGCACGTTGTTTGTTTAGACGAGGAGACGGCCGGGGAGGGAAAGTCACTCATGGAGCAGCTCAGAGGAGCAGCACTGAAGTTCCATAAACCAGGTCAGAAAGAATCACCTGAACAATTAAATGCAGATGCATTTCTGCTTATCGCTCTTTACTGAATTCATATTCTATGTAGTGCAGTTTTAAAGAAGTATGCTGATCTTTCATCCTTGCCTTGCACGTTACAGGAGAGAACTATAAAACTGAGGGCTATGTGGTCACACCAAACACAATGGACCTGCTGAAAAAGCACCTGGAGTTCACTGGTGGACAGGTACAAACTTTCTGTTATTTTAACTTATGGACGAAACACCTGAAAATGATTTACAGTATTATGTTGATTTTCCTTTTACAATTCCTTCAGATTCGTACTCGTTTTCCTCCTGAGCCCAATGGTATCCTTCACATTGGACATGCCAAAGCTATCAACTTCAATTTTGGTTATGCAAAGGTACAGGTCTTTGTATCCTCTATCACCATCACACTAACTAACTAACTAACTAACATAACTATGTAATCCTCCCTGCATCTGTTTTACGTAAATCTTTGTGTCTTCCTGTAGGCAAACAACGGGATTTGTTTCTTGAGGTATGATGACACAAATCCAGAGAAGGAGGAGGAAAAATACTTCACTGGTATCAGGGACATGGTGGAGTGGCTTGGTGAGTTTTGATTCTGATTTATACCTTTTTTTTTAAAAAAATCTAATCAAAGCTTACATTTGTGATTTCTTATCAATGTTACTGTATTACTCAGGCTACAAACCGTATGCCGTCACGCACGCATCAGACAACTTTCAGCAACTCTACGACCTTGCCGTGGAGCTTGTTCGCAGGTGAGTAATGGAACTCTCTGTATATGTTTGTAAATGTCCACAAAGCCGGTAGATGATGTTTGATTCGTTTCTTTGTCTTCCTTCAGGGGTCACGCTTACGTGTGCCACCAGAAAGGGGAGGAACTGAAGGGCCACAATGCTCCGCCGTCACCCTGGAGAGACCGACCCATCGAGGAGTCTCTGGTGTTGTTTGAGAGGATGAAGAAGGGCCTGTTTTCTGAAGGAGAGGCTACACTCAGGATGAAGATGGTCATGGAGGACGGCAAGATGGACCCTGTGGCGTACCGAATTAAATACACGCCGCATCATCGGACAGGAGATGAATGGTGTGAAATCCTGAGGTTTTTAAATACAACATCCCTCGCACTACAATCTGTGTTTTACTTACACTTACTTTCTCGTCTCTCTCTGTAGGTGCATCTACCCTACTTATGACTACACCCACTGTCTGTGTGACTCTATTGAAAATATCACACACTCACTCTGTACCAAAGAGTTCCAGGCCAGGTACACATATATTTTTGTTTTAGTTCAACTGTATCACAATATTTCTTGTAGACCTATGAATGCTTTATTCACCTTGTTTATTGGTTTATCTTGTCTGTGTGGCAGGCGTTCGTCATATTTCTGGCTGTGTAACGCTCTGGACGTGTACTGCCCTGTGCAGTGGGAATATGGCCGTCTGAACCTCACTTACACTGTTGTGTCCAAGAGGAAAATCATCAAACTGGTAGAGACTGGCGTTGTCAGGTAAAATAACATTTTTTGCCATTTGTTTTCAGTCCGTTTACATTACATTACATTACACTCTGTCTTGAATGTAAAAAATGGGCTATATCGATAGAAAGCGTTTGTTCGCTCTGAAAATTTGTGGTTGGAATTAACAGCTAAAGGATGAGTACACTAGCAGACTGTTGGATTGGATCTGACGTGACCGATCAACGTTTTTTCAATGTCATTCTTAAAATGTGGTGTTACTGCTATCATTTACATTCATGAAGTCGTGTCAGGCTGCTGAATCAGTGGTCTCATGTTGCCCTATTAAAAAAAATGATCCCACGAGTTCCATGTGGTGTGGTATTTTTAAATTTAGGAAAAATAAAACCCTGCATTACGATCTGAAATCCATATTGGCAAACTGTAAAAATAGGTTGTGCAAAAAGGGAAGACAAGCTATATTGTATAGATTATTTTAATATTCTGGGACAAGCACATGACCCTTCCAGTAAATGTACTCTATTGTCAGGAAGAAGCTGTACGTTTCATTTACGCAAAGTAGAAGCCTGAATAACACAGTACAGTTCTTAAGTTGCATAATATGGCTTAAAAAAAATCTTACCTTTTATCAAAAAATTGCAGATTCTTTTGGCCATACTGCGATTTTGATAATATTTTGATCATTTGTGCAGCTCTGCTTCTTGCTGTGGTTTGGTGTGCAGCATGTTGTCTGCGTGTTCTGGTGGCTGTTTTTTGCCACGTAGAATCTGTTGGTTAACAGTAGAAGATCTCTTTTCTAATTACAGAGACTGGGATGATCCCCGACTCTTCACTTTGACTGCACTGAGGAGAAGAGGTTTCCCACCAGAGGCAATCAACAACTTCTGCGCACGGGTACGCACAATGGAAGGATGAATGGCTGGATGGAGGAAGTAGTAATTACACGTATGAGGACGACACCGCTCTTGTGTAATAATATGTTACGTCTTCTGCCAGGTTGGAGTCACAGTTTCTCAGACGACGACAGAGCCCCACCTTCTGGAGGCGTGTGTGAGGGACGTACTGAACGACTCGGCGCCAAGAGCCATGGCCGTGCTGGAGCCGCTCAAAGTCACCATAACTAACCTTCCTGAGAACTCAAAGGTTTGTACACGACTTATAAATACACAGAGATTACACACTAAAGTGCTTGTAATGTCCTGTGCTGTCTGTATTTGTGCTGAATCTTGCTGCTGTCGTCTTTTTGTGTCTCAGACAGATGTGCGGGTGCCGGATTTCCCTGGCAACGAGGCCAAGGGCAGCCACGTGGTTCCATTTACACGTACAATCTTCATTGAACAGAGTGACTTCAGAGAGGTTAGAGAGAAAACATACAAAATTAAATACTTTCATAGATTTTATAGAATTTCTTTGTGCAATTTCTGGATTGTAGACAGAAGTAGATGATGATGGACTCTTCTTTTGCAGGTGATGGAGAAGGGCTACAAGCGTCTGACCCCAGAACAGCCTGTCGGTCTAAGGCACGCTGGGTCTGTCATCTCTGTCCAGAAGGTCATCAAGGTAAGACTCCAGGAGTTTCTGGTCTGTTTCAGACCAGATTTGCCAGGCAGAAGTAGGGCCAGCAGTCCACAATGTTAAAAAATTGTTAAAAGCGTCTAATTAAACTCTGTCACTCACTTATCCTCACGGCAGCCAAGTAGCATCCTTCCTGTTTGTATTATTTTACCATGCAGTTACACAAACAATTCATATTTCCTGAACACTGGAGAGACTCACAATTTCAATGTGGTCTGTTCTGACTACACCTTCACTCAGTAGCTCCATAGCAAAGGACTGCTGTGGTCCTTTAATTGCAGCTTTGATTGTAGCTTTCATCCCTAGCTACTCCAGTTCACACCTTGAGCCATCTTGCCATGACAGCTCAGTGAGTGAACATTGGATTATGCTTTGGTATGATACTTTCTTAGCAGTGTTGGCTTCCCTCTGTGGGAGGTCTTAAGTAGCATTTTTATGGTTCACTTACTCACTCACTTCTGCTCTGTTTCTCAGGATGCTCAGGGTAAAGTGGTGGAACTAGAGGTGACCTGCTGCCGTTCTGAGACTGCAGAGAAACCAAAGGCCTTCATCCACTGGGTCAGCGAGCCATTGACTTGCGAAGTACGCCTTTACGAAAGACTGTAAGTCACAAAGATCACTTGCCGACATTCACAACGTATAGTCTGTGCAAAACTCACTTCATGAAAACTTCTCGCTGTGTTTGTAGATTCCTGCACAAACATCCAGAGGATCCATCTGAAGTGCCCAATGGCTTCCTGAGTGACATCAATCCTGTGAGTACCTTTGCACTCCTGTGACAGGTTTGGATAAACTGTTTCAACTGAGTAGTCACTGTTTCATGCATTTCTTCTTTTTTGTCAATTAGAATTCCATGCACACCAACACCAGTGCCTTAGTGGATATCTCAGTCAAAGGAGCAAAGGTCTTTGACAAATTCCAGTTTGAGAGAGTCGGCTACTTCTCCCTGGACCCTGACAGCACTGCAGACAAGGTACAGCAGGACTACAGACAGTTGTATTTAATAATACAAATGTTTAAAGCTTCTAGTTTTAGTCCATTTGAGAGATTTGGGAATCTACGTTGTTTTAAACACACTTTGGGTTCGATGTCTAACTGTAATTCTTCTCTCACCGCAGCTCGTCTTCAACAGAACCGTCACCCTCAAAGAAGACCCGGGGAAGATCTGATTGACTGAGATCAAGCCACATTTCTAGCTTCCCATGAGCCCACAGATACATGTCGAAATTGTTTGCATCGCCTATTGTATAACATCAGAAAGAACACAGAGCGCTTTGGCTGAGATTGACTCGGATATTGTAATAATTTCACGTCCATATTCATTCAACAGAATTGTGGGAGACAAAGTTCCGTCAGTGAGACTTCTCTCTATCACAAACATGGTCAGTCCGTGTCAGAGTCGGCTTGTTTCTTTTTCTATACCTGCTGCAATAATAATTCACTTACAGCGTTTCCTCTTTGTTGAATGTATGCAACCCTGATCGTTGTTCAACGAGGATCTGCTGTATGCTAATTTAATATTGGCTCTGAGCTGGTGTTACACAGAGGAGATGCTCTCAAGTGCCATTCATGACTTTCTTAAAAATGTGGTGAGTCACTACCAAATCACCGTGTGTGTGTGTTGTTTTTTTTTTAAGACTCAGAGGGGTGCATGTGTCCTTTTTGACAGGAAACAAGAATAAATATGACTCAAGAACACCCTGCGATGTCTCTGTACTCTGTCTCTGAGTTTTTGAAGCTGATGATATTCTTAATATTCTTCTAACAGAACAGTGATACTTTACTATCCAAATCAAATGTTTGACTTGGTATCGTGTGATATTTTGGCTTTGAGTATTGGTGCCTTTGCACAATATTCAAACTAAGTGTGTGACAGTAATTGCTATTAAGATCACTCATGATCTCAGTAAGAAAAGTATAGTAAGTTGGTTTTTATGTAACATAGCCGGTAAGACTGAGCTATATTATTAGATAAGATTGACTTTAATAATCCCACGTGGGAAATTCACTTGCCACAGCAGCTCATGAAGACAAAGTGAATAAGAAATTACTCATAAATAATAAATATATAGAAGAAAGTCATTAAGTCATGCTGGTGTTAAAGAGTCTGACAGCTGTTGGAAGGACCTGTGATTTTAGTTTAAGGCCTCTGTGGAGTCTGGGGGGCAGTCTAGAACAGAGCTGACCCTCTTGACCAGTTTAAGTCTTTTTCCCACTCCCTAGTAGATGACTGCACAGAATAATGCAGATGCCACCACAGTGTTATAGAAAGTTTCTAACCTCCTGCACACTCCTCAGTCTCCTGAATATGTGAAGACAACTTTGGCCCTTCTCCTTGTTGTCTGTGTTGTCCAACCAGCCCATTTTGTTGTTAAGGTGAACACCCAAGTGTGCTCTGATGATCTCAATATCCAATCCCTGGATGTTCGGCATGAAATGAGGCCTCACCTTCACCTTTGTCTGATGTCACAATCCCAGACCTATAATCATAATATCCATATATTGTGCACCATTATTTAGTGTGGCTAACTTTGCAGTTGTATTAAGCAGCATAATCGACATTACATTATGTTTTTGTTTCAATAATAGTGATATTATTACATACTATTATTATAGAAAAATATTATTGATCACTACACACATCAGTCTTTTTTTTTGTTTCTTAACACAAACATGAGGTCATTCAGTCACATTGAATAACACACATAGAAATATTAGTCACAGGATGACACTTTCGTTACTACAGCTTCAGCTGTCACACTCTGCATCAGCTAAATATGTTAACCCATTTAGCCCAGTATTCTTTTCCCTTTTCCTTCTGTAGTCTCAAACTAAATATTATCCATACTGTATATGTTATTTATTATTGTTCCATTGGTTCAAGGTGGGAGGTTCTTTGCATGTAGTTATTGCCCTTTTTATTTGTTGTCATAAGGATTTCTAATAAATATCTGGAACTGGATAATATCCCTATTATCCAGTTCCCTTGATACATTCCCCAAGTAGAATGAAAGACAAGTAAACTCAATATCAAATCCAAAATTCCTCTTTGCGGTAACTTGCACTTGAGTCCAGAAGGGTTGTAAGACAGGGCAAGACCAAAAAAATGTGAGTATGGTCTGCCATTAATTGTCCACAATGTCTCCAGCATTGGTCCAGATGTCCGGTTTGTTTTGATTTTATTTTTGGGGTTATGACAAACCTCACACAATTCCTTCCAGCAAAAGTCTCTTCAACTTGAACTTGAATTTGTGGTCGACTCCTGGGTGTGGATTATATGAGGCCATTCCTCTGGGGTGATTTCAATATCCAGCTCTCTTTCCCATTTTTGTTTTATATAAACAGTTAAGTTGTTCTTCATGTGTGTGATGTACATTGGTGCATAAACCATAATAAAATACAAGATTTTATGCAAATAGATTTGATCTTATGGATATCGATCTATGAAAGAGAAAGACATGCCCTCTCCTCCAATTTTTAAATTTAATACTCAAGCGGTCCAAACAGAAAACACTGTGGCAGATTGCAAACCACACTGAAGTGTGGTGCGTGGGAATTAACCCTCAACTGCCCAGAGCTCCCGGAGCACCACCCAAATATTCAGCGCATCTCTCCGGGTCTACCTTAAAAGATTCAGAAGCCAGTGAACCACTAGGAGCGTCTGCCTGGGCATAACAGGGTTTTAAGGTGGACTGACATCTACTTGATCTCGTCGGCTGCTCTGCCTGCGCGTGTCGTCTTTAACGGACTCTCCTTCGAGCGCCAGTTACCGCGATATCACGCGGCGGAAACATCGCGATAACACGGCAGAGTTACAAATCGCCTGCCTATTGGTCTGAGGGTAGTTGTTGTAAGATGGCGCCCAGCGAAATATGAGTGGTTGAGAAAAAAAGAAAAGCTACAGCTAGCTATCTGACGAACATCGGGGAGATTAAAGTAACAAAACCGGCCACACGGAGACGTTAGCAGCAGCTCGCTTTCGTGCTCGTTGGAAGAGGAGTAACGCACCGAGGGTAGAGAAGAGGTTGCGGGCGACTCGAGCCTCGGCCCGGTTGAGGAAGAGAGGTAGCTAACGCGCCTGCTAATGTTAGCCTGCTAGCTTTGGTTAGCGACAGGAGAGGTTCACCCCACTCCTCGCTGCTTTCTGTGTATTTACCACCTGCTTCGCGGCCGTTGTGTTGTTTTACACTTAAACGCGCCATTACAATTCACCAAAAGCACACACACACAGCGGCTGGGTCTTATTTGCAAACAACACGCGGCTAGTTAGTTAGCCGTGTACCTGGCTAACCCCTAGCTCGTTGTGCAACCAGCTGTTAGACTGGCTGCCACGAAGATGTTTGCACCGTGCAGGTGTTCGCAACCTTATTGTTGTGTAAAACTCGCGTGTTTTCATTATGCAGCAGTTTCCGTCCCCGCTGTGAATACTGCATCGGATTTTGGAAAGTGGCCGCGCTTTTGTCCCTGCTCGTACACACTCAGCTAGAGTTAACCCTTTCCTCTTACCATCTATGTGTGTGTGTTGTTACTGCACAGTGATCTGTAGGTCAACACTGTGGAGCTGCAACTGATGTCAGCGCAATGCTTCTGTCCTTTTATTGTCACCCCTGAAGTTGTGTTGCTGGATTTTTTTTTTTTTTTTACCTTTTGTTATTGAAATGTGATCCATAAAGATAACCCTGGCGGCAGTAGCTCAGTCCATAGACACTTGTCTTGGGAACCGGAGGGTGGCCGGTTCAAGCCGAGGTACCCAACTGCATGCAGGGTGCTGCTCTGGGTGGCTGCCCATCACTCTACCATCTCTCTCATGTCCCCATGTTGTATTTCAGGGTTAAAAATCATGTAAAAGGTGAAAAAAAGAATCCCCCCTCAAGGTTTTTTAATATAAGTATCTCTTTTCCTCAGATCCCCTCTATAGAAGAAGGCAGCGATGAATAACTCCCTGGACGGTGCAGGCTCCTATGAGGAGCTTGTGAGGCAGAAAGCTCGGAGCATCCCTCAGCACCGCATGAAGGAGTTCTTGGAGTCCTTGGCGAGTAAAGGTCCAGATGCCCTGCAGGAGTTCAGCCAGCAAAGTGGTGATACTACAACCACCACCACCACTATGGTCTACCAACAAGAGGCTAACTGCATCTACACGGACAGCACGGAGGTGGCGGGGTCGTTGTTGGAACTGGCGTGTCCGGTAAATCAGCAAACTAACTGGTCATATAGCAGTTTTGTAGAGCGCTGTCCCTTAAATGAAGCTCTCTGACAGACCCTGTCTTCTGGTGCAGGTTCAGGTGTCAACGGCTCAGCAGCAGTCTGTACAACAGAATACAGAGCAACAGGTAGTGCAGGTTTGTATCTCTTTATTATATCTTTGTGTTGCAATTTAACATTTAACCCTATTTCATACAATCCTTGGTCCACTAAATTTCTTTACATCTCTGTTTTCAGGTGCAGATCCAGAGCCAGCAGCAAGGTCAGATGCTGGGTCAGGTCCTCCAAGTGCCCTCTGGCTCCCACCAACAGCTTCAAGGTGTGACCACTGCACAGCTGATTCAGCCTGGGGATCTCACAGAGGAGCAGCACCAGCAGGTACATATGTGCACAAACGTCATGGCATAATTTTGTCATCAGCCAGTTTAAATTTAGTTACCACTCACCATCTCCCTCCCATGTGTTTTAGCTGCAAGCCCAGTTGGTGGCAGCTGTTGCAGGAGGACAACAGATCCAAATCCAGACTGTGGGTGCCCTATCTCCCACCCAGCAGCAGGACAGTGCTGAGAGGAGGGTACTTGGAACCACCGTTGCCACATCACAGGGAGCAGGTGTCCTCCAGCCAGCCAAGAAGCGCAAGGTTGACATGCCCATTACTGTGTCCTACGCTCTGCCTGGTCAGCAAGTAGCCACAGTGCTGGCTATCCCTCAGGGACAGGGACAGCAGCAGAGTTATGTCTCCCTGCGACCAGACCTCCTAACTGTGGACAGCTCCCACCTTTACAGCGCTACAGGCACTATCACCAGTCCGACAGGAGAGACCTGGACAATCCCTGTCTACTCTGCTCCCGCTGGTTCTGGAGGCCGTGAGCAGGTCACACACATCGCCATCCCGCAGGAAGCCTATGGAACAGTGCAGGTTGCGGGGACAAACACTACAACAATGACCACAATGCCAACACAAGTTACTGTTGAAAATGACAAGCTGAAAATCCCTGCCAGTCAAAGTCAGACAGCGCAGGCCGTTTCCAGCATAACAAGCTCTGGAGGAATGGGAGGCGAAGAAGTGGTGCACACGCTGGCTGCAAACACAATTTTCCCTGCCCAGCTGATGAATGGGAACATCCACATCCCAGTGGCAGTGCAGGGCTACTCCAACGCTACACAGTCCCTTATCTGGGATCCACAGCAGCAGGTGCTACACACACAGGGGCTGTCAGGGCAAGATGCACAACAGCTACAGGTACCAACACAGGTGTTGAGCTATGCTGGTCTTTTATTGTTGCCAGAAAAACATGCTTGTTTGTACAGGGTAACAGCGTTGTTATGTTTGTGTCCGTGCAGGGTCAGACAGTGGTAGCAGAGGTAGATGGCCAAGGCCAGCAGCAAGTGCAGGTGCAGGAGCTGCTGCTGCCCGCCACTCTGAAGCCAGAGGAGGGGCTGGACGTGTGGCGGCTTTGGGCTCAGCGGAAAAACGCTGAGATGGACAAATCAGACAAAAATAAACTGGCCCCAATCGGCCGTAAGTGCCATATACATGTTTATTGTGTTACTATGCTTTTTTTTTTTTTTTTTTTTTTTTTTTTACACTGTCTCTTCTCTGGTCTCATCTGTCAACCCAATCACTGATATGTTGTTTATGTTTATTTTAGGACGCCAGGCACTGCGTTTCCAGGAGGACTTGGTGTCATGTGCAGTAGCGGAGCTCTGCATGGGTCTCTCATTGATGACAACAGAGGCTCGAGGGCTGGAAGGGGAGTCTTACGAGGCTGATGTTCTCTACTACGTATTTCTTTGCATACAAAAAGTAAGTTCACTGTCCACACAGACACACACACTCTCCATTCTCTGTTGGTATATAGATTTAAGGTGGAAACACTGCTTGAGAGAGTCTTTCTTTCTCCAATTTCCCCCTGCAGTATCTGTTTGATAACGGTCGCGTGGATGACGTTTTCTCAGATCAGTACTACACTCGTTTCGCACACAGTCTGCACCAGATCTTGGATCCGTGGAGACCAGCTATTCATCCACTAGGTGAGGACTAAAGTTGTTTTCCATATATGTTCCTCTGTCCTCGGGTACAGTGCACAATGGACCTTTTTCACAGCAGCCATTTTGGCATGAACTAGTAGGGTAAACACAGGTTTTGCTAGTGATACTAATGTATCACTGTTTTTTTAAATTAGGTTTGACTAACTTTAAGCCTGATGCCTGATGCCTTTTTAATTGTTTGTTTAACTCTGTGGTCAAGGTCGGAACAAAATGTAAAACACCTGTTTTATTTTGGTTTAATTTTAAAGGCAGTATGATGTTGTAATGGCAGTTCTCATTGATTAAACATTAAGCAATTATTTGTTTTCTTCTAACTCATAATTGCGCACAGCTTGCCCAACTTTATGAGCTGCCAGGTCTTTATAATCTGTTCTTTACCTCCTCCCAGGTTACGTTATCCCCAGCCACGTGACGGAGGAGATGCTGTGGGAATGTAAACAGCTGGGAGCTCATTCTCCCTCGACGCTGCTCACAACTCTAATGTTTTTCAACACCAAGTGAGTGCTTCCATGCCGCATTCACTGCTATACTGCTTAACTGACATGTAGCAATATTGTCCTTTTCATACACCTCTGTACATGAGAGCAAATCTTCATCTAGTGCACAGATAACTACTAACCCACAGCTAAATATAAATCTATAAAAGACACTACTGTTCTGTACCGCCCCTCTGTCCCCGTATGGTGACCAGTTAACACTGTCAAGTTGACCAAATCAGCCAATTTATATATTTTATGTGTATTTAACAGGTATTTCCACCTGAAGACAGTGGATCAGCATCTAAAAGTGGCCTTTTCCAAAGTGCTGAGACACACAAGGAAGAGTCCCAACAACCCCAAAGACAAGAGCACCAGCATCCGATACCTAAAGTCAACAGAGAGGTTCATAGGACAAAAAGGTAAGAGTGCACTTGAATTGGATTTGTCATCTGATGTCTAAAAGAAACCCCCCTTTCAAGATAAATAACTTTTGTTTATATGCTTTGTGTGTTTTTCTTTGTTCAGTCACAGATGACATGTACTCCGAGCAGCTGGAGGATCCGGAGAACCCGCTGCGATGCCCCATCAAGCTCTACGATTTCTACCTCTTCAAATGGTAAATATAAAACCTGGATGGGTGAAAAGGGGAAATGCATTTCTATTAACTTTTACGCCTCAAAAAAAAAAAAAAAAAAAGCGTAAACATGTTTTTATATTTCTGTGAAAAACACCTCTTTGTGATACCATGTGGTGTTTTTCCTCTCTCGTTGAGCTCGGGGTTATTAATTCATGGTGAGTTTCTCTTCTGGGGTGCTAATGTACCTTCGAATAAAACTCCCGTGTTTGTTATTGACATGGGACAGTGGTGCTTGATGCACTGTGTTCAGGTGATTAAACTTGCGAGAACACTGTTGCTAGGCAACTGACGAAAAATGGATGCGGTGTACAATAGGTCTCCTCTATAAAACAGTAAATGATTTTTATGTCCTCTGCCTCTTCTGCCCAGAAATAAAGGAACAAACTTCTCTCTCTGGCTTTTTGCAGTTTATAAAAATGTATTTTTTTAAAGGTGGCTTGTGAATAAGGGGGGAAAAAGACACAACAAAGTCACTGAATGATTGATTTTGTTTGTGGAAATTGGTGTGCAGTGTGGGCATAAAATTGTGCATGATCATACTTAATAGTTTTGGGCTTTTGTTCAGACAAAACCCGCGATTAAAGACGTCATTTTGGGCTCTGGGAAATTGCAATTGGTAGTTTTTCCCAATTTCTTTTGACATTTTGCACAATAGATGATTAATTGAGAATCTACAGTTGATTCAAGAATGAAATAAAAACTTAAGTTGCAGCAAACATGAAAAGAAAGAAGGCCAGATTGTGAAAGCAGAACTTTTTTTAAAGGCACTATCTGGCATTTAATGACTAGAAATCTAGTAGTTTTCCACTAATGGTCTCCCTCACTTGCAGAAAAAGAGAAATAATTAGAATTATGTAGTATGCAGAGACGGCTTAAAGCTGGCAAGCCATCCTGAAAATGTGCTCATGCTTTGTTTGTCTCAGTCCGCAGAGTGCTAAAGGTCGCAACGACACCTTCTACCTGACTCCCGAGCCTGTGGTGGCTCCGAACAGCCCCATCTGGTACTCGACTCAGCCAATCTCAAAAGAACAGCTGGAGCAGATGCTTGCCCGCATCCTCGTCGTCCGTGAAATCCAGGAAGCCATTAACATGTCCGAGAGCGTGCACTAGTTGGACCGGAGGAAGAGGAGAAGAATAAAATGGACTAGACTCTTCCGCTTTCTCGTCACCCAGCCTTTTGATTGCTCATTATCAGTAGTTTTCTATCCTCTTACACCCTCTTGTGGTCTTTAAGGGTGGCATGTATGTATGTTTATATTCATTGTGTCAGCATATCGTACACACACACACACACACGGACTGTACATACACATACAACCAATACCAATAATTTGTCTTATTGAGGCAATCTCTCAACCGTACCATGTTTTTTTTCTTTTTGTTGTTTGGCCAAAGGATGTAGGATCTTTTTATTGGACCTGAACTCTAATTTAAATGTTATTTTAACTGTTGGTTCTCCTCACCAATAGTCTGGAACAATAGTTAATTTTATTTCCTGTTTTTGTTTTAATCTGTAATATATTTCATATATTTTCTCCGGGGTTGGCCTGCGCTCTGCTGCTTTTCTTAAACATCTCTCTTTGTTCTCGCTCTCCTTGGTCACAATTAAGTCTCACATCGAATACCTCGGCGGTATTAAGTAGCCAAACATAGGCTTAAAAATCTCATTTTCAAGTTGTATGAACTCTCCCACTTCCTTTGTATTTCACTCTGTCCTGTGCCGAGTTCACACGAGGACTCATCAAACTCTGGAGATGACTCGCTTGTTAGTGAATGCTGCCTGGGCTGTTAGCGCCCCCCCTCCCCTCGTCGGATAAACTCGGCAGCACTGAAACGCTTCAGGACATGGACTTTATTGCAATACAGCGTCGCAACTCTACCCATGGCCACTAGCGCTTGTAGAGGTGAGGGTGAAGGATGCTGATTGCTGCTGGATCCTCCTTTCTCTCTCCTGTCCGTCACCACCAACCCTGAAAGTCACTCTGAAGAGGGGGGGGGGATTCTATTGTAATATACGTGTTTATTACATGACAGATGAAAGACTGAAGAGAAAAAAAAGAAGTGGGTTAGCCCTTAATGTTCTATAATGTACAATACTCATAGCTCCTTCATGTACTGTAATGGGTTTCAGTCATCTAAGGAGAATGGCAGTGCCTGTGTGTTTTTCGAAACATGACCTTTTTTGTACAGCCACTATACCATGTGTCTGCCTTTCTAGCAAGTCTGCTATCAATTCTGCACATGCATCCTTTAAGTACCGATGGTCTGCATTGTGTGAAATGAAATGATGCACAATGATTTTTTTTTTTTTTTTTTTTTTTTTTTTTCCAAAAAAGCAAGAGGGGAAAAAAAACCCTAAATAAAAGTCATCTCACCACATCACTTCATCACTCATGGAGGCAAACAGGAGTACAAAAATGAGTCGTTTATGTAGATTTAGCTGGATTCAGTAGACAAAGCACTTCATGCACTGATAGCAGCCTCATCATTGTTTTCGTGCGTTTCACGGTAAGTCATTCACAGTAGAAGAACAGGTTTGGCCTGAGCAGCTGGTTCTGTACTTAATTTTATCTTCTGGTGGCAATACAAACTGCCGCGTGTTTGGTTTCTGGCATTTATTTGCATGTTGTCAGACCAGTTTCACGGCTGCAGGGCCTGTCGTCGTCGTCATCACACACAGCATTTCTGCAGTCTTTCCCCCTCCTCCTCAAGTACTCCATGAGGGCATTCTTTTGTACCCAGCCGTGTCTTGTTTGTTTTTCTATTATGAGCTACACAGTATGTGAGCCTGGATTAAACAGTGTTGAAGATGGCAGTAACCTCCTCAGTAAGTTCCCAGGGTGTAAAATCTGCTGCACTGTGTTCTGTGGTTGGTCTGATGGAGGTGTCTGGTGACGATGGTGATGTCTCCTCCTCCCTCTTCTTCTCCGTGATGAGGAGCCGTGGGGTAGCTCCTGATTGTGGTGGTTAATATTCGAACTGGATCCGTGAGTTTGGGGGCTGCTGGAAAAGGGAAGACACCTAATTAAAATGTCATCAGAGGCTACAGTGAATAATAACATGCTGTGCTGTGCTGAAATTGAATTTGGCGTGTGCTGGTGCTCGTGGTTTGTTCTCACCGTGCTGAGGTCCCTCCACTGAGCCAGTGTAGCAGACACTGATAAACACATATGTACTGTTCCTGAATACACAAAAGAATGAGCAGGTAATCAGTATGCTTCATCTCATATGGAGCACACAGTGTTTGAGTACGGAGATAACAGATTTATGAATGAATGGAATACATGTGAGTGAATTACAGGCATGCATTTAAATGCACTAATTACTGCAGACTGTACAGATATATACAGTCGATTTAAGTGCACATAAAGTCCATTTTATGTTAAATATATAATATTTGCACCAAGCAGTGGTGCAAAACATACAAAGATATGAGTAAGATTCTGCATTGTTGTTTCACAGGATATTATTAATTAGATAACATTAATTTAGATGACCTTCACTACATTTATATGACCGTTAATATTCACTAGTTAGCCTCCAAATTAAGATATGAGCGTGATGCATTGTTACACAGCACATTAGAGACATAATTTGACAAACAAAAGGTTTATGTGTAAAATAGCCATAGTTAGTATCAAATAACTGCCCTTTTCAAGATAAAACTGCACATATTTGAGTGCCCTTTTATTCAGACTAATCTGAGGCACGCCTGTGCAGTGATCATGCTGTTAAATCAGCATCTTGATGTGCCACATCTGTCAGGTCGATGGGTTATCTTGGCAGAGGAGAAGCGTTCCCTGACACAGATTTTCATAAATTTGTGAACAAACATTGAGAGAAATAAACCTTTTGTGTGCATAGAAGAATACTTAGAAACAAAAAGGTGGTGTGTTTATTTTTGCTGAGTGTAACTTTAAACGTAAAAACAAATTGCAAATTGTCCGATGACAGTATTTAACATTTAAGTACTGTAGTTAACTACAATTCTGAGGTACTTTCATTTTAATGTTACTTCATACTTCTACTCCACTAGGCCTACAGTTCATACAGAAATATTGTTTTCATTCCTTTTATTTATCTGACATCTATAATTAATTTTCAAGGGATTTACATACAAAACATCAGTTTATAATAAAATATGAAGTGTTTCATTCAATATTAAAAATATTCGTAATATAATTAAAAAACAGTTGAAATTTTGTAATTCTACACAAATACTTTTACTACTTAAAGTACGTGTTGCTGCTAACACTTTTGTACTTTTAAGTAAATATCTAAATGCAGGACTTTTACTGGTATTGGAGCACGTTTTAACTTTGCTATCGCTCAATTCAAATATCTGAATAGTTCTTCTACAACTGCCGGTGAGTGGCAGTACTGGACTAACCAGATTCTGGATCATCCACATTCGATGCAGCCGCAGATCTTCCACGGCTGCCCGGATATCAGGCCGGATGCCCCTCACACACAGCTGCATCAGCCACAACAAGGTCACAAATGTCCCTGAACGGCCAATACCTGCACTGAAACACATAAACAGAGGGCTGACTTTAAACTCCATCCACCATCTGATCTGATCTCTACAGGATTAGTAGGAAAAGAGTTAAGGTGAAGGCCTGAAGGTCAGACCTGCAGTGAACCACAGCCGGCCCCAAGCGGGGGATGCTCTCCAGATTCTGCCGCACATGCTCAGTGAAGGCACAGAGTGAGGATATCTCTCTAGGAACGCCCCGGTCCGGCCAGGAAGGGTAGTAGTAATGTGTGATTATCCTGTCTGATGGACATTCTCTCTGTAACACACACACAACACTTTCTTTTGATCCTTTGAAGGACTTGATTCATTACAGTGCGGTCAGTGCACACAGAAGCCATCATCAGCAGGTTAAATGTATCAAAAGAGGATGATGGAGGTGTCCTTCACTCACCTGTCTGAGGACAATGGTGGTGACAAAATAATCTGGACCTTGTTTACGGTTCACTGTCGTCACTTGGATCCGTCCATGATAAACTGTCCCTCGGTCCAGAGGCCAATACTTATCACACAGCAACTGAACACAGGAATAATAAGGGCTTTTAGGAACTTTTCATATTATCCATATTGATGGATTGTTTGGCTTATTAAACACACTTATTCTCTTTCTTGCTGGGAGTTAGATGAGAAAAAAAACACGTTCAGGTCTGTACAGACTCACTAGAGCTGCGGTTACCAACCTTTTTCCTATCATTAATACATAAACATAATACGTTAAACATAACTATTTTTTTGTTGGTTTTGGGCATCTTCTCAAACGACTTTGTCATGGGAGGACTGTGTCATGACAAATCACGATACCTGCTTCCCCCTATTTCCAGTCTTTATGCTAAGCTAAGCTAACCATCTTCTGGTTGGAGTTTCATATTTAGCGTACAAACATGAAAGTGGCATCAATCTTTTCATCTAACTCTTGGCAAGTAAGTATATTTCCCCAAAATGTCCATCAATTCCTTTAAAACAAGGAAAAAATATGTCATCAGGAAAGTAGGACAGCTTAACATCAAACACACAGACACACACACAAAGCAACGCACAGACACACACAAAGTGACTGTGTTGTTCTCACTATGTCCTTGTGTCTCAGCGCTGTCACCATGACGATTATCCTGACATTTTGCTCCCACACCATCCTCCAGAAGTCAGCAATTGTGTTGTGCAAAGGACCCTGGGTGCAGATGAAGTCTCTCTCTGATCCTCCACCCTGAATACAGACACACACAGTCATTAACAAAGGCAGACAGGTGTGTACAGACAGACAGACGAAACAGAAGACAGAAGAAAGACAGTGTGATGAATACAAGAGACAAAGTAAACTGGGTTCTTACAGGCACAAAATTGGCGTTGATGTAGTCGGTGTGTGGTTGGGAGTTTTGAATGGACAGCCTCACCCGACAGTGGTCATCTGTACCCGGATGTGGTCAGAAAATACAAAAGTCTCACACACTGTCACACATATTTGCTTTAATTTGCTCTAGTATGACGAGATTTTCACTTACATGGTAATATGTAGGGGTACCTGTTCTTCTCTCTGTTGGCCTCCGACTCCCCTGCTCTGGTGGGGAGATCTTTGCCAACGTCATTTAGATCCTTTACAGAACCAAAGACATTAGCGCTCGTGGCAAACACTGAAATCTAATGTAATTTAAAAAAAATACATACCTCAAACTCCTGTTTGAAGCCTCTGTAGTCATAGGCTGTGAGTTCCTGGCATCGAGCACGAAACTCCTCTAGGATTTGCCCTCTCGAGAAAGTTTGCACCCTGTAAAACGTGAATGTTTTAAATGACACAATTTTTGTCTGTTGTTGTTTTTTTTTTTAATTATTAACAATATAACAACAGACACCTTATACATCACATCAGTTTATGTAATTATCAATAAAATTATACATCGCTGATGTCTTCATGTTTAAACCTAGACATTTTCTGTTAAAAACATCTTCCTTCACTCTTAAAGAATAAACAAATTTTCCCATCATGAATATTTCCTGTACTGTAACCACAGACTATGTCTGGGTGGGTCCATGTCTTCATACTAGCTGTGAACAAAACCATTTTAAGACCTCTGATGCCCTCAGATAACAGAGCTGAATGTTGTGGTATTCTCTATTTGTCTTAGCACGTGAAAAGACCAAAACCAAGTATTCACTCTGAGGACAAAGCTTTATGTTGCTCATTACTGAGCCACAGCATTGCACCGGTAGACATGTCTGTCTGTTACAATGACCGGTGGCACTGTATTTACCTTGAGTTAATCCCATATTCATCATCCTGCTGGCATAAATACTCACTAGTGCACCGACTTTGTCCCCAAGAAATTCATTTTTTTAACTCAAGTTTCGGGAACATTTTAAACCCCACAGTGCACAGCTGTTTCAGGAAATTATTTTGCCTTTTAACTGCGTTGCAACACACAAATGAGAGGAGAAAAAAAATAATAGATTAATTAGTCATAATGAAATACAGTTCAGCAGCATTACAAACTACACCCTGCACACAATGCAATCAACAAAACAAAATGAATGTTCTGTTAATTCCAGGCTGTTATATTAGACTCCATTATTTTTCACTTGGTGTACCAAATTACCTAAATTTATCTGGTAAACGAGTGTATGTTTGTGATAACAGCTTCATTAATGAACGTAGCGCTGAGGAAAATTTACATATTACTGATTTCGGTCCTTCCATGTTGACAACAGCAAACACATAAATCACTGTCAGTCTGATCCTTCAAGCATTTTCTCAGAAAGCTACAAGGAAGTTTGTTCTTACCTCATCTTGTGCTCAGTCTCGTACTTTAAATAGACATTTAGCTGGAATCAGGGTGTTGAATGACGGCGGGATGATTTCAGTGCTGATGCTGGGAAAAAGATACCAAATGTTGTCTCATGAAGTGAACTTTTAACTGCATAAATCCACCAAGAAGTAACAAACTGAAACAGACAAGCTGAAAACATCGCGTCCACCTCTTTACTTTCCCCTCCCCCGAGTTGTTAAAAGTTTTTTTCCTCTGAATCTGAGGTGTGTAACACCAGAAAAAACAAACAAGAAAACACATAATTGTACAGATAAGAGAAAATCTGCACAGAATCTGTATTTTCTTTTTTAACGCAGGTGCTTTCACAAATGTGTTAATGCCTTCAGGATATTCCTGAATAAACCAAAAAATGTACACATTCCAGACTAATGACACCTCTCTCCCCAGGCTTTCCTTATAGTAGACATGCATACATAACAGGAACAGCCCAACATTCACACAGGACAATTAGAAAACTGACCGGACAAACCTGCCCCAACAAGTTCTCAACCCCAAACACGGCAGAAGGACAAAACAGAGAGCGTCAGTATTGAGTTAGTTTGAGGATTACCTTTCCAAACAGGCCCCTGTTGAACGGTGTAAGTCGGCCACAGGCTGAAGAGAAACAGGTCTATAGGTCTACTCGGCTACATGTCATCTTAACACTGTCTGGTTTTAATAACTCTCTCTCTCTCTCCAGGGAAGAGGAGGTGTAATGGGTGGAGACAGTGGGTGGAGTGGGAACACTATACCTCTAGCAGGGATGTCAGTGTTTGATGGCCTCACCTCTTTGCACTAACTATGTTTGTCCTGGAACAAAATGTTTTTACTTGTTGTGGTTGTTCAGGTTGACGTGAGAATTACTTCAACTAAGACTGCATGAGACTGGACTCATTGTTTTCTGTTCACACTTTACCAACCAATGGACGATGGTGTCTAGGTTAACACATATTTATCTTCTTTCTTTGAAACATGTAATTATGTTGCATCATTGAGCATCCTCGCTGACATGTTGCATTACAAATGTGTTCAAATGTTCAAATGTTTGGCATGTTTCAAAGTTTATTGTTTAATCACTTTACATAAGTGTGTTTTTTTTCCCTCAGGTACCCCCTTTCCTATAATAGAGTGGCAACACCTGACATATTTTATGTATATTTCATATACTCGTATATATTCGTACAATTAACCCAAATAATGAACACAATAACCATTCAAAGTTAGCAGTTTGGATACATTTTTAGTTGTGTCCTGATATTGTTAGGAATCTTGCCTGTATTATGTATTTTTGTGTATTTTATTATGTATTTTTTCAAACAATGATACAAACAATACGGTTATTTTCTGAGGCAATCTGTGTCTCCTCCTCTCTGATGCTTCGCTTTTGTTTTATTAGCCGTGTAGTTGTTTTAACAACGTTTAATTATAGTTTGCATTCAGGTCACCCCTGACACATAAATTAATTAAATTCTGTCTATTGTATATTTATATTAAAAAGTTTTCTTACTGCCCTAAAATCAAGAAGGCCTCATGACCCCTGAGAGTCTTTGGTAACCACTAGTGCCCTCAGTAATCAGCACTTGACAATTAAAGGCCAAATCTTCAATGTCGATTAGCAGTGAGTCTATCGTGACCTTACTATGGTGTTTTGCAATCCTTGTGGTGTTGCTTTAATTTTGTAAATGACTGTGTGAGTGAGTGGTGATGTGAGACGGGAGCCTGCAAATGTCAGAGATAAACGTGAAATGATTTGACTTTGGAACAACATGTGTGAAAAGCAATTTACAAGAAAAGATCTTTAACTGGGACGTCTGTGCTGTGTAGTGAGGTGAAATCTTTATTTTTGGATGATTCATATATTATATTATTATTAGATATGTAAGAGGAAATGTGTCATCACTGCCACAGCATTTCTAGTCCTCCAGGATACAGGAACTGGGTAGTAATTATCACTTTTACTCAGCTTATTGCAAAGTGATTAACTCAAGCTGTCAGACAAATGTACACCGTAATACAGTTAGTGTGAAACTTACAATCAACTGGCAGCCATTGACAAGTAACTAATTGTAAAGGAAATCACAGTGATTAACTGGCAGCCATTGACAAGCAACGTACTGTAAAACAAAACAAAGAAACAAACAAAAAAACAAACAAACAATATTTTCATCTGAGATGTAGAATTTTTGTCAAGTAAAGTAACTTATGATTACTTAGTTACAGTCCACCAGTTTTCACAGGCCAGGCTTCTCAGTGCTGGCATTATATTTTAATTTCTATTGCGCCATCATCTGGTCAAACCACAGTGACGTGCAGCCAGCTACCTGACTGGAAAACAAAGATGTTAACAGGTATGTCACTGTGGACTGCGCCTGCGCTCTCCCAGGATAAATAGCCTGTCGTTTATAGCCAGTTTTTTTTTTTTTTTCTTTTTTGATAAACCCTTTATGACCGCACTCTGATCTGATTGGACGGCGGTCGAAAAGGGAAGTAAAAAAAAAAAAAAAAACTAAGTTTCGTTATTCCCCCTGCGGAAACCACACAAAAACGCAGAGCTTGTTTGTCTGTCGACAGCGTGAGACGTTCAACTGGTTGAATCAAACTTGACAAGACGTAAAAAAAAAAAACTGGCGAGGCGACACGGAAAAAAAATGTAAAGATTTAACTTTCCAGATGAGCCGAGGAGAGTAATTTAATAGGTCTGCACGCGCTTCCTGGTCCAGTTGGGCTCGAGACAGAGAAAGAGAAACAAAAGTCCTCGTGGCGATTCACGCAGAACAAGCAGCGAGCAGACATGGATCACGCACCATCCCCGGACACACACCAAAACAAGGTAAAAGTGTGCGGGAGGTGTCGAGCTGCAGCATTGCTGACAGTCGTCTCAAAGTGTGTCGTGTGCTTGCAGATTGACAGTCACGTGACCCGCCTGCCTCTATGTCGACCTTTTATTTTTCAGCCATATGAATTATTAACAAAGTCCCAGGAAAGGACACCAGCAGTAATAACCGCTTCCAGCTACACCAATGTGAGGAATTACTGTTTTTTTTTCTTTGCATAATTAAAGTTTATTTGCAAATAATTTTAAGGCTTGTGCTGTTGGTTTATCAAAAAAAAAAAAAAAAAAAAAAAAAAAAAGAAGCACTGTGAAGGTGTTGTCGTAGTTGGTTGTACATTTTCAGTGCAGGAGGATTTTAGCCTAAATAAAGGATTTTCTTTTTTTTAATTTATTTATTTAATTAACCTTTATTTAACCAGGAAGGGTCCCATTGAGATCAAAAACTTCTTTTTCAAGGGAGTCCTGGTCAAGACAGGCAGCAACACAAATTAAGTACAATCAAAACAGATACAAGACACACAGACGCTATAACAACACATAAGACAAAATAATAAAAGTGCAATACAAGCCGTGAATCTTTCATTATCGATTTAAAAGCATTCAGGTTGCAGACTAACCAAACTCCCTTTTCCCAAGTTCAGTACGAGCACAGACAACATGTAAAAGTCCCTTTAACTGCGAGTATTGTCCGTCACACATCCAGGAAATGAAACAACACACATCGGATGGAAGCAACCCGAGAATCGCCTCGTGTATGAAAATATACCAGTGGGTGTTTATATGCCTGCGGGTTGATAAACTATGCCATCCAACCCGAACATAAAGCTCACAGTGGTGAGTCAGTGCTTTTCAATGAATAATACATCTGAGGGATGCATGAGAAGCTGTGTCAGTCATATGCAATATCTGTGCAGGGGCTCCATAGTCCAACATAGGTAAAAGTGTAGCAGCAACAAGTCTCTTTTTTTACATAAAAAGAGAAACACAGGATCTGAATACTTCCTCCACCACTTCTATGATTAAAATAACACCACAGGCAGTTAAAAATATTCATTTTAAGTGTTATCACACAGAGACAGGTTCTTGAAATTGGATCTGGTGTTTTTAGAGTGCCAAACACATGTTTATTCTCCAGAAACGTAATAATACATTTTAGCTTACTACAATTTCACTCACAAGAGACAGCATAATGAAAGTGTGAGTGTGTGAGAGACTATTTTTGGAAAGTCGCGTGACTCTCCTCTCTGTTTTTATCTTGGATGTCTGTGGTTCAGGGATACATTGCTCTCCTGTAGAACAAGCGGACGTAAAATGGATTTAAAATCTTTGATATGACGCTGTATTTAAGGCTCTGATGTACCGTTTGATAATCTTGTGTACGTCTGAGCACTAAAACATCAAATTTTCCTAAAAAATACGAATCATCACTGTTTCTGCATTTCTTTTTCTACATCCAGGCCTGCAACCTGTTATTTCTTTTCAGTACTGATCAAAGTTTTATGAAGCTATTTTTAATCTAGAAAATGCCAGAAAATAGTAAAAAATGTTGATGACGTTAGGACTAACAGTCCAAAACTAAAACATACTCAATTTGAAGATAAAGAAACAGAGAAAACTCTCACATTTGAGGAGCTGGAACTCGAAAATTTACTAAACTGTTCCAGCTCTTATAATATCACATACTACCTGTACTGTAACAGCGTAATAACTGTGATTAACACAGTACTTCCTCTCCTCAGGGCACCGCGGTGCGGCACAGGGAACACAGCGAGTCTGAGTCTGTCGACAAGAGGCCCGCTGACAGCTCTGCGCCCTCCGATCAGGTTCAGTTCCTCCTTTCAGATGTCACGTCTCAGAATGACCTTTTCAAGTCTGTACGATTGGGGAGAGAGAGAGAGAGAAAAAAAAAAAAGCTGTGTGATGAATTGGTTTATCCATGTTGGTTCAGGATGAGAGCAGACCAATCAGAAGAGTACGAAGTCCATCCAGACCGAGAGCATGGTTATCCAGTTCTTACAAACCAAAGTTTGGAGGGCGAATTCACAGACCGCGGTGCGTTTTATTTTCCTCACAGTGTGCTGTCTTTCCAGTGACAACAATTGACTTTTTTTTTTACTGAGATACCTGCAAAATACTGACAACTCTGCTGACTCTGGCTTTTTCTTTCTCTCGATTGATGCCGCTTTCGAAGGGATGACCACTCGTTCTACAAACCTAGCTTCAGCAGCCACAGGTACCACCACTTCAATCACCGGGGTTACTTCCACCGGAGGGATTACTTCCATCCTAAGCTTCACCACATCACGCTGAGGGAGAGGGACCGAGAGAAGGAGAAGGAACGGTATGAGCAGAGAGAGAGCGCTGATGGGAGTTCACCTCCGAAACAAAGCAACAGTAAGTTTGTGTCTGCAGCGGAAGCCTGTGAAAACAACATGATAGGGAAGTGGTTAAAGAAGTTGACCGGCCCGCACAGAGCTCTGACCTCATTCCCGTCGAACATCTTTGGCAAAGAAAGATCAGATGCCCCCCAGCTATTCTTTGTACTCACTGTGTCTGCACAAAATCACAATGCTGTTGTTCAGTGGTGAAGGCCAATGATGAAAAGCCTCAGTGTTTATAAGTCTTATTCAAATCACAGTCACTGCAAAGACACACACAGGCCAGGATTTTACAACATCATTTCTTATTCACGAGAGCATAACATTGTATAAATTTATTAGAATCGCGTTAATACTGTGATTAAGGCACCTTGAAGCTGTAAAACACAAAGATGTTCCCTGTTGTGTTGTGCAGTTTTAGCACTATAGAGCGGATGAAAGTTCAAACCAGGCTACTGCTGAGAGTTTGAATGCAGTAAATTCAAGGCTGTTAAACTAAATTAAATTAGTTCCTAAATCGCCAAAACAATTGTGAATTTGCGAGGCCATGCGGCGGCAGCTTATTAAAGGCCGATGATTTCTTCAAAGTGGCTGGACACAGACAGACCTTTGTCACTGCAATGTTTTGACAGGTCACGACAGAAACTTTGCTTTTCCTTGCTGTGTCACGTCAAAACTATGCCATGCCTTTGGTTCATGACACATCTCACACGCCAGAAATCTACAAAAAGATATCTTACACTTTGCTTTTTGTACGAATCAAACAAACAAACAAGCTATAGCATGCTAATCCGAGAGCTCTAAAGATGCTGGTAGGCAGGTTTCAAGTCTTTATGCTAAGCTAAGCTAACCTTAGTCTATCTTCACATTCACAGCACAGACAAGAGTGATATCTTCTCATATAATTCTCTGTGAGACAGTGTGAATGTCCCCAAAATGTCTAATTAAAAATCAAAGTGTATTTGGGATGACACGTTGGTGTTGTGGTTCGAACCCTGGCTGGAGCTCATGTCTGTATTTCTGGGTACTACCACAGTCAAAAAAAAAAACAAAAGTTAATAAGAATCTGAATTGCCCGTAGGTGTGAACGTTAGCATGAATGGCTGTTTGTGTCGATGTGCCTGGTGATGAACCGGCGACTTGTCCAGTGTGAAGCCCGCCTCTCACCCAATGCCAGCTGGGATAGCCTTCAGCCTTCCGCGACCCTGAGGAGGATGAGCAGTTACAAAAAATGAATAGATGGATGAATAGATGGATGTTAGTGTTGTGGTATAAAGTGCATGATGTGTGAGTTGCGGGGAGTTTATTTTCAGCTTCACTGTGTGTAAACGCCCAAACGGAGGAACACACACTCGGCTTCTCTGACACTCGTACAGTCGTTAGACGCAATAACAGAGTATATACACGATTATACAGTTTAATACAACAGCACAAACCATGTAAACATATGAGCCCCTGACAGCAAATATGAAACATGATAAATTTAACAAAATGTTCGCGTTATTGTTGCCACCTCCTGAACATATTTACACGTGCGTATGCAGCATGTGTACAAGCTTTACAGTATCTTTGTGCACTTCATTAAATGTCCATTGGGTGGCAGTACAGGCAAGCAGAGGCACACGCGTGCACATTTCCATGAACACTTTGCATTACAAATATTTGGAGGGCATTTGCTCATCGTGGTATCTGGTGGTTGATAGGTAGTCACACTCTGGTAGCAACAAACCAGTGTTACATAATGCCGATCACTAAGAAGCTTTTCCTGGACTCAACACATGGATTATGTCAATGCTCCCGCCAGTGAATTGATAGCAGTCCAGCCACTAAACAGTATATGTGTCATGTGAACTGTGTCATTTAGTTGCAGGTAGATTTATCTCAGGAATGACCTCATCATTTGTCAGCCTGGAAGTAAACAGGAGAGGAGGTTTAAGATTTGTTACGATGATGCTTCCTTGGCGTTTAACACTAACTCTAGTCCTTGTCTTTGTTGATATTTTCCTGGTATGAAGTGGTGTGCTATGTTGTTTTTAACAACTGAGCTGTTGGTACTGTATGTTTTTATCTGCTCTTGCACTCAGGCACTGCATGTGTGCGCACACTGCAGCACTGTGGAGGTGTGTGTTTGTGTATGTGTGAGTGTGGAACAGGTTTTTTGTGTGCCTGAGTGATGGTGCGATGATGGTGACTCATCGCTGATTTGTGTGTATATGAGAGTGAGAGAGATAGAGAGGGAGACCAGCCAGCAATATATAATGAGCCATAACAAAACTATTGCTTCACATAGAGTACTGCAGTACAACATAACAAGGCAAAATTCCCAAATATCAGCAGATTCCTGCGTACAGATATATTGATTTTGGACTCTCGACAGGAGGCTGAAGAGAAAGAGAGACTGATTAGGAAGCTTAAAAATACAGTAGATGCTGTAGGTGCATGTATGCATGGTAAATAGAAAAATGCATAAATGTGCTTCATGCAGACATAAATTCTCATGTGTTGACTGTGTGGTTTGTCTGTTTTTTCCAGCTACTAGAGCTTTCTTACCAAGGTCCGCCTCCAGCAGAGACAAGGACATGCAGTTCACCGTAAGTTCACAAGCAGAAAACGTGCTCTGCTTTTCCCCTTCTGTCATTAATTGTGGATTAAATATATCGGCCCACCAGTTCCTTTTTAAAAAATGACCTTCCAAAATATTGATTTGGTGTGAGGCAACACGGTCCGAATGGTTTTTTTTATTGTGATATGATTTGTAGAATTATCTAAACAGCAAACGCATTTCAAGATGAAGTGATTTTGGAAGGAAATGAAACGTTCCGTCATGTCCAATAACCTGATAAAACACGGTTTAAGAAGGGCTACAGCTAACGATTATTCTCATCGATCCGTGCGCTGATTTATGTACTTGTTTAACGTCGCGCATGGCGTCTTTAGTTTGCCCGTTAGACACGAGCTCATAGCTGAGGCCTGCTTAGCTATAGCAGCCCAGGTGCTGCAGAAAAAGGCTGAAATCAAATGGTCGCATAAATTTCTTGGCTGACCTAAACGCAACAAGGAGCGGAGCAGCACATGATGAATCATTGCTGGACACTGCTGCGGTAAAAAGTTAAGAGTGAAGAGAGGAGGAGGAATCAAAGACAGGCTTGCTTGTTTCAGATTTTCTGTGTTCTAATTAGCGTTGTCTTAATAAGTGTGACCAAAGCTGTTGATAACATTTTTTTTTTTAATAAAGCCTAAAGGTACAATCTGCTGTTTTTAGTACACGGACTGACGCCAGGCAACAACAAAATCGTCTTAGCTTGTTTTATTTAATAATGTCTCCTGGCGCTGCACTTCAGTAGTGTCTGTTGACAGTAACACTGATTAATATTGTTGGACTCTTCAGTACAATTTATTAGGGTAAAAGCCCAAATCGAAGTACTTCCACAATTAAGATTATGCATTACAAAATGTAATCAGGAAAATTAATCTTCTAATACGCAGCACTAATGATTTACCGTGCTACTTTCTAATAAGATTCTTTATCTAGGCTGTGTAGATTAGTAAGAAGTGAGAACAACTTTTTGGTTGCTAGGTTGTGCGACGTTCCTTCTCTGGTGTAACTTTTTAGCTGGCTCTTTAATTCATGTTGCTGGCTTATTACAAAGTAAGAAAATTATACCCCTTTATTAATGATTTACTAACATGTTAAAGCGCAGAGTTATTAGAAGGTGGCTAAGTAAGTGAGTCATTAAAGCTGCATTAACAGTTTTTTTTTTTTTTTTGGAAACAAGTTAATATGACGAACCCGGCAATCAATTTCTTATTTACACATCCAGCAGACACAGAGCAGCATTATCATTCATCTGGAGTTGTGAGTCTGACCAGAGGGCTGTACTACGAAGCAAGATTATTGGTTACTGAGGTGTGTTGAGATCACGAAGGTGTCTCTCTTTTAACCTGGCTAGATCACCATGGTAACTCATAACCTGCTCCGGAGGAGGTTGTGTTCAGATTTTCGGATTTAAATCGGCTGCAAAAAAAAAAAAAAAACTTCTTCACATGATGAAACTCTCTCTAAGAGATGTAGATTAGCCGCATGTTCGTAATGTCACAGTACGAAGCAGTGTGATTAAACACAGTTGTGCAAACCACATTTGTCATGTGACCTCCTAGAAATTACTTTTTTATATTACTAAATTGTTTTTCATAATTACGTTGTGGTGACAGCTTAATCGCTGCCTGGAGTATGTTCAGAGACAATGTAAGTTCCCTTTTGCTTCAGGTAATTAACGCTTTAATGTTACACATCTTTCAGTCGATGACGGCACAGAGCAGCTACGGATGACTTATTTTCATGTTTGGTCCTGAAGTCTGTTTACACTGCTGGAACTGAAGCTATGACTTGATCTGTCCATAATTATTTATCATGGGTAATATAAATCAATTAATTTCACTTTGATTTATCCAAAAAATTCAAGTGATTTCCCTTGTCCTTCATTATGGGACAGTGTCAGACCTAAATATAATTCTTAGTATCGAGTATTATGTTAAAATATTCTGTATCAGGTTGAAAGTTTGAAGTACAATCTGCAGTTGTCACCTTAGACAGCAACGTGAAGCATTGAGATGCATTTATCTCTTGCCTTATTTGCAGCAATGCTCCTTTTTTCTTCTCCATAGGCGTCCATTGTAACAAAGTAGGTGGCACCCAGTGGAAGAAGAGCCGAATGACGCGTCAAACACCCCCTTTAATGGGAGTCTGAAAAGAAAACCCGTGTCAACAAAGACAACCACGATCCGTGACTTAAGTTTTAGATGTTTCTCAAGCCAGCTCGGCTTCGTTATGTCAGATTTGCTTCACCCCTCAGC